>JAZKJV010002782.1:0-629628 GCA_037367405.1 Ottelia alismoides
TTGCGCCTCTGAGATATTGCAATATCAATTATACCCCTTCCTTTTTTACGGTATCTGTTTTGTCCGTACCTTCTTACAAAATTCACAGTTTTGTAATATCAGTTACGCCCTTACTTTACCTAAACAGAAGGGCAAAACTGTGAATTTTGCAAGAATGTGGATGCACATGCAAATAATATTCCAAAAAAGAGAGGTGCATAACTAATATTGCAATATCTCATAAGGAACAAGTGATAAAATCATATATACACATTGTTATTCAAATTTTGACATCCATTTGCATGAACGTTTCAAAATGTATACATATACGACTACGTTGTATGTAAGCCATCAACATGTAAAATTTAATCTAATCTATACCATATTAATTTTTATTATTTTTGTATACAGTTTTCATTAATTTCATATACGTATATTTTCAAATGGATATACACGAGTTTAGGATCAAAATAAATGGGTCAAGTCGAGTAACTAACGACCAGAACTCTAATAATGATGCAAGGGTAAGGTAGAGAGAAGCAACTGGTCTCCCTTTTGTGGATCAAAATATTAGACTTTTGAAGGGGCAGGTAAGCTTTCTCCTCCAAAGATTCCTTCTTACTTTGATTCGTTAAATTTGGAGTCGTTCGATCCCTGTCCTTTTCACTAATTAATTAAGTAATTAATTTCATGATAGTTTGTATTTAAAATTACGTGTAAAGATGACTAATACTACATATGATTAAAAGCTGATCCAAACCCGTTGCTTGGATACTCTATTCAAATTTGGTTTCTCTCTCATCATTATTGGACTCGTTCAACTTCTATCTTACACTCAAGCGCAATATCTTCATTTTTTATCAAATTAGATCATTCAACTTTACATGGAGAAATTCTACCTTAAAGTTTATCAACAAACAACAACAACAACAAAGCATTTTCTCCTACAATTAAGTAAGGTCGGCTACATGGATTCTTCGCCTCCATTCAGATCTATCTTAGGTCAATCCCGGACTTATATTCACAAAACAAAGATCCCTTCGTATGGTCTCTTTCCAACACTTCTTGGGTTGTCCCCGCCCTCTCTTAGCCAGCTCAACAACCCAACACTCGCATATCCTAACTGGTGCATCAGTTGATCTTCTTTGCACAAATGACCAAACCATCTTAAGCGGTTTTCTCGCATCTTATCCTCGATCGGAGCAACACCAACTTTCTTTCTGATTGCATCATTCTAAATCTGATCTTTACGTGTGTGTGTGTGTGTGTGTGTGTGTGTGTGTGTCCACACATCCACCTTAGCATTTTCAAAAGTGAAAGAGCACACAATCAAAGTAAGAATTGTATTGAATATTAGCCGTGTTAAATCCGTCAATCTTAAATTATTCGTCCCTCTTACTCCTTCTCAATCAGAAATGGATAAGGTTAAAGTCATTTAATTATTTTTAGATTTTGAAACAATGAAATATATCCAACAGTCACACCTTTTGAATACAATTCCTAGTTTGAGCCCCCAATTGAAGTATTAACTCAAAGTCCTCACAATTCAATGTGTATTTTGATTGTAGCGGGAGAGCCACTCGATCACATCATTTAGGTTCCAGGTTAGGGTGGATCCATTCGTGTGAGGTTCCAGGTTTGGGTGGATCCTTTCGTGTGCATCCCTCGATCATGATCGAGTGTCTATGTTGCTGCAACAACAGACAATCCATGCCCATATATTTATAACTCTCGACATTAGAAATACACCTTTATGACATTTTAGCAATATTCTCACTCGAAAGCATATTTGTGATTTTATTCACAGATCAAGCTGCAAAATAATTATAAAAAATTAATGTGTAGCAAAAGAATTTTGTTATTTAATTTACATGTATATCTAACAGGATCGAATTATAGGAGACTACAATTCTCGATGGTTATTCAAATAATCGAACAAAAATCAATTAAAGGAAAAAGGAAATATCAAATGCTAGCAACCTTTGTTTTTTGTGAAAATTTTTATCTTTTTAATTTTTTTTTCTATTTTTATTTTTTGATTTTAACTTTTTTTGATAATTTTTAGTTTTGCAATTTTAATTTTAAAAATATAATTTTAAAAATAAATTTTGCACACAAAAGAAATGCACTTTTTTAGATTTTTCAAATATGACAAAAATGCATAAAAATGTTCAAATAAAATCTTTTTGTATTTTTTATGAATTTATACTATTTTATAGATTTTTCAATTTTTTAAGATTCTTAAAATGAATATAAACAAGGGAAAATGTAAACATTGAACAAACAGGATTATTTTGTAATTTTAAATTATAAAATGAAATTAAATATTACGATAATTATTTTTGTACAAACTAAAGGAAATTATCTATACACAGGAACTGAAATCTCATTTTTTTGTTTTTTTCTACAATTTTATATGATTTTTATAATATTTTTAGAGTTTTGCATTTTGTTGAGTTTTAACAACAATTAATGAGTGTAATTTGCTTAGAAATTAAAACTCACCAAAAGAAAATTAATCTTTTTTTGATTTTTTGAAGTAATATTTGAATTTCTAGGATTTTTCAAAGTTCAAACACAGAAAAATGCCATGTTTCTGATTTTTTAATAATAACAAAATGATGATAAAATGCAATGAAAATATTATTGCAGATAGAACAACTAAGCAGGAGATAACATTAATTTTTGCAGAATTTCTTGAGTAGAAATGCTATTTATTCCAATGAAAAGATCATGCAAATTTAAAGTATGTTAACAGAGACTGAAATTTAAATACTTAAAGTTTTTGCATTAAAAAATAAGAGGAAACAAAAAAGGACTTCAATTGCAAATGACCCAAAAAAACGTGCTACACACGCTTGGGAGATGGCAGGGGTCTCTTTGCAATTTGTAAAAGCACCAGGGGCTCTGTGATATTCTTCAAATTTTTTATTTTAAATCCCCTAGGGTTCCATCGTTTCTTTTCTTCCAAGCCAAAGGGCACAAAGGGGGGGGGGGGGGGGGTGCGTCGCCCTTCTCTTCCTCTTCAAGGGAGGTGTACGGCGGCCGGCGGATGGGCTTGCGGGCTGGAGAACGGCGTACGGCGTGGTTGGCGGCTTCTGGCAGAGGCAATGACGTAGAGATGGCGACGGTGCGGGCTCGTGGTGAGTAGTTGTAGCGATGGAGGTCGCAAGGCTACCCTCGACGACGCAGCTGCGCGAGGGGCGACACACGCCCTCTACGATGATGTGCGGGGGCAGCGGCGGCGTTGTGTGGGGATGGCTCGGCCCCAGGCGGAGCTACGTTTCGGGTGGACGGTGGGAAGATGCGGCTGGAGTTCCTGGCTCGGTGGTCATACACGGAAGAGGTGGCTCGCACAAACAGTGGAAGGCGGCTTGCCTCGCGTTGGATGGCTTCGAGCTGGGGAGGCACACGCTCTACCGGCTGAACGGAGGTGGTCCTCCCAAGCGGAGGTACGGTGGCGGTCTTCAAGGGTGGCATGAAGGCAGATTTGCGGTCGGCGATGATGACGGGCGGATGGCGGCGGCGGGCACCGTTGGTGGCTGGAGAGGGCGGTGCCTGCCGCCCTTTATTTTTTATTTTTTATTTTTAAATGTAAAACAGAAACTGAAGGAAAACTTTTTTATTATTTTTTATTTTTAAATGTAAAAACAAAAACTGAAGGAAAACTTTTTTAATATTTTTAAAAACTGAAATGGCAGAAATCATTTTTTGTATTTTTATTTTTCTTTTTATTTTTTTAATCTTTTCTTTAGTCCTGCAAATAGTATATAGATAGAAAAATGACTTGAGCACGATGACTCAATCTTTAAAAAAATAAAACAAGAATCAGTGGGCGAAGGGGTTCCGTTGTAGGTGATGGATTAAAATCGAGTCTCCGGCCACTGTACATGGCCAAAGATGAGAGATCGCGTGTGGTAGAAGAGGAATGTGGGTAGATCAAGAATATGAGATGAAAAATCGAGATCAGATGAATCAAATCGTGATGATCGATTCTAAGATTTAGAGAAAAATATGGCAATGAATTAAAAGTGCGTAAAATTAAACTAAGATTAACTAGATGAAAAACAAGAGAAAAATGGATCTCACCTTAGTAGGGGTGTAAACGGACCGAACCTGAGCGAACCTATATCTTTGGTTCGGTTCGTTTATTTAATCGAGCCTAAACTTGTGTTCAGGTTCGGTTCGTTTATTTTCGAACTGAATCCGAATCGAACCTCTTTTTAAATGAATCGAACCTAAGCGAATATCGAACTTAAGAATTCTCTAATAAGAGGAGTGAAAAGAGAAATGGAAATATATAGTGTGTATTTACAGTTAGAATAAATATTCATTTAGTTTTTTACTTTATCTAATTCATCTTCATCTTTTGAAAAAATTAGATTAATAAGGATTCGTCTCTTTGAAAAAATATAATTATAATATATTTTATATCTATTCAGATGGAGATAAGAAATAAGGAATAATGCGGAGATATTCGATAAGTGATTTTTGTACTTGTTCTGTTGGTTTGAAGATAAAGAAGGAAAAAGTACTAAGACCATAGATGATAGATGTTGTAAACACGATGTGATTATTTATTTTTGGAAGTTTATACCAAGATAAAACTAGTTATCCGTAAATATCTAGTTATCTCTAGACAAAATTCACTTATCTTGGGATAAAAACCACTCATCTCAAAATAAGTCCACTTCTACGGATAAGGATTTGTAAATATGTATATGTGTATGTTTATCGAGCTTTTAACGAATCGAACCTGAGCGAACATATGATTTTTAGGTTCGGTTCGTTTATTTAATCGAGCCTAAACTTGTGTTCAGGTTCGGTTCGTTTATTTTCGAACCGAATCTGAATCGAACTTTTAGTGAGCCGAACCTGAGCGAATATCGAACTTGAGAATTTTCTTACACCCCTACACCTTAGGAGTGGAAAATACCATAATCGCCTCGACGAAGTCCTACTCATTATCATCGGATGGCTCGGAGGTTAGGCACCTCTCTGCAACAAGAAGACTCTTGGAGAATAGGCTCCTCTCACCAAATATTGATTAAATTGAAATGAGGGAGGAGGAGCCAATTAAATAGAATAATAATTGAATTTGAATTTGAATTTTAAAAAATTTAATGGAGATAAAGAGTTAAGAAAGAATTTGAAATGACATAAAGATAAAAAAATAAATTAGTGTTAAAATTATTTACCAAAATTAATTTTTTATTTTTGTTACTTTATTAAATTAAATAATAAATGATATTTTTTATTTTTTGTGGTGATTATTTAAGAATATCACTATATACATATACTATATATATGGTACATTATATACATAGTTAAATAAGGAAATTAGTTTTTTTATTTTTTTATTATTTTTTTAATAACTATATAAAAATATTTACGAGTATTTACAAATATAAGATGTACAAATAAATGGTAAAATTGTACAAACCATCCCTAGAAATCCGTCTTTCAACCGTAACTCCAAAAATTATAAAACCATAGCCTTTTGAAGATAATTAATTTAGAATACAATGGAAATGAGTTTGGTTCAATTTGAGTTCATATGGAGTCGGAATTGGCCTTTCAAATATTGCTTTATGACTTTTTCCAAACTTGGTTACTTTTATTCCATACATGATTTTATTTTGCAATTATATTTATTATTTATAAAACATTTTTATTTATAACTTTTATTTTGAAAATTATTTAATTTGAGGTCAATTTTGTACAAATAAAATAATGTAAGTTTTATACAAATATTTACAATAAATTTTTGTGGATTTTTTGATTAAGGATCTTATCTGCCCCTAACTTTATTCCTGGTCGATCAGGTCAAATCTTGATCTTCTCTCGGGTTTCGCATCAGCCTGTATCTATTACATATATACAGTCTTTTTTTTCTTTCTTTATTTTTCCTTTCTTTCTTTATTTATTGTAGGTTAAAATAGTAATAAGTGTAAAATATTTACACACAGATGCTAGTTAGTAAGAATATGGAGTCAGTATTATATACATGTATTCATAAGGGATTTTAAGCTAAAATAAATGAATAAAGATGATGAAATGCAGTTTCATCACGGGGACACATTAGTAGTGACATTGTTGTTCGGTTACATTTAACGGGCAAATGGATAAGAGTTAACCGCGGGGTTCGTGGGGTAAGGGTTCGAAAGTTTACGAGGTACAAGGGGAATTAGGTTGTTTCAAAGGTCGTAGAGGTAATTGGCAAAGTTTATAGGGTTTGTCGGGGTAAAAATCCCTCATATTAATATTAATAATAGATATAAATATATAGTATAATAGCCTATATATGATTTTATGCTTACAAATACAACTATATATATTCAAAAATTAGAAAATAAAACACTTTGTGTTTTTCTGATTTTCTCTATTTTTGTAATTTTTGGACTTTTTTTAGAATTTTTATGTATTTTAAAATGAGTAAATACTCAAAATAAATAAAAATACAAAGTCAAGGACTTTGAAATGGGGTTATTAAATATCTATTAAATTAGATGGAGCCCATTTTCGATATTTCTGAATTTTAAATAATCTAAAGAAAATTTAGGAATTTAAAATTATTTTATGATTATTCTATTGTTCCTAGAATTTCAAAAAGTTTTTATGTATTTTCATTTTTTAGGAGTTTTTGAGAATATTTTACAAAATTAAAAATTTAGAAAATCAAAGATGCATAAATAAACACATAGATTTATTTTTGATTTTTTTATAATATTGTTATATAGTTTTTATGGATTTTTCAATGCAAAACATGAGAAAATATAATGTTTTGTATTTTTATAGACAAAAAATTTATTTTAATTCTTTTATGAAAAATATATGTAATATATTATAGTTCGAGGCACTTAAGATAATTTTCCTATAATTTTTAGATGCAACATGCTATTTTTAATAATAAAAATACAAGAAATGAAATTAGATGTGCCAGCATGGATCTAAATGCAATTTAAATAAAGTTTCTATGCATTTCAGAACACCTTAACAAAACCTATGGTCAATTATGCAAAAAGCCCTAATTTATTGAATTTAATACTCAACGGGAGTGGTATTTTTGCAATATCCAAAAAGTTCCATGCCCAACTTGCAATTTTCCACAAAATATTATACTTAATATAAAAAAATTATAGACTAAAAAGAAATACCAAAACCTAGAGGGGGTCCTACACAAAATGCCTGATCGCCTCACATGTATGCACACGTGAGGTGACGAGGCACGGACTTAATAGTAAATAGAAGAAAGCTTGGAGTTTAAAGTGTAATTATTAAAAAATTTAATTTTAATAGAAAGTTTATAGACTAAAAAGGAAATACAAAATAAGAGGGGATAAGGGTGCAAATACCCCTCAATGGCACCCTGATGGATGACGACGATGATCTCAATTAACACGAGTCGCTCACTGGTCGCACGATGATGCTTCTCTCCCTATGATTGAGATTAGATTTCAGTTGAGGAATCTAACGGTTGGGGCAGCTTGATCCATTGGTGGCTGCTCTACCTGGGACTAAGGCTCGATCGGACGACAAAGAATACCTCTAGAATAACATGGAAGAAACTCTGCCTGGGCAAGCTTCTTCTGACCAAATCTCCATGCTCAGGCTGCCTAGGAGGCTTGTAGGGACAAAATGGAACTGAGGATCCTCCGTACTTACCGAGATCTTCAGAATGATCCAGGTGACCCATCGATGGGGTCCTAGAAGCTCGAGGAAGAACGAACTCCAGGGAACCTTCGTTCAGGTCAAAGTTCGACTCCCCGGGGTCTATCAAGCTCTAAAACATGCAGAGTTAGCTTGGAAACACAAAAAGAGAGGTCAAGGTCCTGGTTTGGGGCAAAATAAGTGGGTATGCAGCGGAGAGGAGCTCTCCAACGACGGGTGGCAGAGGAGAGCTTGATCTCCTGACCTATGCAAGGTCAGGGTGTATGGATGGGTGCCAGAGAATCATATACTAAGGGGGAAGAAATTGAGGTAGTTTGTGGAGGCGGAACAATGGCTGGACAAGAGGAACAACTCTGGCATACTGTCTTTTTGAGGATTTTAGAATAATTGAGATTAGATTAAAATAAAAACTGACCTTGGTGATTACAATAAAAATCAAAAGAGATAAAATGGAGAGGCTCACCTGCAGTAAGATGCCTGGGAGCACAAATCGCACGGAGGAGCTCCGGCGAGGTGTGGATATTCTCCGTAGTCCACCTCCTTGTTGTGGATCAAAGGCTGACGACTCCCTGTCAGAAAGTGTCATGCCAAGACTCGATTCAAGGGGCTAAGAGGTACTCGAGAGGGATCAAATTCAAAAGGGATGGAGGAGGAGACTAAATACAGATGAGGTTTTACTGAGGTGATTTGCTTGATTCAGCAATCCATCGATCGAGGAAAGATACACGTGTAAAAGGGTGTGGATCAAGGAAGAAAAGTCAAGAAGGAATCGGGCAAAAAATGAAAATCTTGGGTAGAGAAATTGGGAGAAATCGAGGTGTTTGACTCTGACAGGTACAGGGTTTTGAGGGGCGAGGAGTTTGTATGGGTCAACGAGGACTCGCTCCTCATTGGTCCATGTAAGCCGCTAAAAGAAAAAATAGGGAATAATTCCCTTATTAGATATATTTAAATAATAAATGGTTTTATTATTATCAAATCTAAAAATAAAAAGTTTATTATTTTATGAATTATTTTATTATACTTTTTATATATTTTTTCAAGGTGATTTATTATGTAATACATTTTACATGTGTATATATATAAATATTTTTATTTTTATTTTATATTTTATTCTTATGTATATAATTCTATAATTATAAATTGTATAAATACATATTGTCATAATTTTTAATTTATGTTTTCTAAATTTATTTATTTACTTAAAAAATTAAGTATACATATTATATATGTATAGTTCATCTATGTATTTTAATACCATATTTATTTTTATGATTTTAAATGGTTTATTCTAATTTTATGATTTACATTTATTTTGAATAATATTTTCAAATATATAAAATCTAATATAGTGAAAATTATAAAAAATAAATATATTGATTATTTTATACATGTATATTGCACAATGAGGGCCCAAAAGTCATCTTTTTTATCTTAAATTCAAATTGAATGAAACTAATGTCATTAAATAGATAATTGAATTTTATAAACAATAAAGGTGAGTTTGGTAAATTTTTGATATGTATGGAGAAGACACGGAGAAGACACGGGCTTGTAAAGTTTTCTTTGTGGCTTTTTATTTTGCGTGTCTCAGGCACACTGTGCATTATTTTTGAATGAAATGATTTTTGTATTTTTCTTTGTATTTTTATGTACATGTTTCATATAGAGGGTTTATTGATTTGAGAGATAAACAATGTAAAATAAAATAGGTCCAAAATGTAAATATTGGGCTATAAAAATAGGGTTTTGTGTGGTTTTCTGTACAATTTCTCTTCCATATCTCCTCCTACTTTATTCCTTGTCAACCAAATCATCATGATGACTAGGTCTCGGGATATAGGGTCACTCAGTAGCATTGACACTTCCTTCTTTTTCTTTATTCTTTATTTTGACATTAAGTACATTATTTTATACAATATTTGTTGATTAATAATTTAGGGTTATTTTATACAAAATAAAGCTATACTCATGCATTTAACTAGGGATTTAAGGCCAAAATGAGAGTATAAAGGTGATGAAATAGAGAATTATCATCCACTCCTCAACCATTTGATCTCCTGATCAGATTTAATCCTAGTAGTACCTTCCTGCCTCCATCTAGGTCTTCGGATCCAATGATCCAATGACCCTCGTGTCGTCTTCCAGCTCTCGCAATCGTCCCCCTCCGCATGCTCACCTCCCTTCTCTCAATTTCCCTTCTCATTCTATGCCGTCATTTCCCTCGTTGACCATCCCTTGACGAAACCCTAACTTTACCTTCTCTCGCAGGACCCTCGACCGCTCATCTCCGATCTTCTAGGTCATTATGATAGCGTTACAAATCCATCTACACTACCTCCTGTAACCAACCACCCCCTCCTCCAAATACACCTCCTCCAACACCGTCAACCCAGGTCCACCATTTCATGGGGACTTCTCCTGGTCCGCTTCCCCTCCATGTGATAGGGGGAGGTTGAATGGAGGTCGACCATGGAGGAGGCCTCCAGGTGTCAACCCATGGCCGCCATGACCATGTCACGACCCTAACCCGATCGTTGAGTTGCTCCAAGTGGCTATCGGAGTCCAACGAAGAGCGGAGGACCTTCCAGGTCCTCATCCCAGGCCGATACCTATGCCTTCTTCTTCCTCGTTGATCTCCAAGGTAAGTCGGTCTTGGTTTCTTTTTTGCTTCCTTTTAATTACACACACACAATCCCTCTTACACACAATTGATCGCCTCTGAGCTCCGTCAAGCACCCCTCACCTTCGCACAACCTACCGATCACTCACTCTCTCTCTCTCTTCTCTTCTCTTCCATGCCTCTTACCACTCCCCCTTTCTTCGTCCTTTATTGGAAAAGAGCACCTAGGACCTCTGCCCTCTCGGCACCTCCCATTCCTTCGCTCAGCTCGCACATGCACCATTTCCTTCTACTACTGCTTCTATCCTTTTGTAGGTCCTAATTCCATCAATGGTCAGAAGTTTCGACGAAACCCTGTTCTAGAGCAGAAGCTCTAGCTATGTTCCATCGACCAACCTCTCCGAGCACCTTCGTCGATTCCCAGATGGTTCAGGACATTCGTGCGCAAGTTTAGGGGTAATTGCATCAACACCCCTCCATTTTTTATTTTATTTTTAGTCGTGTAAATAATTAAAAATGCTTTATTTTTTGTGTAAAGTTTTCAAGAGGACCCCATACTTATTGTATATTACATCTAGGTCAATGCCAACTCAAATCACGTGGTCCCCCACGTGAGTTGAGCATTTTGCAGGCGTACCCCTGTTGGTTTTACTATTTCTATTGAGTTCAAAAGTTTGTAATTAAAGTTCAAAACTTCTGGGTATTTTGCAAATAACATCTTGATTTTTATTATTATACCCTACAAGCCTAATTGAGCATTTTTTATTTATGTTTTCTTATTTTTATAAATAGTTTTTATGCTCTAAAAATATGCAAAATAGGGGAAGATGCGTGATATTATACTCATTTAATCTATGCATTTTATTTAGCATATTTCTTGCATTTTCCATTTATTAAAAATTAAAAAGAACCTTTTTATTCCATGTTTAGATATAAAAATACAAAAAAATATAAAAACTGTTAATAATTCCAAAAAAATTAGATAATATCTATTACTATTCTTTATCACTCTAGACCAAAAATCTTAAAAAATATAAAAAAAGAAAACCTAAAAATTGAATAACCTCTCTAACCTTAAAAATTTTAGAAAATATTATAAAAAATTCTAAAAAATAGTTTTTATCCAACATTTTTATATATAGACATTAATACATATTACAAATAGTTTTGAGAAATTTTAGACTTACTTTATATTTTTATTTATCAAAACAAGTTGTATATTTAATTACTCCCTATTTTGGAATATTTTGAATATTTAAAAATACATAAACATTATAAAAAAACATAAAAATATAATAGAAAAAACAAAAAAAATACAAAAACATTTTATTTTGTAATTTTTGACCATATATAGATATATTTATAAATAGAATACTCTATAAAGTAGTTATATACATATATATAGCTATATATACTTATTATTATGATCATAAATACTATAAATATATTTTATACCTTTAAAAAATAAAAAGGACTATATTTTAGGGTATTTTCTTGATTTATCTATATTTACTATATATATTATATATAGTATATATATTATACATATTATTACATATATATATATTATCTTTTAAAAAGAGAAGAAATTAAAAATCAGAAAATATACAAAAAATACAAATCAAAAAATAAAAATAAAAAAATAATTATAATTAAAAGTCCATAAAAATAAAATAAAAAGATAAGAAGAAGGGAAGTTTTGGATTAATTTCAAAATCTATCATGTTTACTCCCTGAGTTCGACGCTCTACATACTTACACCGGTACACATCTTTTGTAGAGTTATAATAAAATTTAACTCCACACACATATTGCATTTCTTTATCATTATTTGTGGGATAGTTGTTGCTTGATACACTTCTTTTGTTCGATCACCTCAACGACTGCTAATTGTATTTGATAAGCAGACCAGTCAAGAGCGTGTCATCACAAACCTACATGAGACAAATATCAAAACCCTCAATTTATGAATCTACATAAAAAATGAAACTACTGCAAACATTCAAAAAAAGCAAAAATCTCAACCGCATAAATTAGAACATGCAAAGAAAGAAAAGTAAAAAATATCATGGTATATCAAAAACATTTACCATTTCACCTACAATAATCACCATGTGCAGTTAAAAAAACAGAAAATATCACATTATACCCAAATCCTTTTACAACCACAATGATCACCAACTTGACACAGAGAATAAAGAAAATAACTTATTCAACGCTATTACAGATATAAACAACAAAACAAAATCAGTCATAACTTCATACGCAAACTGCAACAACAAGTTAAAGAAGTATTTTCCATCCTTATTCACATCTACCATATTAAAAATGAATCAAATTAAGGAGATAAAAATTGCTAATAAAAGAAAAATGAAATTCATATCAATGGATGAGTCAGAAACAAACAAAAGAAATATCAAGGGATGAGATAAGGACAAAAGTTGTCAAACAAAAGCATCACACTTAGACCTGACCATTGGGCCGGGGGCCCGCCCGCGCAGCCCGCTCATGGGTCAGGCTTGGGCTAAGAGATTTCAAAAATGGGTTGGCTCGGCCCGGCCCGTTCATTGGCTCGCGCGTCAACTGGTCAGGCCGTGGACATGTACCATAAAGCCCGGCCCAGCGCCTATATATAAAAATATAGGTTTAAAAATTATATTTTATATACATTTTATATAATATATTTCAAGTTTTGATTTTGCATTACCAATATTACATCTTATTTTATAGTTTGCATGCAAAGTAACACATATTATGGTTACTTGAATTCAAAAAGATTAGGTGATGCTAAAGAACTTAATTATCTCCATAATTTTGATTAAAAAACAAATAAAAATACTTTGCATTCGGCCCATGGGCCAGTCCGGCCCGACCCAGACCTGGATCTGGCTTGGGCCTTGGACAAGAAGTTTTAGAACATCGGCCCCTTCGGTCCGACCCATGGTCCGACTCGACCTGCACTTTGGCCAGGTCTAATCACACTCCCAACAGACAAAGAGTTCCAAATGAACACATAGCAAACAAAATGAGCACACATTCATCAAGAAAATGCAAAGCACAACGACCACCAAGACAACAGAAGGGAAGAAAACCTAGCTAAAGAAGAATCCGTCTTCCATCTTCTAAACCTCCAAAACCCACCGTCAACCACCATCTTCAAAACACTCAAAATAATGGCATTAGAAAAAAGATAACATTAAAAGCAAAATATATCAGTCATTTAGAAGCAGAAACTCTACTCCAAGTCTCCAGCAAACCACGACGCAGTAGAGATGGAGGTCATCGGAAAGTCGAACAATG
Source organism: Ottelia alismoides (assembly GCA_037367405.1). NCBI lineage: Eukaryota > Viridiplantae > Streptophyta > Magnoliopsida > Alismatales > Hydrocharitaceae > Ottelia > Ottelia alismoides. The sequence goes on from JAZKJV010002782.1 coordinate 13,574, forward strand.
TAAATAAGGCGGAAGTTTGAATAACATACCAACCAACGAAAAGTGCGAGATGCTTCTCTCCAATGGAAATCCTAAGACGAATGCACGACAACATGCAAACACTAATAAATAATAGATGGCAAAGTAGAGAAAGCCTCCCAACGATTGGAATCAAAGTTTTACAACGGCCACATGAAGAGTGGCATGAAGTGTCACCCATGGAAAACCTTGGAGGATGCACACGCGGAACACAAAGCTTCCAAAACGGAGGGGGGAAATCTGGAATTAATGCCTCACGCATATCATCCCACGTAAAGAGTATGGGGAGAAAACCCGTCTTTATACAAGGATATATTATATAGATATTATAGGCAAATAAGTTAATGTACACCTCACGGATTCTTATTGACGCTTTTCTCGATAGTTGTTCAAATCGGTAGGACGGTGCTATGCATTGCTTCTTTGACTAAAACGATGCCTCTGGCAGAGCGACGGTGTGTGGTCCATCATTCGACATGGTTGCCACATCTCTGAGGATGAATGGCAACATTAAGTCCGTGACGGACCTACCTGCACAGTTGGCAATTGAGCAGGACCTCTCCAAACAAAGATCGAAAGCTGAGATCTTTGAGGTTGAGGAGGAAGAAGAAGCGAATGCCGTACACGTGAAGAAAAAGCTAGGCCCCTCCAAGGCGAATTTCAAGGGAAAGATGGGAAATACCCACGCGGCTCTTGCTACGGTTGTGGAAAATATGGCCATTTCAAGGTCAATTGCCCTAATAAGAAGAAGCCGGGAAATTCTAAAGTACCTGAAAATAAAGGCAAAAAGAAAATGGAGTTCGCGGCTGTCGTGGAATGTAACTCTGTCATCACGGACAGTGATGGATGGTGGATCGACTCTGGAGCAACCAGACACATTGCCAAGATGAAGGAAGGCCTAGTGGACTTCAAGGAGCTGAGCAAAGGTGAACAGAGGATCTTCATGGGGAACAACACCTACCTGGACGTGGAAGGTGTTGGGACATACAAACTTGACCTGGGGGACAACATTATGATACTGAATGATGTACTGTATGCCCCAGGGATACGCCGGAATCTGATATCTGTCCCAGTGCTGCTCAAGAAAGACTTTGAAGTAAGATTTTATAATAAGCATGTGTCAATAGGCAAGAATAAGAAGGTCTATGCGATGGGAAAGTTTGTGCCCGAGCATGACCTGTTCTGTCTTCCTGTAATAAATTCTAATGAATCAATGAATGTCTCTTCTGATTATTCCTTGTGTTATTTGTCTGATTATGACTTGTGGCACATGCGACTGGGTCATCCAGGAAATTCTAAGATGGATCAAATGATTAAGGTAAATTTGTTGCCTAAGATCACGGGTGCAAGGACATTGCCCTACGAACACTGTCTGACCGGTAAAATGACGAGAAGACCCTTCTCAACCGGAATTCGGTCAACGGAGTTACTAGGTTTGATCCATTCAGACATATGTGGACCACTGAGCGTCAGCACACATAGAAATAAGGAATACTTCATAACATTCATTGATGATTACTCGAAGTTCTCCTATGTCTATCTCTTAGGAAGAAAGTCGGAAGCACTTGAAAATTTTAAGAGATATAAGACAGAAGTGGAGACAAGATTGGGAAAACCAATCAAGACTCTTAGGACAGATAGAGGTGGGGAATATACCTCAAAGGATTTTGAGGATTATTGCATTCAAGCAGGCATTCGTAGGCAAACTACAATGCCATATACACCACAACAGAATGGTGTAGCAGAAAGAAAGAATCGAACTTTGATGAATGCAGTAAGGTGTATGTTTTCACACTCAGGACTCTCCAAGAAATTCTGGGGAGAGGCAGTGTTGACTGCGAACTATATACAGAATAGGATTCCCACCAAGTCCGTAGAATCAATGCCTTATGAAATATGGAATGGCAGAAAGCCCGAGTTGGACCATCTCCGGAAATGGGGATGCGTTGCACATGTTCTGGTACCGAGTCAGCTTAGGGACAAGCTAGACTTCAGAACATTAAAGTGCAAGTTTATTGGATATAGTGAACATTCTAAAGGGTATAGGTTCTTCCATGAATCTAAAGGTCTGATCGAAAGTCGTGATGCTACTTTCCTAGAAATTAATCAAGCAAAGGAGCATGAAGTAGAGGAATCAGATCCTCTGATTGTCTTACAAGACAATGAAGACGACTTGAGCATTAGACAAGAACTTGAGGATGATATCGATCATCCAAATGTAGAGAATGAACCTATGGAACATGATGATCCTTTAGAGGAAGTGGGTGGACCCACACAACCCACGAGTATAATCAGCAACAAGAGACCCAGAACACGGCCCGCATGGATGGAAGATTACCATTTCTATGGATGTGAGGCGTCGTGTTACACCGTAGATGAGGATGTCGCGGATTGTACAGATCCCATATCCTTTAATGAAGTTATGGCTTCATCTGAGTCGGAATCATGGTCGGCCGCCATGAGAGATGAGTTGGACTCAATCGAGCGAAACGGTGTTTGGGAATTATGTGATTTGCCAGAAGGTAGGCAATCCATAGGATGTAAGTGGGTATTCAAGAAAAAGTACCGAGTTGACGGTACTGTTGACAAATACAAAGCCAGATTAGTTGCCAAGGGTTATACTCAGCAAGCTGGAATAGATTTCCAGGAAACCTACTCTCCAGTGGCTAAGTTTGCATCCATTCGGATGATCTTAGTCATAGTCGCATATATGGATTTGGAATTATTCCAAATGGATGTGAAGACGGCCTTCCTTAATGGAGAATTAAGGGAAGAGATTTATATGCGACAACCTGATGGATCTCAGGTTGAAGGTCAGGAGAAAAAGGTTTACAGGTTAAGAAAGTCATTATATGGCTTAAAGCAGTCTTCACGGCAATGGTATCTCAAATTTCATGAGAAAGTTATTCAATTTGGATTTGTTTCAAATAAGTTGGATAACTGTGTGTATGTCATGAAGAGTGGGAGCAGGTTTGCAATCATGTCATTGTACGTAGATGACATTCTGCTCGCAGGTAATGACATACAATTGCTCAATGAAATCAAACAGAAATTGAGCAATGAATTTGAGATGAAGGACATGGGCGAAGCATCCTATGTTCTTGGAATTCAAATAACAAGAGATAGGGACTCAAGGACATTGAGCCTTAGTCACGAAAGATATTTGCATACTGTATTAAGGAGATTTGGAATGCAGAACAGCACTCCAGCTCCAACACCACTTGTGATGGGAAAGAGACTCAGTAAGAGTCAGTGTCCCGGAAAGGGACAGAAATCTTTAGATGTACCATATGCACAAGCGGTAGGAAGTTTAATGTATGCAATGTTGTGTACTCGACCTGATTTAGTTTATTCAGTAAGCTTAGTCAGTAGATATCAAAGCAATCCCGGTCCAGCACATTGGGAAGCTGTAAAGAGGATTCTTCGATATCTGAAAGGGACAGTACATCTAAAACTTGTGTATCAAGCAGAATCGCTTGAGGTGGTAGGATACTCCGATGCCGATTTCGAAGGGGATGTGGATGATAGAAAATCCACATCAGGTTACCTGTTCATGTTTGGTGGTGCAGCCGTTTCTTGGGGTAGCAAGAAACAAGGATGTGTATCTCGACATACACAGGAGGCTGAGTACATTGCATGTAGCATGGCCACCACTCATGCTGTATGGATCAGACGTTTTCTAGAGAACCTAAGCCTCGAATTGGTAAAAGGGCCAATTGAAATGTATTGTGACAATCAAGCTGCGATAAGCTTGATCAATAGTGGGGCTAATAGTTCTAAAGGAAAACACATTGAGATCCAATATCACTATGTACAAGATATAGTGGCGAAGCAAGAAATCACGGTAACCTACATACCTACCAGTGACATGTTGGCTGATTCCCTAACGAAGGGAATAGCAGCAGGAATCTACATTAAACATGTTGGTTTAATGGGACTCAGGAATGTATGAGTCAAGAAAGAGGTTTCATAGATAATGATCCTCACATGATAAATCTCTATGTATATGCTACATGAATAGTGGGAGCATATATGTTTTGACCACTTCGGTCAAGTGGGAGATGTTTTGAATAAATCCGGTCAGTGACCTTTAAGTGGTCAGCAACCGCACCCCGGCCGTTTCGCGGCCGGCGGTTGCGGGATGACCGGATCCGACGGTGCAACGTCGGGTGGGCGTGGGGATGATGGGGGCGGACGGCTCGAGGGCTCGCGCCCTATAAATAGACCTCCCGACGGGAGGAGAAGCCATCCAAGGCAACGCCTCGAGTGCGGGAGCCCCCCCATCCATCCCTCTCTCGATCTACCCCGTTCTCTCGCTCTCTCGTAGCCGAAGCAAGAAGGCGTACCTCGTCTTGTTACTGCAAAAGTGAGGTTTTTCTCAGCTTCTTTCTCATGGCTGCACGTGGCATGCCTCCTTGAGCATCATTCTTCTATCTCTCTGTACGGAAGCCTCTCATACTAAAGCACGGTCATCCCATGCTTTACACATTCTCTCCCTCTTCTTGACAGCTGTAACGCACTCTCTCCTCTCAAGGCTCCTCATTCACACACACGATACTCCCCCTCCCATGATGTTCTCTCTCTTCCTATTTTGTTCTTAAGTCTTTCCATATTTAGATTAAATTAATGATATAATGTCAGGATATTTTGTATTCTAAAATTAAATAATATTAAATTTCAACGTATTTTTATAAAACTTACCTTAATGTTACGCCATTTTGTATTTTAAAGTCAAACAATATTAAATTTCAACATTCTTTATAAATCTCTTTGTTTATGAGGATGCTATATAATTGAATTAATTAATAAAATTTATATTAGATAGTTTTTTTATTGATTTTAAAATCACATAGAGTGGACAATCACCTCTAAAGACAACAGGCATATGGGCGCGTTTGTTTCTTCTTCCTCACAAAGGGATGATCAGGTCCGTCGACTCACAACGTTGGTCACCACCCACGGGAAGAGAAACCATCCTGTTAGTTCTTTCTTCTTGATAGATGGAAACAGATCAAGTAACTTAGATTTATTATAGGAGAGAAAAATCACTTTAGACATGACGTGTCTAGATCACTTCAAATAATTTGTGATCTCCCTTCATAAGTGTAACATATATGTACTTTATACTAAAGCTTGGTCCTCATCTCCGTCTTTAGCCATGTGTATAGATTGCCTTTCATCTATTCTGTAACATTTGTTTCCTCGCAAGAATATTGTTCACTGATATTAGATTTCACCATATTTCATTCGATCGACGTTTGGATTTTTCTCCTTCTCCTTCGTACGTGTCAGCTGAAAGGATCGAGTCCTGGTGTCTTTAGAATGTGTCACCCGAACAAAAACATGTGTTGGTCAAACTCTCCTATTGCAACACGTTAGACGGCTACCACATCTCGATAGACTGTAGATGAAATAATCATCGTCCCTCGATCGGTTGGATTTCCCACCTTTACATATCCTTAGATCTCAACAGAACTCCAGGGTCCTCCCATGCAGCACAAAACTGCCCCATCGCCTCTCTTCAACAGCCCCTCTCCGACGACCTTCGCTCCCTCCTTGAGGTGAAGAAGGGCTTCCGCTACGAAGCATCTTGCAAGGTTCCTCTCCACCTGGTCTTTCGATGCTACCGGATGTGCCTCCTGATATAACATCCACTATGACGACGACAACTCGGTGGTCACAGCTGCACTCGACGACACCAGTGTCAGCGACGACCTCGAGCTCTAGACGCTTGCAGCATGAACCCCCTCCAAAGCCTACGCCTTTTCGACAAATATGGGGAAGCGTCCGTCAGTGCTGATCTCTTTAGGGACATCAGGACCTCCGGAACATCTGCCGCATAGATGCATTGTTCTGAATCCCGATGCAGCACATGTGTTGTCAGGTCTCACGGCTGTCGTAGGTCGCCATCCCTTCTCCTCTTCGTCATCAAGCCGAAATGTATGAAATTAAATTTTGTGTATATGATTTTCAGCCTAAACAAGTTGTGTCAATGATAACTTTATGAATGCAGTCAAATTTTTTTGCATTCTTTTTTTGCATTCTTAAGAATATGTCAGGGGTTCCAACAGTGCAATCGTAAATATGGAAACTATGGATTAGGTGAAATCGATGGCATTGGAATTCTCTGTTTTGTCTCCTAATTCTTCATTTCTTTGGACAAGAGAACTAGCAGATAACAAGTCACAGTTAATTCTTACACCATCAACCGATACATTTTCCCCTTAAGGTCGTTTGGAAGGTGGAGGTTTGGGATTATTGTGCTCTCCATTGTAGACAATCCCGGCTGTCTCTCCATCAAGCAATCTCTCGACCTTTTTCTTCATCAAACGATTGGCATGCATTTATAATACTATGCAAATACTCACTTCCTTCTACTTGCTTCTGCATGTACCTTCCCCAATTGTAACCATCAAAAGATATTTTACCACTACCAAAAACAAGAGGGTGGTTTCTCAACTTCCTTTCCATATTTAAGGACTTGAATTTTGATGAGGCATCGATTACATTTGCATCTAAAGACGATTGAAGTTCGTCGTGATCTATGGAAGGATAATTTCTATTAAAACTTCTACTTTCACGTGTATCTTGATGTTGCTCATGGACATGTGCTGAAGTTTCCGCATGACCACCTTGACTAAAAATGAAAACTGAAATGTTGGGCACAAAGTTTTCAATATAAGGAGGTATAACTGCAATTTAATTTCAATGTGATGACCCGAGGAGGTTCAACATCGATGTAGTTTTTTAGAATTCTACCTACAATAATAGTCGTCTTTAGATCACATCTTTCCTTATAAATTTTTTCTTAAGGTCACGAGGGGAGAATTATTAGAAGTGGAAAACTTATCATTTTAGAGAAATTTTTTTTAGGAAAATCTGATTTTTTGAGGGAGTTCATTAGGTTTTTCCTATGCAGCATGTTCGGAAGAAGATGAGCATGATCTCGATCTAGCCGTTGCCAATGTCGAGGTCCACGGACAAGTCGAATATGAACTCAAGGAGAACATTCATGTGACCAAGGAGAAGAGTGCGAATGCCGGGCGTTGCTCTGATTTAAGTGACTACGGTCCATGCACATATAAGTGTATTACTACATATTCAAGCATAGACGAACATATTTTGCTATTGATGTCTCCATAATGTTATTGGTAACAATTTGTATGAACTTCATATTGAAGAAGAAAATGTAGATTGTCGAGATCTTATAATTGTGAGGTTTTTATGCAATGTACTTATTAAGGTGACAACATATGATCTTCATGTTTCAAGCAATTTTGACGGTGATTCACAACTCACTGTGAGGTAACTTTTGCTCATTTTTTCGTATATGTTGCAGTGATTCATGGCCCATAATAATTTAACTATTCTATGTTTATATTTCAAAAATTCTTGAAAATGATCCTCGAACCATAATAAGGTAACTTCTTGCTTTATGTTTTTCCAAGAGTTTTCAAGCCATGTGGATCCATGAGCTCTTACTCATGGTATAGAGGGGTAATTATCAAGAATGAAATCTATATGATTATCATTATGCTTATTAATAATGATTTTACCCTCCCCATCCTCTTGCTCATGTTGTTGTTGCTCATGATAGTAATTATGCTACGAGATGGAAAAATAGTGATACTATTCGTATCCAATTTATGTACGATTTTTTGGACAATGATATTTCGTAGTTGGATTTTTCTGGGTCCATTTTGCAGATATTTAATATTTAAGAAGAAAACTCTGATCTTAGAAAAGAGCCTCTGTGATATTTATACAAATAATGTTTAATTTTTATTATGATGTATGTATGCTACAGAATTATTCTCATTATATCGTCGTTTCATTCCTTTAAAAAGATCCTATAAATAGAATTACTGTATAGAAGCATTTCTTCGATAGCACACACATATATACATAATAATTTACTAAACTTATAACTAACATTTCATCAATTATACATCATTCTCATTAACTACCAAGTTATGATTTATTCTTCAAACCCACCGCAAAGCGGGGGCAAATAACTAGTAAGCTCTATTTTGATGAGGGATAACATCCTCTTGACACGAGACACTTCAACTTTATCTCATTATAAGGTACTTCAATATAAAGTACTTATATCATGATTACATCATACACATGGACAAAGCCAAAAAAATATTTCTTGGGGGTGAAATTATTTAGATTGGGGAAGGTAAATTATTTAGATATTATTTATCTAATTTATCTTGTCATTGTTAATATTTGAGAAGGGATTCCTCTGTTGTAAGGTGTTGTAACTATTTTTTTTCAATTTTTTTTAAAATCCAATCTTATAGATAGAATCTTCGAATAATGATATGCATATCCTATAAATTTCACTCAAATCCAAGAGCTATTTTATATCAATGGCAAAAATTCTGATTCTCTTTTAAATATGATTTAAGTTGCTTAAATATTGATTGGACTTTTAACCACTAAGATAAAATAGGAAATGACATCATATTTGAACGAAATTCGGAGGATATGTAGAACATTAACGGAAGTTTCAATTTATGAGGTTGGATGTATGGAAACGAATTCAATCTATAAGACGAGCTTCCAATAATTCCGTAATTGATTGAAACTAATATCGAGAAGGTATTTTTTTACAAAAAATACTGATATAAACTTGTAACTGAATATAAATAATATCTATAAACATCATATTGACAAAAAGATACAGAACTCTTCGATCACTGAAATATATATTTATTAATGTGATATTAAGTAATACCGTTAGATTTAATATGTTCAAACAAGTAACACTATACAATATTATTTACTTATAGGATGCAAACAAATATAGATATGTGTACTCAATCCCTTATCGTATTTGTTATACATATACATGTGTACATGTATTTGCACACTATTTTAAAATCGATGCATAAAAACTAGGGTTGCAAACATGCGGATACAAATATGTATCCGTGTCCATATATGTATACACTAAAAGATATGTAACCATATCCGTTTTAAGATCCTAAAAAATGAAAGAGGTACCCAAATTTATATCCGTATATGCAAAGAAAATAAAAAGAAAAATCGTTATGTATACCTTATATGCTGAAATAAACACTATATATCCGTGACGATTTATAAATGTGTACGATGATGGACATATACAGATGTATCAGTATCCGATTATGCACATCATGTAATGAACAATTAATTATTGTAATTACATCATATATATATATTGTTTTTTTTGTTGAGATATGGTGGACTATTAAATTTTAATTATCAAAAAATATATTTAGATTATATATAATATTTTATATTAAACATATATATATATGGACTTGGATTGGGAGCCGAGGGCCCAAGCCACGGTGTTGCAGCTACCAAGACCTCCGAAAAAGGAGAAAGGCAAAGGAGGGATGACGGGGGGAAGTGGGGCAATATCCATCATGGAATCTAAGATCCGCATTAGCAGAAGATGGTTGACTTCAATCTGGTTGCATTTATGGAAGATACTAATGGGAGGAGGAACTTTATTGAGATCGTGCCGTAAAAATGAAATTCACTCAAGGTCATAGCTTAATTTCCGATGTTTACAGTAAATTCTGCAATTAGCAAGCTGAGAGAAATCAGAGTTTTGAGGAAGTTTACTGGAAGAGGAGGGGGTAAAAAAATTTATCAAAATGGAGACGATGCCAAAATATTTACCAGAATAGGGATATATCGGCAACGGTTTGCCGTGGTGCGACAAACTGTTTGCCACGCGGATGGGACGGGGGTTGAGATTCCATATTTTCGTCGCGCACGGCTATCCATGTGGCGCAGCAAATCATTTGTTGCGCACGACAAACCATTTGCCGCACACGGAACACGAAACGGCAAATGGTTTGCTGATATATACCCGTTGTGGAAATTATTTTCAAGCCTCTCTCATTTTGAGGATTTTTTTACGGAGGGGTCTCATTTTGGGATTCCATCTTATTCTGAGGAAGAAACTACAATCGTTGAAAAGTCCAACATGGAATTTTCTGGTCCGTCTAGAGTTTGGGTATCTCAATGGACAAGGCAAGTTGCTATAGTTGGTCAACGAGTTCTTTGCTTCACATTGCAAGCGATTTTATTCCAATCCGTGAAGAAGAAAGAAAACAACAGTTGCTGAGCGCACACTCGTTGGCTTTTCACAGACAATAGAACAGATGGACATGGAAACCCAATTCTAGCGATATCCAAAGGGCCTGTTTGGTTGGGACCAGTTATACGGTGGTTGTTCTCGTCTCCTCTGAGGCAACCCACCAGCCAGATCCGAAACCGTGCGAGCAGAACCGGCGTGGATCATAGGCACTGCTTCAGTGTACAACCTTATCTGCTCCAGCTGGCTCATGGCGGACTCCAACTGCAGCTGCTCCGCCGCTGCATCTTGCGACATCTTCGTCTCTTGCTCCCGCGACAACCCTCCTCCTGTGAAATGAATCAGCTCCTCCTCTTCATTGCTCCTCACCTGAACCCGACTCTCTAAATCAGCAACGACCTCCACCTCGTTCTCTCGTTTTTGCAGTTGCTGCAGCACCTGCTGTTTCTGCTGCTCGTGCATCATGCCATCGATCCACCCGGTCTCTGCCGTCGGCGATTCCGTGGCGCACCTGGGATGCAGGTGGAAGTCGCAGTCGCTGCAGCCGAACGACCACCCTTGCCCCTCCATCCAGCACTTGTTGCAGTAGTACCCGATGTTCTGGGACTTCACGAGCTCGTGCACCGAGTGCAGCTCATGGTTCGTGCTCTGCGGCCACAACCCACTTCCTTTGCCGGCACATCTTGGGTGAAGATCCACGTTACACTCCTCCCACGAGTAGCACGGCCCCTTCCCTTCCTCCGCGCACTTGCTGCACCAGTAGGACTCCTTCACGGTCTTATCCAGCTCTGACTGATGCTGAACCGACTTATATCTGCTTGGTCCCACGGCGCAGTGGAGGTGCAGCCCGAAGTCGCACTGCTCGCAGTAGAAGCACCACCAGCTGCCCCTCTCCCCGCAGGAATCGCACCAGAAGGTGTCGAGTCGGGTCTTGACAAGGGGGTGGGATCTATGGAGCGTGTGCTGGACGGTTCTTGGCCAGGATTGGGACGTGTTGACGAGCTGGGCCTCGAGGGCGCAGTCTGGATGGAGGTCGAAGTCGCAGGTGGCGCAGAGGAAGGACCAGTCGTTGCCGGGGGTGTGGCAACTGTCGCAGCTGTAAGGGGGGCGGAGGGACTTGATGAGAGTGTGCTGCATGTGGAGCGGGTGTCTCTGAAGCACCTTTGGCCATCCCTTTGACAGCCCCTCCAGTGTGGCGTCCTCGTCGGTTGGAGCCGTATACCTGTTCCTTCCCATCTGTCCCTGCTAAATATGCCACTGCTCAGGGGATCCCATCATGAATCGATGAAAAACATATTTTCCTGTTTGCAGCCAATGGTTGAAGACGACAGGCATAGAAGCAGCGTACCTGATGATTCCGGTTGATCGTTTGCAGACTGGAAGGCGGTGATTAATCGATGGATTTGAGAAGGCAGAATGGACGGAGTCACTGCTGTATATCTTCCTTTATTGCAGAAATCAGATGGGGAGGAGCATAGGAAGTTGCCACCTAAAATACAAGGATGGTTGATTTCAAAGATGCTTGGCGTGATCTGATGGGCCTTGACAAGTTTGACTTTGCATCTTCTGTACGCGTTGCTTTTCTTTTCTTTTTTTGCGGATATAGATATTGGTTTAGATCTTAAAGTCCTATTAGTTTATATTTCTAAGCTATGCTTTTAATGATTTCGTTACAGGGTATTGTATAAACAAAGTCAAGACCATATGCCATGTGGTTTCAATGCGTAGAGACAGAGCTGGCAAAAGTTGGGTTTGCTTAACTTTGATAAAGAGTTCTGTAATAGTGTGACGTTAAGTATATGGATATCCATATGACAAATTATTGGATATTCGTCCTAGGTTGATCTATTTAAGATGGTATATTGATCCGACATCCACTAGATGATGATGCCACAAACCTTACGGCTAAGTCCCAACCCATAATATCATTCTTTCAAATCAACATTTCCAACCGTTACAATTTGTTGGCTACCCCATTGATATTGATTGCATTGTGTTATGGGTAACTGAGGCAGGTACAGGAACACAAGGAGTGGTCTGGTGGTAGAGCAGTGTGCCTTCACTTTAAAGGATCCGGGTTCGAATCCAATGGGGATGCTCCGGACCCCCAAATTACCAGGCCTACTATTAAAAAAATTTGAGGCATGTACATGTCCCACTCTAAGGGTTCATTTGATTATCGAGTTACCCTGAGGTGACCTGGTTTACTCTCTGCATTCTTAAGTTGGAATTTCATAACAATTAATGTGGTATCACATCATATTCCTTATTCCAACCCTTTTCAACTCTCATAACCATCCAAACAACTACTATTCACTTGAGGTTACCCCAACCGACCCCATCCCAGTAATCAAAACATGCCCTAAAACGTATATGCACTATGACGATGGAGTTAGACCAACGAAATCTACGTTGATGGAGGCGATTTTTAGCTACATCACACCATTGGTCTGAAGACTCTGAACACTCTTCCATGTGTACTTAAGAGTGAATCGTTGTAAATTTGTAAAGATGATGTTTCAAAAGATTTTTAACATTTGGGAGTGTTGAACTAAGAGAAGCTCAAGATTGAGTCAGGAATCCGTAGTGATGATTTTAGTTGGGTTGGTTATTTTTAAATGTTTTTTTATTTTCAGATTTTTAGTTGGTGTTTACCTTTTGAAGTTTTTAGGGTTCTTATAAGTTTGAAGTTTTTGTGGGATTTTTTGGATTGAGGGAAAAGTGGTGAGTATGAGAGAGTATACTATATGTAAGTAGTATAGTAGTTACTCTATATTTTTATATGTTTTTTCGAAGATTTGTAATTTTTATGCGAAGGGGATTTTGTTTTTTATTTGTTTTATTTTTAAAAGAAATGGAAGAAGAAAATATAGTTTTGAAACCCGGTTTACTATAAAATATAGATGCATGTAGTAATGCCAAATAAGTAATGAGAAAGTGAAGCAAGTTTGATTAAGTGTGTAATCTAATGAAGAAACCAAGAAGAAAGATCAATTCGAAACACTCAATTATTCCAATTCAAAGCATAAATGAGTAAATCCCAAAAATCAGCGACGATGAAAACACCAAATTGTGTCAAAGCATCTCTAGGGTAGCTGGCTTGAAACGATAGAAAAATCTCTTAAAAATCAATGTATAGAGCGTCCAAATGTCTCTCAAGGTTTAGGGGTACAAGTGTAAAAAAATAAATAAAGTGGTGGTAAAAAAAGTCATGGAGTGGGGACCTAAAAACATGTTCGTGCTCTACCCAAAGTTGGGCGTTGCACCACAATCTAAGACATTGTGATGAATCTCCATTTCATCATCATTATTCTTTTATTTTGGCCTTCAAATCCTAGCTAAATACATAATAAATGGCATTAAATTACATAAATAACATACATTATTTATACTGAATTTTTTCTATAAATTATTGTATTTAAAACGAAAATAAAAGAATAAAGAAAAGAAAAGAAAAAGGAATGAAGTACCATAGGTATTGAATGATCCTAAACCTTGAGACTTAGGAATCATGATGGTTGGGTCGACACGGAATAAAGTAGGGGGAGATGAGAGCCAATAAATACTCAAAAGCCTAATTTTTAATTCCTTGATAAATAGGTTTTGGGATCCATTTTATTCTTTATTATTTATACCTTAAATTAATAAACTTTGAACATGAAACTTGTAGATAAAAATATAAAGAAAAATACAGAATTTATTTCACTTAGAAAAATACAGTGTACTTTAGATACTCAGAATAAAAAGTCGCAAAGAAAACTTCCCAGACATGTATCTTCTCCATATGAACTCAAAAGTTACAACTCTCACCTTTATTATTCATAAATATTAATTATCTATTTAATGAAGGTGGTTGCATTTAATTTGGAGTTAAGATGTAAAAGATAGATTTCGGGTCCTGACTGTGCAATATACATAAATATAATATTCATTGTATTTATTCTTTATATTTTCACTTTTTCATATTTTTATAATATTTTAAATATTATTTAAAACACATTATATAATTGGATTAAAATAAAATCATAAAAAATAATCTAAAATAAATAGGTATATTATAGTACATAGATGGATTATACTTGTATATATATACTTATATAATAAATATACATATTTATTTAAGCTAACAAATAACTTCATAGAAATATAATAAAATTATAAATGTGTATATTAAAATAAGTTATAAATATATAAATTAAGTATATAAAATAATAAAATCTAAAATACAAGAAATAAAATAAACTATATATAGATAAACATACCTATATTTGTACATACAAAAAGTAACACATAATAAATTGACTTGTAAAAATAAATAGAATTTACCATAAAATACTACATAAAATAATAAATATTTTTTAAGTTTTAATTATAAATTAAATAAGCTATTTATTATTTTATTTTGATTCAATAAGTCTTTTATTTTCTATTTTGTCCACTAGTGGAGGATGTGGCCCAATCAGGGCGAGTCTTCCGTTGACCCTCGGTCAACTCTCCTGACCTCAGCTCTAATCCTGTCAAACTGCCGACCCCCCCTCTATTTCCTCTATTTTTTCATGTTGACTCTTTCATTTTTTAGGTCGATTCCTTTAATGATTTTGTGCCTCGATAATCGATCTTTCACGCCAGCATCTCATCTCAACTGAGGATCATTGAAGCAAGCTGTCACCTTGATCAAAGGCCCCCTGTACAAATATGCCTCACCGGACTCCGGTTTGAAGTTGATCCCTTCTTTCTCACCACCCCTCAGATCGACCCAAATCCGAGTTGAGCAAGGTGACCGCAACACCTTGGACAGTTTGCAATGTGCGTACGGAGGTGAGAAGCGTAAATAGTTGGCAACCGCCTGGCAGAGCTCCTCCCGGCTCCTTGCTTAGCAGACCGAGCCATAATTTAATGGTATTTTTAGGTAGTTTTTAGCCTCAGTCTTCATTTGTGCTTTTAGTTTAAGTTTAATTAATTGTAGTAGGGTAAAGGTAGAACTCGTAGTTCGTCGGAGCTCCTGCTCTGGCCACCATTCCAACATGCCTCGACCATGTTCCGCCGTCCATTTCGCCTCCATCTTCTTTCTCTTTCGCTTCTCTATGCCTCGAGACACTTCATCCACCCTGATCTTCCTTGGGTCAGGAGATCATCTCTCCTCCGTGACCCTTCGCTAGAGAGCGCGACCCTAACCCAAATCCGCCTCTATTCCGTCTAATAACAGGTCAAGCAGTTTGCATTCGACCCCTCTTTCTTCCTGTGTAGGTACCTGGAGCTCATAGCCTCAGTCGAGGTATTTTTGCAGCAGGAGTTGGTTCCCAGGTAGCCTAAGGTACCCTAACCTCCTGGGACCCCATCTGTGGTTCTTGGAGCTTTTTGAAGCTTCCAATAGCTACGGGCCAGTAAGAGGAACGAGCTGAGCATTGGAGCAGTATGGTAGAAGCTCAGTGGACGGAGGAATCGCATATCGAAGCTCACACTCAGATATGTTCTTCCATGTTCTTCAAGAAGAGCAGCAGTCGTCGGATCGTACTTCCCCTCCAGTTTTGATCGTAGTCATCGGATTGAGCGAGTCAGCCACCATTAGATATCCAGTGGGGATCTAATACAGTAGCTCATCATCTGATTCAGTACATGGGGGTAATTTTGCACCATATCCATACCATATTTGCATTTTATTTAATATAAATTACTTTCCTCTATAGTTATAAAAGTTTTATAAAATTTGTAATCAGGCCCTTAAGTTTATATTCTTTGCATAGTGGTCCCTCACCATGTCACCTCACGTGCACATACACGTGGGTCGGTGGGAATTTTACAAGGATCCCCTCCGGATCTTTTTATTTCTTTTTAATCCAGTAATTTCAAATTTTATTGTAATACGTCTTAGATAAATTGCATCGTGGACCTTTCACTTTTTTATAATTACAAAAATACCCCCATCAACATGTTTTTTATTCGAATATTTGGGGCATTTTACATGATTAGCCCTAGGCTTCTTTAGGGGTTCCGAATACAAGAAATATTTTTAAGAAATTGCATATAGGTCCCTACTAGCATTGTATTTTATTTTTGTTGATTTTATTTTTATTAAATACATTAATACTCTAAAAATTCTAGAAAATATAGGATAATTGCCTTGAAATTTGCTCCTTCACCATATTTTTCATAAGTCATTTTCTGTATTTTTCTAATTAAAATTTAAAAATAGAGCATTAATTCCCTATTTACATTTAAAAATGAAAAAAAATCTTAAAGTCATTTACAAAATTCCAAAAAATAGATATTATTAATTACTATATTTAGCAACTACAGGCCAAGAATCACTAAAAATAACCAAATGATACTAAAAATTAAAAAGCTTCAAATGCCTTATAATAATTATTAATAACTCCCTAAAAATCCAAAAAGATTTATTTCTGCTTTTGAATTTCATCAATATTATATATTATATATTAAAAATAATTTTGTAAATTTAAGATATATTTGTATATTTTTAAATTCCAAAATAATCTAGCCTGTTATTATTAGCCATTTTGACCTTTTTAATCAATTAAAAAAACAAATAAGCAAAAATTATAGGAAAAATATAAAAAAAGAGAAAAATATAAAAAAGACAAAAAAAATTATTTTATCAATTTTGAGTATTTATAGCTATGTCGATAAATATAAAAGCCTACATTATATATAGCTATATTTACTTATATTATTACTATTAAAATATACCAAAATTATATTTTAAACCCTTAAGAAAATAAAAAGTATTGCACCTTAGGATATTTTCCTAATTTTCTATAGTTATTAAATATATATATATCTATTATAGTATCTATATTATACGTATTATTATATATATTTTTTATCTAATTAAAAAGAAAACTAAAACTAAAAAAATCATAAACAGGAAATAAAATAAAAAAATATATAAATAAAAAATCCATAAAATTTTAAATAACTAAAAACCCATAAAAAATAAAAAAAGACAAGAAGAAGGAACATTTTGGATTCCTTTACCCAATCTATCATTGTTGCTCCCTGACTTCGACACTCTACATACTTACACCTATACACACAGCTTGTAGAGTTATAATAAATTTCAACTCCACACACATATTGCTTCGCTTTATTTTTAATGTTGGTTAATTGTTTCTTGATTCGCCTTTCGTGAGAGGTCGCCACGACGGTGTTCTCGCCTTGTGCAGAACATCAAACCCTCGTCAGAAGAGTGACATCAAATTGCCATACAAAATGAATAAATTGTGCAGAAAATAAATTGTAACATCTATTACAAAACTATATCTTTGACTAGGAAAATGATCTAGCACAATAATATATTTTTAGAGGGATGATAATCATTTCCATTTACTTTTGTTGCTTCAGTTTTCGACTTGAGGTAAAAGGGGTTGTAGAGCATAGAACTTTGCAGTCCGTACACGTACATGAAATGGAAAACTAAAAGTGGAGATAAATGCATAAAATTCATGCCTCCCCAACAACATCGCCATATATATGATTCACTTTTAAGGAGTTTTGTTAATATATGGATTTAGGCTGATAGGTGTAACCTGATTGAAGATCGATCTATTTTAAATTATATTTTTTATCACTCTGATATATGATGAAATATTTAGCGTTTGATCACATGGAGGCAATTGGTTTCCACTAATTACCAATGAATTAAGGTTGCCATTTATTTTTTTCTCTTCGTGATTGTATTCAAAATTTACTAGAAATCCAACGAAACCTACAAAATTATACTTCCCATTTTTTATGGATTTTTAAGCATAATTTAACATTAAATTTCATTTAGTTTTTAAATTTTAATTCTAAAATATTTAATCTATTAAAAATCAAAACTAATGTATGCATTAATATTTTTAATGAATTTTATATCTCAAAAAACTGAAATTACATAAAACATGTGTCATCTTGCACTAAAGGATGAACAATACAATCATTATTGAGGTCTTTCTCACTAAGGCCTACGTATTTGGAATACCTGCAAAATGAAATAGGACGAAGGAATTAAAGGGCATTGAAAGTGGGACCACCGGACACGTGCATGCCTGATCCGTGGTTTCAACGATATAAAACCGACATCCAATAGTATGAAATAAAACGTCAAGTCCAACAACAATGAAGGGAGATCCATACCTTATAGAGATGAGGACTGAGTTTCCCGCAACGGGCTCTTCACATTGGCGTCCTCAACTTCATTATCTGACATCTCCTATGAGCTCGGGCAACGCTCCGGTGGCTTTAGGACAGATCTTCGATGACCAAACCTCAAGGAATAGGTTCAGGTCAAGCCAACTTTGCCCCAACCTTATTTTACATGGGTTCAGTTAAATGGATTGCGATTCGGATCCGGCTCCGGTTACCTACCCACAATCGTAAAACGATAATATCTCTCTCGTTCGAAGTCGTATTATTGACGGTCTTGATATCGTTGAAAAGATATTGACAAGTACTATGAAATGGACTACTCGTATCATTATTTGGATATTAGATTAGATCTAAAATCTAAAAATAAGAGAATGAAAGTATTATAGAGTCGGATCGAAATCCGTGTCTCGAGTCTTATCGAGTCAGGATTCAAATGAGGATTCAATACTTAACCCATATTACGGTATTTCAGAATATATCAAAGTCTCGAGGTCTTACACATACCCCTCGTTAGCCTCAAGTCCTACAGTGATAATGTTCACTAAAGAAATCCCATTAATGAATCTCTATTTCATCACCTTTATGCTATCATTTTGGCCTTAAAAACCCTAGCTAATGCATGTAAATATCATATATTGTACAAAATAACATTCATTATTTATTGCATTCATTGTGTAAATAATATTGTTTTTAATGCCAAATATATAGAATAAAGAAAAGAAAAGAAAAAAGAATAAAATATCAAAGGTATTTTATGACCCTAAACCCCAAGATCAAGTCAAGAATTGAGTTGATCGATAAGGAATAAAGTAGGGGGAGATAAGGACCAAAAATACAATAAAAATCACATTTATTTATTCATTAATAGGTCATTTTTGGGACCTATTTTATTCTTTATTATTTATACATCAAATAAAGAAACATTGTACATGAAAGTAATAATATAAATAAAAATACAAAATTGATTTCATGTAAAAATAGTACATAGTGTTCATTTTATACTCAGAATAAAAAACCGCAAACCAAACTTCACAGACCCATATCTCTTAAATAAAAACTCAAAATGTACCAAAGTCACTCTAATTGTATATAACTTTTTATAAGCTATTGAACAAAGGTGGTTTCATAAGTTTTGGAGTTAAGATGTGAAAATTAGGTTTTGGACCCTCATTGTATAGAATACACGAATGAATTATTCATTTTATTCAATAAAGTAGGGGGAGATAAGGGCCAAAAATACAATAAAAATCACATTTATTTATTCGTTAATAGGTCTTTTTTGGGATCTATTTTATTCTTTATTATTTATACATCAAATAAAGAAACGTTGTACATGAAAGTAATAATATAAATAAAAATACAAAATTGATTTCAAGTAAAAATAGTACATAGTGTTCATTTTATACTCTAGAATAAAAAATCGCAAACCAAACTTCACATACCCATATCTCTCAAATAAATACTCGAAATGTACCAAAATCACCTCTAATTATATATAACTTTTTATAAGCTATTGAATAAAGGTGGTTTCATAATTTTTGGAGCTAAGACGTGAAAGTTAGGTTTTGGACCTTCATTGTATAGTATACCTGAATGAAATATTCATTTTATTCATCTTTATTTTTTATAAATCCATAATTTAATACATTTGTAATTATTATCTATAACTTATGCGCATATTAAAACTAAAATAAAACCATAAAAACACAAAATAAAATAATTATATAAAATATATAGGTAAAATACCTGCGATAATACCTGTAAATAAATAAAGGTGAAAACTATTATTTTACTCCTTTATTCTTTTATATGTCTATGCTCTTATAAATATTATTTATATTCTTTTAAAAAATATAAAGATAAAATAAAACCAAAGAAAATATTTCAATATAAATAATATAGCTAAATACATAGATAAAATACCTATATTTATACCCACATAATGTATATACTTATTTATTTAAACATACAAATTACCTCATAAAAATATAATAAAAACATATTTATATAGATAAAAATAAATGATAAATATATAAAATAAGTGACTAAACTGATAAAATAAAATATAGAAAATAAAAAATAGCCAAAATATAGATGAATATACCTATAATATACTCTTAAAAATTAACTTGTAATAAATAACACCAAAAAATAAATGAAAATCATATTAAAATACTACATAAAATAATCAACATTTTTTATTTATAATAAAAAATTAATAAAATCATTTACTATATTTAATTAAATATTTTCTAAAAATCCATGTTGTTTTGTCCTGTAGTGGCTGACTTGGACCAATGACGTTGTGCCCTTTGTTGACCGCCAATCAACTCTCCCTCCAGGACGTCTAACCTCCATCACCCGTCTTTTTCCCAATTTCCATCCCTTTTCCAGGGCATTTCACCAATCCATTGCCTCGATCCCTTCATAAGATTTCATCATTGCTCTTCCACGATTCACGCCGACCCTGTAGATTTTGTGTACATAACTTATATTTCTCCTAATCAGTCGGCTAATAAGGGTGTCTACCTATGTGTATAAAAAAGACCTCCGACCTTCCTCCTTGAGTTTGGTCATCACCCAACTCCTGAAATCTCTTCAACTCTGGCCAAAGTGTGTATCCATGTGACAGCTGGAGATCCCCTGCAGCATGAAGCGGATGGAGGAGGACGGAGGTGCACCTAAGGAGGACCTAATCAGCCTCCCTGCTCTTTGGACTCCGATTAGGTATAAGAGTTGTTATTTATCACTTTCTAGGTAACATTAAATTCCTGCTTTTTAATTCTATAATTAGTTTAGTGTTAGTTTAGCAATTTAGCATCATTTAGCCCATTTCGTAGTTCACCGGAGATCTGCTCCGACGAAGTCCATTCACTGTACCCCCTCCTGTCTTCGACCCACCTTTCCATACCATTTCAGTTCCCCTCTAGTTCTCCATCTTCTACACCCACTAGCCAACGTTGACTCGCTCCGAATCAAGGGATCGGGGATCAAATCCTTCGCCCATTGTCGGACCTTTCCGCCTCACTCCGCCTTCCGCCTACCCATGCCAATAGAGCCCTAGAACCCCTTGTTGTTTGAGTGAACATTCTATAGGGTCTAGTGGACTCAAGACCCCTTGTGGAGGGTCGATTTTGAAGCATCTGTGATACCTAGATCTCTCGTCTTTCCCCGAGCTGATTCAATGCCATCAGAGCTTCGACGTGTCTCCTGAAACTGCATTCTAGTGTGGAGGAGCCCCTGCTCCATTTTCCCCTTAGATCGAGCCTTCCAGACAGCCGGAGGACTATAGGAGAGTCGATTGAAACTCACCATCGGCAAGTTCCTACCAAGTTCTTCCTGAACCCCTCATGTCCGTCCGATCATGTCGTCGTTCCAGATCATGTCACAACCATCTGATGTGCCTCACCGTCGGCCAACAGATTTGGCTTGGGATTTAATCCCAAGCATCCATCGCGAAGCGTCATCGGCAAGCGAGGAGACAATGTGTATTTAAGTGGATGAAAATCCTGACGTCCGCCTCCATGTCTGTTGGGGTAATTACAAAACTCATATCTATTATTTTGTATTTCATTGTTAATCTTGTAAATAAAATAGGCAATCTAAATAAAGTGGACATTTGTATTAAGACCCATGCATTTATTATTATTTACAAATGGGTCCGGTCCAGCTCAACTCACGTGTAGTCCCACGTGAGCTAGGAAAATTGCGAGGATGCCCTTGCATCATTTTATATTTTTTTTAATCCAATAAATTTGTATAAACATTATAAAGTTCTAGAAAATTTATAGTTATGTCCTAAAATTTATTTTATTTGCAATTATGCCCATTCTAGTACATGTATTTTTGGTGCTTGAATTTCATCTATTAAAATAGCACATGTGCTCTAAAAATTATGCAAAATTAGGGTTAAGCTCCTGCTTGCATGTAGTTTCATGTTATATTTTTAGATTTTGCATTTATGGCCTTGAAATATTTATTAAAAATCAAAATGAGCATATTTTTGTCCTGTTTACAGTATAAAATACCAAAAAAATAGAAAAACATTTTGAAAAATTCCAAAAAATTATATATTGTCCATTTTATCATATTTTAACTCCAGACCAAAAATCCCTAAAAATAGAAAAAGACTAAAAATAAAAAAGCTCCAAAATCTAATAAAAAATATAAAAAATCCACAAAACTCCAAAAATATTTCTTTCTATTTATAATTTGCTTTATATAATTATCTGTATATAAAATTTTATTTAGATAATTTTGGACCTCATTTCCTATTTTTAATACTCAAATCAGTTTCAGCTTATTATTGAATCCCTGATTTGGGATATTTTTTTTAAAAATCCTTAAAATCTTTTTAAAATTTCAGAAAAATCACAAAAATATTAGAAAAATATATAAAACCAAAAACAATTTATTTTCTAGATTTTATTTATCTTTACAAGCATTTATAATAATATTGTTATATACGACATATATAGCCTTTTATATTCTTTTATTTGTTATAAAAAGAAAAAAAGAAATCTAAAAATAAGATAATATAAAAAGAAAATATAAAATATAAAATAAAAAACAAAAGGATAAAAATTATAAAATTATAAATAAAAAATGCAAAATAAAAAACCCACAAAAACAATAAAAAAGGGAAAGAGAAGAGAACAAATTTTTGCGCTTCATTGCACAATCTACCTTTTGCTCCCTGAGTTCGACCTCTACACATGTTTACACCTATTCACATTTGTTGTAGAGTTATAAAAATTTTAACTCCGTATTTTTGCTATTCATTGCTTGATTTATATTGTGGGTTAATTGTTGATCGACCTGGGTTTAGTGAGCGGTCATCTCAGCGGGACTAATTGAATCTGGTTGGCCAACCCTTGCAAAATTCATGCCATCACCCATCTGCAGTCTTTGGTTGACCATTAAAGAGTGACATTTCTTCTTCTAGTTTTCAACTTGATTATAGTTCCACTAGTATTTATTCTTTGCCTTTCTGGGATCTTGTTTTTTGGTTTTATTTTATTGTTGTTACTACCCTTTACACTTTTCTCTTTGCCTTTCGAGATCATAAAATTGACCTTTGCCTAAATGTCAATAGGGAACCACATGCTTTTGCTTACTGTGTTCCTCCTCCATGGCGATTATCATCATCAAGTTATCCATAGAAATATTTCTCATTTTGTATTTCAGAGTCATACCGAAATCTTTTCTAGACTTGATATTTTTTCTATGATGCACATGACTTGAAACTTCTTTGGAAGTTTCATTTCAACATCTTCTAAACCATGAACCACCAATAGAAACTCGTGTACCTTTTCAGAAACTGACTTTCCCTCGGTAATGGAAAATTTTAAGAACTTTATGACTGGGTTTTCTCTATACTAAGATTCTTGGGGTTATATTATTTGCCTAATTCTGTCCAAAATTCCTTCACAGTCTGCATGGACGAACAATGTACATCAAACAACTTGTTGTACATGGTCAACAAGATGCAACCATTGATGGGACACAAACTACTGATTTCTCCTCTACTCGAATACCGGATGAAACCTCATATATAGATGCACCTTATACATAGTGGACGTGCAATCACCCACCATCATTGAAGCACATGAAAGAAAGAACAAGCAGATATAATGACGGTCAGTCATCTCTCACGACCACCGGAAAAGAAATATAATTAGAGCGAGTACAACTCTCTCTGTTCCCTCATTCTCTCATATATTTCTTCTCTCTCTGTCCCTTTCTCTAGGGGTTACATTGTCGTTGTGGTGATGTTATGGCAATGCCTCCACCTCCTCTATATATAGCCCAGTTACAACTCCATAGTCCTATTCTCACTCGGAATATAAATAGAATACAACTCAACTACTATTAGGATTAGGAGTCACACCCATTAGTTTTTCTGATCCTAATATGACCCTAATCCTAACAACCATGGAATATACGTTCACGTTTCTTCCATGTGGATTGTTCCTTCTGGCTACCGAGTTAGGAGTTTTCCATTTCCATCATATTACATGCAGTTTCAAGAATCGAAATTAACCCTATGGTGGTGAATCGCATTTTCATGCATTATTGGCAATGCCTAAAATTCTTGACACCAAAATTTTCAAGCATACTACTCATATCCACCCTTGATTTAAATAGTGTATCCATATTTTTAATCTCAATTCCAAACATCTTTTTTAAGATCGTTGTTACCATATACAAAAAGATATGCAATAAATACTAATGTCTCGAAATACAAATCAATCAAAATGCATTACAGATTAATAGAAGAACAATCATGCATTTCCATTTCATATTCCAATCACAAAATGCAAACAGGAACCGGTTGAATATGCAAGGTAACATATTGGAGCAAGATCGAATAAAGGCAAAATAGTAAACCATATACGACAAATAAAAAGATAAACATATTATTTTAGATATCACCAAAGTATTCATGTAATTGACTATCCTTAAAATTAGAATACTGGAGATCCACTCCCAGGATACGACAGTATACGATTTACGTCGACATATACTGACGAGATCGTGTTTAAAAGTGCCTCCTAGAAAAGTAGCCGAGAGAAGAAACAATCGCAGTGTTAGAATAGAGAACGAGAGAGAGAGAGAGAGATTGAGAGAGATTTCTTTTGTGTAAATGTCTGGGGATATGTTTAAGAAGACCTAGCGTATGGTTCTTTGATTCTGAAACCACTTTCGCAACGTGTGTCTTTTTGTATTTTGAAATTTTTATGTCTGAGCTGTTGGATTAAGTCAAACTCCCACATCGGTCTAATGTTAATTAATCCGATTAGACTAATTTATTCGACTCCCTTAATGAAATCCACAACAAAAGTACCAAGATCTTTAACTCTCCCGAGCCCGAGCCAAAGACGGAGTGGAGCGCTCGTGGTTGTGGTCCTCCATTTCTTTTATCTGCTATTGCGACAAGAGTTTGGGGTGTGGACTCATATATATGTTCACCAAAGTTTTAGCACTGGTGCATGTGGTACTAAAAACTCCACCCAAACTCACCTTCTTTCAAATATGAGAATTCCCAACTTTCCCTCTAACCAAATTGGCTTCCCACTTAAAATCGATTTGGTTACCCCGTTGATGAATCTCCATTTCATTACGTTTATTATATCATTTTGGCCTTAAAAACCCTAGCTAATGCATGTAATTAGCATTAATTTGTAAAAAAATAGCATTCATCATTTATTGCAATTATTATGTAAATAATATTATTTTTAATGCTAAAATTATAGAATAAAGAGAAAAAAAAGAAAAAGAATAAAATATCAAAGATATTTTATGACCCTAAACCCCGAAACCAAGTCAAGAATTGAGTTGGTCAATAAATAATAAAGTAGGGGGAGATAAGGGCCAAGAATACAATAAAAAATTCCATTTATTCATTCATTATTTATTCATTTTTTATACCTATTTTATTTTTTATTATTTATACATCAAATAAAGAAATTACATAAAAGTTGTAGGTAATAATGTAAATAAAAATACAAAATTGAGTTTGTACAAAAATAATACATACTGTACTTTTTATACACAAAATAAAAAGCCAAAATCCCAACTTCACATACCCATATCTTCAAAATAAAAACTCAAAATATATCAAAATCACCTCTAATTGTATATAACTTTTAATAAAATATTTAATGGATATGGTTTCATATTTTTTGGAGTTAAGATGTGAAGGTTAAGTTTTGGACCCCTCATTGTATAGTAAGGCCGAATAAAATTATTCATTCCTTATCATTTAGAAATTATATTTTTATAATTTTGTAAAGATCATTTATAACACATGTACATATTACAGCCAAAATAAAATCACAAAGAAAACACAAAATAAAAATAAACTTATAAAAACAAAGGTAAGAATACCATACTAATACATGCATATAAATAAAAGTGAAATTCATTATTTTATTATTTATTCTATTATATTTTCATACTACTGTAGATATTATTTATACTCTATTAAAAATATAAAGCCAAAATAAAATCCAATAAAATAAATTTAAATAAAATAATGTATAAAATACATAGATGCAATACCTATAAGTATACCTATATAATATATGTACCTATTTATTTAAGTGTACAAATACCATCACAAAAGTATAATAAAAATATATTTATGTACATAAAAATAAGTTATAAATATATAAAATAAGAAAAATAAAATAATAAAGGAAAATATAAAAATAAAAATAAAATAGATAAAATATAGATGATTATACCTATAAATATACCCCTATTAATTATCTACTAATAAATAACATCAAAAAAATAAATAAAAATCATAATAAAATACTACATAAAATAATTAACTTTTTTATTTTATATTTAAAAAATAGTAAAATCATTACTAATTTAAATTATTCATATATAAATAAGCCTTGTTGTTTTATCTTCTAGCCGATTGATGTGGCCTAATCACGGGGCCCCGTCTCTTGACTCCTGGTCAACTACCTCCTCCTCCCCTGAGTTGACATGCCCTATCGTTTCCCCTCTTTTTTTCCATTTCTTCTGCTCGATCCTTCCATCTATCACCTCCGATCCCTTGTGGGATTTCATCATGATCCTTCCAGGATCCACGCCGACTCTTTTAATTTCTTGTACATAGTCTCAATCGTCGCCAAATGGTCGGTCAATAAGGGTGCACCACTTGTAGTTAAATAAGAACCTTCTCCTCCTTTTGCAAAACTTTCATCATCCAAGTCCTAGAGCCCCTAATCTCGACCAAAGTGCATATCCTTGTGACCGGAGGGGGGTCCCCTGAGGTTGGAAGGCTCGTGGAGGAGGAAGGTGCACCCAAGGCGGCTGTCTCCGGTGACGCCTCTACTCCTTGGCCCCCGGCCAGGTATGAGCTGCGCCCTTTAGGTAGATTTTAATTCCTTGTTTTATTTTATGCATTTAGATTAACCTCTATACCTTAGTGCTAGCCATAATTACTTGATTCGTAGTTCGACGGAGCTCCGCTCTGGCGAACAGTTTCATCGTACCTCGGCCGTTGACCGACCCACCATACACCTTGTCCTCATTCCCTACCGCCTTCTCCACCTTACTGAGCCATCAGCATGACCTCCTTGGTTCTGCGAATCGAGGTCTCGCTCTACCGCTTCGCCGGGGACCTCGTCGCCCATCTCATCCTTTGTGCATTCAGCTTCATTTTTAGTCAAGGAGCACCCCCTCGAGCCGTACACCTTGTTTGTGCAGGTCAGAAGCGCAACGGAGTCCTCCGGGGCTCAATTCAAATCAAATCGAAGCTCTCTAGGCCATTAGTCTTCTCCAGGCATCTAGAGGCCTATCGATGGCCTCCAGATCTATCTGAGGCACATGGGATTTTCACCAGACCTGCAGGAATGTGGAGAGCTAGCAGGAGAGTCATGAGGAGGTCAGAGGAGCCCGCAATGATCGATTGAAACCCGCCTAGGGTGAGTTGCTTCCATGTTCTTCCACCTATCTCAAGAACCATCCGATCATCAGCCTGATCCAGACTCTACAGCTATCGTCAGATCACCGCATGCCTCCACCGTTGATCTCCCACTGATGATTTAATCTGGAGCGTCGAAGGTGAACTGGTATCAAGCGTCGAGGGCTCGACACATGTATAAGTGGATGGCTCTGCATCGTTCGATCGTGCACTAATAGGGGTAAATTGCATACCTTCACCCTGCCTTTTTGTATTATTAAATAGTCCTGTAAATAAAATTTAAGTTAAATAAATTGGACATTTTGCATTTAGGACCATGCATTTATTTTATTTACATTGAGGTCTCGTCCAGCTCAGCTCACGTGTCGTCCCACATGAGCTGGGAAAATTGCAGGGACACTCTGTTTTTTTAGTTTTAGTCTAATAAAATTTTAATTACGTTGTATATTTTAGAAAAATTGCACTTTAATCCCTGAAGTTTATTTTATTTGTAATTATACTCCTGCTACTATATGAATTTTGGTGCTTGGATTTCATTTGATAAAAATAGCACCCTAGCTCCTTAAATTATGCAAAAATAAGGTTAGAAGCCTAGTAGCATACACTTTCATGCCATAAATATATTTTGTTTTGGCTTTTTATCCATTTATTAAAAATCAAAGGAGCTTATTTTTGTACGGTCTGACTGGTAAAATACCAAAAAATATAAAATATCTTGAAAATTTCCAGAAAAAATATTGTCTATTTTGCCCTATTTTAACTTCATACAAAAAATCACCAAAAATGGAAAAAGAAAAAACTTAAAAAATGAAAACCCCCAAAATCTTTCATAAAAATACAAAAAATCATTAAAAAACCCAAAAATATTTTTTCCCGTATTATAATTTATTTATATAAATATTTATATGTTAAAATTGATTTGGATAATTTTGAAACCTATTTACTATTTTTAATATTCAAATCAATCTCGACCTATTTTTTATTCCCTTATTTAGGATATTTTTGAATCAAAAATACATAAAAACTAGCAAAATTCCAAAAAAATCACAAAAATATTAGAAAAATATATAAAACTTAAAATATTATTTGGTATTTTACTTATAGTTATTAGTCTTTATAAGTATATTACTCTATACTACATATATAACTTTATATATAGTTATGTTATATATATTAATATATATATATATATCTGAAAATGAAAAAAGAAAATATAAAGTTATAGACTAAAACTAAAATACAAAGAAATATAAAGCAAAAATAAAATAAAAAAATAAAACTTAAAACCCACAAAACAATAAAAATGGACAAGAGATGAAAGACTAATTTTTGTGCGCATCATTTTTACCCCCTTTCTACGGTTTTCTCCCTGAGTTCGCCTTTGACACATACTTAGACCTATACACATTTTGTGTTAGAGTTCTAATAAATTTTAACTCCACATTTTCCCCATTCATTGCTTTATACATATTATGGGTTAATTATTGATTAATTAGGGCTTCTTGAGGATTTCCACAATGGTTGTGTCTCTACCTTGTGTGACACATATTCAGACCCCCGAAAAGCCCTAGATATAAAATAACTCCATTGTCAGGGAGCAACACCGCATAGTCGGGGATTCTTTTATTTTATCCTCTTTTCCTGGTTCATTTATTTATTCTTGCATTTATTTATTCATGTTGTTAATTATTTTCATTAATTGTTTGATATTGATTGAGACTATTCTGACCACTTTCTTCGTTTAACTTTGTTGCGAGGGACTGCCACACAAGGGAGGACCTCCTAGGAGGACTGGTGCACCCGCGCAAGGCGGAGCCAGCCTTCATACTTCGCTGGCAGGAGAGAGTAGCAAGGGCAGACAAGGAAATTTTTGAAGACAATCTCTTTTCTTTATTTGTTCTATTTTTGCATTATTATGTATATTTTTGTGAGAGAGAACAAATTAATATGTAATAATTTGGACTCTCCAGGACACAGCTACTTCACGAGGTCCAATGCCCAAGGGATTATTCCCTTGGGGTCCTCGTCATGTTTTTCATGTTTTTTATAGCTTTTTTTATTTGTTTTCCAATTTTTGTTTTATTTATTTCATGTGAATGAGACCTAGCCTAGGGATGCTTGTTCGATATATTAAGGTCCAAAGCCCTAAATATTTTTGCATGTACCTATAGATTCGCTGCTGGACTTAGTCAAATATAAATATTAATTATTTAGATTCAGACCCGTATGCCACGAGAGACATCATACAACGTTAGCATGACCCATTGTGACGGGCACCGAGATGTCTCCAAGACCGGACCTTAGGGTTTGTTTCTAAATAATTAGCATATTTGTGCTTCACTATAAATACCAATTATTGTTCTAGGGCGAGTTCATCGAATTGCATTACATGTGGTATAGTTTTTAATTCTATCTAGCGTCTCGCATGGAGAGAGCTGGGAAATACTGTAAGTCTTCTGACCTTTCATGCATCGTCGATTTCTAACTTACACGTATTTTCTGATCTTCTCCCTCTGATTTTGCTCACTTAGGTTGTTAATAGAATTGGAAACTCGTTAGGACGTGCATTGAAAAATAACAAAAAAGTGTTAACTTAAATAAAATTGAGATTGCTAATTCTATGGGACTTTAAAATAAAACGTAATGCATTCATTGCTTTGGGGAGAGCAACCCCCTCATTGTTTGTGTATTTTATTCCTATGTATATGTTAAGGATTAGTGCTCAAATCCCAAGCCTATCTTCGGTGTATACAACTTCTTGAAATCACCTAACTCTAAAAACAAAAAGATAAAAGACCAACATCTCGGTCTGAACTGTGTTGAGTAGGTAAACTGTGTGTTTGCTTTGTACATTGATTGTGATTTTGGGTCCATCCACGTTTTCATCATTCGCTGAGTTTCCAGTCCCGTGAGTGTGAGTCATTTTGATTACTGAGTCTTTCTACCTCTTTTGTTGATATATTTCTTCATTTGCATCTGAGTGTTGATATTGGGTCTTGAGCCTCACCATTTTAGCCGTATTTTGCGGCTTCCTTCTTTGCTTATATCACCCATCATCAGTCCGGTTCAAGGAGACCCTCTTGTTGATGCGAAAAATCAGATAAACTAAGATGGAAAAATAGTCACAGGTCATTGTTCTCAACAAATCAGTTTGGACAACAAAAAATATATAAAACCACTTTAAAGAAAATAAATCAATGAAAAGTAATGTAAGTGGTCTTCATTGTTTTAATTTACTTGGTATAGCGACCAGGGTCGAACACAAGGAGCACGATTGAAAAACTAAGTAGTCACTTCGAAATAAAATAGATTGAATTTTTAGTGGTTTTTGATTTTTCATTTTTTTTTTAATTTTCAAATAAAGAACACTATGTATAAGGGAAGAAATACACACAACATACTCTTTTTATATTTTTAAAAATAGTAAAAAATATTCAGAAAAATCCAGAGAAAATGTTTTTGTGTTTTATATGTTTTAAAAAGTTTTTGGTAATTTTTATAGAATTTTCAGATGTTTTTTATATTTTTCTAAAATTCAAACAATGCTTAAAATACAAAACAATGCACAACCTGGAGTAATTTGCAGCTTAAATATTTTTTAATTTGCCTAAAACTCCTGGAAATTATTTTTATGCTAAAATGTAAACAAATATCTACATAAAGGAACTGAAATCACAAATTTTTGATTTTTTTTACAATTTTTCGAAGATTTTTAATATTTTACAATTTTTTTGGTTTTATTAATAATTAATGCATGAAATTGACACATAAAATAAAAAACAAAAAATATACCTAACCTAATTTTTGAAATTTTTCAGACAATATTAAATTTCTTAGATTTTTTTTCGAATGCAAATATGGCAATTTTTGGGATTTTTTTGAACTTTTTTAAAATAAAAAATAAAAATAAAATGCCATGATATTTATAAAAATGAAGAGACCCGTTACAGGAATATAACATCATTTTTCCAAAATTCACTCAGCAATTAAAACATTTATTCCAATAATAACAACACGTAAAATAAATGTCTAAAATTACAGGACTGAAATGCAATTATTTAATGTACCTGCATTAAAATATAAAAAAATTAAACGTAGGGAGAAGAGTGCAATTTACCCACTGAATGTGTGAAAGGCATGCGCTTGGACTAATTGGGGTCTTTATGCAAATACAACAACTTACAGGGGTGAATTTGTAATTTGTCCAAATTTTCTTTATTTTTTATTCCCCCTAGGGTTCCTGTTCACTTCACTTCTTCGTTCCAAACCCAAAGGGGGTCGCTGCCGCTCCTCCTCTTATTTCTCTCTCAAGCCAACGTACGGGTGGCGATCGACGATGGACGACGGGCTCTCCAAGGCGGCGGGTTGCGGTGGAGGATGGCGATGGAGGCTCTCGCTAGCGGAGAGTGCGGTGGAACCACATGTGGAAGATGAAAGAGATCTGCAGGTGGTTGTGCCTTGCACTGTCGGTTCTGGTGGCGAAGGGTTTTCGCAAAGGGAGGTTGCGAGCAGTGGAGATTGATGTGGAGGAGGCGCTAGAGTGATGGTCAGCAAACACGGGTCTAGTGGAAAAGGTTGCGCAGTGAAGGGTCTCATGTATGGGTGTAATGGTACGATCGTGGATCGGCGATAGGCATGCGCTCGGCAGAGGAGGGGTTCCTGGAGGGAGGTCCGCGCTGGGCTGCAATGATCACAGAGGAGACACGCGGCGCTGGTGCGGGGATGGCGGCTGGGCGACGGGCTGTTTGGAAGGTCGGTGAGGAGATGGGGCAGGGCGACACATGCCCCGTGGCGGCTGTGCTGGCCAATGTCGACAGTGGTAATGGGCGGCAGGCGCTGCTGGCGCGGTTGAAGGGCGCGGGTACCGCTGGTGGGATGAGTGGCGACGCCTACGCGCAACACCTCTTTTTTTATTTTTTTTATTTTTTAATATGTAAAAACAGAAGCTGAGAACTCTTTTTTATCTTTTTTTTATTTTATTATTATTTTTTATTCCTTGCAAAACAAATGTTAGATAGAGATTAAAAAACTATATATTTTTATTATTTTTATTTTTTATTGTCCTGCAAAACAAATGTTAGAGAAAAAGAAATACTTTGTTTTTTGTTTTTTTAATTTATTATTATTTCTATATACACAAATGAGGATGCGAGAATTAAAGAAAATTTAAATGCGGAAGAACGTGAGTCGATGCGGATCCAACAAAATGGTAGATAGATCCAAGGATCCGACCACTGTGTGTGATCGGATGTGAACGGTTGTGAGAGATAGAACGTGGAACGTAGGGATCTTGATGTGAGATGAAAAATCGGATTCGGATCAGATGACAAATGTGAGATCAGATAAAAAATGGTGATGAAAACTATAGATCTAAAATCTACAGTGAAGTTGAAAATGAAAATTGTGCTACGATTATTCTTGAGAAACGAGATAAAAGTTGGATCTAAATTGAGGGAGGCGGGCGTCGTGATGGCCTCGACGACAAACGATCAGTTGTCACCAGATGGCTCAGGGGTTGGGCTCCTCTATAGATCTACGGGATTTCGGTAATGAGTCTCCTTCTCCACCAAAGATTGATCAAGAACAGATGAGGGAGGAGGAGCCCAATAAAAAGAGGATGGAAAATCAAAAAAAGGAAAATATGTACAAAGAAAGAATGCATTTATTGGTTAATTAAATAAAATAAATAAATAAATAAATAAACTAATTAATTAATTAAAAATTAAATTCGGAATTAAATAAAACAATTAATTTACAAAAATTAATTAAGCACCTTAATGGTGGTTATTTAAGGCATAAAATCAAATCTTATATACAAGGTAAGTTTTCAAATCAAATAAATGAATAAATTAAATAATTAAATCCAATTTTCATAATTATATTAATTTAATTGATTATTGTTAGATATTAATTTTTGGTTTTTTATATAAGGAAATTAGTTATATACATGTAATATATACATATAGTACAATATACACATATACAAATACGGAAATTATTTTTAAATATTTTTTAAATTTTATTATTTTATCATTTTTATTTTTAATGATGGAGAGAATATTTACAATTATTTACACTATGTATAAAAATAAACATGAATAAATATATATACAATAAGTAAGTGGTGAAACTGCACAAACCACCCTAGAAAATTGACTTTTCAACCGTAAATCCAAAAATTATGAAACCACAACCATTTTAAAGATAATTAAATTTAGAGTACAATGGAAGTGAGTTTTATTCAATTTGAATTCATATAGAGCCGGAATTAATCTGTCAATTGTTACTTTACAGCTTTTTCTGAGCGTGGATACTTTTAATCTGTACGTGGTTTTACTTTGCAATAATTTTTAATATTTACAAAACATTTATATTTACAACTTTTGTTTAGAAAAATATTTAATTTGAGGCCAATATATATACAAATAAAATAGTGTAAATTTTGTACAAATATAAAGGGAAATTTTTACAAATTATTTTTGGATTGTTGAATTAAAGACCTTATCTCCCCCTACTTTATTCTTGGTTTTTCAAGTCAAGTCTTGACCTTCTCTCGAGGTTCGGGTCAGTCTGCATTTATTTCATTAAGACATCCTTTATTTTTATTATTTTTTTTCTTTTGTTTTCTTTTTCTTTTCTTCTTTATTTATTTGGATATAAAAAGTATTAAAAATGTATATTTAACAAATGCATGCAAAATGGTAATTTCATGAAATTAGTGGGTATTTACAGTTATTTGACTAAAGAAATAAAGCTAAAATAAAAGAATAAAGGCGATGAATCGTGGATTCATCATTTCCCTATACATTACCTTTGCTAGTCCCTTAGCAAACACTTATTTGAAAAATAAGTGAAAACAAAACTAAAGAAAAGAAAAAGGAAAGAACTTAGACCAACATTGATTTTTAAACTTATCTTCATAAAATTGTAGTATGGAGCTCTGACAGACCTTTGGATTATTAATTTAGCGGAACCTTATTGGGAAACGGGTTTAAGACTCAACATCCCTCAAGTTCCACTATTCTATAGTCAGATCTCAATCAATCAGGTCAGAATAAGTCTACATACACAAACTCTAGTGACTATGAATCTGAACTTATACGGTGTATGTGTATTTTGGCTCCCCACTTCAGAAATGACAATGAAACAACCTCCCTCAACAAGGTAACTCTAATCCCCTGATCTAGCAACTCTTTCCTCTAGTAGCGAGGATATTCCCTTCTAAGTTCAAGTACAACCAGCTCAAGAAGAGGGGATAGAGAAGAGAATGGGCGATAACTAGTGTAGCTACCTATCCTTGGATGCATGACCAGTGTAGCCAAGTCATCCCTGCAAGCTTACAACAATTTGACTTTGAAGATCTTATTCTTTCTTTCTTTTTTTCACTTGTATATACACTCCGACATGCATTTTACTTTTCAATCAGGCATGTCCACTTTTGGAGATTCTGCATTTTTTCTTTTCCTTTTTCCTTTTCTTTTTCTTTCTTTTTTTTGAAAATATATACAAGGTGCAGCATGTACATAAGGAGTTTTTCCTCTTGATCCAGTAGATTATGAAGCATTATTGCAACTCCAGATACTCCTTTCTTTAGACCTCAACATCGCTAGACCGGGATGAGGCACATATCCCTCCCTAGAGAAAGATGAGAGGTTCCTCCTAGAAGTACTACCCTTGTATGCTACCCCAAGCCAAGGTCAACTGCCTCCTTACCACCTCATCCGTGTTAGGCCACGTGTAAAGCGTGTGTGCAAGTCAAGCCATTGTTTGGGAGAGTCATGCGTGTGTCGTTAAGTGCTCTATTTAGACAAATCAAGATGATATGTGAACATAGCCCAGTGGACTTGAAGAATTAAGTCTCAAGACCTGAAAAATCCTAAACTCAGATACTATAAGGTTCCTCTGACATTAAGTGGATTAAGGTCTAACTAAGCTCCATTCTTCAATTTTATTCCAGACTAGTTTACATGTCAATATTACTCTGAAAAATGCTCATGTAAATGTGAAAAAATATGTACAATGCAAAGAGAGAAAGAGAGAGAATTTTTTTGAAACAGTTTTCTAATTTTGAACTTTTTATGATTTTTTTTAAAAGATGCGAATGTAAAAAGTTTTTTTTAAAAATGAAAATTTTGTAGGCTTTTGGTTTTTGTAGTTTTTAGGGATTTTTTACGAAAAGGGTTAGTAATATATACAAGTATATACAATATTTTTTTATAAGGGTTAGTATTAGTAGATAAGATATGCATACTTACATAGGAGTGAGTCAATTATTTACAAGAACTGGTGAAAGGATTTACAACTTGAGTATTAGTAATTTATACAAGTATATATATATATATAGTTGGAATTTTTGTGTGTGATGCATATATTTCTCAAACTTATTTGAAAATAATTTTACAAATAATTTTGAAGACTATAGTCCAAAATAAGTTTTTAAATAATTTTACAAACATTTACAAATATTTGAAAACTATTTTGAAAACATTTTTCAAACAGTTTATATAATTTTTTAAAATAATTTTTCAACCATTTTCAAAACATTTAAAAATTTTTTTTACAAAAATAATTTTATTTCACACAAAGAAAAGAAAAATTTTTACAAACCAAAATCTTTTACAAAGGTTGAAAAATATTTTTAAATCCTAATAGCGTTCAAAAGATTTTTCTAATAGATTTTCAAACTATTTTCCAAAATATTTTCAAAATATTTTAACCTGCTTATTAATCAGTATGTGCAAAAAGAAATTTGTGGGAATATCTGCATTTTTTATTAGTTGATTTTACTGAATTTTACAAGTATTTATACAGTATTTTAGCCATATATTAATAATACGAAAGTACGAGTTATGGCTAAAGTATATATACAATATATACAACATCCCCCTATACTTAGCTCAAACTATGTCCTCATAGTGATCAGAGAGCGGCAAAGGAAGACATACCTTGTGCTAAGTATAGAAAAGTGAAAAGACACCTATGCTACAATGACTCAAAGAATACGAAATGAAAAAGATAGAAGTTGGTGATCCCTCCTATACTTAGGATGAAATAATCCTAAGTATAGAAGACTATACAAAAGGGGACTACCAAGGATGAGAATTTACACAAAAAATCAACGAATTGACTTGTCCCCCTATACTTAGGGTAAAGAATCCCTAAGTATAGAAAATAATATCTACATGCGGGGGATAAGAAGGAGAATACACAGAGATTACCTCCCCTATACTTAGGGTAAAATATCCCCAAGTATAAGCAGTAAACAAAAGGTAATAGAATCAAAGAATATGGATAACCCGAGTCTAGCACCACCATATACTTAGGGTAAAGTACACCCTAAGTATAGCATAATCATGAGATGAAGATGGAGTGTTTAAACAAAAAGAATGAATGATATAGACATAATGGATCTATACAAGTAAGACAATGTTGAGGTGCCTCTCAACAAGCGCTAGAGTTTATGCCCCTAGCTGGGCGCAAAGGCTATGATAACACAGTATCGAGGTTCATGACGTCATCTGTGAGGCGAATACCGTACTGTCGTCATAGTCTCGGTAGGATAACAACGACAGACTCAGGATGGTCAAAGGAGACACCCGAACATGCACTCAAGTGGGTGTCGACTATCGGGAAAAGAGAAGACGACGTATGATCATACTCCAGTAACACAAAAGAAATCATCGGCTCAAGGTCTGAATAGAGTGAATGGATGGAGTTGAAGAAATCGAATGTGGAGAAGGAAGGATCTATCAGGGAATCCTCCACGTCAATCACCGTCTCGAACATATAAGGAAGATCGATATCAAGAGAATTTCTATGAAAATCGATATCCAATGTATATAGTGTAGAGAAATCAAAATGAACATCGAATGACTCGAAGATCGGTTCATCCTCGCGAGGGTCGTCGAGGAGAGAAAAATCGAACTCAGGGAAATCAGACTTCACCGATGGCTCGGTCTCAAGATCTGACAGATCAGAATCACGTCCAAGCAACGAAACTGCGTACAAGGGACATAATGCATCCTCCCGCAGATAACCCTCAGGGAGTGATGCATGCTCGTCGGTAAAGAAAGAGGAATCAGAATTGAACTGGGAATCTATGCTGCCAATCATCAAATCCTCCAAAAATGTATTGACATCATTAAGTGGGAGGACACATGGCTCAAAAACGAGACTCTCTAGGTCTGTCAAATCAAAAAGGTGTCTCTCATCGAGCTCTGTCTGCTAGGATGGATCCAAATGTACATCTAAATCTGAGAAGATCTTCTGAAGAATGAAAATTGAATCAGCTGGACATGGACACTGAAATGCCTGAAAGGACGGTTGAAACAATGTGGGACCCTCCTCCATTTCTTGGGATACTTGCAAATCTAGAATCCAAGAATCTTCGATGTGAAAATGCAGAACTGGCTCAAGCTCTGGGTGTAAAACCAATGGGAACTTGACCAATGTCTAGCTCTGGAAACTCACAGTGGAGGCCAACACATCCGTCATCTGAAATGTAATAGAATCCACATCATCTGAATGGTGTGTGCTGTCTGAATCGGCATAATATGCCACACACTCAAATGGTCCTTCAACACCCTCGTGTGTTGTCCCGAATAAATCATCTGATGAATATGGAATGTCTGAAAGTGCTCTCAAGATGATCTCAAATAAATCCATGTCGGGACTATGGTGTGAACCACCACACGAGGTAATGACTAATGCAATCTGCTCTGCGGTCATCCCCCTCATGGAGATTTGAACAAGGTCAAACTTCGAGATTCCATGATCTGGAAATCTCCTTAATAGGTCAACAAACCTAAGCCATGAATCTCTCAATGGCTCCTGGGGGTCAACTGAAAAATCTCGAATACAAGACCGCATCAACTTTGCTCTATGATGGGGGTAAAATCTCTGTAAGAACTCTAAGCGTAAATCTCCCCACGTAGCAAATTTCCTTCTCAACCGTTGGTGCCTACTCAGGGCTCTGCTCTAAAGTATAAAAGGTAAGGTCATCAGCACCAGCTCCTCAGAAGTGATATCTAGGTATGCTCGTGATCCACAAAAATTCTCAATCTCAGTTATATGAATATATGGCTCCTCATGCACTCCCCCTGAAAACTTCGGCAGTAGATTAATGAACTATAAACCCAGAATGAATGGACTCAACTGTGCTTCCTCATCTGGGTACTCATCCATCATCCCATGATAGAAGTTGTCTAAAACTCGTAACTGCTCCATGTGATCTCCTATGGAATGCACTCTCATCTCAGCAAGGTGATCACACGTATCTCATATCTGGTCAATCTGAACTCTCTCTGGGTGTCTTCTCTTAGGACATCATGCACAGAATAAGAAGGAGGGTAGGGAGAAGATGTGATGTCGGTCAGAGTTCTGACCTCCCAAGAGAGTGGGCTGGAATGATGGGGATGAAATGAAGCAGCTGTAAAATCCGACTAAAATGGAGTATGGCCCATCATGAAGATTGGGAAATAAAGGGACGGAGGGCGGGATAGTCGAGATGGACTGAAGGTAAGAAGGGAGACAAAAGGTGACTGCTAATGATCTAGAGAAGATGATCGTAACCAACTTACACCAATCACATACAAACACAATGCAAACCCCCAATTCACCTACTCAATGCAATGTGAAGACCATGAAGATGCGGTCAATTATCTTGTCAGTTTTTAGAGGTAGGTGATCAAACAAAAGTTTTACAAACACTTAGGAGGCTTAATGGGAATTGAGCACTACTCCTTAGTGTGTAAGTGAGCAATTAAAAGCGCAAACAATGAGGGGATTGCTCTCCCAAAATAATAAAGTGCATCGGTTACATTTTCATTTTAATGGTCAAGTTCAATTAGCAGTCCCGATTTTTAATTTTTGATTTTCTTTTTATTGGATATTTTCAATGAAACGACTAACTGGATTTCTGATTTTCTTTATTCCTATATCTACAAAACAGAGGGGGAAAACGGAAAAGCCAACGTACGAGAAAATATAGATGCAAATGCTAGAGATAGAGGTACGTACCTGACTCCAGCGCTCTACATGCAATATGATCTGCGCAGAAAAATTAAACTACTCTATATGAATGCAATGCAAGAACCGTCCTAAATAAAAACTTCTATTATCATGAAGCACAGATTTATTTGACTAAGTCCAAGCGAGTTCTATAGGAACAAATATTCTATTAGGGACTTTGGACCTAATGTTACCTGGCTCAATCAAATAGAAACTAAATCTAGGGGCTCATGCACAAAAAATCCAAGTGAAACAAATAAAAAATAAAAGCAAGAAAACATAACATGAAAAATAGTGGTGAGGTCCCCCAAGTGCACCGGCACTTGGCGAAATAGACCTCGAAATGTCCAAGTGTCCAACAAGTCCAAAGTCCAATTATTTCAATGATAGATAATTGTTCTCTAAAATAAAATTACTATCTTATGTCCTTCCATGCTCTTCCTCCTATGTGGGTCCTCCAAAAAGACTCTGAGTCATCCTTCAAATGGTTCCTCGCACAAAAATTCAAACAGATGATGGTCGGAAAACAATTATAATATAGAGAGATAAGTAAAGATGAAAATGACTACTAATGCTCCCCGGCAACGGCGCCATGCTGTGAGGCGAAAAATCCGATCAGTTAAGATGGAAAAATAATCACAGGTCGTTGTTCTCAACTAATCAGTTTGGTCAACAGAAAAATATATAAAACAACTTTAAAGAAAATTAATCAATGAAAAGTAATGTAAGTGGTCTTCGCTATTTTAATTTACCCGGTATAGCGATCAGGGTCGAACACAAGAAGCACGATTGAAAAACCAAGTAGTCAAATTTCGAAATAAAATAAAATAATTTTTATTTTTCAATTTTTTTATTTTCAAATAAGGAACACTATGCACAAGGGAACAAATACACACACCACACTCTTTTTGTATTTTTAAAAATAGTAAAAAATATTCAGAAAAAACTAGAGAAAATGTTTTTGTGTTTTATATGTTTTAAAAAGTTTTTGGTGATTATTTTATAGAATTTTCAGATGTTTTAGTATTTTTCTCAAATTCAAACAGTGCTCAAAATACAAAACAATGCACAACCTGGAGTAGTTTGCAAAATAAAAATAGTTTAATGTCCAAAACTTCTGGAAATTATTTTTATGCTAATCTATAAACAAATATCTACACGTAGTAACTAGAATCACAATTTTTTGATTTTTCTACAAATTTCTACAATTTTTAGAATTTTTTTAATATTTTACAATTTTTTGGATTTTAAAATGATTAATGCACGAAATTTACATATAAATAAAAGATATTAAAATACACCTAATCTAATTTTTTGCAATTTTTCAGACAATATTCAAATTTTTAGAATTTTTATAAATGCAAACAGGATAATTTCTTGGTTGGTTTTTTTAAAATATCAAATAAAAACAAAATGCCATGAAATATTTTATACAATGAATAGACCAGTGACAAGAATATAACATGATTTTTCCAGAATTTACTCAGCAATTAAAACATTTATTCTAATGATAACAACAAGCAAAATAAATGCCTGGAATTGCATGACTGAAATGCAATTATTTAATGTTCCTACATTAAAATATAAAAAATTAAACGTAGGGGAATACTGCGATTTACCCACTGAATACGTGCAAGGCACGTGCTTGGACTGGCGGAGGTCTTTCTACAAATACGGCAACTTATAGAGGTGAAATTGCAATTTGTCCAAATTTTCTTTATTTTTTTATTCCCCGCTAGGGTTCCTGTTCTCTTCTCATCTTCGTTCCAAGCCCAAAGGGGGCCACCGCCGCCCCTCCTCTTATTTCTCTCTCAAGCTGCGGCGT
Source organism: Ottelia alismoides (assembly GCA_037367405.1). Classification (NCBI taxonomy): domain Eukaryota; kingdom Viridiplantae; phylum Streptophyta; class Magnoliopsida; order Alismatales; family Hydrocharitaceae; genus Ottelia; species Ottelia alismoides. The sequence continues at coordinate 55,121 of JAZKJV010002782.1, forward strand.
ATGGGTTGTCTGGAAGGTCGACGGGGAGATGGGATCGGGGCGACACTCACCCTGTGGAGGCTATGCTGGCTGACGTCAACGATGGTAACGATGGCAGGCGCTGCTCGCGCGGTTGAAGGGCGTGGGCGCCGGATGAACGGCAGTGCTTGCGCGCATCACCTCTTTTTTATTTTTTTTATTTTTTTAATATGTAAAAACAGAAGCTGAGAACTCTTTTTTTATCTTTTTGTATTTTTTATTATTTTTTATTCCCTACAAAACAAATGTTAGATAGATATAAAAAACAATATATTTTATTTTTTTATTTTTTATTTTCCTACAAAACAAATGTTAGAGTAAAAGAAATATGTTTTTTTTTAATTTTTTATTTGTTATTATTTCTTTATACACAAATGAGGATGTGAGCAAACAAAGAAAATTCAAATGCGGAATAACGTGAGTGGATACAGATCCGGCAAAATGGTAGATAGATCCGAGGATCCGACCACCATTCGTGATCGGATGTGAAAGGTTGTGAGAGATATAACGTGGAACGTAGGGATTTTGATGTGAGATGAAAAATCGGATTCATATCGGATGACAAATGTGATATCGGATAAAAAATGGTGATGAAAACTATAGATCTAAAATCTATAACAAAGTTGAAAATGAAAATTGTGCTACGCTTATTCTAGAGAAACGAGATAAAAGTTGGATCTAACCTGAGGGAGGCAGGCGCCGTGATGGCCTTGACGACAACCGATCTGCTGTCACCGGACAGCTCGGGGGCTGGGCTTCTCTATCGACCGAGGGGATTTCAAGAATGAGGCTCCTTCTCCAACAAAGATTGATCAAGAACAAATGAGGGAGGCGGAGGAAAGAGGATGAAAAATCAAAAAAGGAAAATATGTACAAAGAAGGAATGTTTTTATTGGTTAATTAAATAAATTAAATTAAATTAGTAAAGAAATAAATAAACTAATTAATTAAAAATGAAATTCGGACTTAAATAAAATAACTAAAAAAATAATTTACAAAAATTAAGTAACCACCTTAATGGTGGTTATTTAAGGCATAAAATCAAATCTTATATACAAGGTAGATTTTTAAATCAAATAAATAAATAAATAAAATAAATAAATCCAATTTTTTTAATTATATTAATTTAATTGATTAATATTAGATATTATTTTTTTGGTTTTTTATATAAGGAAATTAGTTATATACATATAATATTTACATATAATAAATATACACATATACAAATAAGGAATTATTTTTAATTTTTTTAATTTTACTATTTATTTTTATTTTTATTTTTATTTTTATTTTTGATAATGAAGAGAATATTTACAATTATTTACACTATGTATAAAAATAAATATGAATATATGTATGCAATAAGTAAGTGGTGAAACTGCACAAACCACCCCAGAAAACTGACTTTTCAACTGTAACTCCAAAAATTATGAAACCAACCATTTTAAAAATAATTAAATTTAGAGTACAATGAAAGAGAGTTTGGTTCAATTTGAGTTCATATGGAGCCGAAATTGATCTTTCAATTGTTATTTTATGGCCTTTTCTGAGTGTGGATACTTTTAATATACACATGATTTTACTTTGCAATTATTTTTAGTATTTACAAAATATTTTTATTTACAACTTTTGTTGAGAAAAATATTTAATTTGAGGTCAATTTATATACAAATAAAATAGTGTATGTTTTGTACAAATATATAGGGAAAATTTACAAATTATTTTTGGATTTTTGAGTTAAAGACCCTATCTCCCTCTACTTTATTCCTGGTCGATCAGGTCAAGTCTTGACCTTCTCTCGGGGTCCAGGTCAGTCTTCATTTATTTCATAAATACATCCTTTATTTTTATTATTTTTATTATTTTATTTTCTTTTTATTTTCTTCTTTATTTTTTTATTTAGATATAAGAAGTGTTAAAATGCATATTTAACAAATGCATGCAAAATGGTAATTTCATGAAATTAATGGGTATTTACAGATATTTGACTAAAGAAATAAAGCTAAAATAAAAGAATAAAGGCGATCAATCGTGGATTCATCACCTCTCCTTGAACCACAATTTTGTCTGTGTCTGCTTTTATCTCGTCGTCCCTTCTCGTTCCCTCTATATCACCCTTTCTATTACTCGGGATTTATGTGCTTTTATATATAGCCCGCATCGAGTTTTATGAACTACATTGATTATTTGAGTAAGCCGGGCAATTTTGAGGATGTTGATATTGGTGTGCTACTTTGGGTGGATCTGACTCCGATATGTGCATAGAGCTTATTGAGGATTTTGATGATTGCATGATTACCAGGTATGATTCTTATTTAAGAATATCTGATCTTGCACACCAGATTGAGGCTGTGATGTATTTGAATGTCTTGATGATGATTTCGTGAGCTATGATTAGACGATCTATTATGCGGTTCCTTCCATCTTGATTCAGATATTTGAATGACTATCTTGATATGCACTTCAGAGCGACGGTGCCCGGGAACCCACATGACTTCACTCATCTCCTTGACTGATCCATCCTCCATCTCTTGACTCTTCGATCCACTTGTAGCACTTCGAGGATTTCTACTTACATCTTGAGCCATCTCAGCGGATTGGATTGACGTGAGGGACCATATTGTGATTGACCTGATTACTTTCATCCCTCACACGATCTTATGACCCTCGACTGAGAATTGATTGACTATTTTGAGGACATGAGACTAGATGTCAACATTCCCATGATTTGATTGACCCGGTTTGCATTACTCCCCGAGGACTATCTGCGGGAGGATGCAACATCTTTTAGGTACTCGGTTTCATTCTTGTGCGTCCAATCTGTTGGAGCAAGGAACTGAGTCGTCTGATTTGAGTGTTTGGCCTCACTGTCTGATTATGTGCCCGATCTGTCGGTGACGAGGCCAATTTCATGGACTCCTTTGAGTCTACTCTCCTTGACGGTCCTCGCAAGGATGAGTCTCACTTTTCTAATTATTCACCGTTCAGTTCACAATCCTCCCCGAGGGTTATCTACGAGAGACTGTGACACTTTCTCGATCCTTCGGTCTTTTCTATTGGTAGGCGATCTATCGTCTACTGAGACCACTCTGACTGGCTCCTTTGAGTCTTCTCACCTTGACTACCCTGTCAAGGATGAGATATGTTCTGACTATTCATTGAATTAGTTTGCATTACTCTCTGAGGATTATCTGCGGGAGGATGTAACACATTCTTTACGCTCAGTTCTACTTGATGATTGTGTCTCCTATCTTTTGGACCATGGGACCGAGTCGTCAGATCTGTATTATCGGTCTCACTGCCTTGATGTGTATCTGATCTGTCGGATCATGGGATCGATCTGTCTTGACTCCTTTAAGTCCGCTCTCCTTGACGATCCTCGTAAGGACGAGCCATCTGCCTCTGATTATTTCCTGCTTAGTTGGCAGGATGTTCCCGAGGGTTATCTACAGGACATTGCCACATTTTATAGACCCGTCGGTCTCTTCTACTGGTACCTGATTTGTCGCCTATCGAGACCACTTCTGATGATCCGCCTAATGGATCTAACTCATTTCAGTCCGCTCACCTTGACGACCCTCGTAGGAGTGAGCTATGTCTGATTATTCATTGATTAGTATGTACAGCTCCCTGAGGGTTATTTGTGGGAGGATACATCATTTTGTAGGTACTTGATGAGTCGCCCAAACAACTAAGGTAAATGTGTCACTAAGGTCGTTGCGACCTCAGTCGCACGGAACTCAGAGCTCGAACAAGAAAAATTATTAAGACCACCAAATAAGGATAAAAATCGATGAAAATCAAAATAGCGGTCTCGCTATGATATTAACCTGGTATAGCACCCAGGGTCGAACTCGAGGAGCACGAGATGGCCTTGCGGCCTACGAAGTAGTCGAAAACAAAGAAAAATAAAAACGAATTATTTTTGGTGGATTTTTAATATTTTTATATATTTCTTTGGAATTTTAAATTATGAAGAAAATAATAAAACAATTAGAGCACACAACTTTCAACAATTATTTAATTACTCTAAAAAGCTCTAAAAATTCAAAGAAAAATATTTTTAATTTTTTGAATTTTTTACTGTTTTTGGTGAATTTTTGATATTTTTCTGATTTTTAGGGAATTTTATAAATATGAAAGAAAGCAAAAACAGGAGAAGGATGTCCAGTCAGACTTGGAGGACCAAAATAAAATATATAATGGTCCTAAAATAGCCTGAAGGTATTTTTCTTGAAAAATATAAACAAAAAAGGATAAATCGTGAAAAGTTTATTAATTTTTGGTTTTTCTGTGATTTATTAGAATTTTTATAAATTTTTCAAGGTTTTTTAATTTTTATAATTTTTATAACTCCAAAAATGAAAAAATTGGCCAGAATATCAAGCACACCAAAATACACAAAATTTAATTTTTTTGTAAGTTTTAAAGAGGTTTTACTATTTTTTTGGGAATTTCTAAACTGGACAGATAGAAAAATAATGTTTTTGAATTTTTAAAAATAATAAAAATGCTCAGAAATGTACCCAAAATTGGTGAAAATTTTACACCGTTGCAGGACACGTGTCCAATTTTCACTCAATTTGGGTTAATTTTGCTATTTTATTAAAATCAAAAACACACAATCAGTACACATGGACCTATCTGCAAGAAAAACATAGTCCATGGACCAATCAATAACACGACAGAAAACCTTATGGTCAAAAGCACAAAAATCCCAGAAATCACGTGGGATGCGCGTGGTCCAGACACAGAGGGCTATTTTTGTAATTCCTATTTATAAAAGTTTAAACAATAACATACCAGGACTACAGGACAGAAAGTGCAAAAACTCCAAGCCCTCACGTGTCGAAGCACGCGGGCCTCATTCACAGGGACTAGATAGCAAATAACAAAAACCAGAAGGTCCTTGATGCAATTTTTACAAAAAAAATAACTAAAAAAAATATTTACAGTACTAAAATGAAAATGCAAAACAGGAGGGGCCTAAGAGCAATTACCCCATATTATGATCCGAGGGCTGAGGGGGGCCACGTGTCTGATCGGACGGTTGCTAGTGATGGCGCCTCAGTGAAGGAACTTGGCTCGGATCGAACGGCTGCGGACCTCCCACGTGGAGGATCTGACGACTGTGGTGCGCTGTGGGAAAGCCTCGTGCTCGGACGGTCCAGATCGACGGTGCAGAGACTGCCACGTGTATATCGAATGGTGGAGAGCAGCTGGCACCTCTTCATGATATCAATGCTCCAGATGAGCTCCTGATCGAAATCCGACGGTCGAGGGCACACGAAGAACGAAGGGCCGCGATTAAAACTGGGGAGTGGCTCGATCTGACGGTGATGGAGGGTCCTGTATGAACTGGCTGCTGGCGAACTTCACGCGGCCGATTTACGCTGTAGGAATGTCCTCCGACGCTGCTGAGAAGTGGAGAAGAAAGCCTGCGTTAGTCCGCAGCTGCTAAACTGCTCCGATGATGACGGGGAGCCCTGGAGAGCTCCGGCGAAGGTAAAGAACTGGAGCGCTTGTGCTCTGATGTTTTGACCTCCAGATGAGGTCGTCTTGACCTGCTACCTGCACAGGAAGAAAGAGGGGTCAAGGGAAAACTGCCTCGACCCGTTAGCGCACGTGGGAGATGAAGGATGAGGCGGTGTGGCATCCTTCCGGCGAAGCGGTGGCGGCGGAGGACGAAGGACCTGCTCCGGGACGAGACAGGGGGGATGGATGGGTGAAGAAGGTGCAGAGAGGTGATGAATACCCATTCATCACTCTTTATTCTTATATTTTAGCTACAAAAACCTATGCAAATACATGTAGATATGTGTAAATAGGAATAATTACCAAAAGCATGCATTGTGTAAAAACCTATAATTAGCATGTTTTTGTGCAAAAATAAAAGAATAAAGACTAAAAAGAAAAAGAGGGAAATATTTAGAATAAATATTGAGCAACCTAACCCAAGGGAGGGCTCAGTATGGGCCTGACCGCATAAAAGCCAAAGTAGAGGGAGATAGGGGCTCATGTGTGTAAATACCTATGTAAATAAAATAAATATATTTTCCTCACCAAAAATAGCTTGAAATATGCTTGTAAATACTTGTATATATCTATAAGTATAAAAATAAAAGAAAAAGATAAAAATCAAAAAGACCAAAAATACCACCTTCACCATGTACATAAACCACATCTATGTATTTATTTAACCTTGTAAATAAATAAAATTATTTTCCAAACTTTTTGTAAATAGTCTCTATTATATAGTGTAAATAAATAAAATAAAAACAATTAAAACAAAAACAAAATAAAAATAGCAAAAATTAAAAATACAAAAACACATTGTACAAATACCATGTATATAGATGTACCTATATATTTATTTTACCTATGTAAATAAATAATAAAAATAAAATAAAAACACCCTTTTATTCCTCATTTTATTCTATAAATAAATAAAATATAAAATAAGGATAAAATTGTATAAAAATAATAATTAAAAATCAAAAATCAAAACCCTATATATTGTACATATACCTATAGATAGTACATACTATGTATATAGCTTTTTTTTATTTCGAAAAAATTATTAAAAATCACCAAAAATTAGAAAAAAATAAAAGAAAAATATTTCATGTTTTGAGTTTTGGCTGAATCGGGCCCTAGCTACCCGCATTTGTCACTTCAATATTCAGCCACGTGACCCATTCTCATTGGGTCCTGGGGATGTTGACCGCCCGGTCAACTATCCCCCCCCCCCCGAGGACCACTTCCCACGGGTCTGAGTTCCGGACCCGATTTCTCCAATTTTTGCCCGCTCAACCCGATCACCATTTCATCAAACCCCAGCTCTGTTTTGATCCTCTTACATCCGACATCCTCGCCGGGCATCCACCTTGGGATCCGCGCGCCATCACGACCCTACCCGAGCCATCCTTCTCGGACCCCTCCAGCATATATAAGCGAGCTCCGCCACCCTCTCTCTCCATCTTTGGCCATTCGCCTTCTTCTCCTGTGAGCTCCAGAGAGTGTGTGAGGTGACAGCTCGCGCCTGAGCCTGTTGCAGCGAGGAGAGGAGGAGGATTCCATCGATCCGGCGACGTAGCCGCCGCAGCTCCGCCACCAGCGCGAGCTCCGAGCCTCGGGCAGAGACGACCCTCGAGGCGACGACCAGGAGCATCCCCAGCTCCTCCCCACTCTCTCCGTTCACCCAGGTAGCCACTTAGCTCCGCCGTTTCCTCTAATTTCCATTTTCGCCCAATTTGCGCCGCCGTCGTATTTCCCCGATTCCGACCACTCCCTCGCCCATCTCGATCATCGGAATCGACCCTCACGTCCGCCTTCGTCCGACGCACCTTCTCCACCCACTCACTCAACCCAGCTCGCACAGGAGCAGGGAACCGAGCTCCTCCGTCTACCCCCTTCACCGGAGCTCGCCGTCCCGATGCACCAGCCACCCCCACTTCGCCTAACCGGGTCGAGGCAGTTTGCCCTCGACCCGTGAATCTTCTGGTTCACTTTGCAGGTCGAAACGAGGGCTATCTGAGGCTCTCCGTCATCCAGCCAGGAGACCCAGCTCCGCCGACCCCGTCCGAGCTCCCCAGAGCTTGGCTCGATCATCGGAGCCCACCGGCAGACGCGGGAGCCTTCCACGATCCTTCTCCAACCTTCAGAAGGCTCCCAGGAGGAGCATCGCGCACGCACGAGCCCGACGAAGCTCGCCGGGGACCTGTTCTTCGAGGATCCTCCGTCACCGTCGATCGCCCTCTCTCGCTCCAGATTTAATCTGGGCCGTCCATCCCTGGAGCCATCAGCAGCGTCAGATCTGAGGAGAGACGATCCAGAGCGCCCACTGCCAGCCGCCGTCCGATCTACACGTGGCGCGCATCCAGCCCATCCGCTTAATAAAGGGTAATTTACCCTTAGGACCCTGTCTTTATTTTATTTCCTTTTAGTCCTGTAATTATTTAAGTCAGTTGTTTAGTTTTAGGGTAATTTACATAGTGGACCCTGAGCTTTAGTTTATTTGCATTAATACCCCTGCCAGTTGTGGACACGTGCTTCGACACGTGAGTTGTTTGGGTTATTTGCAGTAGATACCCTTGTAGTTCTGGATGTTATTAAATGAATGAAAGTTTTTAGATATTTGCATTTACACCCCTGTGCGTGGTTTATTTGAGCATGTGCGATATTTTTTGGGTAATTTGCAGATAAGGCCCCTGGACTTTTGGTACCTGTTACCAATAAGTCCTCGGGACTTATTTTTCTTACATTTAGGTCCTCGAGTGCCCCAGGCACGCGCGTGGCACGTGTTTTGCTGGGTATTTTGCACCAGGACCCCCAGGACTTTGGGTATTTGCACTTTGGTCCCTGTGCACAGTGCCCTATCTTTGCTTTTGAATAAAATATCAAACCACCTCCAAATCCATCGAAAATTTGATACATGGCTCCTGCCATGGTGTAGGATTTTTGTGGATTTTTGAGGACATTTTTGATTTTGTTTGATATTTTTAAAAATTCAAAAACATCTATTTTTGCCACTATCTAGTTTGAAAAATCACAAAAAAATAGAAAAACTCACTTAAAAATTCTATAAAAATTGTTTACTGTTTATTTTACTTAGTTTGAATTTCTAGCTAATTTTGGCTATTTTTCATTACTGGAAAACACTAAAAACTTAAAAACACTCAAAAACCCATAAAAATTCTAGTAAATAAATTAAAAATTCAAAAACAATAAAATTGGTACCTAAATTTTCCTTGTTTTGTCTACGTTACAGGAAAATTACCTCCAAGCCATTTTAAGGCTCTTAGATATTTTATCTAGGGCTTTTTGGCTCGGCTGGACATAACCCTTTATCTTTGCCACTGTTTGATTTTTTAGAAAATAAAAGACATCAGGAAATTATCAAAAATTCACCAAAAACACTAAAAAACATAAAATACATAAAAACATTTTTGTTTTAATTTTTGGTTGATTTTTAGCACCTTAAATAAATTGTTGAAGTGTGCTTTTCTTTGTTTTCTTTATTGTCTTAAATACTTAAAAATCCAAAAAAAAATATAAAAATAATTAAAAACCACTAAAAATATTTTCTTTCTTTATTTTCTGTATTTTTACTACTTCGTAGGCCTCATGGCCAACCCGTGCTCCTTGAGTTCGACCCTGGGTGCTATACCAGGTTAATCACATAGCAGGACCGCTATCTCGCGTTTTTGATCGATTTTATTCTCATTAGTGGTTCATTTTTCTTGATACACATCGTCTGATCGCTTGGGTCACGACGACCTATTTTCAGTACCTTATACCCGAATGATCAGGCCTGTTATCAGAATGGCGCCGTTGCCGGGAGCACGGCTTAGTAGTTTTTATTTTCTTTTAGTTTTTATTTTCGCGGCTTTTCGCGGCTCTTTCAGAGCTCGCGGCTTTTTGCGGTTTTTGTCTATATTTTATTTTTGCTTTATTTTATTTTATTTTCATTTTCTTTTATTTTTGTTTTGTTTTATTTTGAGTGTTTATTTTATTTCACATTTTTGCACATATACCCTTATTTTTCATTTCCCTTTATTTTTCTTTTATTATTTGATTATCTGGTTCTGACCACTCTGTTCTTTCTTGCGAGGGCCCGAGGACCGAGGCGGCTGCTCTCGAGAAGCCGACGCAACCGCGGGATTCGGAGGCGGCTCTTTTCATTGCGGAGTCGAAGGAGAGAGTGAGAGAGAGTTGAGTGGGCGAGGATTTTCATTTTTATGTCATTATTATTGTAATAATACAGGACACTCTCAGAGACACTTGGACTCTTTAGACTATCTTTACTTAGCGGGTCTGTTTCGCCGAGCACCGGTGTGCTCGGGGGACCCTTAGGACTTTCACGGTTTTACGCGGTTTTGGTTTTATTTTATTTTCTTTCTGCCTTTTCCAGTGTTTACGCGGTTTTTGCTCGAGCCCCTAGACTTAGGAATTTCTGGTGATTGTGCCGTAATTAGTAGGATCCCCACACCTAACTGATTGCCTGTTCCCATAGAACGTTAATTGGACCTACTAAAAATCATTAATAAAAATAACCGACTCATTTTCCTTCGTAGCCTACGTGTCGCAGCCCGTCCTGTAAAGCGCTTTCTCCTACCCCTGATTTGTCGGACAGAGGAGGGACGGGCCAAGACCGGACTCTTTGGCTTGGAGGTCGGTGACCGGTTAGACGGTTCTTACGCTAGAAATTGCTCATCTAGGACTCGGCTTTCCCGTTGCATCATATAGGTAGTTTATTTTCAGTCTTTCAATTCTGCGTGGATCACTTGCATGTAGAGTGCTGGAGATAAGGTACGCATTTCTTACTTTGCATGCATCATTGATTTCATCGCGCATCGGCTTTTTCGTCTTCTCCCCCCTGTTTTGGACTTAATAATCAGGAGAACCGAAAAATTCATTAGGCCTTTTGTTTTGATTTGAAAAAGATTAAAAAGAGAAACCATAAAATTGGGACTGGTTAACACTATTGATCTTAAAAACCGCTCACCCTAAAAATTTTTGTCTTGGGGAGAGCAACCCCTCATTGTATGGTTTGGATGCGCGAGAGAGTGACCCGCACCCTAGGTAGAGCCCTCCGGTGCTAGTCCCGACTGATTACCGACTCTTCCGTGCGGGCCAGTCGGTTGGGATAGCATCGGGTATCCTAACAGGTCACGTAAGCGCTCTGATATTTTGTGTGTTCACCTAATAAAACTGACAAGATAATTTGACCGAACTTTTACGGTCTTCAGCTCGCGTCGCGTTGGTGAACCGGGGGTTTGTTTTGTGATCATAGTTTCTCCAGATCTCATCCGCCCTACTCTCCAGATCAAGATGATGGGTAGACGCTCTCTTAGGCAGCCTCTGGCTGCACCGCTTTAGGGCACGTCTACCTCATCATCTAGGTTGGCCCGTGAGAGCCGAGACCAGCTTTCCAAGCCCGAGTACGATTCCACCCTGTTCCCCCTCGACCCCCTTTCTTTCCTACCTGAGAGACACGAGCCCGAGGAGAGACTGATTGATTTGACAGCACCTGAGTTGGGCTCGTTTGATTTTGCAGACGTCGCCATGGCCGGCAGTTCAGATGATCACTCCCGTCAACCCGAGCATTTTGTACTAGACCAGGGAGCGATCAACTCCACCCTGATCGCATCGTTGGAGACAGTTCAGCAGCAGTTACGCGATCAGGGAGCATTTATGATTGAGATAAGGCGAGAGTTGGAGAGGCTCAGAGCAGAGCGAGATCAGTAGAGCGAGCCCGAGGAGATACCTGATGCAGATGCACGAGCCGCAGTAGCAGCAGCAGCAGCAGCCGCGGCCGCCGCAGCGGCAGCCGCCGCGGCAGGAGGACTACCGAGACCAATGCGGGAGTTGCACAACCCCGGATCTACACTGATGCACCATTGGGTGGTGGTACCTGCTATCGTGGGGGACTTCAAGTTCCCCTCGAACACCCTGCAGATGCTTCCCCGTTTTCACGGGCTTGCCACCGAGGAGCCCCATCTCCACCTCCAGGAGTTCCTGATGATTTGCAGTACTGTCCACGACCGCCATGTGGACCAGGATACGATTCGGATGATTGCCTTCCCCTTCTCACTAGCAGACAGAGCAACCACCTGGCTGAAGCATCTGGGGAAGTTCGTCTACACCTGGGAGAAGCTCCGCATCGAGTACTTGAACAAGTACTATCTACTCGGGCGGATGAATGCAGCGAGGGCCCTGATCAGCAACTTCTCCATGCTCCCCAATGAGCAGTTTCATGAGGCATGGGAGAGGTTTAGAGAGCTCACGGACAGATGCCCGCACCACGACATCACGAAGCCGAACCTTGTGCAGAGCTTCTTCAGCGCGTTGACACCAGAGCTTCAGGGTCTGGTGAATGCTTCTTGTGGCGGGTCCTATTTCGCCAAGGACCACGACCAGGTCTGGGCCATCTTCAAGGAGATGGCTGAGAATTATATGGTGATGTCCTAGACCCGGCTGTACACACAGAGACCCTGGCCGCAGCAGCCAGGATCCGTGCAGTACCAGCAGATAGCACGGGTCGATGCAGGTCCTTCCAGTTCGTCCGCAGTCGCAGCAGCACAGGCAGAGTCGTCCGCTGCGGACATGGGGATCATCAGCGAGAAGTTGGACCGCATGGAGCTGATAGAGAAGAAGTAGTGCCAGAGCATCGCGCAGATGGATCAGATGGCACAGACTCTGAGCGACATGAAGACCCAGCTCATGTGTCTCCAGGAGGCACAGACGGCTTCACAGCCCCGTCTTCAGTCGCGAGGCGACTCCGGCAGCAGCAACAGCTCGTCTCAGCGCTCCAGCTCCCTACAACAGCCTAGACAGGTTCATCTTGTACAGGCGGAGCCGTACCAGCAGCCGCAGCCCACTTACCAGTCCCCACCATCTCTAGACATGCAGAAGGTGGTATACCAGCCGGACCAGCCTCTGGCAGTACTCCCGCCAGCCCCCTACGATGCAGAGTCGTTGATGGATGTCAACGGGATTTGGTATGACTGCCCCCAGCCTGGAATCCGATGAGACCATCCCGGATTCAGGTGGGGTAGTGGAGGTACCCAGCCCCAGCAGCAGCCAGCCGGTCAGGGAGGGCAGTACGCCCAGCAGAGAGATCACCAGCCGCAGCAGTTGCCCCCAGCTTACCAGTCACACCAGCCATCATCCTTCGTTCCTCGTCCCTATCAGCAGCAGGGACAGTCATGGAGACGTGAGCAGCAGGCTCACCCAGCATACCGGCAACATCCCTCTTCCTACCCCTCTCAGCAGCACCACCAGCAGTTCCAGCAGCCTCACCACCAGAGAGGCTACCCGTCGGGCTCCCATGAGAGCCCCGCCTTGGATGACGTCGCCCGCCTCCTCACGGATCAGCAGGCCACATTTAGACGGGAGATGGACGAGTTCCGCCAGGAGATGCGGGACCTGGTGAGAGGGAAGGCCGCCATTCCTGCACAGATCGAGCCGAACCCGAACAACCTCAAGAGGAAGTCTGAGCAGGTAGTTTCTACTGAGCATGCCACTCCTAGTGACCCATTTGATGATACATCTTCGGATCTATTTGATGCTGATTTTGTTACACTTAGGAGCGGTAGGACACCAGCAGGCGGCGGCGCCTCGTCTGAGCTACACCACGAGGATACTTCCGGGGCGCCACATGAGGAGGAGGAGAGCGGTATTGAGGCCGCTCCAGATGACGATGGTGGCACTGATGCCACCAAGGATGCTGATTCCACCGGCGGTACTGAGGCTGCCGCTTCACCAGATCGAGGAGGTGGTACTGACGCCACCTGTTTAGCCGAGCCTGCCCGCGGTACTGATGCCGCGAGACGTCCAGCAGCAGCAGCAGCAGAGTCAGCCCATGGTGGTACTGAGGCCACCGGTGTTTGTCGTGATAGAGTTGTTGTCTTTCCTTCAGTTCATGTACCTCAGAATACTGTTGTGAATAAAGGAAAAGGTTTAGTTTCTTCTGGTCCCACTGTGGTGCTTGATGTATGTGTGGATCCGGCCGTCGAGCCGTCTAGGCCTTTTCCTAGTCCTTCTTCTGCGAAGGACCCTGTGATCCCCTTCCCTAGAGCCCTTCAGATGGGGAAGGGGAAGAAAAAGGAAAAAGATCCAAAAAAGAGAGAGCTTGAGGAGTTCAGCCAGAGCATGATAGACCGATTCCACATCCAGCTGACCCTCCAGGAGGCTTTGCAGCACATCCCCCTTCTCCAGCGATCTTTGAGAGACAGGACCACAGTCAGGAGGAGGAGGAGGAACCACACTTCAGAGATACATGTGTTGACGAAAGCCACGTGAACCGTCTGCCAGCCAAGAGGCCAGATTCAGGGGCCCCGTATGTCAGATGCCAGATCAGTGAGCAGAGGTTCGACCGTACTCTACTAGATAGCGGATCGTCGATCAACCTTCTTCCGGCAGCCCTTCTCGACCGCTTCGAGTTGGGCACTCTTCGACAGAGCAGGGCAGTCCTTCAGTTCGCTGATCGATCTGTCAAGAGGCCGAAGGGGTTGTTACGAGACGTTATCGTCACAATTCAGGGCCTGAAATTCCCCGTGGACTTCGTAGTGTTGGACATGGAGATCCCTGAGTCAGTGACCGATACCCCCATCATCCTCGGTCGTCCGTTCTTGGCCACAACCAAGGCGGTGACTGATCATGATAGCGGGAAGGTGTACTTTCGCGTCGAGGGCGAGAGTATACAAATAGAGACGATCAAGGACTACAGAGCTAGAGAGAGAGCACGCTCAGAGGCTAGTTCCGATTCAGAGCAGCTGACAGACGCAGAGCCAGACATCCACCAGGACTGTGATTTTGTGATCACAGACGACGAGGCAGCATGGGCAGATCCTGCAGCACAGGCCATCCTCTCATTTTCAGATACAACTGATGCCGAGATGATAGCAGAGGAGAGTCTGGAGAGCACAGCCCTGGTTCAGGATACCATTGAGGCAGCAGAGCCGGTCCTTGATCGCGACACAGATCTCAGTGATGGTGGTGCTGAGGCCACCTTGCCTTACGGTGGTACTGATGCCACCACGGTTGATACAGATCCCTCGGATTCAGAGTCTGATTGGGCAGATTGCTATGATCAGATGCCAGACCTGAGTCCCCCTGAGCCTACAGATGAGGAGAAGGTAGATGCAGAGCAGATCAGAGACAACACAGTTGAGCATCCTTCTCCCGATACAGTTTGCGAGAGTTCGCTTTCTTTCTCCCAGGCAGATTTGGCAGACTTAGCAGCATTCACTCATTTCCTTCCACAACCAGATTTGCTAGCACCCAGCATTCCAGAGCTGAAGCCGCTCCCTACTTCGCTGAAGTATCGATTCCTTGCGGGCGAGCCAGAGATGTACCCAGTCATCATCTCCGTCGATCTGACTGGAGAGCAGGAATCCCGTTTGATGGGGGTTCTTGAAAAGAACCGCAAGGCAATCGGATGGAGCGTATCAGATCTCCATGGGATAAGTCCATCAGTGTGCTCCCACCATATCTATCTCGAGGAGGGGGCGAAGCCGTCGCGTGAGTTCCAGCGGCGACTGAACCCCAACCTAAGAGAGGTCGTGATGAAGGAAATATCGAAATGGTAGAGTGCAGATTTTATTTATCCCATTTCCGACTCCAAGTGGGTTAGCCCCTTGCATGTGGTGCCCAAGAAGACGGGCATCACGACTGTGATCAGTGAGTCGGGAGAGGAGATTGCTACACGAGTACCCACCTCTTGGAGGGTCTGTGTTGACTACAGGAGACTCAACCAGGCCACCAAGAAGGACCATTTCCCCCTGCCTTTTATTGACCAGATCATTGAGAGACTGGCAGAGAAGAGCCATTATTGCTTCCTGGATGGGTACTCGGGCTACAACCAAGTGGCCATCGCTCCTGAGGATCAGGAGAAGACCACCTTTACCTGTCCCTTCGGCACATATGCTTTTCGACGCATGCCATTTGGGCTATGCAATGCCCCTGCGACTTTTCAGAGGTGCATGTTGTCGATCTTTTCAGACATGGTAGGGGAGTGTTTGGAGGTCTTCATGGACGATTTCTCGGTCTACAGCGACGGATTCGACTCCTGTTTTGACTGCCTAGACCGAGTACTCCAGCGATGTATCGAGTATCGTTTGGTTTTATCTTGGGAGAAGAGTCACTTCATGGTGACTCAAGGGACGGTGCTTGGCCACATCATCTCCAACAGGGGCATGGAGGTTGATCCGGCCAAGGTGGATGTCATTAGAAAACTCGCACCGCCGTCCAATTTGAGGCAGCTACGGTCATTTCTGGGGCACGTTAGATTTTACAGGAGATTTATTCAAGATTTTAGCAGGATTGCCCGGTCGTTGACTGACCTCTTGACGAAAGATACCGAGTTCCTTATCGATGACAAGTGTCTTTCGTCCTTCGCGACTCTCCAGCACTGTGTTATTGAGGCTCCTGTCCTCCAGCCGCCTGATTGGTCTCTCCCATTCGAGATCATGACGGATGCCTCCGATTTTGCCGTAGGGGCAGTGCTGGGACAGAGGAGGGATGGAGTTCCATTTGACATTCACTATGCTAGCCGCACATTGGATTCCTCCCAGCGGAATTATACGGTCACCGAGAAGGAGATGCTAGCCGTAGTGTTCGCCCTAGATAAGTTCAGATCGTATATCATTGGATCTAGAGTGACTTTGTACACAGATCACACCGCCATCAGATACCTCATGGCAAAGAAGGATGCCAAGGCCAGATTGACTAGATGGATCCTTCTACTCCAGGAGTTCGACATTGAGATCAAGGATAAGCCTGGAGTCAAGAATGTGGTGGCGGATCATCTCTCCCGTTTAGAGCAGCCTGAGGAGTCTGAGCAGATTGATCCTATTAGAGATACCTTCCCAGATGAGGCGATCCTTGCTATCGCCTCACTCCCGCGGTACGCCGATATTGTGAACTTTCTCGTTGCTGGGAAAGTCCCACAAGATTGGCCCAGGCAGAGGCTTGAGACCTTCCTTGCGAAGGCCAAGTCCTACCATTGGGAGGATCCCATCCTTTACCACGAAGGAGGGGATAGCGTCTGGCATCGGTGTATTCCTCAGGAGGAACACCATAGCGTCCTCACTTACTGCCACAAGCTTGAGGCAGGAGGACATCATTCTGGGAGGAGAACGGCAAAGAAAGTGTTCTAATCCGGCTTGTGGTGGCCTACCCTCTTCAAGGACTCAGATGAGTTCGTGAAGAGGTGTACTGATTGTTAGAGGATGGGCACTTGTGGACATCGTGATATGATGCCGATGCAGCCCATTCACTTCTGTGAGGTTTTTGATGCATGGGGCATCAATTTCATGGGTCCATTCCCTAAGAGTCAGGGATTTGACTACATTCTGTTGGCCGTAGATTATGTTAGTCGTTGGGTGGAGGCTATCCCCGCCCGAGCCGCTGATGCGAGGACAGTTTGCAGATTTTTGAGGAAGCATATCATCACGCGGTTCGGAGTTCCACGAGTTCTGATTTCTGATGGGGGATCTCACTTAATCAACGACCAGGTGAAGGCCCTTGCTAGCGAGTTCGGTATAGACCATCGTGTTGCTACACCTTATCATCCACAGACGAATGGTCTAGCCGAGGTGTCGAATAGGGAGATTAAGACTATACTGCAGAAAGTCATCCGCCCTGACCGAAAGGATTGGTCACAGCTTTTGGACTCGGTCTTGTGGGCATATAGGACATCTTTCAAGACACCATTGGGCACATCTCCCTTTCGCCTCGTATATGGCAAGCCATGCCATTTACCTGTTGAGCTGAGGCACAAGTCACTTTGGGCAGTCACAGATATTCT
This sequence comes from Ottelia alismoides, assembly GCA_037367405.1. Classification (NCBI taxonomy): domain Eukaryota; kingdom Viridiplantae; phylum Streptophyta; class Magnoliopsida; order Alismatales; family Hydrocharitaceae; genus Ottelia; species Ottelia alismoides. The sequence goes on from JAZKJV010002782.1 coordinate 72,453, forward strand.
TATGGATCCAGATGGTATGGGAGACCAGAGAAGGGCAGAGTAAGCTACCCTGGAGGAGCTTAGAGATTCAGCTTTCTCAAACAACCTACATTATATGGAGAAAGTGAAGGAGTGGCATGATTCTCATATCAGCCATAAGCATTTTGAGATTGGACTGAGAGTATGGCTGTTTGATGCGAGGCTACGATTATTTCCAGGGAAGCTACAGAGCAAATGGAAGGGACCTTACTTGGTCAGAAAGGTACATGACAACGGTAGCATTGACATATCTGAGCTGTCTTCTGAGAGTACCTTTCGGGTGAACGGCCAGCAGCTCAAGCCATTTCTAGATCATGAGCCGCGGGTCGCTGATCTTGCCCCTATTCATTTTGCGTGAGATGTGGTCTTTGACTCACATCTAATGCATATCACGCCTGAGTTTCACTGATCTTCCGCCTTGCATAGATCCAGATGTCCATATCGCTACATTCTTTAGTCCCACATCCCTTTCTTCATCCTGTGATTATGCTATACTTAGGGTGTACTTTACCCTAAGTATAGGGGGGATGTGAGACCTTTTGGGTATTTCTTTTGTTTCTGTCTACCCCTGTTTTTGTTGCCTATACTTAGGGATATTTCACCCTAAGTATAGGGGGGGTAGACCCTGTACATTCTCCACTCGGTTTTCCCTTAGTGTACAACCTGCTATACTTAGGATTATTTGATCCTAAGTATAAGGGGAAGACCCGAGACCCTTTTGACTTTTTCATTTCATTCTTCTTCTTTGTATATAGCCTTCCTTTTCACTTCCCTATACCTAGCACGAGTTATGTCTTCTTCATCGCTCTTGACTCTGAGGACATCGTTCGAGCTAAGTATAGGGGGGTGTGTATATATTTCATATATACTTTAGCCATAACTCGTACTTTGTGTGAGTGTGTTAATAAATAAAATGGCTAAAAATCACAAAAAATTAAAAATTTTCATGTACATAATCTTCTTTTATTTGCACATAAATAGCTAGTGTACAAATTATTTTTGTAAAAATGATTTCAAAAATCTTTTGTGTAAAGCTTGTGTAAATATTTTTGTATCAAAATTATGTATATAGTACAAAATTTTTCCAAAATGTTTTGAAAATATAAGTTTGCAAAAATCTTGTGTAAATGTGTGTAAATATCTTTTTGCAAAACTTGCACTTCATGCATCATCCACTTCATGATTTCAAAACATTTTTCAAAAATTTTGCATGATTATAAAATTTGTGTAAATAAGCATCTTTTTATACATATGTATATAGTTTTCCTGGATGATAGTTGACATTTAAAATAGCCTGGAATCAAATTGAGAAATGGAGCTTGATTAAGATCTTAATCCACCTAATTTCTAAGAGGAACCTTATAGGGCTTAGGTTTAAGGCTTTTCAGGTCCATGGTGACTTAATTCTTTGAGTCCACTAGGCTATGATCACATGTCATCTCAATGAGCCTAAGTAGAGCACTTAACAACAACACATGACTCATATAGATTATGGCTTTACTTGGACACCAGCACTATGCACCGAGCTCTCTACGGATGAGGTGGTGAGGAGGCAGTCTTCCTTGACTTGGGGTAGCATATGAGGGTAGTACTTCTAGGCGGAACCTCTCTTCTTCTTTTAGTGAAGGAAGTGCGTCTCAACTTGGTCTGGTTGCCATGAGGTCTAACGACGGGAGTTGTGGGTTGCAATAAAGCTTCAAAAGAGGGATAGTCTACTGGCTCAAGAAGAAAAACTCCTTGTATATATGCTGCACATGTATATGTTGTATAGATGCACTTGAAAAAAAATGTGTGCAAAAAGAAAAGAACTCCAAAAAAGTGGTGGGTCTGATAGAAAATGATAACCCCACCGGAGTATGTATATAGAGTGCAATAAGCAAAGCTTGGTTTCATGATCCACCTGTTGTAGCTTGCAACAGGGAGACTTGGCTACACTGGTCAAGCTCCCAAGGGTACTTGGCTACACTGGCCTTGACCCATTCTCTTCTTCCCCCTCTTCTTGAGCCGGTTGAACTTGAACTTAGAAGGGAATACCCCGCTCCTCGAGGAAAGAGTGGCCAGATTGAGGTCATAGAGTTACCTTGTTGGGGAGGGTTGTCAAGTTGCCATTTCTGAGGTGGAGAGCTTAGACTTCACATTCACAGGACAAGAAAAGATTCATGGTCTTCAGGGTTTGTGATTGATGACTTGTTCTGATCTGGAGCATTGAGGAGTCTTGGTTATAGATTAGTGGAACTTAGAGGCTGTTGAGTTTTAAGCTTAAGTCTAAATAGGGTTCCGACACATTAATAATCCAAAGATCTGATCGAGCTCCATGCCCCAATTTAATAAAGGCAAGTTTAATAATCAACCTTGATCCACGTACATTCTCTTTTTCTTTTTCTTATTCTCTTTTTCACCTCTTTTTCAAATAAGTGTTTGCTAAGGGACTAGCAAAGTTAAGTATAGGGGGGTGATGAATACCCATTCATCACTCTTTATTCTTATATTTTAGCTACAAAAACCTATGCAAATACATGTAGATATGTGTAAATAGGAATAATTACCAAAAGCATGCATTGTGTAAAAACCTATAATTAGCATGTTTTTGTGCAAAAATAAAAGAATAAAGATTAAAAAGAAAAAGAGGGAAATATTTAGAATAAATATTGAGCAACCTAACCCAAGGGAGGGCTCAGTATGGGCCTGACCGCATAAAAGCCAAAGTAGAGGGAGATAGGGGCTCATGTGTGTAAATACCTATGTAAATAAAATAAATATATTTTCCTCACCAAAAATAGCTTGAAATATGCTTGTAAATACTTGTATATATCTATAAGTATAAAAATAAAAGAAAAAGATAAAAATCAAAAAGACCAAAAATACCACCTTCACCATATACATAAACCACATCTATGTATTTATTTAACCTTGTAAATAAATAAAATTATTTTCCAAACTTTTTGTAAATAGTCTCTATTATATAGTGTAAATAAATAAAATAAAAACAATTAAAACAAAAACAAAATAAAAATAGCAAAAATTAAAAATACAAAAACACATTGTACAAATACCATGTATATAGATGTACCTATATATTTATTTTACCTATGTAAATAAATAATAAAAATAAAATAAAAACACCCTTTTATTCCTTATTTTATTCTATAAATAAATAAAATATAAAATAAGGACAAATTATATAAAAATAATAATTAAAAATCAAAAATCAAAACCCTATATATTGTACATATACCTATAGATAGTACATACTATGTATATAGCTTATTTTTATTTCGAAAAAGTTATTAAAAATCACCAAAAAAATAGAAAAAAATAAAAGAAAAATATTTCATGTTGTGAGTTTTGGCTGAATCGGGCCCTAGCTACCCGTATTTGTCACTTCAATATTCAGCCACGTGGCCCATTCTCATTGGGTCCTGGGGATGTTGACCGCCCGGTCAACTACCCCCCCCCCCCAGGACCACTTCCCATGGGTCTGAGCTCCGGACCCGATTTCTCCAATTTTTGCCCGCTCAACCCGATCACCATTTCATCAAACCCCGGCTCCGTTTTGATCCTCCTACATCCGACATCCTCGCCGGGCATCCACCTTGGGATCCGCACGCCATCACGACCCTACCCGAGCCATCCTTCTCGGACCCCTCCAGCATATATAAGCGAGCTCCGCCACCCTCTCTCTCTCCATCTTTGGCCATTCGCCTTGTTCTCCTGTGAGCTCCAGAGAGTGTGTGAGGTGACAGCTCGCGCCTGAGCCTGTTGCAGCGAGGAGAGGAGGAGGATTCCATCGATCCGGCGATGTAGTCGCCGCAGCTCCGCCACCAGCGCGAGCTCCGAGCCTCGGGCAGAGACGACCCTCGAGGGCGACGACCAGGAGCATCCCCAGCTCCTCCCCAGTCTCTCCGTTCACCCAGGTAGCCACTTAGCTCCGCCGTTTCCTCTAATTTCCATTTTCGCCCAATTTGCGCCGCCGTCGTATTTCCCTGATTCCGACCACTCCCTCGCCCATCTTGATCATCGGAATCGACCCTCACGTTCGCCTTCGTCCGACGCACCTTCTCCACCCACTCACTCAACCCAGATCGCACAGGAGCTGGGAACCGAGCTCCTCCGTCTACCCCCTTCGCCGGAGCTCGCCGTCCCGACACACCAGCCACCCCCACTTCGCCTAACCGGGTCGAGGCAGTTTGCCCTCGACCCGTGAATCTTCTGATTCACTTTGCAGGTCGAAACGAGGGCTATCTGAGGCTCTCCGTCATCCAGCCAGGAGACCCAGCTCCGCCGACCCCGTCCGAGCTCCCCGGAGCTTGGCTCGATCATCGGAGCCCACCGGCAGACGCGGGAGCCTTCCACGATCCTTCTCCAACCTTCAGAAGGCTCCCAGGAGGAGCATCGCGCACGCACGAGCCCGGTGAAGCTCGCCGGGGACCTGTTCTTCGAGGATCCTCCGTCACCGTCGATCGCCCTCTCTCGCTCCAGATTTAATCTGGGCCGTCCATCCCTGGAGCCATCAGCAGCGTCAGATCTGAGGAGAGACGATCCGGAGCGCCCACTGCCAGCCGCCGTCTGATCTACACGTGGTGCGCATCCAGCCCATCCGCTTAATAAAGGGTAATTTACCCTTAGGCCCCTGTCTTTATTTTATTTCATTTTAGTCCTGTAATTATTTAAGTAAGTTGTTTAGTTTTAGGGTAATTTACATAGTGGACCCTGAGCTTTAGTTTATTTGCATTAATACCTCTGCCAGTTGTGGACACGTGCTTCGACACGTGAGTTGTTTGGGTTATTTGCAGTAGATACCCTTGTAGTTCTGGATGTTATTAAATGAATGAAAGTTTTTAGATATTTGCATTTACACCCCTGTGCGTGGTTTATTTGAGCATGTGCGATATTTTTTGGGTAATTTGCAGATAAGGCCCCTGGACTTTTGGTACCTGTTACCAATAAGTCCTCGGGACTTATTTTTCTTACATTTAGGTCCTCGAGTGCCCCAGGCATGCGCGTGGCGTGTGTTTTACTGGGTATTTTGCACCAGGACCCCCAGGGCTTTGGGTATTTGCACTTTGGTCCCTGTGCACAGTGCCCTATCTTTGCTTTTGAATAAAATATCAAACCACCTCCAAATCCAACGAAAATTTGGCTCCTGCCATGGTGTAGGATTTTTGTGGATTTTTGAGGACATTTTTGATTTTGTTTGATATTTTTAAAAATTCAAAAACATCTATTTTTGCCATTGTCTAGTTTGAAAAATCACTAAAAAATAGAAAAACTCACTTAAAAATTCTATAAAAATTATTTACTGTTTGTTTTACTTAGTTTGATTTTCTAGCCAATTTTGGCTATTTTTCATTACTGGAAAACACTAAAAAGTTAAAAACACTCAAAAACCCATAAAAATTCTAGTAAATAAATTAAAAATCCAAAAACAATAAAATTGGTACCTAAATTTTCCTTGTTTTGTCTACTTTACAGGAAAATTACCTCCAAGCCATTTTAAGGCTCTTAGATATTTTATCTAGGGCTTTTAGGCTCGGCTGGACAGTACCCTTTGTCTTTGCCACTGTTTGATTTTTTAGAAAAAAAATAGACATCAGAAAATTATCAAAAATTCACCAAAAAAACTAAAAACATAAAATACATAAAAACATTTTTGTTTTAATTTTTGGTTGATTTTTAGCACCTTAAATAAATTGTTGAAGTGTGCTTTTCTTTGTTTTCTTTATTGTATTAATTACTTAAAAATCCAAAAAAATATAAAAATAATTAAAAACCACTAAAAATATTTTCTTTCTTTATTTTCTTTATTTTTACTACTTCGTAGGCCTCTTGGCCAACCCGTGCTCCTTGAGTTCGACCCTGGGTGCTATACCAGGTTAATCACATAACAGGACCGCTATCTCGCGTTTTTGATCGATTTTATTCTCATTAGTGGTTCATTTTTCTTGATACACATCGTCTGATCGCTTGGGTCGCGACGACCTATTTTCAGTACCTTATACCCGAGTGATCAGGCCTGTTATCAAGAGGTCTAGCGAAGGTGGTGGCGTGGTCGGGATGGCAAGTGGTTGGACGGAGACGGCGGGCGAAGGCGGTGGAGCTACGGGAACAATAAACTAAAATCTACAATCTACGCTAAGCTACTGGCTAAACTACCTACCTGGCAGAGGAGATCGACTGGGCTGGAGCTCTTGGAGCTCCGGGGGTCATTGCCTCAAGGGGGCGTCGAGTCCTGAGGCTGAGCGCGCTCGCGGCGGCGCACGACGACGAAATCTGCCGGATCAGAGGATTCCCAGCTGCCCGAGCCTTGCTTCCACTCCCTCTCGCCCGTCTGTCACTCAGGCGAGGTGGAGGAGCTCCTTGGCATCGAGGGGGAGGTCTAAAGATGCATGAATCCTGCGGCGGAGCAGATGTTAAATATGGCAGGGGTCCGGCTAGAGGATTGCCGGGCATGGAATTCGGAGCACGGATCCCCATAACTCACCCCGGGCGTGGATCTAGGATGATCAAGGAATAAATGGAGCCCGGGGTTCAGATGTTTGGAAATCGGATTGAGTGGCAAGAATTCAGAGAAGTCGGGTCGGGCGACCAGATTCGCGGGCTTGTGGTCCAAGGGGGGGAGTTAACCGGGGGTCAACATCCCCCGTGGACCAATCAGGTGCGGCCATGCAATAGAGATTTGGAAATTAAAAATAAAATAGTAAATGGCCAAATTTTTCAAAACTCAAAACATGAAAAATATTTCTTTTATTTATACTATTTTTTTGTGATTTTTATTTTTTTTTGAAATAAAAATAAGGTATGTATAATATAGTATATTATATATAGGTATATACACTATATATTTTTAATTTTTGATTTTTAATTATTTATTTTTGTACATTTTTATTCCAATTTTATATTTTATTTATTTATAGAATAAAATTTGGAATATTTTGGTGTTTTTATTTTATTTTTATTATTTATTTACATAGGGCAAATAAATACTTTTATTTATATACATATATGGTATATATACAATGAAGGCTTTGGTTTTATTTTTATTTCTTTTTATTTTATTTTTATTTTTATGGTTTTTATTTTATTTATTTACACTATGAAATATAGAGTATATACAATTTTTTGTGGAATTTTATTTAATTATTTACAAAGGAAAATAAATAAAAGAGTGGTTCTATGTACATGGTGAGTATAAATAAGGGTGAAGGGATTTTATTTTCTTTTTAATTTTCTCATTTTTATTTTTATTTTATATTTAAAAATATATACAAATAAATAGAAACCCATTTTATTTTTACTTAGAGGAAAATATTTTTATTTATTTATAAGTATATGTACACATGAGCTTCCTTATCTCTCTGTACTTTGGTTTTTATGCGGTCAGGCCCATGCTGAGCCCTCCCTTGGGATTAGGTCGCTCAATATTTATTCTAAATATCTCCCTCTTTTTCTCTTGTTTCTTTATTATTTTATTTATGCAAAAAAACATGCTAATTATTCAATTTTACACAATGCATGCTATTTGGTAATTATTATTATTTACATATATCTACATGTGTTTGGCAAAGGTTTTGTAGCTAAAATAAAAGAATAAAGAGTGATGAATGGGTATTCATCACCCCCCTATACTTAACTTTGCTAATCCCTTAGCAAACACTTATTTGAAAAAGAAGTGAAAAAGAAAAAGAAAAGAAAAAGAGGAGAATATACATGGATCAAGGTTGATTATTAAACTTGCCTTCATTAAATTGAAATATGGAGCTCGATCAGATCTTTGGATTATTAATATGTCGGAACCTTATTTAGACTTAGGTTTAAAACTTAACAGCCTCTAAGATCCACTAATCTATAATCAAGACTCCTCAATAATCCAGATCAGAACAAGTCTACATACACAAACCCTGAAGACTATGAGTCTTTCCTTGTACTGTGTAAGTGAGGTAAGCTCTCCTCCTCAGAAGCAGTAACTTGACAACCCTCCCCAACAAGGTAACTCTATGACCCTAGTCTGGCCACTCTTTCCTCGAGGAGCGGGGTATTCCCTTCTAAGTTCAAGTTCAACCGGCTCAAGAAGAGGGGGAAGAAGAGAATGGACCATGACCAGTGTAGCCATGTATCCTTGGGAGCTCAACCTGTGTAGCTAAGTCTCCCTGCTGCAAGCTACATAAGATGGAACATGAGTCTCAAGCTTTGCTTTTTGCACTATATACATACTCCGGTGGGACTATCATTTTCTATCAGACCCACCACTTTTTTGAAGTAATTTTCTTTTTGCATTTTTTTTCAAGTGCATCTATACATCATATACATGTGCAACATATATACATAAGGAGTTTTTCCTCTTGAGCCAGTAGACTATCCCACTTTTGAAGCATTATTGCAACCCACAACTCCTGTTGTTAGACCTCACGCACTTCCTTCACTAAAAGAAGAAGAGAGGTTCCACCTAGAAGTACTACCCTCATATGCTACCCCAAGTCAAGGAAGACTGCCTCCTCACCATCTCATCCGTAGAGAGCTCGGTGAAAAGTGCGGGTCCAAGTCAAGCCATTGTCTATAAGAGTCATGTGTGTGTTGTTAAGTGCTCTACTTAGGCTCATTGAGATGACATGTGATCATAGCCTAGAGGACTCAAAGAATTAAGTCACGATGGACCTGAAAAGTCTTAACTCTAAGCCCTATAAGGTTCCTCTTAGAATTAGGTGGATTAAGATCTTAATCAAGCTCCATTTCCCAATTTAATTCCAGGCTAGTTTAAATGTCAACTATAATCCAGGAAAAACTATACATATATATACAAGGATGCTATTTACACAATATTTACACAAATGCAAAATTTTTGAAAAATGTTTTGAAATAATGAATGAATGCGTGAATGCAAGTTTTGCAAAATATTTACACAAATTTACACAAGGTTTTTGCAAACTTTTGATTTTCAAAACATTTTGGAAAAATTTTGTACTATATACATAATTTTGATATGCACATATTTACACAATCTTTATACAAACAAGTTTTTGAAAACATTTTTACAAAAATAATTTTATACAATAGCTATTATTATGCAAATAAAAGAACGATTATTTACAGAGAAAATTTTTAATTTTTATAGATTTTGGGTTTTTAGCCATTTTTATTTATTAACACACTCACACAAAGTACGAGTTATGGATAAAGTATATATGAAATATATACACACCTCCCCATACTTAGCTCGAACGATGTCCTCAGAGTCAAGAACGATGAAGAAGACATAACTCGTGCTTAGTATAGGGAAGTGAAAAGGAAGGCTAAAGACAAATGAAAGAATATAAAATCAAGAGAACCTCGGCTTTTCCCCCTATACTTAGGATCAAATAATCCTAAGTATAGCAGGCTGTACACAAAGGGAAAACCGAGTGGCGAATGTACAGGGTCTACCCCCTCTATACTTAGGGTGAAATATCCCTAAGTATAGGCAGCGAAAACAGGGGTAGAAAGACACAAAGAAAATCAACAAATATATACAAGATGAGAGGACATCACTCCCCCTATTCTTAAGGTGAAGAATCCTTAAGTATAAGCAACACAACAGAAGTGATGAAACAGAACGGAATAAGAACCCGGTGTTTCTACCCCCCTATACTTAGGATGAGGAATATCCTAAGTATAGCAAAGATAATCCTAAGCGAGACCTGGGGTGAAAACAAGAACGGAAGAAAGAAAGATCAAACTAAGACGAAACACGTATATACAAAAGGGTACAATGTTGAGGTGCCTCTCAACAAGCGCTAGTTTTTACGCCCCTAGCTGGGCGCAAAGGCTAGGATAAAGCAGTGCCAAGGTTCAGGACGGCATCGGTAAGTCGAATGCCGTACTGTCGTCGCAGTCTCGGTATGAGAACAACGACGAACTCAAAAGTGTAAAGAAAGACACCCAGGTATGCAATCAAGTGGGTGTCTGCTACCGGCCAAGGATATGGAAGTATGTGATCGGGATTCGGTAGCACAAAAGAAATCATCGTCTCTGGATCAGACTTGAGTGGAAATGTGGAGCCGAAGAAATCAAACGTGGAGAAGGATGGATCAGTCATGGAATCCTCCACGTCAATCAATGTCTCAAGAAGGTGTGGACAAGTAGGATCAGGAGACTCTATAAGAAAACTAATATCCAATGCATGGAATAGAAACAAATTGGGCAGATCATCGAATATCTCTAGGATGGGCTCATCCTTGCAAGGGTTGTCGAGGTGAGAAGGCTCAGAATCAGCATGATCAAAAGACTCAGTTTCGTGCTCCGCCAGATCAGAAACACTCTCAGAAGGTGAAATCGAGTACACATCGTGTGTGGCATTCTCCCACAGATAACCCTCAGGGAGAAATGCAAGATCAGAGGTGAAAAGTAGAGGATCAGGATCTAGAAGGGCATATGTGCTGCTGTCAAGTATCCACTCGGTGCACCAGGCTGCATCATCATCTGAAGTGTAGCTCTCGGCAATCTGGAAGCAGGAGAAGGTACTGGTCAACACCGCGGAGGCTGGCAATGTGTCTGCGGCTGATCCTCACTCTGCGGTAATGCTGGCTGCCAACTGGTCCTCAGCAAGTGTGTCTGTCTCGTCCAAGTGGAGGACAAAAGGCTCGAATATGGGGCTATCTGTATCTGTACTCTCAAAGTGGTGTCCCATATCGAACTGTGGCTGCTGGGCTGAGTCCTGGTAGCTATCGGTATCCGAGAAATGTCTCTGCAGAAAAGAAGCTGACTCGCCCGGGACTGGGAACTGAAGTGACTGAATGAATGGCTGCAAAAGCGGGGGCTCCTCCGGCTCCTGGAGTATCAGAAAATCTGATATCCATGACTCGTCGATTGGAAACTCTGTGGCTGCCTCGAACTCTAGCTGGAAGACCAACGGGATCTCGAGAAGACTCTGGGTACGAACCTCAGCTATCTCAGTCATCTCCTATGTCAGTGGTGCTGCATAACCCAAGTCCTCGGGCTGGTGTGTAGAAAATGTATCCTCCTGTAATGTGACACACCGTACTGGTACTGTATCATCCGCATGTGTTGTCCCGACTAAGGAATCTCGTGAAGATGAACTCTATGAGAGTAAGCTCGAGATGGTATCCAGTAGGTGAATGTCGGAACTGCGGTGTGAACTGCCACATGTGGTAATCACCAGTGCTATCTGCTCGGCGGTCATCCCCCTCATGGAGATCTCTATCAAGTCTGTCAGTGGAAGTCCGTGATCGGGAAATCTCCTCAAGAGGTCAAGAAACCTCAGCCATTCCTCCTGCAATGGCTCCTGGGGGTCAACTGAAAACTCGGTGATCAGCGACCGCATCAACTCTGCTCTATGCGGGGGAAAGTATCTCTGTAAGAACTCTCGGCGTAGCTCTCCCCACGTATCGAATATCATCCCCAATCGTCGGTGCCATCTCATGGCTCTGTCATGAAGTGTGAAAGAGAAGGTCCTCCTTATCAGCTCCTCTACAGTGATATCTGAATATCTCTGTGCTCTGCAAACTCCTCGAATGTGGACAGGTGAAGATAAGGCTCCTCACGTGCCTTGATAAATACTCATTCATCACTCTTTATTCTTATATTTTAGCTACAAAAACCTTTGCAAATACATGTAGATATGTGTAAATAGAAATAATTACCAAAAGCATGCATTGTGTAAAATCCTATAATTAGCATGTTTTTGTGCAAAAATAAAAGAATAAAGAATAAAAAGAAGAAGAAGGAAATATTAAGAATAAATATTGAGCAACCTAACCCAAGGGAGGGCTCAGCATGGGCCTGACCGCATAAAAGCCAAAGTAGAGGGAGATAGGGGCTCATGTGTAAGTATTTATGTACATAAAATAAAGATATTTTCCTCACCAAAAATATGCTTGTAAATATTTGCACATATTTCTAAATATTAAAAACAAAAGAAAAAGTTAAAAATTAAAAAGGAAACAAAAACATCACCTTCATCATGTATATAAACCACTCCTATATATTTATTTAGTCTTGTAAATAAATAAAATTAACTTTTCTAATTTTTGTAAATAATCTATATTCTATAATATAAATAAATAAAATAAGAACAATCAAATCAAAAACAAAATAAAAAAAAGTAAAATTAAAAATACAAAAATACATTATACATATACCATGTATATAGATGTGCATATATATTTATTTTACCTATGTATATAAATAATAAAAATAAAATAAAAATACCTTTTTATTCCTTATTTTATTCTATAAATAAATAAAATATAAAATAGGAATAAAATTGCATAAAAATAATAATTAAAAATCAAAAAAATAAAAAACCCTAATAGTGTACATATACCTATGTATTACATACTATGTATATACCTTATTTTTATTTCTAAAAAATTATTAAAAATCACCAAAAAATAGAAAAAAAAATCTTTCATGTTTTAACTTTTTGCAAATTCGGCCCCTAGCTACCCTTATTTTGTGCTTGAAGATCCAGCCACGTGGCCGAATTCCATTGGGTCCTGGGGATGTTGACCGCCCGGTCAACTCCCCCCCCAGGACCACTTCTCACGGGTCTGTGTTGCCCGACCCATCTTCTCGGATTTTTCGCAACCAAACCCGATCATGCCTTGCCTAAACCCCGTGTCCGAATTGCTCACGTCATATCCGTCAACCTCGCCGGGGCATCCACCTCGAGATCCGCGCTCCAGAATGCCCTACCCGCGCTCGTTTTCCCGGACCCTCCAGCGTATATAGGTCGAGCTCCGCCACCTCCATTTCCATCTTTGGCCATTCGCCTCCTTCACCTGTGAGCTCCAGAGAGACCGCGAGAGTGACAGCTTGCGCCTCGACCTGTCGCAGCGAGGAGAGGAGGAGGACCCATCGATCCGGCGAGCACAGCCGCCGCAGCTCCGCCACCAGCGTGAGCTCCGAGCCTCGGAGGGAGACGATCCTTGAGGCGACGACCAGGAGCTTCCCCAGCTCCTCCCCAGTCTTTCCGACCACCCAGGTAGCTCCGATAGCCTATCCTTTTCGTTGATTTCCATTTTCGCCCAATTCGCTTCACCGCCGCATTTCGTCGATTCCGCCCGTTCCCGACCACTACTCGACCATCGGGCATTGCCATAGCCCTCGCCTTCCTCCCGCGCACCTTCTCCATGTTTCCATTCAACCCAGCTCGCACAGGAGCTGGGAACCGAGCTCCTCCGTCCACCACCCTCGACGGAGCTCGCCGTTACGACCCACGAGCCACCTTCGCCTCGCCTAACCGGGTCGAGGCAGTTTACCCTCGACCCGTGAGTCTTCTGGTTCACTTTGCAGGTCGAAACGAAGGCCATCTGAGGCCCTTCGTCATCCAGCCAGGAGGCCCAGCTCCGCCGACCTCGCCCGAGCTCCTCGGAGCTCAGCTCGATCATCGGAGCCCACCACCAGACGCGGGAGCATCTCACGATTCTTCTCCGACCATCAGAGTGCTCTCACGAGGTCAGCTGCGCACGCACGAGGCCGGCGAGTCTCGCCAGGGACCTGTTCTTCCAGCACCCTCCGTTGCCGTCGATCGTCCCTTCTCGCTCCAGACTTCATCCGGGCCGTCCATCCCTGGAGCCACCAGTACCGCTCGATCTGAGGAGAGGCGATCCAAAGCGCCCACCGTTAGCCGCCCTTCGATCATCCACGTGGCGCGCATCCACCCGCCCCGCATAATAAAGGTTAATTTACCCTTAGGCCCTGTCTTGTCTTTTTATTTCGTTTTAGTCCTGTAAATATTAAATTCAGTTGTTTAGTTTTAGGGTTAATTGCATAAAGGATCCCGTACTTTAGTTTATTTGCATTTATACCCCTGTGCGTTGTATGCCACGTGCTTCGTCACGTGTTTATCTGGTTTATTTGCAATAGACACCCCTGTAGTTCTGGTTGTTCCTGATTGAATGAAAAGTTTTACTTATTTGCATTTATACCCCTGTGCGTGGTTTATTTGATCATGTGCGTTATATTTTGGGTATTTTCCAGATAAGCCCCTGGACTTTTGGTACCTGTTACCAATAAGTCCTCGGGACTTATTTTTATTACATTTGGGTCCCTGAGTGCCCCAGGCACGCTCGTGGCGCGTGTTTTGCTGGGTATTTTGCACCAGACCCCCCAGAACTTTGGGTATTTGCACTTTGGTCCCTGTGCACAGTACCCTTCCTTTATTTTTGAATAAAATAGCAAAATACCTACAAATCCAACGAAAATTGGATACATGGCTCCTGCCATGGTGTAAAATTTTCGTGGATTTTTGAGGACATTTTTGATTTCGTTTGATATTTTTAAAAAATCAAAAACCTTTATTTTTGTCACTGGCTAACTTTAAAAATCACAAAAAAATATTAAAACTCGCTTAAAAATTCCACAAAAATTATTTACTGTTTGTCTTAGTTTGATTTTCTAGCCAAATTTGGCTATTTTTCATTACTGAAAATCACTAAAAACTTAAAAACACTCAAAAACCTATAAAAATTCTAGTAAATAAATTAAAAATCCAAAAATAATAAAATTGGTGCCTAAATTTTCCTCATTTTGTCTTCTTTGTAGGAAAATTAACTCCAGGCCATTTTGGAGCTCTTAGATATTTTATCTAGGGCTTTTTGGCTCGGCTGGACATTACCATCTCTTTTAGCTACTGTTTGATTTTTAAAAAATTAAATAAACATCAGAAAATTCTCAAAAATTCACCAAAAACATAAAAAATTATAAAATACATAAAAATATTTTTGCTTGAATTTTTGGTTGATTTTTAGTACTTTAAACAATTTGTTGAAGTGTGTGTTTCTTTGCTTTTCTTATTTTCTTTATACATTAAAAATCCAAAAAAATATAAAATAAATCAAAAACCACTAAAAATATTTTCTTCCTTTATTTTATTTCTTTTTACTACTTCGTAGGCTGAGAGGCCAATCCGTGCTCCTTGAGTTCGACCCAGGTCGCTATACCAGGTTAATCCAATAGCAGGACCGCTATTTGGAGTTTTATCTGATTTGATTGATATTAGTGGTTCATTTTTCTTGATCGAGTGCATTTGATTGCTCGGGTCACAACGACCGATTATTACCTTTATCCGAGTGATCGATTTTGCGCTCATCACGCCTCTCCTGAAAATGTCGGCAGTCTCTGAATGTAATCCAAATCCAAGATGAATGGACCTAGTGTAGAAGCTGACTGAGCTCCCTGTCCTATCTGCTCCTCCATCAATCTGGGATAGGATCTATCTGATGATCTCCACTGCTCTCTCTGATCACAACTGGAGTGCACTCTCAACTCAGCAATGGCATCGTCCGGGTCTCGCATCTGCTCGATCTAATCTCCGCGGACGTCTAGCGCAGCATGCCCAGAGTAGTGAACAGGATGGGAGGGAGAGAGCGGGAGGTTGGTCGGAGATCCGACCTCCCTCGAAGGTGGACTGGACTGATGGTCAGAGAGTGAAGAAAAAGCCGCCAGAGTTGGCTCGAAGTGAGGGGGATCCATCATCCAGGGGTGAAGGAGAAGAAGAATGAAGGGAGGGTGGGTGGATAACAGATGGATAGAGAAGAAAGGGGAAAGCAGAAGGGATCTGGAATCACACAAGATGAGAAAGCAAAACCCCTGATTCACCTACGCACACGAGCTGAAGACCGAAAGGGATTGGTCAATTATCTTGTCGATTTTATTTTAGGTGATCATTCAGTCTATCAGAGCGATTAGGTGAGCTGAATAGGAATCCAAATATTTCTCAACCGACTGTCCCGTGCAGAAAGCTGGTAATCAGTCGAGAAAAATCGGATATAGCTCTAGCCTGAGGTGCGGATCACTCTCTTGCTCATCCAAACCAAACAAGGAGGGGGTTACTCTCCCCAAGACAGATTTTTAATGAAGTGTCTTTTAGGTCAAGTGTGATTAGCAGTCCCAAATTTATTGTTTTCTTTTTGGGTATTTTTCAAATAAAAACAAACGCCTAACAAATTTTTCGGTTCTCCTGGTTATTAAGTCCAAAATGGGGGGAGAAGTCGAAAAAGCCGATATGCGAGAAAATCAGTGATGCATGCAGAGTAAGAGATGCATACCTGACTCCAGCAGTCTACATGCAAAATGATCCACGCAGAATTTAAAGACTGAAATAAAACTACCTAAATGGTGCAAGCGGAAAACCGAGCTCTAAACAGCAGTTCTACTCGAAAGAACGTCTAGTCGACCATCAGCCTCCAATCCAAGAGTCCGGTCTCGGTCCACCCCTCCTCCTCTTGACAAATCGAGTTCACGAGCAGCGCTTGGCAGGGTGGGCTACGACACGTAGGCTCGAAGGTAGTGGATCGACTATTTATTAACTTTTTATTCTTGGTCTAGTTACCGATCTATAGGTACAGACAGATGTATTAGGGTGTTTGGATCCTATTTATTACGTCACAGTCAAGCAGAAAATCCTAAGGCTAGGGGCTCGAAAAACCACGAGAAACCGAATAAGCAGAAAAGAAATCAAAACCGCGGAAAAGCTGCGTAAAAACCGAGAGGTCCCCCGAGCACACCGGTGCTCGGCGAAACAGACCCCTAAAGTCTAAGTCTGAAAGAGAGTCCTGCTGTCCTATATTATTACAATTATCCAAATAAGCTGAAAATAAAATCCAAACTAAACTAATCTAATCTCCCGCACTTGGCTGTCTCCTCGCGCTCTCATGCGGCTCCGTACAGAAGGGAGCCGCCTCTGATAGCCGCGGTAGCGCCGGCTCCTCGAATGTCGCCGCCTCGGTCCTCGGGCCCCTCGTAAGAAAACAGAAGAGTGTCAAACCAGATAAAAATAGAGCAAATAAGACAAATAAAATAAAACATGGTATATATGTAAAAATGGCAATAAAAATAAAAAAGCAAAAACAAACAAAAACAAAAGAAATAAAATAAAAGAAAATGGAAATAAAATAAAAATAAAAGCAAAACAAAAAGCCGTGAAAAGCCGCGGACTATGAAAAAGCCGCGGAAAGCCGCAAAAAACAAAACAAAAATAAAAAAATAAAAAAGAAAAAGAAAAAGACTACTAAGTCGTGCTCCCCGGCAACGGCGCCATTCTGATGAGCCGCCCGAACAACTAAGGTAAAGGTGTCACTATAGTCGTTGCGACCTCAATTGCACGGGACTCAGAGCTCGATCAAGAAAAATTATTAAGACCACCAAATAAGGATAAAAATCGATGAAAATCAAAACATTCTTTTCCCGGGTATCTTTTTGCTATCTTATCACATCACCATTCTCACAGGGAGATGATGACGAGAGCATGGTATTCGCTTATCAGATACCATCATGTACTTCACCATTCTTTCTTGTTGTATGCATACATACATACATATGTATATATATAAATATATATATATATATATATATTTGTTTTGTCTTACATTCCTTCATTCTCCCGGATGTCATGTGTACCCCAGATCATTTGCCATATATGTGTATCTATACTTAGAATGTATCTTGTCCTAAGTATAGGGGGTACACCATGTGTTGTTCTTTTTCCGTTCTGTTTCATTACTCCTGTCGTTGCCTATACTTAGGGATCTTTTACCCTAAGTATAGGGGGAGTGATGCATACATTCTCTGCGATCTTTTCATCTATCTTCACATATCTTTTATTCTTTTCTTCTTTTTATTTTCATTTTTCCTTTTCTACCAGAGAGGTGTCACCCCTTGTTGTCAGTTTTCTGTGATTAGGACATACTTTATCCTAAGTATAGGGGGGTGCAACCCGATTCTTTCATTCTTTGATCCCCTCCACTATCTCATCTCTTGTTGATTTGTTCTCCTATACTTAGGGATATCTCACCCTAAGTATAGGAGGAGACAGACTGAGTTGTGATCTGTTTATTCCCACCCTCGACTCTCCCTACATGTAGAATACAACCTACTATACTTAGGATTATTTGATCCTAAGTATAGGGGAGATGGTCGACTTCTCATTCAGTTATTCCTTTATTCTTTCTTCTTTAGCCATTGTAGTATAGGCTTTTCTATATTCAGTACGAGTTATGTCTTTTCTTTTCTTTTCGATCTATGAGGATATAACTCAAGCTAAGTATAGGGGGGTCGTATATACTCTGTATATACTTTAGCCATAACTCGTACTTTCATATTATTATTAATAAATATGGCCAAAAATACTATATATACACATACAATTCATTAAATCAAATGCATTTTTATTCCTAGAAATTTTTTTGCACATATTGATTAATAAATCATGTTAAAAATATTTTTGCAAAATGATTTGAATAATAGTTTGACCTGTATGGAAAACTTTTTGTAAAATATTTTCAACTTTTATAAAAAGTTTTGATTTGAAAAAATTCTTTTCTTGGTATGAAATAAAAGTTTTGAAAACCTATTTGCAAACAGATTTGAAAATTCTTGTAAAAATATTTTAAAAAATGTGTCTATATATACTATTTGAAAAATCTTTGCAAAATGGCTTTCAAATGTTTTTAAATATTTGCAGAAATTATCGTGTATTATAGTTTTTAAAAAAATGTTTACAAATAAATTTGAGGACAATATGCATCATTAAATAAATAAATATATGTATGTATGTATACCTACAAAATAAAATTCTTTACCAATTATATATACATATAAAAATAAACAACATTTCTAACCTATAAATTCTTTAACTTTAATCCTTGTAAATAAATAAAAAGAAGCACGCCCATGTAAATAGTTGTACATATTTTATATTTGTGTACCAAAATTCTTTTTAAATTATTTTTGAAAAAAGGTCATCATTCTTTGCATCATTTTACATAGCATTTGCATACCATTAACATTCTTTTCAGATTAATCTTGATGATTGAACTAGTCCAAATAAAGTCGAAGATTGAAGCTTGGTTGGACCTTACTGCACCTAACTTCACTGGAACCTTTTGGGAACTAGATTTAAAGTACTTCAGATCCATTGGGACTTAATTCTGTGAGACTCAGGGATGGGTTCATGTCACCTCAACTAACTAACTAGAACTTTTCGAGATGCATGCATGACTCTTGTCGACCGTGACCTAACTTGTACATTTGCAACTTTTACTTGGCTCAACTCCGTTGGAGTGGTGAGGGGGTTGGATTTTTCGATTTGAGACGCACACGAGTGGAAACATTTGTCCTCGTCTAGGGAGGGAAGTGCACCCCAACCCTATCTAGTTGCCATGAGGTCTAAAGACAGGAGAGTGTGGGTTGCAATAATACTTCAAAAAAGGGATAGTCTTATGGCTCAAGAGGAAAAACTCCATATGTAAATGTTATTGTATATAGTATTTAAAAAAACTCTAAAAAAGTGGACATACCTGATTGAAAATAAAATGCTTGTTGGAGTATGTATATATGTTGTATAGTCAATAAGAAAGCTTGAGCATCAAAGTTAAACCATGTGAGCATGTAGCTGGATGACTTGACTACACTGGTCATGCATCCCAAGATAGGTAGCTACACTGGCTACCTTCCTTTTTTTCTTCACCTCCTCCTCTTGAGTCAGATGCCACTTGAACTTAGAAGGGAATATCCTGGTCCTCGAGGAATGAGTTGCTGGATTGGGGAATCATTGGGAATTCAGTCTGGGGAAGTCAGTTCCTTCATCATTTTAGTTGAGGAGAGGCACTATCACTTGTACTGTACAAGTCAGCTTCATAGTCATAAGGGTTTGCGTATGATGTAGGCTAGTTCTGACCTTGCTATTAAGGTGGTTTGAACTGAGTTCTGTAACTCTCGAAGGCTGTTGTTTTTTAAATTTGGTTCCCGACCAGGTTTCACACGCATTCCCCCATCAAGGTCTAACATGAGCTCCAAATTTTGATTTTGCAAAGACAAGTTTAATAATTTAAATCAACTCTATTTATTCTTTCTTTTTCTTTTCTTCTTTATTCTTTTTTGTACTTATTTCATAAGTATTTGCTAGGGACTAACAAAGGCATGTATAGGGGAGTGATGAATCTCCATTTCATTACATTTATTCTATCATTTTAGCCTTAAAAACCCTAGCTAATGCATGTAATTATCATTAATTAGTACAAAAAGAATTAATCATTTATTGCATTTATTGTGTAAATAATATTGTTTTTAATACAAAAATTATAGAATAAAGAGAAGAAAATAAAAATAATAAACTAACAAAGATGTTTTATGACCCTAAACCCTGATACCAAGTCAAGAATTGAGTTGGTCGACAAGGAATAAAGTAGGAGAGATAAGGGCCAAGAATACAATAAAAGTTCCATTTATTCATTCATTATTTACTCATTTTTGACATATATTTTATTCTTTATTATTTATGCATCAAATAAAGAAACTTTGTACATAAAAATTGTAGATAATATTGAAAATAAAATACAAAACTGAGTTTGTACAAACAGTGTACATTTTATACACAAAATAAAAAGCCAAAATCCCAACTATGCAGACTCATATTTTCCTAATAAAAAAAATCAAAATATATATAAATCACCTCTAATTGTATATAACTTTTAACGAGCTATTTAAAGGAGGTGGTTTCATATTTTCTAGAGTTAAGTCTGAAGGTTAGATTTTGGACACCTCATTGTGTAGTAGGCCTGAATAAAATATTCAATTTTATTCATTCCTTATTATTTTACAAATTCACATTTCTATAATTTTGTAAAGATCATTTATAACACATGTACATATTAAAGCCAAAATAAAATCACAAAGAAAACACAAAATAAAAATAAACTTATAAAAACATAGGTAAGAATACCTATACTAATATATGTATATAAACAAAAGTGAAATTCATTCTTTTATTTTTATTCTTTTATATTTTCATACTACTGTAGATATTATTTATACTCTATTAAAATTATAAAGCAAAAATAAAACCCAATAAAATACACTAAAATAAAATAATATATAAAATACATAAATACAATACCTATAAGTATACCTATATAATATATACACATATTTATTTAAGTGTATAAATACCATTAAGAATATAATAAAATTATATTTATATACATAATAATAAGTTATAAATATATAAAATAAGAAAATAAAATAATAAAATAAAATATACAAAATAAAAATAAAATAGACAAAATTTAGATGAATATACCTATAAATATACCCTAATAATTAACTACTAATAAATAACATCAATAAATAAATAAAAAATATAATAAACAACTACATAAAATAATAATATTTTTATTTTATACTAAAAATTAATAAAATCATTTACTGATTTTAATTAATTATTTACGAATAAGCCTTGTTATTTTGTCTTCTAGCTGACTAACGCGGCCCAATCATGGGGCCTCGTCTGTTGACTCCTGGTCACCTACCTCCCCCACCTCTTGAGTTGACGTGCCCTGTCGTTTCCCCTCTTTTCTACCATTTCTTCCGCTCGATCCATCCATCTATCACCTTTGACCCCTTCATGGGATTTCATCACGATTCTTCCAGGTTCCACACCGACTCTTTTATTTGCTTGTACATAGTCTCGATCGTCTCCAAATGGCCAGTCAATAAGGGTGCTCCACTTGTAGTTAAATAAGAACATTCTCCTCCATTTACAAATTTGGTCATCATCTGAGTCCTAAAGCCCCTAATCTCGGACAAAGTGCATATCCTCGTGACAGGGGGAGTCCCTCGAGGTTGGAATGCTCGCGGAGGAGGAAGGTGCGCCCAAGGCGGTCGTCTCCGACGACACCTCTACTCCTTAGGCCCCGCCAGGTATGACTTGCGCCCTTTATGTTTTTAGGTAGATTTTAATTCCGTGTTATATTTTATGCATTTAGATTAACCCATAGACCTTAGTGCTAGCCATAATTACTTGATTCATAGTTCACAGAGCTCCACTCCGATGAACATTTTCACCGTACCTCGACTGTTGACCGACCTACCTTCCACCTCGCCCTCATTCCCTACTGCCTTCTCCACCTTACTGAGCCATCAGCCCAACAAGGACCTCGTTTGTTCTGTGAATCGAGGTCTTGCTCTACCGCTTCGTTGGAGATCTCATCGCCCACCTCATCGTTCGTTCATTCAGCTTCATTTTTGGTCAAGGAGCACCCCCTCGAGCCGTACACCTTGTCTGTGCAGGTCAGAGGCGCAACGGAGTCCACTGGGGATCGATTCAATTCAAACCGAAGCTCTCCAGGCCGTTAGTCGTCTCCGAGCATCCAGAGGCCTATCGATGGACTCCGGATCTATCTGAGGCACCTGGGATCTTCACCGGACTTGCAATAATGTAGAGAGCTAGAAAGAGACTCATGAGGAGATCGGTGGATCATGCAATGATCGATTGAAACTCGCCAAGGGTGAGTTGCTTCCCTGTTCTTCCATCTGCCTCGATAAATCGCCCGATCATTAGCCCTCTCTAGACTCTATAGCTGTTATCAGATCATCGCACGCCTCCACCGTTGATCCCCCGTGGATGATTTAATCTGGAGCGTCGAAGGTGAACTGGTCTCAAGCATCGAGGGCTCGACACGTGGATAAATGGATGGCTCTGCGTTATTCGATCGTGCGCTAATAGGGGTAAATTGCATAACTTCACCCTACCTTTTTGTATTTATTAAATAGTCCTGTAAATAAAATTTAATGTGTTAAATAAATTGTACATTTTGCATTTAGGACCCGGTATTTATTTTACTTGCATTGAGGTCCCATCCATCTCAGCTCACGTGTCGTCCCACATGAGCTGGGCAAATTACAGAGACACCCTTGTGCCTTTTTATATTTAGTTTTATATTTTTGAAAAAATTGCACTTTGGTCCTTGAAGTTTATTTTGTTTGCAATTATGCCCCTACTAGTGTATGAATTTTGGTGCTTGGATTTCATTTATTAAATAGCACCCTAGCTCCTAAAATTATGCAAAAATAGGGTTAGAAGCCTGGTAGCATACACTTTCATGCTATAAATTTATTTTTCATTTTAGTCTTTTATCCATTTATTTTAAATCAAAAGAAGCTTATTTTTGTACTGTCTGACTTGTAAAATACTAAAAAATATAAATATCTTTAAAAATTCCAAAAACATCTATATTGTCTATTTTGCGCTATTTTAACTTTAAACCAAAAATCACTAAAAATGGAAAAACAAAAGCTTAAAAATTGAAAACCCCAAAATTTTTCATAAAAATCTAAAAAATCATCAAAAACCCAAAAATATGTTTTCTGAGTTATAGTTTTATTTATGTAAATATTTATATATTAAAATTAATTTGGATAATTTTGGAACCTATTTACTATTTTTAATATTCAAATCAATATCAACCAATTTATTTAATCCCTTATTTTGATATTTTTGAAATTAAAAATACATAAAAATAGCAAAATTTCGGAAAAATCATAAGACATAAGAAAAATATATAAAATCTCAAAACAATAATATTTAGCATTTTACTTATACTTACTAGTCTATGTAAGTATATTATTCTATACTACATATATAACCTTATATAGAGTTATGTTATATAATATATATATATATGAAAATGCAAAAAAGAAAATATAAAATTAAAAAATTAAAAACAAAATACAAATAATACAAAACAAAAATAACATTAAAAAAATAAAACTTTAAAACCCACAAAAACAATAAAAAAGGTCAAGAGATGAAAGACTATTTTTTTACGCATCATTTTTGCCCCATTTCTATCGTTTCCTCCCTCATTTCGACCTCTACACATACTTACACCTATATATATTTTGTTGTATAGTTATAATAAATTTTAACTCTACATTTTTACCATTCATTGCTTTATACATATTGTGGGTTAATTGTTGATTAATTAGGGCTTCTTTAAGGTCGCCACAACGACGGTGTCTCTGCCTTGTGTGAGACATATTCAGACCCCCTGAAAAGCCCTAGTTATCACCTGTGCAACTACATAAATTTACCAAATTAAACCTAACTAAATTAAGAATAAATACAGAAGCATGTTACAACCATAATCACAAGCATGTGGAAACTCTCAAATTGAAATGGGAAACACCACATGGCTAACTCGAACTAATCAAACTTATACACTCTACTTGGTGATAAATTGTTTCTCCCTTCTGACCATACACAATCAAATCTTCTCCGAATAGATGTCTCAAAAATTACCGCAACGAAAAAATTTGAAAAAGATGGAGATGGAGAAAATATCACCATGAGCATGACTGCCCAAGCAAGCTCCATAACAACTCCTATCGGCACATCCTAAGCATTATCCCCGACAACAAATTATGGCCAGATATAAGTGAATGGGAGGAGGAGAGGAATGAGAGGCGCAACCCTAACATTTAACAGCAAGCAATAGAAGTACAATAAAAAGGGATATTTACATCCATGACCCTGAATAATTTTGTAATTACAATCATAACCCCGCGTAATCGTGAATTACATCCATGACCCTCAATAGTGCTTAACTCTTACACCCATAACCTCGTGTTAACTTTCATCCAATTTCCCTTTAACTATAACAATATCCATCAAATATTTTACATTTTCACCCTTTATGTTCCCATTAGTTACAACTACGGTATCCGTCAAATATGTTACATTAACAAATTCTTGCCACCAAAATTTTCGAGCATACTGGTCATACCCACCCTTGATTTAAACATTGTATCTGTCATATTTTTAATCCCAATTCCAAATATATTATCTAAGATCGTTGTTACCATATACAAAATGATATTAAATAAACACCAATTTCCCGAAATACAAATCAATCAAAATACATTACAGAATAATAGAATAATCATGCATTTCAGTTTCCTATTCCAATCACAAAATGCAAACATGAACTGGTTCAATATGCAAGGCAACGTATTAGAGAAAGATCGAATAAAAGCAAAACAGTAAATCATATACGTCGGATAAAAAACATATTATTTTAAAGATCACCAAAGTGTTTATATAGTTGACTATCCTTAAAATTAGGATACTGGAAATTCACTCACATGATACGATGATACATGATCTACATCGACATATACCGACGAGATCGTATTTAAAAGCGCCTCCTAGAATAACAACCGAGAGAAGAAACAGTCGCGGTGGTAGAACAGAGAATGAGAGAGAGATTTCTTGTGCGTAAAGGTCTGCGGATATAAGAATACCTAGCATATGGCCATTCGATTACGAAACCACCCTCTCAATATGTATCTTTTCGTATTTTCAAACGGCTAAGTATGAGCCGTTGGATCAAGTCAAACTCTCACATCAATATAAAATAAATTAATCTGATTGGACTAATTTATTCGACCCTCTAAATGAAACCCACAACAAAAGTAGCAAAATCTTTATTGACTCTCCTGAGCCCGAGCCAAAGACGGAGTGGATTGCACGTGGTTGCAGTCCTCCATTTCTCTTCTCTACTATTGCTACAAAAGTTTGGAGTGTGGACTCATATATATGTCCACCAAAGTTTTAGCACTAGTTCATGTGGTATTAAAAACTCCACCTAAATTCACCTTCTTTCAAATTTGAGAATTCCCAACTTTTCATCCAACCCAATTGGCTTCCCACTTAAAATCGATTTGATTACGCAATGCAATTACATAAATTTACCAAATTAAAACTTAATTCCATTACAAATAAATACAACAACTTGTTACAATCATAATCACAAGCACAAAGAACGCACGGGATTTTAATGTGGAAACCCTCAAATTGAAAGGGAGAAATACCACGAGGCCAACTCTACCTAATCAAGCTTCTACTATGTACTTGCTGATAAAATAATTCTCCCTTTTAGCTATACAAAGTGAAATCTTCTCCAAATAGATGTCTCAACAAATACCACAATTAAAACAACTTGAAAAAGATGAAGATGGAGAAAATATTGGGCATGGGCCGGGCTGGGCCGGGCCCTGAAGGGCCCAGGCCCTGAAGGGCCCAGGCCCAAGCCCATCTTAATAGTTCGGGCCTTGGGTCGGGCCTAGGCCCGCAGTTTTTGTATTTCTTCGGCCCAAGCCCAGGCCCTGCCCAACTTCCTCGGGTCGGGCTTGGGTCGGGTCGGCCCATCTGCAGATTGCATTGTCTGGATCGCATTGCGAGTGCTCGTCTTCTCTGGGACCATTGTGATCGGGAAACACAGGGGATGAATGAAAGAAACCATCATAAATAGCAGGTTGTGATCAACAAAGTAAGGCCTTTCCGTGGAACTCAGGCTATAGAACCATGAGGAGACGCACAACAATGACACGAGTGTGAAGAAATAGGCTTCCTGCTGGGAGGAACACGTGGGTGTGCATGACGAGAGAAGTGTGTTGTTGATTAATTTACAGGACACTTTCGTACAGAATATCCAAACTAAATTCACAGTGCCTAAATTGCAAGAAAAAAGAAGCAGCTTTCTCGTACCCAACAAAAGGCATCAACAATCATTTTTGACTAAACCAGTTTAAATTGGTTAAAATTGAAATGAACAAAATGATTTCTAATCCTATCCAGTTTTCCTTTGGTTCTAAGATAAGGAAAAAATGTGGTTTTGGTTTGTCGCAAGAATTGTTGTAACTGGACCTATTTTTTTGCTTACACTTCTATCACAAGGGTTTTGGGCTAGCAGAGCCTTAGAATCACTAGGAGGTTCTTATTATTTTGTATCTATAGTTTCTATTAGAGAGCACACAGTTATTTGCAGCTTGAATTTTTTTATTCCCATCTTTTTTGCTTTACCATTGACAACGTCATGCATGTTTCAGCCTTGTTCTATGGGATTTGCGACTGGCAGACGAACGTTCTTAAATGTATATTTTCCTTTGCAGGAGCATACAAGAAACTAATTACATCTCCACCAGTTGCCGTCTTTCCTTATCCTCTTGCGAGTGATCTGACCTTTAAAAGGTTCATAAATTCATCCTTCTATGTTAATGGTCTATGTGCATCATTGTCTCAGAAGGGCGAAACTAAACATCGAGAAAAATCGAAAAATCTTGCGGAAATATCTCTGTTTGTAGGTGAAACTAAACATTAAAAAAATCAGATAAATGGAAAAACCTTGTGGAAAATACCACGAGCACAAGAAGGGCGATGACGTGGT
This sequence comes from Ottelia alismoides, assembly GCA_037367405.1. Taxonomy (NCBI): domain Eukaryota; kingdom Viridiplantae; phylum Streptophyta; class Magnoliopsida; order Alismatales; family Hydrocharitaceae; genus Ottelia; species Ottelia alismoides. The sequence continues at coordinate 99,470 of JAZKJV010002782.1, forward strand.
GCTGCGGAGGAGGGAAGGCGATGGCGTCGTGACGATGGTGTTGTGGCCCTGTGGAGGAGATCGAGAGGAGGAGCGGCGGGACGGTCGGCGGCTGCGGTAGGGTTGGGTTGGACACGAACGAGGGATTAGGGAAGGGGAGGGATGGGGGTGTGCGTGAGAATTGTCCTTTAGGGATCGGGTCCAATTAGGAGTTGGAAGGACGCGGGCCGGGCTGATTGTCGGGCCTTGGGCCGGGCCGGTCCGGCGGGCCTAGATCCGGGCCGGGCCTTCGGGCCAACATTCGGGCCGGGCCGGGCCGGCGGGCCAGGCTGGGCTGGGCCGAGGAAAGCCCAGGCCCGGCCCGAATATAAATTGGGCCTAAAATTTCGGCCCAAGCCTGACCCATTATTCGTTCGGGCTGTAGCCAGGTCTGGTATCCTGGGCCGGGCTTCAGCCTGGTCCGGGCCGGCCCAGCCCAATGCCCATGCCTAGTAACTCCTTAGCATGATTCCCAGCAACAAATCGTAGCCAGATCCAAGCGAATGGGAGGAGGAGAGGAATGAGAGGCGCAACCCTAATCTTTAACAACAAGCAGTAAAAGAAAAATAAAAATAGGAGAGTATCGAATGTGTTCGACGGTTCTGTTTGCCAGAACCTAAATTTTGGTTGAGCAAGTTACATCTATGCCAAAAGCGGCATTTTGCAACCATATCTAGCATGGGTTGGAATTTCTTTAGATGTCGACAACTCAACAAATCTCCCCCTCCATGCAGATAAGATCATCAATCAACATGGTCCATATATAAAAGATGGACTATTGAGGTCCAACATAATGGTTGAGTTCCCACATGAAGAGGAACCCACCATCAAACTTTCATCAACTGCATGGAGGCGTCTGCTCCAATCTAGCAAGGAATGACGGCCTTCAATCTTCAATGTCTGCCCAAGCGAGCTCCATAACAGCTCCTACTCAACACCTCCTTGGTGTGATCTCCAGCATCAAATTATGGACTGATGGAATGGAAGGTGCAACGGCCAGTGCCGTTCAGTGCCGTCCCTCACATTTCATGGGCCCTAGGCAAAAGAGAAGAAAAGGGCCCTATAAAAAATAATTTAATTTTGTAATTTGTAAATTTCTTATAAATAAAGTTCTTTAAACTTTAAAAAGAACTATGGATATAATGCAATAAGTAATGAATTAAAATTATAAAAAAAATAATTTCTACAATCGAAATAGACATCTATGGATATAATGCAACTGAAGGAACAGAAATACAAACAAAAGCTATGGGAAACAGCTAGCAAAAAAATGCACGACCTTGTTTTTTAAAGTTAGGATTCTTGAGAACGTTCAAGCACAGAAGTACATATATCTATTGACTACAATAATAAAAATATTTAAAAATTAAGAGTTTCATCTCTTAATGTCTATTTTCCATATCATATGGACCGAAAAAATATAGTTAGAGAATAATAATAATCTAGCAAGAAGCACTAAACAATTAATTACAATAAAAATAATACATGATTTAAACAGACAATAAAATAATAGTTATGGACAAAATAATCAAGTCATCAGTTTTTTTTATTTGACAGTGGTAATCAGGCCAAGATGATAGTTTCTATTAACAGTCCAAGATCCAAACATATATATGTTAATAAAATAACTTCTCAATCACAACTAGCATTAATCTTGAAACCTAAATTAAATAATAAAGATTTAGTTTTATGGAAAACAAAATAAGTTACCTAAAAGGATTATTTGATGGTTATTCACAATCCAACCATAAAATAATATTAGCACAAATATAAAACTGATTAATGACAATAAAAATTTTAAAAAGGAAATGTATGTCCTGTGATTGAGAAATGAGAGATGATTTTTTTTGTAAAAAAGATAACAACAATTCAAGTGGTTAACACCACATTCCCAATCCCTTACAATGTGTAATAACTTTCAATTCTGTAATTTCTTAGAAAAATGATAAGAGATGATTTGCAATTACACAAATATAGTGAGTAGATGTGTGAATCCCAAAAATAACTTTGATTTGTGGATCTAAGGGAAAAATTACAATGCACAAATATAAAAAAATATCATTAACTGAGGCCGTGATTTGCGTGTGCCCAACAACAACTAGTCATAAATTAAAAGCATGAGAAATTGAAGCAGTGGCGGAAATCGCAAATCACAAGAGGAGTAGGTCATATTTGTCTCCAAAGGATGCATTTAAGTTCAATGTGGGATCTTAACTTTTAAGATATTAATGTAGCATTCGGGAACCCAAATGCTTTTTAGGCATTTAAGAATATGTAGAATCAAATGACACATGCAAATTTAACTAATTAATGGACCTGTGTAGCCAATTAGACATTGGATTTGTATTTGATATGGATGAACACGGATACTGATATATCCGAATATCTGTTTACAGTATTCGAAAAAAAACCCAGATATGGATATCCGTATCCAAATATTAATGGAATACGGATCAGATATGAATATGGATTGCTAAATTTTCCGGACATGGATGCAGATATGGTAATGGTTTGAATATCCGGATCCGGATCCGGATATCAGAATAAAATATTTAATATTATTTTATATATTAGTTAATATAATACAAGATACAACTCCATGTTATTATATTAGTATTATATATTATATAATACAATATATCAATGATATTAATAAACTTTTGTTTATTTGGGGATGGCACGAACAAAAGTTACAATCTATATCCCCCCTTTTTGCTTCTTGTTAAGAACGCATGTCACCTCAACAATCCCTTTAGTCGGGATGCAATTTATTTATATTTTATTATTAATTTTTAAAACCATTGTAAACTTTAATTAACTATCAATTCGTATTCGTATGTGATCATTAATAGACCCGTATTTGGATTCCATGTTTATTGGATCCATATTTGGATTCACACTTTCATTGGTTCATATTTGGATAAGCTCTTTATTTAATCTGTATTCATGTTCGCTCTTTATTCGATCCACATTTGGATTCGATAAATATCTTATTCGTATCCGTATTTTAAGGATATGATTTCCTTAATGCATATCCGAATCATATCCGTATCCGTATTCATATTCGATAGAGATGAAGCGAATATGAATATAGAATAGGCATATCTGATCCGTATCCGATCTGCTTTTTTTCGTAGAATTTGAAATAAAAATAATAAAAGCTAACTATATGTAGCCAATTTAAAGATGGGCCCCCGAAATTACGGGGCCCTGGGCCGTTGCACCCCGAGACAAGGCTCAGGGACGGCCCTGGCAACGGCAACAACAAAACAAAATTAGTAGAATGTCGAATGCAATGTTTTTGAAACTGAACCGAACACCGAACCAGAAACCTTATTGAAATGGTCGGATCGGATTGAACCATGTAATCAAACTGGTTCAACCGGATTATGATGTCATCATTATTTAAAATCGGATTGAACCACACCAATGAGAAAAAAATGGTTGAACCAGATAATCAAACCAAAGGGTGAAATAATTTATATACACTTAGATATATTTGAAATATAAATAAAATACATAGACAATGCATATATTTCACACTAGACATAAAATATGTTTTCGTATGGACCACCAAATGCCATACATATCATATTTATATATTATTTGGACTAGAGTCTTTATAAATAATAGTAGTTTAATTATGTTTAAAATACATTACAAGTAAAATGTTATGTTAGAGCAGTTGGTTAGGAGTTTTAAATTTGTAATCAAAGGTCATGGGTTCAACTTCCACTACCAACATTAATTTTAAATAAATTAAAAATTAAATACCGTTCAACTTTGGTTGAACATGGTTAATCGGGTTAAAAATAATAGGTTGAACATGACGGATTCTTTAAAATTTGAAATTCGAATCGAACTAGCAAAAAAATTGGTTAATCGGACCGGTTCGGACCCGATTCACCGGTCGGTCCGGTTTCAAAAACACTTGTCGAGTGTGTTAAGTTTTGGCTTGGCAAATTGCATCTATACCCGAAGGAGCATTTTGCAACCATATCCAGCATGGGCTCAAATTTCTTTGTTTGTCCACAACTCAACAAAATTGCTACAGCAAATTTGACCTAAGAAAACGAATAATTTGCATATTCATTACCATATCTTCTAATGTTAAAGGTATAATAATGAATATTATTCATTGTCAAATTATTTTTTGTTCTTGTAAATAACAACGAATATTATATTTGTTGTTAAAGATTCATTCAATAACGATATCTTCATTGATTTATTCGCTAAAATTTGTATCAATAGTTGCTAAATTTACTGGTGATTATAAGAAAATAGATATCCAATTTATATGATTCGTTGCGAGAAAAATACCAACAAAAACAATATTTATTGTGAATTTAAAAAAATGAGAAACTAATAATATTTGTTGTTATATGTTTAACTGTACAAGATATATCAAAGAATACTAAATCATTCGTTACCTTGTCAGCTTTATTGCAATGATTTTCTCTAACATTTGGGAAAATCGCGTGGAACATATTCTTATATTAAAATTCGAGAAGTTTGCCGATTATGTTAGGGGTATTTCACTGTCACCGAATCCCTTCAAAGTAGCTAACCGGGGAGAGGTTTTCACAGAAATTATTTATAAATGGATGAAAACATTGAAAAGCTAATATTTTTTTATCGCTGCTTCCGGGAGTCGCTCTATAAAACTCTCCCTTATGTCAGTAGTGACCCACTTACTTATTGGCTTCCTGGAAAGTCCCACAAAACTAATTAAGTGATAAATCTAGAAGAGACTTTTCCTTGGCATCCTGGAAATAATGAAAAGGATATTGATAAATCTAAAATAGACTTTTTCTTGGCTTCCTGGAAATAATCAAAAGGATATTGATAAATCTAAAAGAGACTTTTTGTGAAACGGAAATAGCACAGAGGTTTCAGATTTTTTTACTTGCCTCTTGGTCGTGTTATCTCATGTTTAGAAAATCAATCAAAATCCTTCCCAAGCTCAATCTTGACACGGAAGTAATGGATCGCACTTGGTCTGTACTGCCCCAAACTACTTATACATCTAATAACAACACGCGATAATATCCTAGGTTTCTCATTCAGTGACAATACCAATAGTTGACTCTCCCTTTTTAATTCATTAGGACTGGTCAAGCTCCATTATTCTCAGGTAATCTCTTTTAGAAGTGTTATACATTACATTCTTAACTTGATATAATAAAAGCGACATTAACTAGAGGTTCATTCAACACGGTGCAGTATATTATATATCATTTCTAATATTTTGTATCATATTGAGCTAGCGGGCCAACCTGGGTCAAAAAATCGTACGAGGGTACATTTTGGTTAAGGCCCTTCCCATTCCAAGGTTGAGATTGATCCAGGTTGGGTTATAAGGGTCAGATTACGAGCTTGGTTGGATCCAACCAACTGCTTATCCCTACTAGAGAGTGTGAAGCATATCAACAAGGAAGGGAATGACATTCCATTGGAAATCATGATCTCTAAAGCAATTTTTAAGATAACAGATTATCCAAGAGATGAAAGCAATAATGATAAGAGTGTCTTTATCGATTCTTCTTTGGTGAATAAAACCTCCCATGCCGAAGGAGAATTAAGCAAGAAGGCTATTGGTAGGGAGGCATGTGTAGAATCACTACAACAAAATATACCTATAACAATGAATATTTTATAAAGAGGGCAACGAATAAATCGTCATTACATTGATTTATGACGAATAAGCAATTCGTTGCTAAAACCGTTGCTATATAAGCCGTTGTTAAAAATATAGCAACGATAGACTATTCGTTGCTAAATTGAAATGGCAACGAATGTGCATCCGTTGCTAAATTAAAATAACAACAAATAAACATTCGTTGCTAAATTCAAACAACAACGCATATGCATTCGTTGCTAAGTTGAAACGAATAGAATCGTCATGCATTTATTTTAGCAACGAATAGAATTCGTTGTTATTTGGATATATTAATCAATATAATTAATTTCCACAGAAAATATGATAATGATTAATTTGGTTTGATTGTACTTATGAACAATCGATTGATAATACCAACACTGTAATATAACAAACATCGAAGGAGTGTGGACAAGATCTATCAAATACAATGCATTTTCAAGAAATAAATTAATAAACTCTATTTAAATTACATTTCATAAAAAATAAAAAATGATACAAATATCGGTTGATGCAAAGCAAAGGAACACCATGCTTGCTTAAGATGCAACAATATAGAAGAATGTATCTGTGGGTAAAATTATTATGTAAGTAGTGTCATCATTGACTTGTCCCTTGGATACAAAATGGTGTTGTCATGCATGACTTTTAATTCATCCGTGAGTGATTTTCTGCTAGTGATATGGTCCCCTTGCTAGTGCTGAATTGATCTGAATAGTACCTGTCACTTTATCATCATTGATCACCACTGATATCTCTTGTGAACACAACCCTGTATAAGAAAAATCATTATGGAGAAACATTTCTAAGAAACTCGTATACAAACTTACTTTATGTACCCTACGTTTAATGATATTAAAGAATGCATGAAATGGTTAAAAATAATATAACTGGGAAGGAAAGACACCTTTCATTTACCTCCCAACAGGATTCAACTATTTTAACATAATAATACCATAAATCAAATCACAAGTGAGCTCAAATCAGCCATCCAATATCAAGACATGGTTTGGTTATGACATTGATAACATCGACTAGCTTCTATAAGTTAGACGTCAAATATATATAAAAGAAAAGAGCTTGAATATCTGCATACTTGAATCCAAGATTGTTGGCATTGTAGTGATGAACACCCTCTTCAATAGAGCTAGTTCTCATAATGAAAAGAACTGATACGAAAGGTTCCTCTCATGTGATCGTCGTGTTGAGCCTGACGTGATCTTATACGATGTTTCCTTCTTATCTGTACTCCAAGAAATATTCTGCAATATGAATTTCACTAGAAAATTTATTTAAGATTCCATAGAAATTACATCAGTAACCAAATCTTTGATTGCATCTATTCTGTAAAAATTGATATTCCATAAAAAAATCAGTTACCAAGCAAACAACCAATTATCTCATATGATGATATCAACCAAAGATGAGGAGACTTACAGATTGTAAACAACACTGATCCTAGTGGAAGACCATCATATAAAAAAAGAGGATACTTCCAACAAATATTTCAATAATATTTGCTACCGAACTTTGCACCCTAGCAAAACTAAACTAAAAGAATAATAAAATACTTATACTCAATAATGGTAAAACTGATAATTTATCAATAACTATAATTATACTATATAAATACCTATTTTACTTTTTAGGACGATACCTTGAGAACTTCTCTACATTCTCTTATATCTATCAAGACGTAGATACTATGTGTCCCATCTTCATAGTGAATCAGTCCAGTTCATCCCTATTCTTTCAATTAGGTAATTGGACACACCATGCTTTCATCGTCTAAGATGCTTTGATGCTGCAACATGATATCTGCAGTATTGAAACTCTAATAGTCAACATGGAAAAATATTGCACATCATAAAATTGATAGAACAAGATATGCCGATAAATGCAATGTAGACATCATTATGAAGTAGGGAATCAAACATAATTGATAATAGTGGTCAAACTATACATCGAAATTCCATCGAAATCCAACTGTAGATCTTGATCTTCTATTCATGACAACATTTTCCATTTTTAGATATAGATTAACTACCAAAATACATTATCTCCCCATCCATTAATATCAGTTTCATTATTTTTGCACAAAGAAATTAACTATAAACTACAATCTAAATAAATGAAGCATTTCATTATTCGTAAAATTAAATGCTACGGAAGAAATCTAATCATCTAACCTCCAATCAAATCTTAAACTTATTTATCCATCAAGAAAATCATTGTGTGTCAAATCCAGTGTCTTGTAAAAGAATGGTAGGATCTGAAATTCATCCATCCAAATATGAAAAACCGGTAGCTTGTGAAGAGTATAATTACAATATACTCTACCTTGTAATCCACCATCATCGGGACAAGCACCCATGCTATTACCACTACATCAGCTACCAGATACACTGCAACAAAAAAAAGCTTCGTGGGTGGGTGTGCATCTGCAACTTTCACTGCAAAATTAAGAAACTAAAGTCAATGGTAATATAATGCTTCTAGACATCCATAACAACGATTTTGACAAGACTAGTATATATATTATATTTACCACTATCATGTTCTCACAAATATTAATCAACAACAAAGCTTTTTCCCACAATTAAGTAGGTTCGACTGCATAGAGTTTTTGCCTCTATTCAGATCTGTTTTGGATCATTCTCTGGTTTAAATCCAAATAACTAAGAATCCTTCGGATATTCTCATTCCAACACTTCTTGGACTTTCCTCACCCTCTCTTATCTAACAAATGTTAATTAATTAATTAATCATGGAGCAATGCATAATAAAATAAAACTCTTTTAATTTGTAACCATGGATTTTATTTATGCTTCTACTAAAGCAACTCTAGCAATTCTATCTCAGTTCTCTTCATACCTACACTTGTCGTATGTTATTCTAGCTCCGTGGAAGTCATTAGTGATTCAACATGACTTCTATGCAATTGACTTACAATTCATTTAAAAAGTGTCTTTTTGATCACAATCAGTTCAGCTTAGTTGATTGTAAGTATAATTCACTTTATTGCTACTCATTACAAAAAGTTCACTTTACCATACATTATGTCGAAATGTAATCAGTCATGTTTAAATGGTGCACTTGACCAATAAAAGCATTTCATATTTTATTGACCACATGTGTTCCTGAATAACGCCATATTGAATTCCAAATTTCAAACATGAGAAATCTATTTGGAAGTTCCAAATATTTCTCAGGAACATTATATTTACCATCTCGGCTATACTAATCAAATAGTTAGCATGAGAAACATATGCAATGAGTTGGAAAAATGGCCTTCAGTGCTTTTTCTATAATTTTCACCATTACAATTGGTTCTTACAATAGAAAAAGACGAGTAGCACAAAAGTTTCCGATTATAGCACCGGTAGTGTATAGTAGAATACATAACAATTGTTTTCCATCGAGAACTAAAAATGATGAATCTGACAAGTGTATAGATGATTTCTAACATAAAAACCAGATGTAATCAGAACTGCTAAGATCTTATCTAAAGGAAACCATTACAAATTCGATACAAACTCAATACATTGACGGATTACATCAGAGAGAAATCTTATATGCATTCACATATGAGATTATGGATTCGATCGTGCAGAAGAGTTTACCTATGATCGAAGATCGGAGATGATGGATGGTTTCCTAATGAGGAAAGCGGATTTGTCGTTGTCGCAAAGAGAGAAGAAATTAGGGCAACGCTCCCGAAAGAAGAAGAAGAGAAATGATGTAGAGGTTGGGGTAGGGCTATATTTATATCTCGTAGAGGAGCCGACGGCATCCACAAGGAGGACAGAGAGTGGCGTTGTTGTCGATGAGGACGGAGGTTGTGCGGGTAGGGTTTGGGGGAAGAGAGGGAAAAAGATGGATTGTAGAGAAATTTTCCGAAAAGAATATTTGATTAATTTATAAAATGTAGCTCTGGTCGTTTTCTGCTTTTTGTTGGTTCATTGCTTTGACATTAGGAAATTATTAATATAATAATACTCATTTGCGTCTATGCTATTGATCCGATCACGAATAAAATATTTGATATATTTTCTTGTAACGAAATTAGATGTTAAAGTATACTAGTAAAGAGTTGTATTTATCTCTAAAGATTATAGAATATTTGTTAATTAAAGTGGAGCAACGATTTATTCGTCACTATATGAAAATAGTGACGAATGTAAAGAATCGTCATTATTTGTAATATAATCAGCGACGAATGGATACAATCGTTGTTATATTTATAAGTTTACAAATATAACGACGAACATTGATAATCGTTGCTATTTAATCGTCACCATAGATCTAATATGTTGTAGTGAATGTAGGAGTTTATCTAGGTGTAGGTAGCATGAAAAAGATCATGCGTCGATATTGCCGTTGTGACGATAAAAGCAGCACGAGACAAACACGATCCATTTCCTAACAAGTAGCAGTTCAAAAGTTAATAGGGCCCATATCCTAATTATCCATTTGAACTTTAGCTATACGGGAAACCAAACTTCTTCTAAGAGGCGATGAAGGGAAGGAGGGAAAGCCCATATCCTGTTGGACATGCGAGCCCACAACAAGCCATTATGCAATAAATGTTATTGCAAATATCATTCCTAGATATGAAATGAAGAGTAACTAATTTGCATAATAGGTCCCTTAGTATAACTAAGGTTATGTACCATGGCTATCTTAATGACCATACAGCTGTTGATTCAATTATTGAATCATAGAGGTTGGTGCTTGGATGAAATCTAAAGAGTTAGATTGAGGACTCATCAAGCACCGTCAAATGATTGTTAAAAGAGGATCTCTAGCATGAGAAGGAGATGGCAATTATCTCACGAAAGGCTGATATCTGACCAACCTCTTGATGCAGGTCCTCTGCATAGGAATAGGGATTCGGAGGTGTCAGATTAGTTAGGTCAAAGAGTTGACTTAACCAAAGTCCTATGTTGTATGCTGTCACGATATAGGCACGCACCCTCTGACCGGAGACGGATGTGTTACTATATGTCTGAGTATGTATATTTGGCAGACCAATAAGTTGATGACCTAACCAAGGTATATACATCAGCGTGCTGGTGTGCATGCAAGAGCATATGAGTAATACGATCTCTCAAAGGGATCATACAAGTTCATTTACTGAACCAGAAGACATGAGCTCAGTCAAGAGATATTGGGAAGAATCAAATTCCGTATACGATCGTCTCGCTTTGGAAGCTTGACTGAATTTGTAGGTTTGATATATAGTTTTGGAAAGTATATGATCAAGACCTAGGTATGATATATGCTTTTGGAAAGTATATGATCGATACTGACTCCCAATGATCAAATGAGAAACTCAATGATAAAATCATGAAGTAGACAGTACAAAATTAATCTAATACTTCGGGTTTATTCTGGGTCTTCCAGTATGCATGATGTACATGTATTGGAAATACTTAGGGTTATGTGATCATAAACGATTGTATAACCATGACGCTTCCATTCCTAGGGAGTGATGAAACGGATCTGGATTTTAGGGACTCCTCCCAGTAGAGAAGTGATCTGATCTTAGTCCAAAAGTTGGACATTGATCTGAATGTGATTCAGATGCCATGAGAAGATTAGATTTACGGCCTTGATTTAATCAAGTATCTATGAGAGGTCCGTAAGTTCTGGATTTGAGATGTAATCTCAATATCCAAGTCACTATACGTGGAACAATACAATCGTCCTGTCCTTGTCTCCAAGTATCTGTGGAGAAAGCGCATTATCCTTGAAAGAGTTCAGGATAATTTCATTGTTTATATTATATATACGAGCATTGAAAAGAAACTGATAATTAAATGTAATTTTATTATCATGAATAATATGAATTTGATTCATATTATAATGAGAGTTGTCTTAGATAATTAAATGTGACTTAATTATCAAAGATGAGAATAATGTGAATGTGATTCATATTATTTAGGTAGAAGAGAATGGAGATCCAAGATGATTAAATGTGATTTAATTATCATGGATATGAATAATGCAGATAGCATTATCCATATTAATCATATATATTATAAGTGTGATTTATAATATATAAGAGAGAGATATTTGTAATTTACATTTGTTAATTAATTGTTGATGTGAATTGGATTCACACTGGATAATTAATTGAAAATGTAAATCACATCTTATTTTGGGTTGTGAATGTGATTCACAAATTTCCGATGGCAAGATTACAATATTCACAAAATAATTATGAATTATTTTTGTAAAATAATTTACAACAATTGTTGTTGTAAATATTAGAGATACATGGAATCATGCAATCTTGGAGATTGCATTAGAAATCTCCCTTTCCTAATAGGAGAAGGGACGACCACCAATTCCTACAAGAAAAGGGTGGCCGTCCACCCCTCCTATATGGAAGGAGAGGATCTCCTTTACATTGTCTCCAACATTAGTTGATTTAATTTTAGGATTAAATTATATTGATTTCAATATATATATTGAATCTAATTAAATTAATTGTTTTGTGATTTTCCAACAAAATCTTGGTCATTGAAAGAAACACAAATCAATCTCATCCATTGATTTTGTGTAGTCCATGGATTGTGATCCATGTACTCCCAAAATCCTATATAAGAAGAGGCATCACTTGCTCTTCTTAAGTTTTCACAACATATGCTCTCTCTCTCTCTCTCATTCTCTCTACACGCCAACTTCATCTCTCTCCCTCTCTCTTATGGTTATCCACCATACCTAGAGAGAGTCGCTTTCGCCGCAGCGTCGTCATTATGCTGTCAGAATATTTTCTCGTGGATCTATGTATCCTTCGGTACGCCTCACTCATGAAGAAGACGTCGGATCTTATGTGACGAGATCAGGAGATTATTTTCCGCTTGGATCATCAACATGGATTGCGAGGAGCACACATTTCATCAACGCGCTTGCAAGCGTCTCCTCCGTTGGATCGGACTTGAGATAAGAGGTCTCTTCATTTAGAGTCTCGATCGTAACCATGCTTCAAGAGGTAACCATAATACTTGTTTGTGGTTTAGTTGAAATGACCCGAGATGTGTTCTTGGATCATGTGGTTTCATCGCATGAAAAATTTCCAATTCCCGCTGCCTCGAGCAACTAGTGCGACTAGTCGCTCCCGATCGCATACGATACGATCCTCACGCTTCTGTGATGCACTTAAGGATATTCTCATATCCTTCAAGTGGTATCAGAGCCTCATGTCGGAGGTTTTGGATGCGATCTATAAACCTAGGAAGACTTGGGTTCGTCAATGTTTGCGAAAGTTTCATCGCATTTCATTTTCGCATCTCTGTTTAGTGAATTTTTCGACCATAATTAAAACGTTTAAACATAAAATTATTAGTTGGATTATGTTCCCTATTAAATAAGAAAATCTTGGGATATGAGTTTGCATGATTTGGAATCGATTTGCTCAAGTTATGATCAATTTAGTGAACGTGTATCCACTATTTCGCGGACTACGAATCTTAACGTAATTAAGGAGTTGATTACTATTTAGAAACACCTGAAAATACTTGTAAATAACTTAGGTTCTGTTGTAAATCAAATTAGCAAACTTTAAAACTTATTTTGCATGATTATGATTTAAATTGATTAAGATATGCTAATTTTAGTAAGTGAGGGTTACTACTAGAAATTACTTTCCTAATCAAGAACCTTGTGATTGTCATTTAATCAATTAGTGAAATTAAATGGTTTAGTTTCTTTAAATAATTATGGATAAATATTTGTGAAATATTTGATGATAATTATTTCCTTAAATGATATTGCCTTAATCAATAATTGATTAGATATGATCTCGATCACGAATTGGTTACATGATCTACATGATCTACATTCCAACAAATAAAGTTGCTTGAATAGGATTGGGGATTTGTTTAGAAAATCTTCTCATAATATTAATCAAATTATTATTATTATATGGTATAACTTCGGTTGAAAAATCGATTATCATCTCAAGTATAAAGTGATCTATTTTGCATTATCCTTTCCCGAGGCAGATATGGTATCTAGTCGGGGAACGTTGGGGTAGCAGGTTGTACCGCGTGCAGTCTGTCCCACTCCTGTCGGTATTGGCCATGATAGTAGGTAGGGCTGGTATAATGCTTAAGATATCATGATGTATTTCTAATTATTAAAATTCAAAATAATACGTATTTGAGACAATACCATCCTTTCAAGTAACAATCATGTTTGTTGGATACTTATTGGATCATTAATTTAATATGATTAGATTAATTGGAATCCAATTAAAATTAAAACAATCTATTATAAATAGAGTTGTTGTTTTCCTTGGAAGAATTAATTATTTAAATATGATTCATAATAATTAATTAGAATTTGAACAAGATATGGAGGATCACATAAATGACATCCATGGTCTCCCGTCAAGGCGAAGGATTCTGTCGTCAGTGATTGTATGTAGGAGATGCCTGTCCGAAGTGACAGCTCATGTACGCAAGCGCATCTAGATCGGGCTCTTTGCTTCTCGAAAGAGTAAGGCCGTATGCGTAGTGACCTCAATATCGGGTCATATTATTGGGGCGATATTGGATTGTGCATAGCGAGTGCTAATCATGTTGACAGTTGGTTCAATTAAAGAATGGTCAACATCACCTTAGGGGTGGTGGGACCCGGTGTTAAAGACAGAATTGGGAGATGCAAGTTGGACTTGCAAGGCGAAATGTGTTCCCGCTTCTTTCTATCAGAGTTGCAAGTTCTCATTTTATTGGTGTTAGCCATGTGAGCCCGAGGTGAACCATTTCTACAATAGATATTATTGTAATAAATGATTTATCAATAAAAGTTATTGATTGTTTTTCACTCCCTTTCTGAGATTGAATGAATGAATGCAATATAAGGTCCCTCTGTACAATAAGGGTTATGTACCATGGACAACTTGATAATCATACAGATGTTGATTCATTGATTGAATCATAGAGGCTGATGCTTGGATGAATATCTAAGGAGTTAGATAGAGGACTCATCAAGCATCATCAAATGATTGTTAAGTAATGATCTCCAGCCTGAGTAGGAGATGGCAATCCTTTCTCATTTGGCTGATATCTGACCGACCTCTTGATGCAGGTCCTCTGCATGGGAATAGTAATTCGGAGGTGTCAGATTAGTTGAATCAATGGGTTGACTTAACGAGATCGAGATAACCAAAGCCATATGTTGAATACTGTCACAGCATAGGCATGCATCCTCTGACTAGAGACAGATGTGTTACTATATGTCTGAGTATGTACATTTGGTAGACCAATAGGTTGATGACCTAACCAAGGCCTATACACCGGCGACCAGGTGTGCATGTAAGGGCATACGAGTAATACAATCTCTCAAAGGAATCATACAGGCTCACATGTGAAAAAAAATCGAAAGACATGACCTCACTCATGAGGTATTGGGACTGATCAAATTCCATGCATGGTCGTCATGCTTTGGAAGCATGACAAGAATTTGAAGGTATGATATATGCTTTGAGAAAGCATATGATCGATACCAATTCCCAATAACCAAAATTGAGAAACTTGGTGATCAAACCCTGAAGATGATAGTGTAAAATTGATCTACATCTTAGGGATAATCATAGGTCTTCCAGTATGCAGCATGCACAGGTATTAGGACTACCTGAGGGTGATGTGATCAACAATCGATTGTATAACCATGACGCTTCCATTCTGAGGGAGTGATGAAACATGTCTGGATTTTAGTGACTCCTCTCAGTAGAGAAGCAATCTGATCTTGGTCCAATTGTTGGACATTGATCTGAATGAGATTCAGATGCAATGAGAAGATTAGATTTGCGGCCTTGATTAAATCAAGCATCTCTGGGAGGTCCGTGAGATCTGGATTTGAGATGTGATCTCAATATCCAAGTCACTATACGTGGAATAATACAACCACCTTGTCCTTATCTCCAAGTGAATAATGTGAATTCAATTCACATTATCTGAATGCATGAGAATGAGTATCCAATGTAATTAAATGTGATTTAATTAATGTGGATATGGATAATGTGGATAACGCTATCCAATTATCCATGCATATTATAAATACGATTTATAATATACATTAGAGAGAGACTTGTTTTACTTATATTTGTTGATTAATTGTTAATGTGAATGGGATTCACATTGAATAATTAATTGAAAATATAATTATATTTGGTTTTGGGTTGTGAATGAGATTCACAATTTTTTCAATGGCATGATTGATATTTTCCAAAATGATAATTTGGATTTTTTTTGTGAAAATTATTTTGACAAGAGATATCATGAGATAATGAGATCTCATGATATATTGAGGAGATTTACCAAGTCCTACCTAACAAGAGCGGACGACTACAACTCTCCTTGAGTAGTAGAGTAGTCGTCCCCCCCCTTTTTTAGGAGAGGACCATGGTCTTCTCAATATCCTATCTCTAGTCAAATGTGATTTAATTTGAGATTAATTATATTGATTTATCAATGTTAATTAATTTGAATTAAATCACTTGTTGTTATATTTTACCAATAACATCCTAGTTGTTGGAAGGAACACAAATCAATCTCATCCGTTGATTGTGTGTTGTCCATGGGGTGGGATCCATGGACTCCCAAAATCCTATATAAGAAGAGGCATGCCTTGCTCTTCAAGATACACCGACTTGACAAAGTCTCTCTATTCTCTATCTCTCTCTCATTCTCGCGTGCCCTCTTCTCCTTCTCTCTTGGGTGGTCGTCCACCCTACTCTAGAAGGAAGAAGGCCCTCATCGTCAGCCTGCGTTGCTTCGACGACTCTTAAAGCTCCATCTTCTTTGGTGCTTCTTGCTCGTGAAGAAGATACACGATCTCATGTGACGAGGTCAGGAGTTCCCTTGCTTGGACAACTACTTGGATTGTGTGGATCACATGACTCATCCCCGCGCTCGCAAGCGTTTTCTCCAAAGATCGGACTTGAGACAGGAGGTCTCTTTTTGTAGAGACTCGATCAACCACGCTACAAGAGGTATTCCTTCATACATAATGTGGTTCTAGATGAAACGATCCGAGAATCGTTCTTGGATCATGTGATTTCCTCACATGAATTTTTTTTAAATTCTACTGCATAGAATAACTAGTCCAACTAATCGTTCTTCGTTGTATTCGATACGATGCTCACGCTTCCGTGATGCACTTAAGGAACATGTTTACGAAGGTTTTGGATATGATCCATGAACCTACAAAAATTTGTGCTCGTTTGGGTTTGTGAAGATTTTATCATTCCAATTTTCGCAGACCAGTCTTGTGATAAATTTTCGGCCCTGTTAAAATGCTTAAATATGAATTTATCACTTAGATAATGTTTCCATTTAAATAAGGAAAATGTGGAATTTGAGTTTGCATAATTTGGATTCAGTTTGCTCAGGATATGATCGTTTTATTGACCATATGTCCACTGTTTCGGGGATGGTGATTAGAGACGTAATTAAGATGTTAATTACGGTTTTAAAATACCTGGAAATGTGTGTTTGTCACATGGTTTCGTTTTTAAATCAAGTTATCAATCTCTGGAAATTGGATTTTACTTAATTAGTATTTAAAATGAATGAGATATGCTATTTTTAGTTAGTGAGGGTCACTGCTGGAAATTGCACCATTATCCAAAACCGTGTGATGGTCGTTTAAGAAAATTGTGAAATTAATAGTTAATTTCATGGAATAATTGTGGATAAAATAAATAAAAATAATATTAAAATACTAAATAAATAATAAAGTTTTTTGTTTTATAACTTAAAATTAAATAAATCATTCATTATTTGTTTTTGAATTAATTTTAAAATTTTCCTCTAATCTATCTTTTTGCGGATGACGTGACCCAATCGGGCCACACCATCCCTTGATCTTAGGTCAACTCTCTGACCACAGGTCTAGGATATGTCAGAATGACTTTTGACCCCTTTTCTCAATTTCCCCTACAATCCTTTCAATTTGGTATCAATTCCTTCTGTGTTTTTCTCCTCGATCAGTGTATATACTCGCAGGTATGATTTCTTGGCCAACGGGCCACTGAATCTTCAGCCTCTCCTCGATCTTAGACCTATGACCACCTAGCTGTACAAAACCACCCCTCCGACCTTCTTCTTATTTTTTGAATTGCCTTCGACCCCTTTTTGGCTCCCTCTTGTGTGCTCCGGACTGAAGCGGGCGACAAGCGTTTCTCCTGCCATTTGTAGCAAAGCCGGGCAAAGTGTTAGATGCATTCTAGCCACATCCATCGATTGTCATCGTCGAGGTACCATCTCGCGGTTCTTGGCTGCTCGAGGTTAGTTCTTTCGCTTATTAATTTAATTTTAGCCTTAGGTTTCGGTTTATGCCTTCCATTGTGAGTTTGATTTGTTGTTTTTAGCCCTAAATTAGCATTTAATCTTTGCCGGAGCCTGAGTGAAACTAGAATTGAACTTCAACGCCCAAAGAGAAATATTAGAACAATAATTATTCCCTTAAATGACATTGCCTCAACCAATGAATGATTAGATTAGATCTATATCACCAATTAGTTTCTTGATACACTTTCAACAAACTTGTCACTTGAATAAGCTTTGGGAAATTGTCTAGCAAATTTACTTATAATCAAAATGGTTTTGATTATTACTATATGGTATAATTTCGGTTGAAAGACCGATGATCATCTCAAATACAAAATGATTGGCTCAACATTATTTTTTCCCGAGGCGGATATGGTGTCTAGTCAGGGAGCGTTGGGGTAGCAGGTTGCACCGTGTGTGGTCTGACCCACTCCCGTCGGTACTGGCCATGACAACAGGTAGGGAACGAATGATGCCTGAGAGATCATGATGTATTTTCTAATTTTAAAATTTGAATTAATGAGTATTTGATATTATACTATATTTCAAGTAACAATTAAAATGTTTGTTGAATATTTATTGGATCATTAATTTAATATGATTAAATTAATTGGAATCCAATTAAAATTAAAACACTCTATTATGAATAGAGTTGTTATTTCCCTTGGAAGAATTAATAATAATAAATATGATTCATAATGATTAATTAGAATTTGAATATGAGGTGGAGGATCACATAAGTGACATCCATGGTCTCCTGTCAAAACGAAGGGTTTCCGTCTCCAGGGATTGCATGTAGGAGACGCCTGCCCGAAGTGACAGCTCCTGTATGCAAGCACATCTAGATCGGGCTCTTTGCTTCTTGAAAGAGTAAGACCGTATGCGTAGTGACCCCAATATCGGATCCTTATATTATTGGGGCAATATTGGATTGTGCATAGCGAGTACTATTCCAGTTGACGGTTAGTTCAACTAACAACGGGTCAACATCACCTTAGGGGTGGTGGTCCCATGTTAAAGACCGAATTCGGAAATGCAAGTTAGACTTGCAAGGCGGAATGTGTTCCCGCTTCTCTTTATTGAAGTCACAGATTCTCATATTATTGGGATGTGACAAAGGTAAAGAGGAGATCCCAGTTCTTGCTAGAGATATAGCGATAAGTATATCTCTTGCTTTGAAAGTGATTAAGGGAATGAACTTTCAAAGTTGACAATGCAAGAATAATTTGATTTAAAATACTTTAATCAAATATCATAAATTTGAATATATTATAATATGTTCTTATATAGTGCATTTTTAATTTCAAAAAATGAAGTCCATAAACCCACTAAGTAGGCTTCTGGATGTCCGGGCCGAATTATTCGGATTGGATCCATAATTTGGAGCTTGTTCTCTCAGTTGAACGCATAAGTTATGTGCTCACATAAGACAAGCATGAAAGCCCTAAATCGAAGGAAGAAAAGCAGTACAATGACAAGTATGATGAAGATCATGTCTTGGCTAGATGCTATATCCTTGGTACTCTCTCCAATGTTCTTTAGAAGCAACATGTGGAGATGAGCACATGCCAGGAAATAATGCAGAATCTGAAAGATATGTTTGGTGACATTAACTGTACCCAGCGTTACAACATTATGAAAGAACTCGTTCGCTGCAAGATGTAGGAAGGAACTTTAGTCCGAGAACATGTACTCAAAATGTTTGAGTACTTATCTGAGCAGGAGACCCTTGGGGAAAATATGGATGCAGACATGCAAGCTGATTTCATTCTGCTATCTTTGCCCAAGTCTTTCAATAATTTTGCGGTTTCATTCCACATGAACAAGTTGGACTTTACAAACGATGGACTTCTTGCTGCATTAAAGTCTGCAGATGACGTAATGAAGAAAGACGGTCCCCCTGGCAATGCAATGGTTGCATAGGTCAAAGGGAAGCGCGGTCGGAAGAAAGGTTCTCGGAAGGGCCGGGCCCAGAAGAGAAAGAAGAATAGTCAAGGTGTTGTCTCATCTTCCAAAGCATCCACACTGATAGCATCAAAGAAAACTGACGTCTGTCACCACTACAAGAAGATGGGGCACTAGAGGCGTAACTGCCCGGAATACCTGAAGTCGATCGACAAAGGTAAAGCCCCAGCAGGTATGAAATCTACTTTCATCATTGAAACTAGTTTTCTCATTGGACGAGAAGGAAGTTGGGCTGTAGATTCTGGTGCTTCTGTTCATGTATGCAATTTATTGCATTTGTTTCAGGAAACTAGGAATCTGGAAGAAGGGGAGATAGTCATCCAGATGGGATCTGATGCAAGTGTTGCAGCAATCACCGTCGGGACCTGCCGACTATCATTATCTAGTGGTAGAGTCTTAGTACTTAAAGAGTGTCTTTATGTACCTGAAGTTAGAAGGAATTTGATATCTGTATCTAAACTTGTTAGAAATGGATATTCATTCCTTTTTTGTAATAAATTAGTCATAAATCGTTATGATAAATATATTACGGATAGTATTTTGATTTCTGGTGGACTCTATGAATTGTGCATTGATAGATGTACCATGAATGTTAATACCACTAATAATAAAAGCCCTAAAAGATCCAGGGAGGATGGAAATCTTTCGAATGTGATTTGGCATCAAAGGCTCGATCATTTATCTGTTAATAAGATCAATAGATTGATAAAGGATGGACCTTTGGATTTTCTACAGGTTCAACCTTTGCCTACCTGCAAAAATTGCATTAAAGGTAAAATGGCTAGGATGCCTTTCCGTAACAAGGTTACAAGATGCGAAGGTATTATTGACCTAATACATACCGATGTATGTGGTCCCTTCAGTACCGCGACTCAAAATGGATATCGATATTATTTGACGTTTATTGATGACCATTCGTAATACGGGTTTGTCTTTATAATACGTCATAAATCTGAAACCTTTGAAAAGTTTAAAGAATTCAAGGCTTTGGTTGAGAACCAAACCGATAGGAAGATTAAACGGATTCGCTCTGATCGAGGTGGCGAGTACCTCTCAGATGAATTCAAGGAATATCTTAAAGAGAATGGAATTGTCTCCAATCTCACTCCTCCTGGAACTCCCCAACTTAATGGTGTTGCTGAAAGACGCAACAGGACTATCATGGATATGGTCCGTTCAATGATGAGCAAAGCACATTTACCACTTAATTTCTGGGGATATGCAGTAGAGACTGCAATATATATCTTGAATAAGATTCCTAGCAAATCTGTACCTAAGACTCCTCAAGAGCTATGTTATGGAACCAAACCAAGTGTTAATCACTTGAGGATTTGGGGTTGCTTGGTCCATACGAAGAACATGGACCAAGTAAGCTAGAATCTCGGTCCTGTGAGTGTTACTTCATTGGGTATGTTAAAGATGGTATTGGATACCATCTCTATGACCCTGAGACCCAAAAGATTTTTGTCTCTAGAGATGTGAAATTTCTGGAGAATGATTTCCTTAAAGGTCAAGACAAAAATGAAGTAGAGGAACTCATTGAATCCCTTGAGGATTCTGAGCTTCCTGAGCCAGAAACTGAAGAGATAAATAAAGATGAAACACCCATACCTCTTAGAAGGAGTTCGAGGGTGTTTGCACCACCTGAAAGGTATGGATTCCATGTGTCAAATGAAACTGATAATGATCCTTCTTCATTTGATGAAGCACTTGCGGATCATGACATGGATAGATGGATGCTAGCGATGAAGTCAGAAATTGACTCCATGCATAAGAATGGTGTATGGACCCTAGAGGATCCACCTAAAGGGGTAAAACCCATTGGGTGTAAATAGATCTTCAAGAGAAAGAGGGGACATGATGGGAAAGTAGAGACTTTCAAGGCACGGCTGGTATACAAAGACTACACATAGAGAGAAGGCATTGATTACGATGAGACGTTCTCTCCTGTGGCTATGCTTAAATCTATTAGGACACTGCTAGCTATAGCTGCATAT
The DNA here is from genome assembly GCA_037367405.1 of Ottelia alismoides. Classification (NCBI taxonomy): domain Eukaryota; kingdom Viridiplantae; phylum Streptophyta; class Magnoliopsida; order Alismatales; family Hydrocharitaceae; genus Ottelia; species Ottelia alismoides. Next base: position 121,453 of record JAZKJV010002782.1, read on the forward strand.
CTTGACCATGACATCTGGCAGATGGACATCAAGACGGCTTTCCTCAATGGATACCTCGAAGAGGATATCTATATGGAGCAGCCCCAGGGCTTCACAATTGAGGATGGCAAAGTATGCAAGCTGAAGAAATCCATCTATGGGCTCAAGCAAGCTTCTCGTAGCTGGAACATCAGATTTGACGAAACCATAAAGAGTTATGATTTTGTGCAGAATGCTGATGAACCATGTGTGTACAAGAAGCTAAGTGGGAGCGCCATTGTGTTCATAGTGCTTTACGTAGATGGCATCCTTATCATTGGAAATGATACAGGGATGATGACCAATGTGAAAATTTGGCTATCCCATACCTTTGAAATGAAAGATCTTGGAGAAGCCTCTTACATCTTAGGTCTGAAGTTGTTCAGAAACTGAGAAAAGAGGATATTGGAATCGTCACAATAGGGGTACATTAAGAAGATTCTTAAACAATTCCGTATGGATAGTTCTAATAAAGGTTTCCTCCCCTTAAGATATGGTATCCACCTGTCTAAAAGGTTGGCTCCTCAAACTATTGAGGAAAAGAAAGCCATGACTGGATGCCCCTATGCATCGGCTATAGGAAGCTTAATGTACGCCATGATGTATACTATGCCAGATATCTACCATGCAGTGGGAGTGGTAAGTCGTTACCAATCCTGCTATGGAGAGCAACACTGGAATGCAGTAAAGAACATATTCAAATAACTAAGACGAACGCAAGATGACATCTTGGTCTATGGAGATGGTGATCTCCAAGACTTGGGATATACAGATTTAGACTTCCAATCGGATATTGATGATCGAAAGTCGACATCAAGGTTTGTATTCCTGTTGAACGATGGTGCTGTGAGCTGGAGAAGTAAGAAGCAGGACACTACAATAGACTCAACAACAGAAGCCGAGTACATTGCCACATCAGATGCTGCAAAGGAGGCGGTGTGGTTGCACAAGTTCATCCTGGAGCTTGGCGTAGTTTCCTCTGATACTCCCATACCTTACTCTACAATAACACAAGAGTCATTGCTCAGGCAAAGGAATCCAGATGGCATCAAAAGAGCAAGCACGTAGAAAGGAAATACCACATCATTTGAGAGATTCAAAAGCGTGGTGATATCATCATCACCAAGGTGGCCTCTGCCGACAACGTTGATGATCCTCTTACCAAACCTCTGACACAGAAGGTTTTCGACCAACATGTAATGAGTATGGGTTTAAGGATTGTTCCTGAATTGTTTTGAGGGCTAGTGGGAGATTGTTAGCCATGTGAGCCCGAGGCGACTGATGAATCCACGATTCATCATCGCAATATCTTGATCTTAGCAAAATCCCCGAGTAAAATTCCAAATAAATGTCCATAAAATCAATAAATTAACAACTCTTGTAAATAAAACACACTAATTATTGTATATTAGAATGTACAAAATAAATTACACATAAAAAGCCGCAAAAATAAAGGAGTTTTATACATGTAAATAGCCCAAAACTTCATGTATTTTTAATAATTTCATTTCAATTCATTTTTGCCTAATTCTTTCTCTAACTTGTTTATAAAAATGTATATAAAAATACAAAAATACAAAATAAATTTTACCTCAAATAAATGCTCCTAGATCCTAAAGAGAAAAAGCCGTAAAGTCCAACTTCCAAGCTAAATTCCCGCTCCGTCTGAACTCCAAATTCATCAAACTCACTTTTAAAGTTCAAGTTAGAAAATTATCTATCCAACGGAAGTGGTTTCATTAAAATCGGAGCTCGTTTGCAAAAGTTGGGTTTTGGGACCTAGATGTACATTGTATATTATGTATATATTCATTCTTTCTTTAATTTTTATTGTATCTTTCTTAATTACTAAAAATACAAAAAATCAAACATATGTTGTATTTTAATTATCCTATTTTATTGTATTTTTTGTTGTAAATATCTCTTATTAAAAAGACAAAAAAATTACATATTAGAAAAGTAAAAAAAATGTGTACATGTTGTTTGTCTTCCCTTGTAAATTCTCCACTATCTATTTTATTCTTTTTTATTCTATTGTAATTAAAGTAGCCAATTTTATTTTATTTATTTATATATTTTATTTTACATTCTTTACAATAACTACCAATTCAACTCCATTACTCTACCATATTTTCTAACTTCTAATTCAACTCCATCATTTTGTTAACCTCCATCCCACTCCATCTTAATTCTAACTTCCATTTTTTCCTTCTTTATATACATGCCATTCTCCTCATTTTTGCCTTTTATCCATCTTTATATGAGGAGAGCCTAGTTCCCAGAGTTGAATCGGTGACAGCGACGCAACCGCGGTCGAGCGACGACAGCCCTCTCTCCGGTGAGATCCGTTGGGTTTTTGGCCAACATCGCAGCCGCAACTGCGCGCTGCTCGAGCTCATCGTGCGCCGGTGATTCGAGCGAAGACCGTGCTCGCGTGAGCACATCATAGGCGACCGTCCATCCTAGGTAATTTTATCTTCATCTTCTTATGATCATTTGTTTCTTTGCAATTTTTCAGCACATCACATTACCACCTACATATCATCCTTTTTATCACCATCACCATCACACCATCATTTTGTTCCCATTTTTTTGTGTACGTATTATTTCTTATTTAGCAAAATTAAAAAAATATAAAAAATCCAAAACAGAAAAAATATGTGTCACAACAGTAAAAAAACTTTTCAAAAAAATAAAAAAAATAAAAAAAGGTAACGGACGGGGGGACAACAACTCCACAACCGCCACCCCCCATCCCCCTTCTCCATGGGCAGGGCACCGCTCGCTGTCTGCCGCTTCTCCGCCAGCAGCCCCCTCGCACCGACATCACTTCCAGCGCCGCCAACCGCGCGTGCGAGCCACGCCTCACCATCGGCCGGTCGCGGTTCTTCAGCAGCCGCGCCGCTCGCCGCCGGTCGCCATCGCCCTTCCCCGCGCCTCTCTGACCCTACCAGCCGCCGTCGTCGTGGGCCGCCCCGCTCAATGCCACTTCCGCCCTCAACTGTCGCTGCTGCCCCTCTCATCCGCGCACAGTTGCGGCGCAGCCGCCCGCCAATAGCAGCTCCCTCGTTGCCTTCCTCGCACGCGGTGCAGCCGCCCAGCTCCGACCTCGCACCGCCCCTCCGCCGGTGTGCACCTCCGCCGCCCGCGTGCGGCCGCACCGCCGCCGCCGACCACATCCCCTTTGGGTTTCACCTGCGCCCTAGCGGACCCATTGAAGAAGAAGGGTATTTCTCTCTTTTTTTTATGTAAAAATAATATTAGTTTTATTCCTTGTTTCTAATATTACAAAATAGTCCCTGTGCAAGTTTGTGTGTAATTTCAGTTTCTGTAATTGCAAGGACACCCCTGTGTTCGTACTTTAATTTAGACCTCATTTATGCATCTGTTTATTCAATGAAAAATGGTTTGATGTTGAGCAACTAATTCTCTATCTTTTGGATATTTATTTGTATTTTCTTGAGTTATTATGAATTAATTAAAATTATCAAACTGAAATTCTGCCTATTTTACCCATTTTAAGCACATAAATTCATATCTAACTCACGGTTGCTCCAAAAAATCCACAGAAATTAGGAATGATGCCTTGAAATGTGATAAAGTTACAGTCCAAGTTTCACGTCCATTGGAGTTGTCTTATGCCTGGAATAATTTGTAGAATGGATTTAGTGTTTGATTTTTAATTAAATCTACATAAATCATTTTTGCTAAATTTCAACTCTCCTGGATTGCTTATCTAAATATCTTTCTGATATAATTCACACTCTGATTAATTTGATAATGTGGATTTAATAGAAATTAATTACTCATTGCCACTCTGTTTTTAGTAAAAAAATCCATAAAAAATTCATACTTTGTCAAAAAATTCCAAAACAATTACTGTAGTCTCCTTGCATCATGTTTTAGTTCTAGTAATTTTTTCATAATTTGTGCTTACTTTTTGTGTGAGAAATTGCGAAAAAAACCCATAAAAAGTGTGTATTTTCAATGTTGCATTTTAACCCATAAAATTCCAAAAAAAATACCTTACATTCATCTCTGGATTAGGACTCTAGGAAAAATATATTTTGACTAAATTGGACTACTTTGACAATAAAATTAATTTGGCCTATTGTATGCTTTCTAAGTGTTATAATTCACTTGCATTTGCCTTTCACCTTTGTTTTTGCATTAAAAATTATAAAAAAAACTGCTTGAAAATCTAAAATCATTATTTTCAAATTAAACCCAAGTTGTTCCTTTGCCTCCCTGAGTTCGACCCCGGACTTGCCCGGGATATAAATTAAAGCCGAGACACTCTTCATGAAGATCTTCTCTCGGTTCTGACTGAATCACTAAGTACACGTATTACAACGTGCTCGAATTAATTATCGTATTTAGAGACTCATCAGATGACGCCGTTGCCGGGGAGGCAAACGGCTTAGGGATTAGTTTAAAAATTTAGATTTAGATTTTCATTTACTCGGGTAGTCTGACCCCCGAGCCACTTCTATTTATTCCTTTTTTTTGCAATTATTTCTCTTTATATTTTTGTATATATCTTGTTGTTTATCTCTCTAATATAAATTTCATTTTCCTTGCGAGGGGCCCAGTGGACATGGAGTGCATCGGAGGTCGACGGACGCGACGCGTGCCGACAGCTGAAGAGCGAGGAAAAGCAATTTATTTTTGAGAGAAATTTTGTAAATTGTTGTATTATTTATCTTGCTCATTTATAGCGGCTCTTGTTTGAGAGCTCGCGCATGTAAAAAGACAGACATTATTTGTAGTGTGTCGAGCATGTTTCACTCTCCGGTGAGGGTGGGGCTCGACTTGAGTGCCGAACTTAAGGATTAGGCACACGGTAGTTTAGATTCAAATTTGTTTGTACCCATCGTAAATTAGGCCACACATATCTTAGAATATTCACATATCTTATAAGATTCATAATGAGACGCACATAAACACGTACTACTTAGCTCAAAATCAAATCAATTCTTCCTCGCTAATAGTATACTGTTTAGGTGCGGTTTTCTCGATCTGCATGCATTTAGTGTAATATTTACAAATCAGTTTTGCATAACGCATGAAGAGTGCTGGAATTCACTGTAAGTATACCTTCTTCTAAGCATGCATCATAGTTTCTCGTTTGCATTCTGATTTCCGATTCCCCTCTTGTTTTACAACTTAAGGTCAAAAGGAAATTGGGACTGAACGGTAGACGTGCTTGTGTTTTCACATAACTTTCAAGTGATAACCTAACTCTAAATTGGGACTGAATTGAGCAGGTCGATTTAATTAATTGGAATAAAAAGAACCCTTGTTCTTGGGTGCATAAAGCCCTCATTGTTTGTTTTTATTGCAAGTGAGAGAGAGACGACCCTAGGATAGAGCCAAGTCTGGATTTCTTACTTACTACTGGTTCTTTATTTTCAGGTGATTAGCTACTTTTCAGTGAGGATTTACGGGTAGCCGTATTTATACGGTCCGTACTTACTCCTATACTGGTTGAAAGTAGGTCAAACTAGTCGTAAGAACCGGGCCAGTCTGTAGAAAATACGGGCACCTAACAGCTCGTTAATCTTTCCAAGATTGTATTCTCACCAACTAAAATTGACCAGATAATTCGGCCAAACCCTTACGGCCATCACGTGTTGAGTTGGTGAAATTGGGGGTTTGAATTGTGTTTGTATTGTGTGAGTTCACTCCGCACATTTACGTGCACCGTAGAACTAGCGCCTCATTGAATATCGTGTTCTAATCGGTTCTTTTGACATCGAAGATGACTGATTGGGGGGATATTTATTCGAACTTTGCGAATCTCTCGTTGAACCCTTCAAAAAGTATGTCTTCAAAGGTCCAAGTGCAACTTGGACCAACCTGGACTCATGACCCTCTTGAGCCCAGGATCACTCACTCTCGGGATGGTTACTCTCAAACCATTCACTTTCTCTCTTCCCACCTCACCGAGGAAGACCATCGCCTTGGTGAGAATATCATGATTCATAAATCCTCTTCTAATCAAGAACACATTGCTAATTCAGGACATTAAGAAGATTCAAGTAAAATGCCTCCAAGGAAGAAAGAAGAGGAAGAAGAGAACCATGAAGACCCAATGAGAATGACACTTGCCCGATTAACTGCATCTGAGCAGCAACATGCATTACTGAGAGATTAGTTAGGACAGTTACATGTTGGGGTCGAACCACCAATGGATGCGGCATACAACCCCGGACAATATCAAATTCATAACTACTTGAGTCCGGCCGAACCCACTGTTGACTTTGAGTTGAAGCCGCACTTTCTGAACTTGCTGCCACATTTTGATGGGAATGCTTCTGAGGAGCCATATGCATTCCTAAGGGACTTTGAGCTCATCTGTGCTAACCTCAAACATAATAATGTTAGCCAGGATTATATTAGGCTCAAAGCCCTTCCATTTGCCTTGGGTGGAAAAGCCGATTACTAGGTAAAGAATCTTGGAATCATTGTCACCACTTATGCCCAGTTCAAGGACCTATTCCTAAAGAAGTTCTACACTTTGAGTAGAACTAACATGATGAGGACGCGAATTACGAGTTTTTCCCAGTTACCCCATGAAGCCTTCTGTGATGCTTGGGAAAGATTCAAGGACATCCTGCAGAAGTGTCCCTGTCACAATTTAGATGATAACATCTTGGTCCAATCCTTCTTCACTGGTCTCAACTCTGAGATGCAGGGTTTAGTGAGCACTGCCTGTGGAGGCAGCTACACATCACGAGGAGCGGATACCGTTTGGATGGTATTCGAGGAGATGTCTGAAACTAGCCGCTCACAGATGGCCAGCAGGGCCTATACACCATTCTCCAGTTCACTCTCATTTGGAGGGAGAAAATCAGCTGTAGTCGATCTCTCTCAGGACGTGATCCCTAGCATGGGACTTCTTACTGACAAGCTTACTGTAGTCGACAGGATCGACAGGAGGATTGATGAGTTATACCAGAGCGTCTCCAAACTTCCAAAACAGATGGAGGAGTTGATTGATAAGGTATCTAAGATACGGATACCCGCCGTGACTGCACCCTCTGCTCCCGTATACCGAGTTCACCATGTTCAGGAGCACTTGGTGTCAGGGCAACCCCAGCCGTGGGAGCAGGACCAATCCTACACCCACTCTTTCCAGCAGCCACCTCCAGTAGCAGAGACAGTCCAGGAGGAGCCTCCACCAGTTTGGGAGGTGAATGGGATATGGTATACTCAGGACCCTGCCAGGCAGGGAAGTACGGGAGACCGACAGACCTATCAGCGTCCCCCGACCTTTCACAACACCACATTCACCTCCGCACCACCTCCTTCACAGCAGAGCCCTGGATTCCATCCACCCCAGTAGCAGAGGCAATAGTACTAGCAGTATGGCCGACAGGGCCATTACCAGATGGGCCAGCAGGGCCCGCAACCCCAGCAGCAGCAGCAGAGGCAGTACACTGGCCAACAGGGCCAGTCTTCCCGTTCTTCTTCCCAGTCTTATCCACTTCCTTCATCGTCTAGTCCCATGGATATTCAGCAGCAGATACTCGACGAGCTACGTTCCTACAGAACGAGGTTCAGGACTTACGGGTGTATGTCAACCGCCTGTCCAGATGGCGAGACGAGCAGACTGCACCCTCTACCTTGATCCCAGCCCAAGTTTATGCTAACCCCAATAGCCTGCATCGTTCTAGTTCTCAGCAGCACTTTGGTCAGGTATACTATTCAACATCTTCTAAATCTGAACATGAGATTCTTTTGTGTGACGAGGCTAACCACATGTCACTCAGGAGCGAAAGGACCGTGGTCGTACCTGACCAGGCGAGGGACACGAGGAGGGGCATCTCTGGAGCTCTACCTGAGGAGTCTTCAGAGGACGAGGAGGAGAGGCATCATATTTCAGAGACCCATCAGCACCATTCGAGGATTTCCACTCAGGGAGCCGAGAGGAGGAGGAAAGCACGTATGCAGCATCGTCAGCATGGATATTCTTCTGAGTCTACAGAGGACCTTGCATCTGCGGTTGTGGCGGATACCACTCTAGCTTCTATTCCACAACCTGTAGTAGATAGTTTAGATTTTGAGTCCATGTTGCATCAAAAAGATTCTTGTATGAAGAACTCTGTTTCCATTAATGCAAAGAATGATCTTTCAATTCATGATTCAGATTCTTCATCCTCTGTTTCCCTAGCTTCAATCCCTTTCCCCCGTGCTCTTACGGCAGGAAAGCGCATCAAAAAGATTCAGAAAGATGACCCCGATATGGCACGGTTTTGTAAAGAAAACATCACAGTTAAGGTGCCATTTGAAGAATATGTGGCTAACCATCCTGCCTTCCAAAAATACCTTAAGGTGAGATGCACACCTAGAAGGATTAGCAGGAAGAAAGATAACCGAAATATAAAGACACATGTCTTATCAGTAGCCACAACCTATTGTCTCAAGAATCAAACTTTGCCAAAGAAAAAGAGAGACATGGGTGCTCACTATGTGGAGAGTCGTATTGACGACATTGCATTTGCACGCACACTCTTAGATAACGGTTCTTCAATCAACTTACTTCCCTTAGCATTATATCAGAAATTGGAGTTGGGACCACTTCGCAAATCTAGAGCTTTACTCCAATTTGCAGATCGTTCAATGAAGAGACCTAAGGGAGAAGTGAAGAAAGTCGTTATCTCGATTGAGGGGCAGAACTATCAGGTGGAATTCATAGTCTTGGACATGGAGACCCCCAATCATTGGAGAGAATCTCAGATCATTCTCGGGCGACCCTTCCTTAGGACCGCAGGCGCAGCTTTCGATTATGGTACGGGAATGATGAAGTTCCGTTCTCCAGGCGGAGAAGTGAACCTTGAGATGAAGCAAACCAAGTGTTAGCGACCTGATTCAGAGAGTAGCACAGAGTACTCATCTTCAGAGGCAGACTGCAGTTTGATTAGCACAGTTGGGATTTGGGGACATATTCCTTCAGGACAGAGCGAGACCCTTTCATCTGGAGAGGATATAGTGCATGATGCAGTTTGCCAGGTGTTGTCTGATCTTACTAGAGATGCATCAACCTATTCTCGTGATGACTTAGAGATCCATCCGGATCTGTCAGTTCCATCCTCTTTGGAACAATCATGGGACATAGATGACGAGTCGGACGTGGCTTTTGCCGATTGTTTGGATATTTTTGACGATCTGACTCCCGATACTTCTGATTTGGTGGCAAGTACTACTCAGCTTAGCCTACCATCATGCAACACGGAACCAGATTCAGATTCAGTTCAGCCAGATCTGTTTGATGATACCACATTGCAAGAACTGAAATCACTACCTCCTACACTTAAGTATGCCTTTCTTGCGGGACCCAAAGAGAGATATCCCATCATCATTAGCTCAGACTTGACTTTAGAACAGGAGTCTAGGTTGTTAGAGGTCTTAGAGAGGAACCACAAAGCAATAGGCTGGACGGTGTCGGATCTCGTGGGCATCAACCCCGCTCTCTGCTCGCACCACATTTTTATTGAGGATAACGTGAGACCTTCCCGTGAGTTTCAGAGGAGACTTAAACCCAATCTACGGGAAGTGGTGAAGAAAGAAATTGAGAAATGGTGCAAAGCAGGGTTTATATACCCTATTTCTGACTCCAAGTGGGTGGTCCTGCTTCATGTTGTCCCGAAGAAGTCGGGAATTCAGATGGTCACCAACGAGGAGGGGGTAGAGATCGCGACACGAGTACCCATGTCGTGGCGCTTCTGTGTCGACTACAGGCGCCTGAATGCTGCGACCAAGAAAGATCACTTTCCCTTGCCTTTTATTGATCAGATCTTGGAGAGACTTGTAAGGAAAGAGTTCTTCTGTTGTCTTGATGGGTACTCAGGCTACAACCAGGTGGCCATAGCCCCTGAGGACTAGGAAAAAACCACATTCACATGTCCATTCGGTACTTATGCTTTCAAGCGCATGCCATTCGGGCTCTGCAATGCCCCAGGCACATTTCAGCGGTGCATGATAGCCATATTTGCCGAGATGGTGGGAGATTTCCTGGAAGTGTTCATGGATCACTTCTCGGTCCATGGTGATTCTTTTGATATATGTTTAGCACACTTGGACTGAGTCCTCACGAGGTGTAGAGAAGTGAATCTGGTACTCTCCTGGGAGAAGAGTCACTTTATGGTGATGGAGGGTATCGTGTTGGGGCATGTCATCTCCAAAAGGGGAATGGAGGTTGACCCTGCCAAGGTGGAGGTGATAAAGAAACTCGATCCACCTACCAACGTAAATTCAGTGCGGTCATTTTTAGGGTATGTTGGATTCTATAGGAGATTCATTCAGGATTTTTCAAAGATCGCTCGCCCACTGACTGAGCTCTTAGGGAAAGACACAGAGTTCGTTGTAGATCACAAGTGTCTGTAGGCCTTTGAGCTCTTGAAAAGGAAGATTTGTGCCTCGCCTATCCTACAAGCTCCTGACTGGTCTCTCCCCTTTGAGATCATGACTGACGCTTCAGATTTCGCTATAGGAGCTGTGTTAGGACAACGGTGAGAGGGGATTCCGTTCGCGATTCACTATGCAAGCAAAGTATTAGATCCTACACAGAAAAATTATACAGTGACTGAAAAGGAAATGCTCGCAGTAGTATGGGCCCTCGAGAAGTTCATATCATATATTTTGGGCTCTAAGGTGACAATTTATACTGATCACACAACCATTCGATACTTAATGGAAAAGAAGGACGCGAAGGCGCATCTTCTTAGGTGGATTTTACTCCTCCAGGAATTTGATTTGGAGATAAAAGATAAACCTGGAGTGAAGAATGTTGTGGTTGATCACCTTTCTCGGATTGAACTTAAGGATTCTCCTGATCATGAGCGGATTAGAGAGACCTTCCCAAATGAGTCAATTTGTGTTATTGACTCCCTCCCGTGGTATGCCAACATGGTGAACTATCTTGTCTCCAAGCAGGTTCCCCATGGTTGGACTAGGAGCAGCATCGATCGACTAAAGTCGGATTCGAGGAGATACCACTGGGACGATCCTTTCCTTTTCTATGAATGACTGGATTGTGTTTGGAGAAGGTGTATTCCTCAGGAGGAATACCAGAGTGTCCTCACATATTGTCTTTCACTTGAGGCTGGAGGACACCATTCGGGAAAGAGAACCGCTCACAAAGTACCTCAATGTGGATTGTATTGGCCGACCTTATTTAGTGATGCCATTGATTTTGTACGGTTGTGCCCGATTTGTCAAAGGATGGGAGGGACAGTTGGACAGAGAGATGAGATGCCTATGCAACCGGTGATTATTTGTGATGTTTTTGATGCATGGGGCATAGATTTTATGGGTCCCTTTCCCAACATCCAAGGACATGAGTACATATTGTTGGCGGTTGATTATCTATCGAGGTGGGTGGAGGCTATCCCAACCCGAACCACAAACAGAAAGACTGTCTGTAAGTTTGTGAGAGACCATATTATTGCTAGGTTCGGGGTGCCAAAAGTTTTGATATCTGATGGGGGTAGCCACTTCGTGAATCGAGATATGAGATCTTTAGCTAAGTACTATGGATTTGAGCATAGAGTTACTAGTCCTTACCACCCATAGTCCAACGGCATGGCAGAGGTTTTGAACAGAGAGGTGAAGAGTATTTTGCAGAAATTGGTTCGTCCCGATAGGAAGAACTGGTCTCAACTCTTGGACCAAGTTCTGTGGGCCTATAAGACAGCCTACAAGACACCATTGGGTACTTCACCATTTAGAATGATCTATGGCAAGCCATGCCATTTGCCAGCAGAATTGATTCATAAATCCGAATGGGCAATTAAGAAGATTAATTGGAGTTGTCACCTAGGGAAGCTTTGCCGAGACTTGAACTTGAACGAGCTCGTGGAAATCCGAAACAGGGCATATGACAACAGTTTGATTTATAAGGACAAAGTAAAGAGATGGCATGGTCAGCACATTAGGTGCAAAGACTTTGTCCCTGGGCAAAACGTATGGTTGTTCAATGCCAGGTTGAAGATGTTCCATGGGAAGCTCAAATCTAAATGGACGGGTCCCTTTGTGGTTAAGAAAGTGCACGAGAATGGAAGTGTAGAGATAGCTGATCTCACAGATGGTGCACAATCTCATGTGGTGAATGGACAACTGTTGAAGCATTTTATTTATTCGAAAGAGCAGTTGGTCCAAGTCGAGGTCATCAACTTCATGCAGAGTGAGCAAAGAGCAGATACATCATATTACTCGTCATGAAGATGCAGCATACAGATTCAACATTTTAGAAGATTCAATCACTCTTGTGCATTCTCCCTTCCTTGTATATTCTCTAGATCACATTGGTTCTTACACTTACTCTTGTCCTATACTTAGGCTTACCAAGAGCCTAAGTATAGGGGGAGCCGATGCCCACCATATGTCTATACTCATCCATTTCTCCTCTTGACCTTGTCCGCCCCATTTTTGCTCTTCTTCTACACTTAGGCTATCCAGATCCTAAGTATAGGGGGCAGATCGACTTCTATACTTTTTATTATTTTAACTGTCCTATGCTTAGTACGAGCTATGTCTTTTTGTCACCTAGTGCCATGAGGACATAGCACAAGCTAAGTATAGGGGGCGTGTATATATTACATATATACTTTACCCATACCTCGTACTTTCACGTATTTTTGTATATATTATACAATAATTATGGGGTGGGTAAAAAAACAACAAAAAAAACAAAACAACAAAAAAAACTATTTCCTAAAAAAACTCATTTTCCTTATTTGCTAAGAAAAAAAACTTCTAAAAAATCCTCTTTTATAAAAAACCTTTTTCAAAAAAAAGTCTTTTCTTATTTACCTATCTTTTTTAAAAAAACTCTTGAAAAAAAGCAAAACTTTTCTAACAAAAAAAACTTCTTTGCCTTTGTTTGTCAAAAAAACTTTTTGAAAAAAAACTTTTTTTAAAAATTAAAAAAAAAACAATCTTAAAAAAACTAACTAAAAAAACTAACTAATAAGTTGGTTTAATCCCTGACACAATTCACTTTCACATAAGACTAGTGATGATCAAGAACACTTGGTTTATGAGGTCTTGGGATTTTGAATTAACCAGCCTTAGTCATTAGGGTCTTTGACTTAATTATTCACATTTCCCTAGTTTGAAAGATTTGTGTGCTATATTGCATGCTTAGTCTCTACCTTAAAGAATATGATCAACACATCACATACACGACTGCAGTTATGATGAGATGAGTTGAAATTTCACTTGAGGAACTGGGATGAGGGATTTGAGTTTGGACTTGATTTGATGATGCTCGAGGATGGGATAAAATCATGAAGGCTTCATGAAACCTGAGTGTAAGCACATTTAGCCAGTATGAGAACATGGTTCTTGTACTATCTCTTGATATTTACCTATGTGCCAGGGTGTGATAAAATAAAAAATGTTGATCAGTGTGCGCCAACTCTTGGTAAAAGCAGTGGAGCTAGCCAAAAATACTACAAAACAATGAAATGTCAAAGAAAAACTCTCATTCCACAAAGTCAATTATCAAAAGAGCTTCCACCAAAGGCGAGCGCTCCCAACCATTTCAAAGTGTCCACTTGGACCACCGCTATTAGGACCAGGAGTCGGGCTTGCACCAAAAAAGGGCTCTGCATCGTAAATGCTACAAGTCTGGATGTAGAAGGTACGATAGGTACTCAAAAAAGGCACACCCCGGTGTACTCCCAGGAAAACAAGTGCAGACGGCTCCAACTTCTCTTGACGGACGCACTGATCAACAGCAAAAATATGTGTTGCGTAATAAGGCACTTGAGAGGATCCTTGTTCCACTGAGAGGGAGAGAAGAAATGACACAAACCTATGCCCTCCATCAACTGGCCTTCCATCTACACTTTCAAGTCTGACAACTAAAGAGACGGTGGATTGGATGCAAGAAATGATTTATTCCCTAGTGTTGAGGATCGGACCCATATGAGAGTCTCTTGGACTGGAACCTTGGGTGACGTTGTGACTCTACTCTTATAACTGCAGTCCACACTTAAAGTCATATCCCTCATATATACGTATACAAAGAGAGTCTGATGATTAGGGGAATTGGGTACCTTTTAACTAGAGCTTGGTTCAACTTAGAATTTTAGGATCTCTAAAACCGAGAGTTCTTGAACGGATCAAGTCTTGTATTCACATGCACAGTCAGGGGTTAACCCAACTTATTCATTCTTTATTTGCTCGAGGACTAGCAAAGTTTAAGTATAGGGGGATGATGAATTCGCGATTCATCATCGCAATATCTTGTTCTTAGCAAAATCTTCGAGTAAAATCCCAAATAAATGTCCATAAAATCAATAAATTAACAAAATAACTCTTGTAAATAAAACACACTAATTATTGTATATTAGAATGTACAAAATAAATTACACATAAAAAGCCGCAAAAATAAAGGAGTTTTATACATGTAAAAAGCCCAAAACTTCATGTATTTTTAATAATTTCATTTCAACTCCTTTTTACCTAATTCTTTTCTAACTTGTTTATAAAAATGTATATAAAAATACAAAAATACAAAATAAATTTTACCTCAAATAAATGCTCCTAGATCCCAAAGAGAAAAAGCCGTAAAGTCCAACTTCCAAGCTAAATTCCCGCTCCGTTTGAACTCCAAATTCATCAAACTCACTTTTAAAGTTCAAGTTAGAAAATTATCTATCCAACGGAAGTTTCATTAAAATCGGAGCTCGTTTGCAAAAGTTGGGTTTTGGGACCTAGATGTACATTGTATATTATGTATATATATTCATTCTTTCTTTAATTTTTATTGCATCTTTCTTAATTACTAAAAATACAAAAAATCAAACTTATGTTGTATTTAATTATCCTATTTTATTGTATTTTTTCATTGTAAATATCTCTTATTAAAAAGACAAAAAAATTACATATTAGAAAAGTAAAAAAAATGTGTACATGTTGTTTGTCTTCCCTTGTAAATTCTCCACTATCTATTTTATTCTTTTTTATCTATTGTAAGTAAAGTTGCTAACTTTATTTTAACCACCAATTCAACTCCATTACTCCACCATATTTTCTAACTTCTAATCCAACTCCACCATTTTATTAACCTCCATCCCACTCCATCTTAATTCTAACTTCCATTTTTTTCTTCTTTATATACATGCCATTCTCCTCATTTTTGCCTTTGATCCATCTTTATGTGAGGAGAGCCTAGTTCCAGAGTTGAATCGGTGACAGCGACACAACCGCGGTCGAGCAACGACAGCCCTCTCTCCGGTGAGATCCGTTGGCTTTTTGGCCAACATCGCAGCCGCAACTGCGTGCTGCTCGAGCTCATCGCGCGCCGTCGATTCGAGCGAAGACCGTGCTCGCGTGGGCACATCATAGGCGACCGTCCATCCTAGGTAATTTTATCTTCATCTTCTTATGATCATTTGTTTCTTTGCAATTTTTTTAGCACATCACATTACCACCTACATATCATCCTTTTTATCACCATCACCATCACACCATCATTTTGTTCCCCATTTTTTTGTGTACGTATTATTTCTTATTTAGCAAAATTAAAAAATATAAAAAAATCCAAAACAGAAAAAAAATATGTCACAACAATAAAAAAACTTTTCAAAAAAAATTTAAAAAAAATAAAAAAAGGTAACAGACGGGGGGACAACAACTCCACAGTTGCCGCCCCCCATCCCCCTTCCTCCACGGGCCGGGCACCGCCCGCAGTCCGTCGCTTCTCCGCCTGCAGCCCCCTCGCGCCGACAGCACTTCCAGCACCGCTAGCCACGCGCGCGAGCCGTGCCTCGCCGCCGGTCGGTCGCGGTTCTTCAGCAGCCGCGCCGCTCGCCGCCGGTCGCCATCACCCTTCCCCGCGCCTCTCCGACCCTACCAGCAGCCGCTGTCGCAGGTCGCCCCGCTCACTGCCACTTCCGCCCTCAACTGCCACCGCTGCCCCTCTCATCCGCGCACAGTTGCGGCGCAGCCGCCCGCCAACACCAGCTCCCTTGTCGCCTTCCTCGCGCGCGGCGCAGCCGCCCAGATTCGACCTCGCGCAGCCCCTCCGCCGGCGTGCACCTCCGCCACCTGCGTGCGGCCGCGCCGCCGCCGCCGACCACATCCCCTTTGGGTTTCACCTGCGCCCTAGCGGACCCATTGAAGAAGAAGGGTATTTCTCTTTATTTTTTATGTAAAAATTATTTAGTTTTATTCCTTGTTTCTAATATTACAAAATTGTCCCTGTGCAAGTTTGTGTGTAATTTTAGTTTCTATAATTGCAAGGACACCCCTGTGTTCGTACTTTAATTTGGACCTTATTTATGCATCTTTTTATTCAATGAAAAATGGTTTGATGTTGAGCAACTAATTCTCTACCTTTTTGATATTTATTTGTATTTTCGTGAGTTATTATAAATTAATTAAAATTATCAAACTAAAATTCTGCCTATTTTACCCATTTTAAGCACTTAAATTCATATCTAACTCACGGTTGCTCCAAAAAATCCACAAAAATTAGGAATGATGCCGTGAAATGTGATAAAGTTACAATCCAAGTTTCACACTTTATTTGAGTTGTCTTGTGCCTGGAATAATTTGTAGAGTGGATTTAGTGTTTGATTTTTAATTAAATCTACATAAATCATTTTTACGAAATTTCAACTCTCCTGGATTACTAATCAAAATATCTTTCTGATATAATTCGCACTCTGATTAATTTGATAATGTGGATTTAATAGAAATTAATTACTCATTGCCACTCTGTTTTTAGTAAAAATCCATAAAAAATTCTTACTTTGTCAAAAAATTCCAAAAAATTTACTGTAGTCTCCTTGCATCATGTTTTAGTTCCAGTAATTTTTTCATAATTTGTGCTTACTTTTTGTGTGAGAAATTGCGAAAAAACCATAAAAAGTGTGTATTTTTCATTGTTGCATTTTAACCCATAAAATTCCAAAAAAATACCTTGCATTCATCTCTGGATTAGGACTTTAGGAAAAATATGTTTTGACTAAATTGGACTACTTTGACATTAAAATTAATTTGGCCTATGGTATGCTTTCTTAGTGTCATAATTCACTTGCATTTGCCTTTCACCTTTGTCTTTGCATTAAAAATTATAAAAAAAACCGCATTGGATATCTAGACCTAAGTTTTCAAATTAAACCCAAGTTGTTCCTTTGCCTCCCTGAGTTCGACCCCGGACTTGCCCGGGATATAAATTAAGCCGAGACACTCTTCACGGAGATCTTCCCTCGGTTCTGACCGAATCGCTAAGTACACGTATTACAACGTGACCAGATTAAATATAGTATTTAGCGACCCGTCAGCGACCCATTCCTGTAATAAATGTTATAGTAATAAATTATTTATCAATAAAAGTTATTGATTGTTTTTACTCCCTCTCTGAGAATGAATGAATGAATGCACTATAAGGTCCCTCTGTACAATAAGGGTTATGTACCATGGCCAACTTGATAATCATATAGCTGCTGATTCATTGATTGAATCATAGAGGCTGATGCTTGGATGAATATCTAAGGAGTTAGATAGAGGACTCATCAAGCATCATTAAATGATTGTTAAGTAATGATCTCCATCTTGAGTAGGAGATGGCAATCCTTTCTCATTTGGCCGATATCTGTCCGATCTTTTGATGCAGGTCATCTGCAAGAGAATAGTGATTCGGAGGTGTCAGATTAGTTGAGTCAATGGGTTGACTTAACGAGATCGAGATAACCAAAGACCTATGTTGACTACTGTCACAGCATAGGCATGCATCCTCTGACTAGAGACAGATGTGTTACTATATGTCTGAGTATGTACATTTGGCAGACCAATAGGTTGATGACCTAACCAAGGTCTATACACCGGCGACCAGGTGTGCATGTAAGGGCATGCGAGTAATACGATCTCTCAAAGGGATCATACAGGTTCACATGTGAATCGAAAGACATGAGCTCACTCATAAGGTATTGGGACTGATCAAATTCCATGCATGGTCGTCATGCTTTGGAAGCATGACAAGAATTTGAAGGTATGATATATGCTTTGAGAAAGCATATGATCGATACCAATTCCCAATAACCAAGATTGAGAAACTTGGTGATCAAACCCTGAAGATGACAGTGTGAAATTGATCTACATCTTAGGGATAATCATAGGTCTTCTAGTATGTAGGATGTACATGTATTAGGACTACTTGAGGGTGATGTGATCAACAATCGATTGTATAATCATGACGCTTCCAATTTGAGGGAGTGATGAAACAGGTCTGGATTTTAGTGACTCCTCTCAGTAGAGAAGCAATCTGATCTAGGTCCAATTGTTGGATATTGATCTGAATGAGATTCAGATGCAATGAGAAGATTAGATTTGCGACCTTGATTAAATCAAGCATCTCTGGGAGGTCCGTCAGATCTGGATCTGAGATGTGATCTCAATATCCAACTCACTATACGTGGAACAATACAATGGCCTTGTCCTTATCTCCAAGTATGTGTGGAGAATACACATTGTTCTTGAAAGAGTTCAAAAAAAATTCCAAAGTTGAAATATATCTAAGCATTGAGAAATGGATAACTAAATGTGATTCAATTATCATGAATAATGTGAATTCAATTCACATTATCTGAATGCATGAGAATGAGTATCCAATGTAATTAAATGTGATTTAATTAATGTGGATATGGATAATGTGGATAACACTATCCAATTATCCATGCATATTATAAATACGATTTATAATTTACATTAGAGAGAGACTTGTGTGATTTATATTTGCTGATTAATTGTTAATGTGAATGGGATTCACATTGAATAATTTCTTGAAAATATAATTACATTTGGTTTTGGGTTGTGAATGAGATTCATAATTTTTCAATGGCATGGTTGATATTTTCCAAAAGGATAATTTAAAATTTTTTTGTGAAAATTATTTTGACAAGAGTTATAGGAGATATCATGAGATAATGAGATATCATATTGAGGAGATTGACCAAGTCCTACATAACAAGAGAGGACGTCTACAACTCTCCTTGAGGAGTAGAGTAGTCGCCCCCCCTTTTTCAGGAGAGGATCATGGTCTTCTCATTATCTTATCTCTATTCAAATGTGATTTAATTTGAGATTAATTATATTAATTTATCAATGTTAATTAATTTTAATTAAATCACTTGTTGTTATGTTTTACCAACAACATCCTATCTGTTGAAAGGAACACAAATCAATTTCATCCGTTGATTGTTTGTTGTCCATGGATTGGGATCCATGGACTCCCAAAACCCTATATAAGAAGAGGCATGCCTTGCTCTTCGAGATACACCAACTTGACAAAGTCTCTCTATTCTCTCTCTCTCTCTCATTCTCGCATGCCCTCTTCTCCTTCTCTCTTGGGTGGTCGTCCACCCTACTCTAGAAGGAAGAAGGCCCTCATTGTTAGCCTGCATTGCTTCGACGACTCTCGGTGCTCCATCTTCTTTGGTGCTTCTTGCTCGTGAAGAAGATACACGATCTCGTGTGACGAGGTCGGGAGTTCCCTTACTAGGACAACTACCTGGATTGCGAGGATCACACGACTCATCCCCGCGCACACAAGCGTCTTCTCCGAAGACCGGACTTGAGACAGGAGGTCTCTTTTCATAGAGACTCGATCAACCACGCTACAAGAGGTATTCCTTTATATTTAATGTGGTTCTAGATGAAACGATCCGAGAATTGTTCTTGGATCATGTGGTTTCATCGCATGATTTTTTTTAAATTCTGTTGCATAGAACAACTAGTCCAACTAGTCGTTCTTTGTCGTATTCAACATGATGCTCACGCTTTCGTGATGCGCTTAAGGATTATTCCATATCCTTCAATTGAGATGTAACAAAGATAAGGAAGGAGATTCAAGATCTTGCTGAGATATAATGGTAAGTATATTTCTTACATTGAAAGTGATTAAGGGAATGAAGTTTCAGTGTTGATAAGGTAAGACAACTTTGATATAAAATTTCTTAAATCAAAGTAATATATATATATATATATATTTATGCAAATTTCTTATTTTAGATAACTTTTCATTAAACCCACTTAATACTATACTCAATAATTACCAGTAAATTATCATGGATTGTATCCATGATCAAGATATTGTACTTGTAATTGGACACATAATGTATGTGATTGCAATATGCAAGTTTCCTCATAATGATGAGGAATGATAACGAAATGGACAATAGGACTACAACCCTAGGGTTTGCATGTCTCTATAGTCTTTATCTCTCATCGAATGTACTTCAGAAGTGACATGTCGATAATGATCGTAATTATCAAATAATCCTTATAAAATCGAAGAAGATGTTTTGGCATACATACGTGGTCTGGACATTTGATCATGAATGACATAGTTCTCTGCATCAAGCAAAATGGTGGCTCTATAAGAGATGATGTACTCAAAATATTTGAATACCTACTTGAAGCAATGTTTTAAGAGTTTAGATGGATATAGATACGATGAGCGTCGTTATTATACTATCTATACTCTAGTCATTCATGAAGCTTCATAATATTCATATTATATGAATTGAATGAAGCATGTATAAATGTTGAAATACTCTTACACTGAATTCTTTTGAATTCAATATAAGAGATTCTTTGTCTTCAACAATGGTTGTTTATATATGAAGTGAGCACAATGGAAGCATGGGTTGGACCCAAGCAAGAAGGAAAGTCAAAGAGTTGACTGTACTTCTGTGACTTCCATATAACTTCCAAAGAGTTGGATGAATGTCAATACTGCAATAAGTTGATGTGTTGATAGTATGACTATCAAGTCTATCTAGAATCCTTAGAGAAGGACTCAGATAGTGCATCGAAATAAATTACATCTACATATAATCATTGAAATTGACTTTCTTATTAGATAAGATCAAAGTCTAATAACTGTATCTCATTCTTATAATAACACTTGCAATTGGTTGCATATGTATTAGAAAACTGGAATTTGATCTTATGGTTTAATAGTCATCTACATGAATATTGATGCAATTGTTGCAACAATCTCTATTGGATAGATAGACTTCATATTTTCAGTGGGAGAGCCCTTAATCTTAGAGAATGTATCTATGACCTAGATATCAAAATACACTCATTGTTTATTTCCAAATGTTGGAAATAAACATGAATTCAAGAATAGACCTGTCATAAAGAGTTATGATGGTTATATTTCAGATAGTAATCTGACATATAGAGGACTCTACTAAATTAGAAAATTAGTGAATGGATCATTAAGTTTCGAACACATAAAATTAAGCCTTTAAAGATCAATAGGAGGATGAAGATCATTTGACAATGATCTGGCATCAAGTCTTGGACATATGTCGGTTGATGAGATCAATAGACTAGTAAAAGATGAAACTTTAGATTGTCTCAAATTTCAAATCTTACATACTTGTGAATATTATATTCAAAGTAAAATGTCTAATACACCCTTCCTTGGGAATGGTGTAAGATGTCAAGGTATTCAGGATCGCAAACATATTGATGTATATGGATCATCTATATCATAATAAACATTATGGATATGTGATATCTATTGATGATTATGTATGATATGAGATTTCTTCTCTTCACCTTAGAAACCTTTGAAATGTTCAAAGATTTCATAATTTAGGTTTAGAACCAAAGTTTGAAGAAAAATGAAAATGTTTGATATGATCTAGGTAGTCAGTACCTATTAAATGAATTCATGTAATACCTTATAGAGATATGAATATCATTTCTATCTCACCCCTCCTAAAGAACCTTAACTCAATGGAGTTGTAGGGAGAGACAATTGATCATGTGTGACATGATTTGATCAATGATTAATCTTAGCATAATTATCTCTTAGTTTCCAGGTATATATTTGTAGTAGAGTCTACAATATATATATCCTTAATAATGTTCCATGCAAGTAAGCTGGAATTTGGCATTGGAGAGTGCTACTTCATTAGGAAAATAAATGATGGTATTGGATGCCTACTTTATGACCTTGAGATTCTTAAAAGATCTCATATCTGAAAATGTGATTCTTAGAGGATGATTCTCTTGTGAATCAAGATGAAAATGAAGTATAGGAACTCATTTAATCTTGAGAAGATAATGAGGCTCCTGAAATCGGAAACCGAATGGATAAATAAAGATGAAACACTAATACCTCTTCAAATTAGTTTGAGGATGTATTCCATGTGTCAGTTAAGTCCGACAATGATCTTATCTCATGTGATAAAGCTTCTGAAGATCATGACATGGAACGATGGATGTTAGCAATAAAGTCTATAGTATACTTCATATACAAGTGTTGTTTATGGACCCTCAAGGATCCACCTATAAGGGTAAAACCTGCTAGGTGTAAATGGATCTTCAAGAGAAATATGGAACCTGATGAAAAGGTAGAAACCTTCAAAGCGTGGTTCGTATCCACAAGATACACACTAAAGAGAAGACATTGCTTGCAATGAGACTTGTTCTTCAGTAACCAAGCTAAAACTCATCAGATTATTGCTAACTATAGCTACTTAACTTGACTTTGACATCATTAAGATGGAAGTCAAGATTGCATTCCTCTATGAATACCTCTCTGGAGATATTCATATAAAGTAGCCTCATGTCTTCATGCATGAGGAAAGCAAGGTGTGCAAGCAAAAGAACTCCATCTATGGACACAAATAAGCTTCTTATAGTTGGAACATAAGATTTGGTGAAATTATAAAGGTTATGATTTCAGATAGAATCTTGATGAAGCGTGTGAAGCTTAGTGGGAGTGCCATTGTGTTCATCATGCTAAATGTATATAATATCCTAATCATTTGGAATGATATAAGGATAATGGTAAGTGTTTTATAATCTGGTTGTTCCATACCTTGAGATATGATCTCAAGGATACCTCTTAATCCTAGTTCTGAAGATGTTCAGAAGCAAAGAGAAGAGGGCATTGGGACCGTCACATTTAGTATATCTTGGACATATTCTATTTTTGGGAAAACTCCAAGGAAGTCTTCCTTCCCTTAAGATATGGTACTGACCTATATGAAGGGATAGCACCTCAGAGAGTTGAGGAAGTGAATGCTAAAACTACTTGCCCTTGTGCATCAGTTATGAGAAGCCGAGTGTATACTAGATGTGTACAAATGCCTATCAAGCAGTAGAGTAGTAAACTGTTACTAATCCTACTTTGGAGATAAAACACGTGATTGTAGTGATAACAAAATCTTTAAAGATGACAAGACTTTATAGATAGTGATCTCTAAGTCTTATCTTCAAGAGCTTAAGACTCTATAGATAGTGATCTAAAAGGTCTTAACTGTGGATACCTTAGGAGATAGAGATCTCCATGAATAAGGGTATTCTAATAAGTATTATAGAAATACTGGTTATAATAATTGTTGAGTTGTAGTGTCAAGGACACTATAACTGGCAATATTGAGTATTGGTTGCATAGGATGCAACATTCGCATTGAATATGAGCACTATTACTGGGGGATATGCAAGTGCCATAAAACGACTTAGCGTAGTCTCTTGGGAACAGAGTGACTGATCAGCTTACCTAGCTATTTTTCTAAATAGCATGTGATTGTCACATGAGTGTGGGTTTAAAGATTAGTCCATTAATGGCTCTTTGGGCTAGTGGGAGATTGTTGGACATGCGAGCCCACAATGAGCCATTATGCAATAAATGTTATTGCAAATATCATTCCTTGATCTGAAATGAAGAATAATTAATTTGCATAATAGGTCCCTTAGTATAATTAGGGTTATGTACCATGGCCATCTTAATGATCATACAACCATTGATTCAATTATTGAATCATAGAGGCCGGTGCTTAGATTAAATCTAAAGAGATAGATTAATGACTCATCAAGCATCGTCAAATGATTGTTAAGAGAGGATCTCTAGCCTGAGAAGGAGATGGCAATCCTCTCACTAAAGGCCGATATCTGACTGACCTCTTGATGCAAGTCCTCTGCATAGGAATAGAGATCCGGAGGCGTCAGATTAGTTAGGTCAAAGAGTTGGCTTAACGAGATTGAGATAACGAAAGTCCTATGTCGTATGTTGTCATGATATAGACACGCATCCTCTGACTGAGACAGATGTGTTACTCTATGTCTGAGTACATACATTTGGCAGACAAATAGGTAGATGACCTAACCAAGGTCTATACACCAGCGCACAAGTGTGCATGTAAGGGCATATGAGTAATACGATCTCTCAAAGGGATCATACAAGTTCATTTACTGAACCGGAAGACATGAACTCACTCAAGAGATATTGGGAAGAATCAAATTCCATGCACGGTCATCTCGCTTTGGAAGCTTGACTGAATTTGTAGGTTTTTTATATATACTTTTGGAAAGTATATGATCAAGACCTAGGTATGATATATGCTTTTGGAAATTATATGATCGGTACCGACTCCCAATGATCAAATGAGAAACTTAATAATAGAACCATGAAGTAGACAGTGTAAAATTGATCTAATACTTCAGGCTTATTCTGGGTATTTCAGTATGCAGGATGTATAGGTATTGGGAATACATGAGGGTGATGTGATCATAAATGATTGTATAACCATGATGCTTCCATTCCTAGGGAATGATGAAACGGGTCTGGATTTTAGTGACTCCTCTTAGTAAAAAAGTGATATGATCTTAGTCCAAATATTGGTCATTGATCTGAATGTGATTCAGATGTAATGAGAAGATTAAATCTGCGGCCTTGATTTAATCAAGCATATTTGAGAGTTCTATAAGATCTGGATTTGAGATGTAATCTCAATATCCAAGTCACTATACATGGAACAATACAATTGTCCTGTCCATATCTCCAAGTATCTGCAGAGAAAGCGCATTATCCTTGAAAGAGGTCAAGATAATTTCATTGTTGATATTATATATCCGAGCATTGAAAAGAAATTGATAATTAAATGTGATTTTATTATCATAATAATATGAATTTGATTCATATTATAATGAGAGTTGTCTTAGATAATTAAATTTGATTTAATTAACAAAGATGAGAATAATGTGAATGTGATTCTTATTACATGGGCAGAAGAGAATGGAGATCCAAGATGATTAAATATGATTTAATTATCATGGATATGAATAATACGGATAGCACTATCCATATTAATCATATATATTATAAATGTGATTTATAATATATAAAATAGAGCTATTTGTAATTTACATTTGTTAATTAATTGTTGATGTGAATTGGATTCACATTGGAAATTAATTGAAAATGCAAATCGCATTCTATTTTGGGTTGTGAATGTGATTCACAAATTTCCAATATCAAGATAGAAATATTCATAAAATAACTATGAATTATTTTTGCAGAATAATTTACAACAATTATTGTTGTAAATATTGGAGATACATGGAATCATACAATCTTGGAGATTGCATTGGAAATATCCCTTTCCTAATAGGAGAAGGGACGACTACCAATTCCTACAAGGAAAGGGTGGCCGTCCACCCCTCCTATATGGAAGGAGAGGATCTCCTTTCCATTGTCTCCAAGATTAGTTGATTTAATTTTAGGATTAAATTATATTGATTTATCAATATATATTTCATCTAATTAAATTAATTGTTATTGTGATTTTTCCAACAAAATCTTGGACATTGAAAGAAGCACACATCAATCTCATCCATTGATTTTGTGTAGTCCATGGATTGTGATCCATGGACTCCCAAAATCCTATATAAGAAGAGGCGTCCCTTGCTTTTCTTCAGTTTTGACAACATATGCTCTCTCTCTCTCATTCTCTCTACACGTCAACTTCATCTCTCTCGCACTCTCTTATGGTTGTCCACCATGGAGACCTAGAGAGAGTCGCTCTCGCCGCAGCGTCGCCGTTATGCTGCCAGAATGTTTGCTCGTGGATCTCTGTCTCCTTAGGTGCACCTCGCTTGTGAAGAAGACGTCGGATCTTGTGTGATGAGATCAGGAGATTCACCGCTTGGATCATCAACATAGATTGCGAGGAGCACACGTTTCATCAACGCACTCGCAAGCGTCTCCTCCGTCGGATCAGACTCGAGACAGGAGGTCTCTTCGTTTAGAGAATCGATCGCAACCACACTTCAAGAGTTAACTCTAATACTTGTTTGTGGTTTAGATAAAACGATCCGAGAAGTGTTCTTGGATCATGTGAATTCATTACATGAAAAAATTTAAATTCTGCCGCCTCGAGCGACTAGTGTGACTAGTCGCTCCCCATCACATAAGAGGCGATCCTCATGCTTCTGTGATGCGCTTAAGGATCTTCTCATATCCTTCATATCCTAACAATCAATTTGAAATACTAGTATCAGATGATTATATCGGTGTAACTGGAAATGAGCTATGGCATAGGAAGACTTCGATATAGCTAACCTCACACAACCTGTTGAGTTGCGTATTTAATTACACATCAAGAGAGATCGTGGATATTTATCAAATACACAAATCACTCTCAAGATGGAAGTTATCCTATAGATGTTGTATCCATGTCTGTTCGAAATGTGAATCATAGTCTTGATTCCTATGGGAATGGCGCTCTCACTGGCCGGCTGATGGAAATGGACTGACTAGTGAAGATATTCGTGTTACTTTGTCTGCACTTGTTTGTACATGAATGCGTGAGTTATACCGAATACTCAGTAAATTATGGACCACTTTAAATCTGCATTTTCGAGAGGGATAATCAAATCCACAAATCTCGATGGAAACTTGAACCCGTGTGTAGGTATGCAATTTGAGAAAGCACAATAATGGAAATAGGTAGTCCGTATTTGTATCTGATCTATTCCCATGTATGGATCTTTCGATTTGATGTATCTATATCTTGGGTAAAGTCTCCCAACTATATTTCCTAATAGATTGGTTATCCATATTTCTTTCGGGGTCGTAACCCCGATCTCTTGCTAAAAAGGAGACGGGCCCCCGGAACCCCCTTGATTCCAAACCCCTTAGGCTTAGGAACCGGCTCCAGCCGGCTCATACCGCTCACCTTCTTCCCGCTGGGGGCAATCCTGAGCATTGGCGTGAGGGCTTGCGATTTTGACCTTTTTTACTGGTATATCAATAATTGTTGCACTTAGCTAACCCTATGCATGCCATAAGTCTAAACTGTGTCAATAGTTTTCTCCTTCAAGATCATTAACACATCGAAAAAATATGATGAGATCCTACGGGTTTAGAAATGACTACGCACGAGCACGGGTAAGTGATATGAATACATGTAAGACTAATCAAAGATAATTAATCTGAAAGAGTCGTGAACCTAAGAGGTGTTGGGTTGAGTGAGTAGAGTGTGTACATTAAGAGCAGAGGAGGTCATAGTATGGTGGCCTGTGGAATGTGTATATCAATGAGCAATTGAAAATGGATTTTACTTTAGGTCCAAGTTTGCTTAGGACCTGTTCGGTAGGGGAATTTCTATATAGGGATCATAATAAGTTATTGTTCTCCTCTTCCTTTATTCATCCTTATCCACTCTCCGCCACTTCCTTATTCCAATCTTCCCTTACTCCACCTCCTTTTTATGGGCTTTATGAAGAGAGGGCTTACTACACCATATTCCTTCTTGGGGCTGTAAAGATTATCATGCGGTGAGGGTTCATGGTGCTATAGATGCCACTTCGGGGGGGGGGGGATTTATGAGCAGCAAGGGTTCTAGTAAATGCACCCGGTGAGGTCTGCTTAAGATGTTTGTGTGGCCATCAGATACAACGGGTGGGATGATTTGAGGGCGTAATGGTGGAGATGTATGACCCTGGTCACGCTTGAAATTTATGCATCTCGGTATGCTGCCACACGAGTGAGGGAAAAGAGTTGGAAAATGTATGCATTTTTGAAGTTGGAATCAATTTGGATGCATGTCTACCATAGTTCCTTTTGGTATGTGCCTACAACTTAGCTAGGCAATTTCAGCATGTTTAGAGATTAAATGAAACAGGTAGGGATATGCATTGGTTGACTCAGACTGATACAACCCAGCCCACAAGCCTGAACCACAAACTCGACCTGAAACACAACCTAGTAGGTTCGACAAAAAATACCGTGTGGAGAAGCTGGAGGAATACCATGTAAAGAAGTTGGAGGAAACCGAAGGACCGACTTATTGAGCACATGGCCGATGGATCAACATCACACATGATGTTATCGACACACCAGTGTATGATAAGCATGTTGTGATGTAGAATTCATACTCCACCTTGTAAAATCACCTTTCTTATATATATATATATATATGAACTTATGGAATCTTAATTTTTAATAAAAAGGGAGGAATTTCTTTAAAACATGTGAAATGTGCTTTTTATCGGAGAATGATTGTTGGTGTCATTACATTTAATAATGCATCGAACTTAATTCGATTATTTTCCAACACAATAACTAACTTACAAACCTTATTAATTATCCGCCAGGTGCCAACCGAATGGAGAATAAAAGCTAACTATCCTTATTCCTCATTATTCCTTTGTATTCCCCCTTATTCCTATCCTTCTAGCCAAACATGAATAATGGCGTATTCCTCCTTATTCCCCTACTAAACGGGTCCTCAGTGTCTGCTCCATAGTTTTCTAGGTGTAAGGCCAAGTAGAAGCAACTCATTCATGGTATTATGTCATAAGAGATGTGAAGTTCAAGACACTTGATATTGGGACACAGATAGTATTGCCCCCACTTAGATACTGATTGGTGGTAATGAACCACCGGATACATATGTGGATGCGCAATCCACCACCAGTACAGAAGCGCATGAAGGAGAAGGCAACCAAATATGATGCGAGTCGCTCACCTCTCACAACCACCGAAGAAGAAAATCATTAACAAATTGAACTAGTACAACTCTCACCATTCCCTCGCTCTCTCCTTTTTCTTCTCTCAGCCACTCCCATTTTCTCTTGTGTTATACCATCTCGTTGTGGTATGGAGGCAGTGCCCTCACTCCCCTCTATATATAGCCCAATTACAAGCCCGCAGTCATATTCCCATCGGGTTTACACATAGAATACAACTCACTTACTATGAGGATTAGGAGTCCCATCCCTTTAGGATTCTCGATCCTAGTATAACTCATATTACTTATAGTCTCTCCTTTGAGTTGAATTCTAATAGATGTCTTCATTGTCTTAAGTATACACTGGGTCATCGCTCGTCGTTTACAAGTCTTGTTAGCAGGAAATCACCACCTCTAGATGACACACCTGCCACTGGGTGCTCTCGACATACACCCTCTTGGGTAGGCTCGCACAACTCAACATTGTGCCTTGTGATGCGGCAACACAAATCTCTCGTGACTAGAGATTGTGCCATCATCTTCTTGTAAAGCAAACTGATGTCAGTTCTCCTTATTGTGATCCTATTCGGCATGTACACCCTATTCGGCATCCTCGTCCAACGCATCACCAATTGTGCTCCCTTGCTCTTTCTGAGAGATGACGCTTCAATGGTAACTCAATGTTGTAATGACTCGATCAGTTCTAGTGAAATTGAATTCTTCTCGGCTAAAGAAATATTGTGCCTAAATTCTGCCAGAGTTCGTACTACTCCATCAAACATGTGAATATTCTCCGATCTAATTCCCTTGATGTCGTGAACCTCATTGCATGCTTGATATGTACTTAACTGCTCTTTGGATGAGCACATGTGATCTAAACATGCCATGTCCAGAAGTCATCATGAATCTAACTTAATCTCCCTAAAGCGCTCTAGCAGGTCTACCTTGCATACTGCTTTCGAATCCTCTTGGACGGATTCAGAATCACCAACCTTCTTCTTTCCTTTCTCCTTCTCACATCTCAAATAGTCGGCTATTTTGTGATCCTTCTTGTCACAATAGAAGTATCCCATCGGACTTCATGACCGACGAACAAGGTTTTTGCTGAGGTCTTCTCAAGCCACAAGGCAGATCAACAGTCATCGAAGTGAACGAAACATTGATTCAATCAACAATTAACCCACAATAAGAATTAACCAATGAAAAGCAAAATATGTGGAGTTAAAATTTATTATAGCTCTACAATGAAGTGTATAGTGCAAGTATGTGTAGAGTGTTAAACAAAGGGAGCAAACGGGAGAATGGTGCAAATAAATGCAAAAATTATGTGCTTCTTGTTGTCTATGTGTTTTTACAGGTTTTATTTTTTTGATTTTAAATATTTTATTTCTATACTTTTTAATTGCTTTTAATTTCATATATTTTTGTTTTCTTTTTATATTTTATGATTTAAATTCCTTTTTTTGTATAAAAGATATATAATAGTATATAATGCTATATATACAATATGGATTAATATAGATATAAATACTAGTATAAATAGATAAAAATTTCAAAATTAAATAATTTTGGGTTTGAAATATTTTTTTGCTATTTTTGTGATTTAAGTATTTTTTCTAATTTTTATGGATTTCTAATGTCAAAGATATCCCAAATCAGGAATAAATAAATAGGTCGAATTAATTTGACATTAAAAATAACAACTTATCTCCAAAATTTTCTAAATTAGTTTTAGTAGATAAGTAACAATATAAAGAAAATATAAAATAGAAATTGATATTTTTGGAGTTTTTAAGAATTTTATAACATTTTTATAATGGATTTTGGAGCTTTTTATTTTTTAAGATTTTTCTATTTCTATTTTTAGTGATTTTTGGTCTAAAGTTCAAAATACATAAATAAACAAAATATATTTTTTTTGGGAATTTTTCAGAATGGTTTTATTCTTATGGGTTTTTAAGATAAATAGAGAATATTAGTGCACTTTTTTATTTTTAATAAATTTGAAGAAGCTCTAAAATACAAATCTAAAAATATGGCGTGAAAGTGTGTGCAATCAGGAGATTAACCCTATTTTTTGGTATTTTTTGGAGCACAGACTATATTTTGTAAAAAGAAGAAATGCCTAAAAATCAATGAACTGACAGGGGCATATATGTAAATGTAAATAAAATGTAAGGGTGAATATTAAAATGTCCAGAAATCTATAACTAAAATAAAGAGTTCTTGAACTAAATACAAAATATAAAAACCGTAAGGGCTACAATGCAAAAGGTCACCTTGTTGGACATGCGAGCCCACGGCGAGCCATTATGCGATAAATGTTATTGTGAATATCATTCCCAGATCTGAAATGAAGAAAAACCAATTTGCATAATAGGTCCCTTAGTACAATTAGGGTTATGTACCATGGCTATCTTGATGATCATATAGTTGTTAATTCAGTTATTGAATCATAGAGGCTGATGCTTGGATGAATATCTAAGGGGTTAGATAGAGGACTCATAAAACATCATCAAATGATTGTCAAGTAATGATCTCTAGCCTGAGTAGGAGATGACAATCCTTTCTCATTAGGTTGATATCTGATCGACCTCTTGATGCAAGTCCTCTGCATGGGAATAGTGATTCGGAGGTATCAGATTAGTTGAGTCAATGGGTTGACTTAATGAGATCGAGATAACCAAAGACCTATGGTTAATATTGTCACATCATAGGCAAACATTCTCTAACCAGAGACAGATGTATTGCTATATGTCTGAGTGTGTGCATTTGGCAGACCAATAGGTTGATGACCTAACCAAGGTCTATACACCGGCGAGCTGGTGTGCATGTAAGGGCATATGAGTAATACGATCTCTTAAAGGGATCATACAGGTTCACTTGTGAACCGGGAGACATGAGCTCACTCATGAGGTATTGGGACTGGTCAAATTCCATGCATGGTCGCCATGCTTTGGAAGCATGACATGAATTTGAAGGTAAGATATATGCTTTGTGAAAGCATATGATCTATACAAAATCCCAATGACCAAGAATAAGAAACTTAGTGATTAAGCCCTGAAGATGACAGTGTAAAAGTAATCTATATCTTCAGGATGATCATAAGTCTTCCAGTATGCAGGATGTACAGATATTGGGAATACCTGAGGGTGATTTGATCATAAACGATTGTATAACCATGACGCTTCCATTCTGAGGGAGTGATGAAACAGGTCTGGATTTTAGTGACTCCTCTCATTAGAGAAGTAACCTAATCTTAGTCCATGTATTGGACATTGATCTGAATGAGATTCAGATGCAATGAGAAGAATAGGTTTATGGTCTTGATTTAATCAAGCATCTATGAGAGGTCCATGGGATTTGGATTTGAGATGTGATCTCAATATCCAAGTTACTATACTTGGAACAATACAATCACCATGTCCTTATCTCCAAGTATCTGAGGAGAAATTGCATTATTCTTGAAGGGTTCAAGAATAATTCCATAAGATCTAAGCATTAATAAATTGATAACTAAATGTGATTTAATTATCTTGATGTATGTGGAAATTATCCAATATAATTAAATGTGATTTAATGGATAAAAATAATGTGGATATTAATATCCAATTATTTGTAATATATTATAAATGTGATTTATAATGTATTAGATAGAGCTATTTATAATTTATATTTGTTGATTAATTATTAATGTGTATTGGATACACATTGTTTAATTAATTGAAAATGTAAATTATATTTGTTTTGGGTTGTGAATGTGATTCACAATTTTCCAATGGCAAGAATGCAATATTCTCAAAATTAATTATGAATTATTTTTAGAGAATAAATCACAACAAAAGTTGTTGAGATTAAATAAAGGAGAAATACATTGAGATATGCAATCTCATGAAATCTCATTAGATTGCCTCCACATGGTAACATGTGGACGGCTACCAAGTCCTACTTAGAATTGGTGGCCGTCCACCATGTTGACATGGGAGATGTAATCTCCATGTCATTGCTTCCTTATTTGATTGATTTAATTTTAAGATTGATGTATATTTGATTTGTCAAATATATTTGATCTAAATTAAATCATAAGTTGTTGGCTTTTTCCAACAACAATCTTGACCATTGGATTGACATAAATCAATCTCATCCATTGATTTTATATGTCCCATGGATTGAGATCCATGGATCCTAAAACCCTATAAATAGAGAGGCATACCATGCTCTCTTGTACAAGCTTTTGAAACACATCTCTCTCTCTTTCTTCTTTCCACACGCCAGCCCTCTCTCCCTCTCCTTGGTGGCCGTCCACCAAACCTTGGTGGGAGATAGCCATCATCGCCTACGCCACCGCGCCACCGCTTCAATGTTCTTCGGTTCTCCATCTTCTTGGAGTGCTACTCTTGCGAAGAAGATGATCGATCTCGTACGACGAGATCAGGAGTTCCCCATGCTTGGATCAACTCGTTGGATTGCGAGGACCACGCGACTCATCCCCACGCTTGCAAGCTTCTTCTCTGACGATCAGACTTGAGACATGAGGTCTCTTTTCGTAGAGACTCGATCAACCATGTTTCAAGAGTTATTGCTTCTACCTATTGTGGTTATAGATGAAATGATCTGAGAATCATTCTTGGATCATGTGGTTTGATCGCATGAAATTTTTTAAATTCCGCTGCACCGAGAAACTAGTACGACTAGTCGTTCTTCGTCGTATTTGGTACGATGCTCACGCTTTCATGATGTTCTTGAAGATTATTCCATATCCTTCAAGTGGTATTAGAGCCATGTTGAAGGTTTTGGATACGATTTACAAATCTAGGACGACTTGGGTTCGTAGAGGTCGCGGAAGTTTTTGTCGCATTTGATTTTCGCACTTCTGTTTAGTGAATGAATTCGGCACTGTTTTAATTATTTAAACACGAATTAATCACTTGGAGTTTGTTCCTTATTAAATAAGGAAACCATAGGATCTGAGTTTGCGTAATTTGGATTCTGTTTGCTCGAGATATGGTTGTTTTAATGAACATGTATGCACTGTTGCGGGAACTGCAAATCTTAACATGATTAATGAGTTGATTACTGTTTTGATCTGTCTCGAAATGCATGAAATATCGTTAGGTTCTGTCCTAAATCAAATTAGTAATTTTTGAAAAGTGATTTTGTCTAATTTGGATTTAAATTGATTGAGATATGTTAATTTTAGTAAGTAGGGGTCACTGCTGAAATTACAGTCCTAATCAAGAACCATGTGATTGTCAATTAGTGAAATTAATTGTTAATTTCATGAAATAATTATGGAAAATATTTGAGAAATATTGGAAGATAGTTATTTCCTTAATTGACTTGGCCTCAACCAAAAATTTATTAGATTTGATCTTGATCATAATTGGAAACACAATCATCAAACTCCTTGCTTGAATAGGATTGGGAATTTGTCTAGCGAATTTCCTTATAATCAAAAAAATATTTTGATTATTACTATATGATATAATTTCAGTTGAAGAACCGATGATCGTCTCAAGTACAAATTGATCTATTTGGCATTATCCTTTCCCAAGGCAGATATGGTGTCTAGTCGTAGATCGCTGAGGTAGCGGGTTGCAACGTATGTGGTTCGTCCCACTCTCGTCGGTACTGGCCATGACAGCATGTAAGGACTTGATAATGCCGAAGAAATCAAGATGTATTTTCTAATTATTAAAATATGAATTAATACATACTTTGAGATAATACCATATATATATTCAAGTAAAACAATCAAGTTTGTTGATTGAATTGGATTGATAATTAATTTAATATGGTTGAATTAATTATGTCCAATTAAAACACTCTATTATGAATATATGTGTATTTCCCTTGGAAGGATTAATTATATGAATATGATTCACGATAATTAATTAAAATTTGAATAAGAGGTGGAGGATCATATAAGTGACATCCAGGGTCTCCCATCAAGGCGAAGGATATCCGTCGCCAGGGATTGTATATAGGAGACACATGTACGAAGTGACAGCTCCTATATGCAAGTGCATATGGATCGGGCTCTTTGCTTCTCGAAAGAGTAAGGCCGTATACGTAGTGACCCCAATATCAGATCCTCATATTATTGGGGCGATATTGGATTGTGCATAGCGAGTTCTATTCATGTTGACGGTTGGTTCAATTAACGACGGGTCAACATCACCTTAGGGGTGGTGGGCTCGGGTGTTAAAGACCGAATTGGGAATGCAAGTTGGACTTGCAAGATGGAATATGTTCCCGTTTCTTTTTATCGGAGTTGCAGATTCTCATATTATTGGGATGTAACAAAGATAAGGAAGGAGATCCCAGATCTTGCTTGAGATATAATGGTATTGAGATATAATGGTAAGCATATCTCTTACATTGAAAGTGATTAAGGGAATGAACTTTCAATGTTGACAAGGCAAGATAACTTTGATATAAAATTCCTAAATCAAAGAAAAATGTGTGTATATATATATTTATGCAAATTTCTTATTTCAAACAAATTTTCATTAAACCCACTCAATACTATACCTAATAATAACCAGTAAAATATCATGGATTGGATCCATGATTAAGATATTGTATTTGCAGTTGGATACATATTGTATGTGGTTGCAATGTGCTAGTTTCCTCATAATAATGAGGGGTGACAATTAAATAGACAATAGGACTACAACCCTAGGGTTTGTATGTCACTATAATCTTGATCCCACATTGAATGTACTTCGGAAGTGACATATCAATGATGATCGTAATTGTCAAATAATCCTTATAAAATCTAAGAAGATGTTCTAGCATACATATGTGCTCTTAACATTTAATCATGAATGGCATGGTTCTCTACATCATGCAGAATGGTGGCTCTATAAGAGATGATGTATTCAAATCGTTTGAGTACCCGCCTGAACCTAAGTCTTTAAGAGTTAAGACATATGACGAGTGTCATCATTCTACTGTCTATACTCTGGTCATTCATGAAGCTTCAGAATATTCATACTGTATGAGTTGAATGAGGCATGTATAAATGTTGAAATGCTCTTATATTGAAATCTTTGGAATTCAACATAAGAGATCCTTCATCTTAAGCAATGGTTGTTTATAGATAAAAGGGAGTGCAGTGGAAGCATGGGTTGGACCCAAGTAAGAAGGAAAGTCAAAGAGCTTACTGTACTTCTGTGACATCCATATGACATCCAAAGAGTTTGATGAATGCCAATACTGCAATAAGTTGATGTGTTGATAGTATGACTATCAAATATACCTAGAATCCTTAGAAAAGGAATCGGATAGTACATCATAATAATCTGCATATAATCATTGAAATTGGCTTACTTATTTGATAAGATAAAGTCTAATAATTGTATCTCAATCTTCTAATGATACTTGCTAGTTGCATATGTATTAGAAGATTAGAAACTTGATCTTATAGGTTTAATAGTCATCCACATGGATATTGATGCAATTGTTGCAACAATCTCTATTGGATTGATAGACTTCGTAATTTCAGTGGGAGAGTCCTCCCTTAGAGAATGTCTCTATGACCTAGATATTAGAATACACTCATTGTTTATTTCTAAATGTTGGAAATAAACGTGAATTCTGTAATACACCTATCATAAGGAGTTATGATGGAGATATTTCAGATAGTAATCTAAAAATCTTGTGGACTCTACTAAATTAGAAAAATTAATGAATAGTTCATTAATATTTCTAATACTTAAATTAAACATTAAAAGATCAATAGGAGAATGAAGATCATTTGATAATGATCTGGCATCAAGCCTTCGACATTTTTCTGTTGATGTGATCAATAGACTAGTGAGAGATGAAATTTTAGATTGTCTAAAGGTTCAATTCTTACATACTTGTGAATATTGTATTCAAAAGTATCAATGTCCAATACACCCTTCCTTGGAATGGTGTAAGATGTAAAGGTATTCAAGATCTCATACATATTGATGTATGTGAATCTTCTATATCAGAATAAACACTATGGATGTGTGATATCTATTGATGATTATTTGTGATATGAGATTTCTTCTCTTCACTAAGAAACCTCTGAAATGTTCAAAGATTTCACGAGTTTTGTTTAGAACCAAAGTTTGAATGAAGGTTAAATGAATTTAATCTAATTAAGATAGTCAGTACCTATTAGATGAATTCATGGAATACCTTATAGAGATATGAATATTATTTTTTTATCTCACTCCTAATTAACCTAAACCCAAGAGAGTTATAGGGAGATACAATGGATCATGTATGACATGATTTGATCAATAATGATTTTTAGCATAATTACCTATTAGTTTCCATGTATATATGTAGTAGAGACTACAATATATATCCTTAATAAGATTCCAAGCAAGTAAGCTGGAATTTAGCACTTGAAAGTGCTACTTCATTAATAAAATAAAGGATGGTATTGGATACCTACTTTTTGACCTTGAGATTCTTAAAAGATCTCATCTTTGAGAATATGATTCTTATAAGATGACTCTGTTAAGAATCAAGATGAAAATGAAGTAAAGGAACTCATTTAATCTTGTGATGATAATGAGGCTCCTAGAATCGGAAACTACAAGGACGATTAAAGATGAAACACTAATACATATTCAAATAAATTTGAAGATGGATTCCATGTGTCAGTTGAATCTAACAATGATCTGACTCGAAGATCCACCTACATGGATAAGACCCATTAAGGTGTGAATGGATCTTCAAGAGAAAGAGGAAACCTGATGAAAAGGTAGAGACCTTCAAAGCTCGGTTCGTGGCCATGAGCTGCACACCGAAGAGAAGACATCTCTTGCGA
Source organism: Ottelia alismoides (assembly GCA_037367405.1). Lineage (NCBI taxonomy): Eukaryota > Viridiplantae > Streptophyta > Magnoliopsida > Alismatales > Hydrocharitaceae > Ottelia > Ottelia alismoides. The sequence continues at coordinate 159,064 of JAZKJV010002782.1, forward strand.
TGAGACTTACTCTTTAGTGAACTTGCTTTAACCCATCAGAATATTGCTAACCATAGCTACACAACTTGACTATGACATCTTCATAATGTAAGTCAAGATTGCATTCCTCTATGGATACCTCTCTGAGGATATTCACATGAAGTATCCCCATGGCTTCATGATTGAGGAAAGAAAGGTGTGCAAGCTAGAGAACTCCATCTATGGACTCAAATATGCTTCTTGTAGTTGGAATATTGGATTTGATGAAATCATAGATGTTTTGATTTCAGATAGAATCATGATAAACCATGTGAAGCTTAGTGGGATTGCCATTGTGTTCATCGTGCTAAATGTAGATATCCTAATCATTTGGAATGATCTAAGGATGATAATAATAAATATTTTATAATCGGGTTGTTCCATACCTCGAGATATGATCTCAAGGATACCTCTTAGATCTTAGTTCTGAAGTTTTTCAGAAGCAAAGAAAAGAGGGTATTGGGACCGTCACATTAATGGTATACCTTGGACATTTTCATGGAAATTCCAAGAAAGGATTCTTTCCCTCAAGATATGGTACTGACCTATCTAAAGGAATATCACCTCAAAGAGTTGAGGATGTGAATGCTAAAACTACTTGCCCTTGTGCATCAGTTTCAAGAATCCGGGTGTATGTTAAATGTGTACAAAAGCCAGATGTCTGCCATGCAGTGGGAGTAGTAAACAGTTACTAATCCTACTATGATGATTAAACACTTGATTGCAGTAATAACAATATCTTCAAAGATGATGAAACCTAGAGATAGTGATCTCAAAGTCTTATCTTCAAAAGTTTAAGACCTTGTAGATAGTGAACTATAAGGGTCTTAACTGTAGATACCTTAGGAGATAGAGATCTCTAGGAATAAAGGTATTCTGATAAGGATTATGAGCATAATGGTTATAATAATTATCGAGCTATAGTGTCAAGGACACTATGAATAAATTGAGTATTGGTTGCATAAGATGCAACATTCGCATTGGATGCGAACACTATTACTAGGAGATATGCAAGTGCCGTAAAAGGACTTGGCGTAGTCTCTTGAGAACATAGTGACTGATCAACTTACCTAGCTATTTTCTAAATAGCCTATGATTGTCACATGAGTGCATGTTTAAATGAGTAACCTATTAATGGCTCTTTGGGCTAGTTGGAGATTGTTGGACATGCGAGCCCACGGCGAGCCATTATACGATAAATGTTATTGTGAATATCATTCCCTGATCTGAAATTAAGAATAACCAATTTTCATAATAGGTCCCTTAGTGCAGTTAGGGTTATGTACCATGGCCATCTTGATGATCATATAACTGTTGATTCAGTTATTGAATCATAGAGGCTGATGCTTGGATGAATATCTAAGGGGTTAGATAGAGGACTCATCAAGCATCATCAAATGATTGTCAAGTGATGATCTCCAGCCTGAGTAGAAGATGACAATCCTTTCTCATTAGGATGATATCTAATCGACCTCTTGATGCAGGTCCTCTGCATGGGAATAGTGATTCAGAGGTATCAGATTAGTTGAGTCAATGGGTTGACTTAACGAGATCGAGAAAACCAAAGACCTATGGTTAATACTATCATATCATAGGCAAGCATCCTCTGACCTGAGACAGATGTATTGCTATATGTCTGAGTGTGTGCATTTGGCAGACCAATAGGTTGATGACCTAACCAAGGTCTATACACCGGCGAGCTGGTGTGCATGTAAGGGCATATGAGTAATATGATCTCTCAAAGGGATCATAGAGGTTCACTTGTGAATCGGGAGACATGAGCTCACTCATGAGGTATTGGGACTGATCAAATTCCATGCACGGTCATCATGCTTTGGAAGCATGACATGAATTTGAAGGTAAGATATATGCTTTGTGAAAGCATATGATCTATACCAAATCCCAATGACCAAGAATGAGAAACTTAGTAATTAAGCGCTGAAGATGACAGTGTAAAAGTGATCTATATCTTCAGGATGATCATAAGTCTTCCAGTATGCACGATGTACAGGTATTGAGAATACTTGAGGGTGATTTGATCATAAACGATTGTATAACCATGACGCTTCCATTCCGAGGGAGTGATGAAACAGGTCTGGATTTTAGTGACTCCTCTCAGTAGAGAAGTAACCTAATCTTAGTCCATGTATTTGACATTGATCTGAATGAGATTCAGATGCAATGAGAAGAATAGGTTTATGGCCTTGATTTAATCAAGCATCTATGAGAGGTCCATGGGATCTGGATTTGAGATGTGATCTCAATATCCAAGTCACTATACGTAGAAAATAAAATCGCCTTGTACTTATCTCCAAGTATCTGAGGAGAAATCACATTATTCTTGAAGGGTTCAAGAATAATTCCATAAGATCTAAGCATTAAGAATTGATAATTAAATGCAATTTAATTATCTTGATGTATGTGGAAATTATCCAATATAATTAAATGTGATTTAATGGAAATGTGGATATTAGTATCAAATTATTCGTAATATATTATAAATGTGATTTATAATGTATTTGGGAGAGCTATTTATAATTTATATTTGTTGTTAATTATTATTGTGTATTGGATACACATTGTTTAATTAATTGAAAATGTAAATTATATTTTGTTTTGGGTTGTGAATGTGATTCACAATTTTTCAATGGCAAGATTGCAATATTCTCAAAATTAATTATGCATTATTTTTGGAGAATAAATCACAACAATAGTTGTTGAGATTAAATAAAGGAGAAATACATGGAGATATGCAATCTCATGAAATCTCATGATGCCCTCATGAATCTCATGGATGCCTCCAAGTCCACTGGAACGTGCGTCCAAGTCCTACATGGAATGGTGGTCGTCCACATGTTCCTTACATGAGAGATTTAATCTCATTTGAGATTAATTATGATTTGATATAATATATATATTTGATCTAAATTAAATCATAAGTTGTTGGCTTTTTCCAACAACAATCTTGACCATTGGATTGACATAAATCAATCTCATCCATTGATTTTATATGGCCCATGGATTGAGATCCATGGATCCTAAAACCCTATAAATAAAGAGTCATACCATGCTCTCTTGTACAAGCTTTTGAAGCACATCTCTCTCTCTTTCTTATTTCTACACGCCAGCCTTCTCTCCCTCTCCTTGGTGACCGTCCACCAAACCCTGGTGGGAGATAGTCGTCGTCGCCTACGCCACCGCGCCGTCGCTTTGACGTTCTACGGTTCTCCATCTTCTTGGAGTGCTACTCTCGCGAAGAAGATGATTGATCTCGTACGATGAGATCAGGAGTTCCTCGTGCTTGGATCAACTCATTGGATTGCGAGGACCACGCGACTCATCCCCACGCTCGCAAGCTTCTTCTCCAACGATTGGACTTGAGATAGGAGGTCTCTTTTCATAGAGACTCGATCAACCACGCTTCAAGAGGTATTCCTTCTAATTGTTGTTGTTATAGATGAAACAATCCGAGAATCATTCTTGGATCATGTGGTTTCATCGCATGAAATTTTTTAAATTCTGCTGCACCGAACAACTTGTATGACTAGTCGTTCTTCGTCGTATTCGATACGACGCTCACGCTTCCGTGATGCGCTCGAAGATTATTCCATATCCTTCACACCTCACGTGGGATGTCACGTTAGGTGGCCTAGCATGGACCAATTCACAATATACAATAAAGACCGAGGTTCACATGCAATTTTACTAGAAGTTTTAAACTACTTAATTAATTTACAAGGATAAATATTAAATGCGCTAAAAATGGGGTAAGATCTGCAAATTACCCCCTCTCAGCGCTCCATCATGCGGCTGGAAATTTCCCACTTGACACGCGCCAAGCCCACATTGTGCAATGTTGCTTCGTAGATGGGTGGCTATGGTTCGATCCTTAGATAGCTTCGGTGGTCCAAGTCAGCTGCGATCAAATGACCAAGATCAGAACTAGGAGGCGCTCATGATCCGACGGTGGAGAGGGCACCTCAATGAACAGGGAAGAACACGAACTGGGATTGCTTCGATCCGATAATTCTCCTCGCACATCGAATCACCAGTGCTGCCAAGATGCTCGATGGATGCCAAATGGAATTCTACAGCTTTAGGTAGTCACCGACGGGTCAAATACCCACATGAGGTGACCCTGGAGCTTGAAGAAGATGCGCGACCTAGAGAACTTCAAGTCAAATCGATTTGAGCCTAGATGGGCTCCTTTGCGCTTGGGACCTGCATGGATAACACATAAGGTCGAGGGCAAAGTGCCTCAACCAATAAGCTGGGGGAATGGTGGCGAAGGGAGTCGTGGCAGAATAACTCCAGTGGTGTGGTGGTGATGAAGCTCGAGGGACTCGATTCCAACAGCTTCGAGGTGAATGGAGAGCGTCGGTGAATGGATAAGCGAAGGTGATGCGGAATGGGATGGAAGAGGGTGGCGAACAAGAGGTTCACAGATGCATGATTGACGTAGAAATACTACAATATAACCTTTCTGCTCCGTACATTCTACAATCCAATACTTTCTCCCAGCTTCAGATCATGAGATATCGTATCGAAACTCTCATTCTTCCATCAGAACATCTAAAATACACTGACTTAGTGCGATCATCTACGATTGTACACTTGTGTTCTCTGGCTCAAACATTTCTAGTACCAACTAATTCATTCAAGCTTCGATTATGTCCAAGAAGATCAAAGAAAGGAGACTAAATAACGAAACCTCTAAGGAACTAATTTATTACAAGTTAGCTTTTAGGGTTTTATTTATAGGTATATTTACCTATGTTTAATTTATTTTATTTTTATTTTTTATTTTTGATTTTATTAATTTATTTACTTATTTTATACATTTATAACTTATTTTTATATACATAAATATTTTCCTGATATAATATTTACACTTTAATAAATATAAGTTTATATTATATAGGTATAAGTATTGGTATTTCATCTATGTATTTTCATACATTATTTTATTTTTGTGATTTCTTTTTTGGTTCTATTTCGTTTTAAATATGTACATATACTATAAATAATAATTACAAAATTCAAAAAAATTAAATTATAAAAATGATAAAGGATAAATAAAATGAATATTTTTTTCAGGTATATTGTACAATAGGGGTCCAAAACACAGCTTTCACACCTTGAATCCAAAAAATATGAAACCACTTTCATTAAATATCTTATTAAAAGTTATATACAATTAAAGGTGGTTTTGATATATTTTGAATTTTTATAAGAGAGATATGTGTCTGGAAAGTTGGGATTTTGGCTTTTTATTTAGAGTATAAAATATACAGTATATATTATTTTTGTATGAAATTAATTTTGTATTTTTCTATCTTATTATCTACAACTTTCATGTACACATTTTTTATTTGATGAATAAATAATGAAAAATAAAATAGGTCCCAAAAGATGCAACATTAATGAATAAAGAATGGGGATTTTATTGTTTTTTTTACCCTTATCTCCCCTACTTTATTCCTTGTCGATCTAGTCATCAAGATTCCTAGGTCTCGGGGTTTAGGGTCATAAAATACCTTTGGTATTTTATTCTTATTCTTTTCTTTATTCTATAATTTTAGCATTAAAAATTGTATTTTATATACAATAAATGGAATAAAGAATGAATGTTTTTTTGTACAAAATAATGCTCTATACATGTATTAGCTATGATTTTTAAGGCCAAAATGATAGAATAAAGGTGATGAAATGTGAAGCCCGCTCCCGCGGATCTGGAATACCCGTTTACATATTACCCGTAGTATTATATTCGCTAAAGATCGCATTAGAGAAACTGGAAATTAGAAGGGGAAATTTTTACATTGAAGAATGACATTCACAAATTAACCAATAAACCACAGAACTACAACATGTCACAATTGTATTGCATAAATTTCCATAGCAGTTAACATGTAACAACAGAAATGAAATACCAATTGGATCAGAAGAGAAATAAAAGCATTATATAATAATATCTTGAACAAACTATAGCATGCGTACCTGATACTAGTAACTACAAAAGCTGATGTTCAACTCTCCCAATATCACAATGCATGTGTTTTGCCTGCAATCCATGTAATAGGGTGAAAAGAACATCAACAAATATTGAGCACAACTATTTAATTAACAATAATAGGATATTTAATGGCTCCAAAAGAAAGCAAGTAAATAAGGCTTAGCAATTAAATTTAGAGCTATTAGCAACGAAACAAGTTTTCTAGTTATTCTTGAAGTGAATTTCTCGACTTAGTTATCCTACCTTAATTTCCCAATATTTATCATTTTTATACATAGATTATATGATCCATATTTAAACTGTCATCTTTTACTTAATTATAAATCACGTTTAATGAATCTTGAAGATGTGGATTTTGAGTCTTGGTTCTTGGTCTTTATCTAATCTCTCAGATTTAGTGGATAATTTAGGATCTTGATATGAGTGTGACCTCATATTATGATTCTAAGGTGTGACTCAAGTATAAAACTGTACATGATTTATGTTCTTCCCCATCAATTTCAAGTTTTAATGATTTATTCAATGCCTATCATGATTGAGATGATCCAGATATCTTGAGTTTTTAATAATTGACATGTTCGAGATGATTCATGTATCTTTTGATGTTTGTGAGTCATGTGGATAGACCATAGTAAGTGTAGATGATGAGTCTGATGTTTTGATTCTTTTCTTGTTGAATTGCTCAAGCTTAGTGGATAGTCTGTGGTCTTGGTCTAGGTAAGACTTCACACTATGACTCTAAGGTGGTAAGGAAGCCTTATGGTTGGGGTGCCTCCGTAGGCATGCGGTGGAGTAAAATGCATCCTAACTAAGTTCCCAACACGTCCACTAGCTATTTCATACAAATGTGGTAGTAGCTCGTAGTCTGATAAGGATGATTTTCATAAACTGGTCTTTTCTCTTCATCAAGAATTACTGGCGGAATAGTAACTAGCTCAATGGAAACTAAGCTCAACTACAACCAACTCAACTGTAACCAAGCTCCCATGTAACCAACTTAACTATAATTCATCTCAACTTTAGCCAAACTCATTTGTGACTCAATCCAATCTCAAATGTAACTCTTTCAAATTCAAATGTAATTGATTCAGATGTAGCCATAGAGGATTCAGATGTATACACGGATGATTCGGATGTAGCATCACTAAATATGTTGGCGAAAAGTAAACAAAACTCAAGCGGTGAGGTAGCCTACAAAAGGCTCTTCCGTCTCGCCCTCTAAGTGGAAGAGCGGTCCAGTAGAGGGATAGGTCTACTCCAAAACTATGCCACTGAAATGGGTGAGAGAGACTCTCCGGAAAAGTCACTCTAAAAGAAAATCGACCCGACCGGTATGGGCTAACGAGCTCGAAAAACTAAAACCAAGGGTCCTCCAGCCTAGGTACCCTAAAGAACAAGGGTCGGTGGAACTGGTCTTTAAAAGAAAGGCTGTGGATCCCAGAGAGGCGTAAAAACTGCGAGCGCTCGCGAAAAAAAAACCAGTGAAAAAGATTGGGATCCTAGATCCGCGCACTAAGCGGCCGCTCCCTAACTGGGATTCCTGATCTCCCGCCCAGCTGAGGGTCATCGCACCCTCGTACAATCACGCGTAAAGGTCACCATGACTAGCATTCATAAATATAAGTCATTGTTGAATAATCATCACTGCCTTAATTTTTCATTCTTTCTCAATCTCTGTTGTAATTAACTTTACAGACATGGGCATCTTGTTGACAATCTTATTGAATTGTGATCCATAATTAGGGATTTATACCTAAATGATTGATCACAAAGATTTTCAGTCGTTGATCATAGATTATTTCTAAAACTAGTGGCCTGCTAATTGAATCTAAATTTTCTAAGTGACTCATATGAGAATACCTTAATGATCTCATTTTTCAAATCATGAGATCTGAAGTTGATTATTAGACTTGGATTCGAATTTGGGACAATGGGAATCAATATGATAGAATAGTATCGAAAATAATAAAATAAACTCAATATGAGTCAATCGTTTCAAGCCATAGAGATATGAACAATGGTTGATATTAGATAGGTTGGAAAGTGGAGACCCTACTTAAAGCAATTGCTACATCTATTCCCCATAGTCCAATTCTGCAAAGCAAAGCTCCATTTCTCTCGATGAAGGGAAAGAGTGGATCGTGCCTCCTATTCTTTTCCTTATTTGTCACTGTGAATTACTTAAATTTCAATTTGCCACACGATTTATTGATCCAAGAATCATCATTAATTTTCGGTTGCCACATGATTATTGATCCAAGAAACACCAAAGTACGATGTTCTCTCTAAACCTCTTTATAGATACAAATATGGATCCATATACAATAATATATTATTGATCATGCAATTATGTGACAACATCAGATCTTAAATTGTAAAAATATGTATTAATATGTTACTGACTTTAGCGTTTCTATTTTGAGAAGTGTTCTCAATCGAATGCGTTTTCGTGGTTCAATCTCTACAATATTATGTCAGTATATGGATATACATGATTCAAAGATGCCTATTATTCTATGCTAAGATTCATGTCAGGGTTAAAGTCCTCGTATGAGTCAAATTGGAAATCTTTCGGTCATATAAAATGCTGAATTTTGTACCATGTCTCCCATGCCTGGTTTTGGTACCAAGCCCTATGGAGGTTACTGTATATTCCATCTTGAATCCTCTCCCCATATTTAGGCTCTTTCTAGAAATAAATAAAGAAATGATAAGATCCTCGAACAAATATATAACCCAACTCTAGGAGATCAAATTTTTTTTGACAATGCAAGCTTTTCTCAAAGAGCAAGAACTCTTCTACTGATGACACACACAAATATGTTGGTGACACACACACCACTCCAATTTGCAGGTGAGATACGTAATAGTTATCAGAGTTCACCACATGTGCAATACTATCATGTTAGATGAGCTAAGTTATGTCAAATCGACAAGTAAGTGATTCTGTTGAAAGGAACAAAGAATTTTTTTTCACAAATAACAGGCTTTGGATCGAGTTATCCAAAACAATGAGAAAGTCTTTAACTACAAAGTCAGGAAACCACGTAATATGAAGTGCCGACTACAACATGATAAACTGACAGCGGCAACAATCTCTAGGCTCCACGCCGACCATCTTAAGAAGCCATCATTTCTTAACCTAGGAATTAATCATACGTACTTAATTCAAATTCCTTTTTTTAGTATGTTTATTAGAATCTCTGTATTACCTAGATAAGAAAGAATAAATAAATAAGTTTGATATTTTAAACCAAACCCAGTTCGTATTATATAACTTATACATCCACACCCAGCAACAGATCTAGGGAGAAGAATATATATATTTTATTGCAGAAGTAGGTGATTTCTAGAATGTATTGGAAAGAACGGGCAACATAGGAGCTTGAAACATGAGATAAATATGATGAGGGAAATGATTGGTGGATGAAAATACATGGAGAGCAGCAATGGTGGTTTAGATTGTACCTCTGATCTTCATTTTTTTTAAAATCGATTGCATGCAGCAGCAATAGGAACTCCGGCAGGGAGCTTGGCAATCCTAGGAGTAAGGTTGTAGCTCCAGCAGCTTGGCTGGAAGGAGCAGCAACAGTACAACTGCTGAAGGCTGCAGTACACAGTTGCTGGAGAGAGTAGTAATAACAACTACTTGCTGCAGTTGTGGCTTGGAACATGGCCATGGAGTAGCAACTCCAAATAGAAGAGCTGAAGTACCCTTCTCGGCTTGGAAAGAAAAAGAAAAGCGAATGAATTGGGAAGCAATTTGGGAGAAAAGGGGGAAGGGTTTGGGTTTGATATAAATAAGAGGAGTAGAGGATCTTGGTGTTGCCATGTGGAAAGTTGTTTGGTCCATGTGTTGGGAGAAACAGAGGCCAACTCCACTGACTGTCTGCTGAATTAAATTTTTTTATTTTTATCATTATTTTTAACCATTCTCTCTCCCTCTTATTTAGAGTATCTAAGTCGTCCGTATTCGCACCCCAAGTCTCTGATTTCTATGTTCAATAGCTCATTTCGATCGTCTCTGAATGACGATCAAAATGAGTATAATATTCATATATTTTGGGTCGAAGATGAATCCTTAAAATTTCTGAGATATGGTTTTGGTTTATGGCTAAATTTTACGATTTTAAAATATCAAACAGCCTCTGATCGACGAACGGTAGATTCCATTGATCTTATTTCAACAAATCAGATTTTTAGGTCGTCTCGATTTATTTCACGATTTCCGAATTTGCGTCGCGGCTTTTTCGGGCATACATTACGATGCGATCGATTTTCGATCGATTTTGCCCGAATGACTTTTGATTCACAATCAATTGATCGATTTATGTTATTTAATATTGATTAACAACTTTATTGAGTTATACGGACCCTAATTGGGTCGGGTTCGGGTTTGTGCAAATCCGGATGTTACAAATATAAAAACCTCAAATGGAGTCTTGTCCTCGAGACTCGAGTCAAGGTCACTATGTGTTTTATCTGAGTTTCATCTGATCATAAAAACCTCAAAGGGTTTTGAACCCATAAAAACCTCAAAGGAAAAACAAGCCATGTTCTTTCAATATATATAATTTAGTGGACTTATTTTGACATTTACCTGAAAGAGCTGTGATATCTTGCTCGCATGTCTGTTTCGGTATCACATGTTGCTTCTTTGTCACCATCTCGGTGCCATAGCACTTCCACTAGGGAAATTCCTTTTTATGTGAATCTTCTTCACAACATTTTCTAGTAATATGTAAAGACCTCTCATCGTATGTTAAGTCGGGACCCACTTCAAGGTCCTCGTACCCAATGTCGTGGCAAAGGTCGCACTCGTAGTTCCTTAGATTGATTTGTGGAGAGAAAGGGTTACTCAATAGACCACCTTATACATACGAGTAAAAGCTTCAAATGGTCCAACATATCGTGGTATCAATTTGCTATGAACACCAAATCACTATACTCCTTTTATGGGAGATACTCGTAGAAACACTAAATCTCCTTCTTGTGTTTATAGGAATTTCCATCAATATGAAGGATTAAGTTGAATATTGATAAGTTACAACTTGAATGGATTAATAGAAGATGTTCAGATTACCTGAAACTTCAAATTTCTTCTTCGACGATCTGTATAACTTTTATGGCGGCTCTGCATTGTCGGAAACTTTCTCCTCACTAGGTCAACCACCCTCGCAGTCTTTTCAAAGAGATCTATGGAGTAAAGAGCGTGTTCACCTACCTTAGGCTAATTGTGAGGTGTGAGGCATCTTGGCCTGTATAGGACTTTGAATGGTGCTATTTGAATACTAAAATGATGGTTGTTGTTGCACGGGAATTCTACCAACAACAAGTGGTCCTTTTAAGACTATTTCCACTCAAGAGCACATGAACACAATAATTCATAAAGTGTTTGGATGGTGCACTTGCTCTATCCATCGGTATGCGGATGATATGCAGAACTCATCTTATAGAGATGGTGGCGTCACATTCTCAAAGCAAAAACAACTGCCACTAATTCTAAGTCGTGGATGGAGTAATTCCGCTCATGCGGCTTCAATCGACGTGATGCATAAACAATCACGTGACCTTGTTGCATTAGAACTGCTCCTAAACTTTCACTTGAAACATCTGTATATACTGGAAAATTCTGAGTGCCTAAAGTGCAAGAATGTTTGCAGTCATCAATCTTTCCTTTAGTGTCTTGAAGGCTTGTTTGCATGGATCATCCCAAATGAAAGGAACCCCTTTCTGTATCAACCGTGTCAGAAAAAGAATGACTCGAGAAAACTATTGATGAAGTGTCTGTAATAACCCGTTAGTCTAGGGAAGCAATGAATATGAATGATTATCTTGGGTTGATCTCAAGACATAATTGTCGAAATCTTCGCAGTGTCAACTACGATACCTGCTCCAGAAATGACATGCCCATGGAATGAGACCTGGGATAATTAGAACTCACATATGCTCGACTTGGTTTACAACTTGTACTCTTGAAGTATGTCCATGACTGTCTTTAGATCATTGATGTGAACCCTATTTATTTCGAGAATATATCAACACATCGTTAATGCATACAATTACAAACTCGTCCAAGTATGGACGGAAATCATGTTTATCATATTCATAAAAAGTTGTAGGGCATTTGCGAGCCCAAACGACATTACGACAAACTCATAATGTCCATATCGAGTCTTGAATGTTATCTTCGGACTATTTGACTCTTTAATCCTCACTTGATGGTAGCCATGTCGAATGTCGATCTTCGAGGATACCGAAGATCCCTGTAACTGATCAAATAAGTCATCTATGTGTGGTAGAGCATAATGGTTGTTCATTGTTTTCTTGTTCATCTGAATGTAATCTATGTACGATCTCATCGATCCATCATTCTTTCTGGCAAATGAACTGGAGCATTTCAAGGTGGAGTATTCAGCCTTATGAAATCTATGTCATGTAATTTATGCGATTTCATCTTCAGCTCTCTCAACTCGGTCGGTGCCATGTGATAAGGAGCTATTGAGATTGGTTGTGTATCTGATAGTAATGTAATCTCGAAATCAATCTCTTTCTCAAGTGGTAAACTTGACAAATCATTAGATAATCTGACACTATCGTGATGTCCTGAGTCATCGGCTCTCCCTTAGATGTCTCTCGGACAATATTAGAAGTGTGTCGCATCCTCGATTTATGAGTCTCTGATCTCTCAATACTGAGATCTACTCCATTTTGGAATCATATAATGTACCCTTAATGATAAACGCGGGTACAGAATCCTGAAGACAATCGTCTTCCTGAAGCTATTAACAAGGTATAATGAGCTTATAGCTAATCCATTCCCATAATCAGGTCATACTTGTCAAGTTGTAGTAGTAGACAGTCAGTGATCACCTCGTGGCCACCAATCAACATTGGTAACTTTGTGACTATCAGTCTTATGCTGAACAACTGGCCACCTGGCTTATGGATGTGATAGAGAGGATCTATGGTCTCTGCAACTCTACTTACTGAAGCTAGAAACTCAAAGTTCGTCTATCGCTTCAGAATCAATTAAAACACAGAAAGATCGGTTCAGGACGCCATGGTTCTATGTAAGAACCAATATCATTAATAGTTAATGTTCATGGATATTTCTAACTATGCTTTTTCTCTTCTTGAGATACATATGGAAATTAGTTGCAAATGGTGACATTTGTGATTATGGAAATTGGAATGTCATATTTTCCTTTCAGACTCGCGACAAGTCAAAGAATTGTCGCTATCCAAGACTTAATGCGATCGGAACTATAATACTACGAATGTATGTAGAGGGGTACCACTGCTCTGATACCAAACTGTGAAGCCTGCTCCCGCGGATCTGGAATACCCGTTTACATATTACCCGTAGTATTATATTCGTTAAAGATCGCATTAGAGAAAGTGGAAATTAGGGGGGGGATTTTTACATTGAAGAATGGCATTCACAAATTAACCAATAAACCACAGAACTACAACATGTCACAATTGAAGCATAAATTTCCATAGCAGTTAACATGTAACAACAGAAATGAAATACCAATTGGATTAGAAGAAAAATAAAAGCATTATATAATAATATCTTGAACAAACTATAGCATGCGCACCTGATACTAGTAACTACAGAAGCTGATGTTCAACTCTCCCAATATCACAAAGCATGTGTTTTGCCTGCAATCCATGTAATAGGGAGAAAAGAACATCAACAAAAGTTGAGCACAACTATTTAATTAATAATAATAGGATATTTAATGGATCCAAAAGAAAGCAAGTAAATAAGGCTTAGCAATTAAATTTAGAGCTATTAGCAACGAAACAAGTTTTCTAGTTATTCATGAAGTGAATTTCTCGACTTAGTTATCCTACCTTAATTTCCCAATATTTATCATTTTTATACATATATTATATGATCCATATTTAAACTGTCATCTTTTACTTAATTATAAATCACGTTTAATGAATCTTGGAGATGTGGATTTTGAGCTTTGGTTCTTGGTCTTTATCTAATCTCTCAAATTTAGTGGATAATTTGGGATCTTGATCTGAGTGTGACCTCATATTATGATTCTAAGGTGTGACTCCAGTATAAAACTATATATGATTTATGTTCTTCCCCATCAATTTCAAGTTTTAATGATTTATTCAATGCCTATCATGATTGAGATGATCCAGATATCTTGAGTTTTTAATGATTGACATGTTCGAGATGATTCATGTATCTTTTGATGTTTGTGAGTCATGTGGATAGACCATAGTAAGTGTAGATGATGAGTCTGATGTTTTGATTCTTTTCTTGTTGAATTTTTCAAGCTTAGTGGATAGTTTGTGGTCTTGGTCTAGGTAAGACCTCACACCATGACTCTAAGGCGGTAAAGAAGCCTTAGGGTTGGGGTGCCTCCGTAGGCATGCGGTGGAGTAAAATGCATCCTAACTAAGTTCCCAACACGTCCACTAGCTATTTCAAACAACAGTGGTAGTAGCTCGTAGTCTGATAAGGATGATTTTCATAAACTGGTCTTTTCTCTTCATCAGGAATTACTGGCGGAATAGTAACTAGCTCAATGGAAACTAAGCTCAACTACAACCAACTCAACTGTAACCAAGCTCCCATGTAACCAACTTAACTATAATTCATCTCAACTTTAGCCAAACTCATTTGTGACTCAATCCAATCTCAAATGTAACTCCTTCAAATTCAAATGTAATTGATTCAGATGTAGCCATAGAGGATTCAGATGTATATACGGATGATTCGGATGTAGCATCGCCAAATATGTTGGCGAAAAGTAAACAAAACTCAAGCGGTGAGGTAGCCTACAAAAGGCTCTTCCGTCTCGCCCTCTAATTGGAAGAGCGGTCCAGTAGAGGGATAGGTCTACTCCAAAACTACGGCACTGAGAAGGGTGAGAGAGACTCTCCGGAAAAGTCACTCTAAAAGAAAACTGACCCGACCGGTATGGGTTAACGAGCTCGAAAAACTAAAACCAAGGGTCCTCCAGCCTAGGTACCCTAAAGAACAAGGGTCAGCGGAACTGGTCTTTAAAAGAAAGCCTGTGGATCCCAGAGAGGCGTAAAAACTGCGAGCGCTCGCGAAAAAAACCCAAGAAAAAGACTGGGATCCTAGACCCGCGTACTAAGCGGCCGCTGTCCTAACTGGGCTTCCTAATCTCCCGCCCAGCTGAGGGTCACCGCACCCTCTCACAGTCAGGCGTAAAGGTCACCATGACTGGCATTCATAAATACAAGTCATTGTTGAATCATCATCACTGACTTAATTTTTCATTCTTTCTCAATCTCTGTTGTGATTAACTTTACAGACCTGGGCATCTTGTTGACAATCTTATTGAATTATTATCCATAATTAGGGATTCATACCTAAATGATTGATCACAAAGATTTTCAGTTGTTGATCATAGATTATTTCTTAAACTAGCGGCATGCTAATTGAATCTAGATTATCTAAGTGACTCATATGAGAATACCTTAATGATCTCATTTTTCGAATCATGAGATCTGAAGTTGATTATTAGACTTGGATTTGGATTTGGATCAATGGGAATCAATAATGCTAGAATAGTATCGAAAACAATAAAATAAACTCAATATGAGTCAATTGTTTCAAGCCATAAAGATATGAACGATGGTCGATATTAGATAGGTTGGAAAGTAGAGACCCTACTTAAAGCAATTGCTGCATCTATTCCCCATAGTCCAATTCTGCAAAGCAAAGCTCCATTTCTCTCGATGAAAGGAAAGAGTGGATCGTGCCTCCTATTCTTTTCCTTATTTGTCACTGTGAATTACTTAAATTTCAATTTGCCATACGATTTATTGATCCAAGAATCATCATTAATTTTCGGTTGCCACATGATTATTGATCCAAGAAACACCAAAGTACGATGTTCTCTCTAAACCTCTTTATAAATACAAATATGGATCCATATACAATAATATATTGTTGATCATGCAATTATGTGCCAGCATCTGATCTTAAATTGTAAAAATATGTATTAATATGTTACTGAGTTTAGCGTTTCCTGTTTTTAGAATTGTTCTCAATTGAAAGCATTTTCGTGGTTCAATCTCTACAATATTATGTCAATATATGGATATACATGATTCAAATATGCCTATTATTCTATGCTAAGAGTCATGTCAGGGTTAAAGTATCTATATGAACCAAATTGGAAATCTTTCGGCCATATAAAATGCCGAATTTTATACCATGTCTCCCATGGCTGGTTTTGGTACCAAGCCCTATGTAGGTTACTCTATATTCCATCTTGAATCCTCTCCCCATATTTAGGCTCTTTCATGAAATAAATAAAGAAATGACAAGATCCTCGAACAAATATATAACCCAACTCTAGGAGATCAAACTTTTTTTTACAATGCAAGCTTTTCTCAAAGAGCAAGAACTCTTCTACTGATGACACACACAAATATGTTGGTGACACACACACCACTCCAATTTGCAGGTGAGATACGTAATAGTTATCAGAGTTCACCACGTGTGCAATACTATCATGTTAGATGAGCTAAGATATATCAAATCGACAAGTAAATGACTCTGTTGAAAGGAACAAATAAATTTTTTCACAATTAACAGGTTTTGGATCGAGTTATCCAAAACAATGAGAAAGTCTTTAACTAAAAGTCTGGAAACCACATAATATGAAGTGTCGACTACAACATGATAAACTGATGGTGGCAACAATCTCTAGGCTCCATGCCGACCATCTTAAGAAGCCATCATTTCTTAACCTAGGAATTAATCATACGTACTTAATTCAAATTCCTTTTTTTAGTATGTTTATTAGAAACTCTGTATTACCTAGATAAGAAAGAATAAATAAATAAGTTTGGTATTTTTCACCAAACGTAGTTCGTATTATATAACTTATACATCTACACCCAGCAACAGATCTAGGGAGAAGAATATATATATTTATTGCAGAAGTATGTGATTTCCAGAATGTATTGGAAAGAACGGGCAGCATAGGAGCTTGAATGAGATAAATATGATGAGGAAAATGATTGGTGGATGAAAATACATGGAGAGCAGCAATGATGGTTTAGATTGTACCTCTGATCTTCATTTTCTTAAATCAATTGCATGCAGCAGCAATAGGAACTCCAGCAGGGAGCTTGACAATCCTAGGAGTAAGGTTGTAGCTCCAGCAGCTTGGTTGGAAGGAGGAGCAACAGTACAACTGCTGAAGGCTGCAGTCCACGGTTGCTGGAGAGAGTAGTAACAACAGCTACTTGCTGTAGTTGTGGCTTGGAACAGGGCCATGGAGTAGCAGCTCCAAAGAGAAGAGCTGAAGTACCCTTCTCGTCTTGGAAAGAAAAAGAAAAGCGAATGAATTGGGAAGTAATTTGGGAGAAAAGGGAGAATGGTTTGGGTTTGATATAAATAAGAGGGTGAGTAGAGGAGCATGGTGTTACCATGAGGAAAATTGTTTGGACCATGTATTGGGAGAAACGGAGGCCAACTCCACTGACTGTCTGCTGAATTAAATTTTTTTTACCATTATTTTTAACCATTCTCTCTCTCTCTCTTATTTAGAGTATCGAAGTCGTCCGTATTTGCACCCCCAAGTCTCTGATTTCTATGTTCAATAGCTTGTTTCGATCGTCTTTGAATGACGATCAAAATGAGTATAATATTCATATACTTTGGGTCGAAGATGAATCCTCGAAATTTTCGAGATATGGTTTTGGTTTATGGCTAAATTTTATGATTTTAAAATATCAAACGGCCTTCAATCGACGAACGGTCGATTCTGTTGATCTTATTTCATCGAATCGGATTTTTGAGTGGTCTTAGTTTTTTTCACGGTTTTCGAATTTGTGTCGCGGCTTTTTCGGGCACGCATTACGATGCGATTGATTTTTGATCAACTATGCCCGAATGACTTTTGATTCGTGATAAATTGATCGATTTTTGTTATTTAATATTGATTAATAACTTTATTGAGTTATATGGACCCTAATTGGGTTGGGTTCGGGTTTGTGCAAATCCGGATGTTACATGAAATGGGTATTGATCAGTGACATAAACAACCTCTGAATCTTGTCGTCCTTGATCTTGAATGTCTACCCTCAGTTGCTAGTACATGACTGTCATCATCTGTTGCCTCATCGTTAGTCTACATCGAGACTCGTTCATAAGCAGTGAAGCAACTGTCTTATCCAATGTGTTAGTCTCCTTGCATGTCTTATCTAATGTGTTAGTCTCCTTGCCATAGAGTATTGTACCAATAATATTATCATAGAAAAATGTAAGGGAACTCTGCAAGATCATTACTTTATCCTCCTCCTTGATGAGACGTTCTCCTTTTATGTCCCCTCCTTAAGTGTGAGCACATTTGTTATAATCTTGTTGAATTCATTCATCTATGTCTCAAGATTTGTCGCGTCGGTCATCTTCAGACCATAGAGCTTCTTCTTCATCAATAATCAATTTAGACCATAGAGCTTCTTCTTCATAAATAATCAATTTATCATATATTTGGGTGTGTATCGTCCCTCAAGCTTCATCCAAATCTTCATTGCATCCTTCAGGGCAATGAATTCACAAAGAGTGTTATCCTCTAAGAATAGTTTTTATATTGCTCATGAGATCCCTCATCTCCTTTCACATTTTTTTCTTTGATCTTCTCTGGATTCTTTTCTTTATCCTAGACTCGTGTGAGTATATTCTTCCCTCGTTGTTTCAATAAGGTTAACTCATTCTCCCCGTTGAAGGGTTCTGTACTTGATGTGAACTTTGCAATCTGATTTGTTGTCGTAACTTCTTGCATGATCTAGGAAATCAAAGCAGAATCCTCCAAATCCAAATTGTCCAACTCATCCACAGCATGCTAAAATCTCTATCCGAGCTCCTGGATCGCTGCATTCAGCTTCCAGATAATCTGATCTCAATGGTTCACTGTAACCACCAATTCTTCATAGCATCAAAATACGATGTACTTGTTGCATTGCATCGTGTCATTAATGCCCAACCTCTCTTTTATCCACCACATCGTATCCCTCCAATGCCATCGAACTAGGCTCTGATACTAGTTGTTGGGACATGAACCAGTATCGCTCCACTCGAATATTGGTCAGTGATAATGAACCATCGGATACAAATGGAGATGCGCAATCTACAACCACCACAGAAGCATGTAAAGGAGAAGGCGACCGAAATTAATGATGGCCAGTTCTCTCTCACGACGATCGGAGAAGCAAATCACTTACAAATAGAATGAGTACAACTCTCATTGTTCCCTCGTTCTCTCCCTTCTCTTACCTCAACCACTCCCTTTTTCTCTTGTGATATTTCCTCTTATTGTGGTATGGGGGCAATGCCCCATCCCCCTATTATATAGCCCAATTACAACTCCATAATCCTATTCCCATTAGAGCTACACATAGAATACAATTTATTTGCTATCATGAATAAAAGTCTCATCCCTTTAGGATTCTCAATTCTAATATGACTCTACTTCCCAATACTTGACTCCTAAACATGATCATACAACTCTTTCTACTGGCTACACGATGAATGCTGGACAAGTAATACAAATATTTCTCTAATTGTTAACTAAGTCAAATTGTACTACATGAGAAAACTTAGTCAAAAGATAGGAAAATAGAGCATGTTGATTTACGTGGACAAGCCTCAAGGTCCAACTCAAGGAGGCAACCTGGTTATTAATATCTAGAAGGTATGTGTTAGGCAGGTGGCTGAAATTGTATTTCCTAGTGTTTTTTGTGATTGTTAGGGATTTCTTCAACTTTTAAAGATATATTTAATATATATACTTTTTATATGTCTTTTAATTTTTGTTACATACCTTCTTTTATACTTTAATTTATATATTCTTTTTTATATATTTTAATAGATTATTAAGATTATTTTAATATTTACAAAAGATTTCCATTTTAGTTTTATGATTTTAAATTTTATAGAAGGGATAAAATACAAGAAAGATGAGAATAAAATATTGTCAAGCTTTAAAGTTTGAAAGAGTGTTTTCAAAAGATATTTTGGATCATTTGATATTTTACATAGTTTTATAGAAATAATCAAAGTGAAAATTAGTTTAACCAAAATAGCTAATAAATAGAAATATAGGTAATAATTAGGAAAATATAATAGACATAGATAAATTTACTTGTATATCATTGAAAGATAGAATAAGTGACATAATGATGGGTTTTGTTGGGTTTTATAATTTTATAAATTTGCATAAGATTTTTCAAAAAAAATTTATTTCTTACTTGAAAAAAATTATTTAACAAAAGATTTTTAGAGGGATTATTACTTAAGTAAGTGGAATAAGTCGTGATCTTTTCTGAGTTTTTCAAGCACATTGATTTTTAATTATTTTCTAAGTCTTTTTTAGTTTTCAGAGGTTTTATTTTAAAAAGGTAAAATCTAGTAATTTTAAAAAACAAAGTTACTATAGATACTTGATAGATAGTGTGATGCTAGATAAATTCTTTTTTGGGAGAATTTGTGATTTGTATTTTATTTTGGATTCCAGAAAATAATTTTAAAAATCGAAAAAAAAAAATTACATTACGTGGTGAGGAATATGCTCAAATTTTCTAGAGTCATAAATTGCCAAGAATAAAGCCAAATGGATTTATAAATCAAAGTAACATAAATAAGAAAATAAATTCTAGAAATAAAATGCAATGAAAACATTTTACAAAAATTACCAAAGCTGAAGCTATTCATTTCAATCTTCCAGTACAAAATTTGGCTAAAAATAATATATATTATGCAAAATTTAAAATAAATAAAAGTCAAAACTTAAATATAAAAAAGTACAATGTTTTATATCAAAACAATTCGATAATGATTAAAGATAAAATACTGAAAAATAATTAGGCGCTCCTAAGTAGACCCTTTGGGGAATTACTTAATTGAACCATTGAAATCTATGGGGACTCTGCAATATTTCTACCCATTTGTCATTGAATGAAGGAGAAAGAAAAACATGGCATGCGTAGGCTTTCTCATCCATGATCATCTCATAGTAGACAAAGCAATGGAGGATCATCAAAGTTCTAGGCTCTGGTACATCCCACGGATCATGATACTCAACAACCATCATGTAAACACCGCATTCACATTCTGAACACACACATTTTAACAAAAGTGTCTATTGAAAGAAAATAAGCAAGTAAAGAAGGAAATGCATGAGCATTACTCATTCCATTCACAGTGAGATATACCGGAAAGACCAATAGCATCATGTCCCCAATATGTACAAAACATAAAACTATCCATCAGAGTGTAAGTATAAAAATTGTCTCTCAAAGTTACAAAAGTATGAGTAAAAACTACTAAAAAAGAACCATCAAGTATGCACCCTGGAAGTGCATTTGAAACTAAAATGCTCCAAAACATCAAAATTACACCCTACTGCTGCGGCAGGTCCTACGAACCGGTTGGATCACACAAAAAAGGGTGCATTATGAGCAAAGTTGCCTAGTACGGACATACTTAAATGACACATAGAACAACATGTAACTAACTAAAAGTAGCAAGCAGTGTACCTACTAAACTGCAATAAGTGCATGCGAACGTGAGTGTTACTCTCGAAAGTAAAGCATGCAAGTGGAATCTTACTCTCATATTACTATTAGTTTTTAAGTTGATATTTTCTTTCAAGGCTTTCCAACACAACTATTAGTAATGGAAATAGTATGTGATCTTGACCACAAGGGTTTCACAATACGACTCCAAAATACATTGTATCTTAGGATTGGGGCATCCGTAAGCATGTGTGAAGTAGATGCACCCTAATTAAGTTCCCAATACTTTCCGTTTACGAACCTTCTCACTTTCCTTCTAGATTATCATTTTCATTTCATTAATAATTATCTTGTCTTCCAGAATTAATCGCATTTCAGTTGTATCAATCTAATGTCCAACCCAATTCTCTTTTGAGTAATCTAATACTAGTATAGTAAGACTGATCGAAGCAACTAATTTGACAACTACTATGTGTCGGTAAGAGTCCTCGATGGTAGACACAACTCAAGTGAGATCTGGGATTATAAGATATGGTTTTTAACTCAAACTGTATTCAGACCCACGTCGACCTTCCATTTTTCTTTAGATATGGGTAAACTGGTAAGAACAGATCCTTCACTAACCAGATCCTGGGAACTCACCTCATATAAACAAGATGAGTAACCAACTCGAGTGATCGGCCTCTTTAGACACTTGTTTTAATCCTATGACGCAAAGCAAAGTCCTGACTACCAAGCACGCATCTCGAAAGGAGATGTCTCGTGGCAACCCGACAAGAACCTCGGGGGCAGCATCGAGAACTAAGTGTCACCTAATCAACACAACTAGAATCATGGCCATCTAGTCTTGTACTCGGAGCCCTAAGGGTGCTAGCCCATCCCTTGACGACATCTACTCCTTTACCTAGGATGACACGGGAAATTACACTGTGTGCACAACAACCCTCAACACAGGAGAACTCCTCGACCTCGGAGACCACCAAACGCATAAGGAATGCAGGGAAAGAGCTCCAACCACAGTGAAACAAGATGTCATGCAGGCTCAAACTACTCAGATTGGAATAGATTTAACATTGATCAAGGCTTTCATTTAGTTACCCGATTTCATTCCTTATCTAATTGGCATCACAATCATCTACCATGATTCTCTATTAATCCACTTAGGATTTAGTTGTAAAAGGATCTCATTATAGTTAGGTATTTAACTTAAAGGCAATGACTCTTTACATCAATGAGACCACTTGTATGATCGAGCCGTAGACTATGAGTTGGTTCTCCAATTTGGTGTACAACTTTTTTTTCAGATATGAAAACAATTTAGATGTGTCATTAGAGCATTAAATAAGGAGAAATATAAAATATATTTTGTATTTCTTTGATCATAAAAACTCTCAGAAAACACAGTTGAATGCGATGGGTGGTCTGATTTCGTGTCCGATTTTTTGTCTCCAATTTCGAAACAAATTACATCTGTGTATAAACCATGGAATAAGATAAATATGACCTAAGTTTCACAATTTTTGAATCTCGAAATCATGATGGAAGCTGACGATGCGATTTGAAATACGACTTTGCATGCGCAACCCTGGATGATTAGGGCATCAGATAGACTCGAAAACTACGACTACATGGTGTATGAAAGATGTGTGACCCAATAGCAAGGCGGAAAATCAAAATCCGTACACTCAAAGGTCATTCCTTGGATATCTCATCCATCCCGATATAATGTGAATTCATGGTGCTTAATGTGATACATACGCTAGCACAGTGGGGACCTTATCATCCTCTTTGAGATGGGATTTTCGGACGTTGATCGAAGGTTCGAAAAGTCACCGGTAGTGAAGCTCTAACGAGCTCTAGGGTAGAGCTATGGCGATGGTCTTGGATATAATGGCTAAGTGGATAAACCACTTAGCCTTATATATGCTCAAGTTCTTGGCTCAAAAGCTTTGAACTGTTGTATTTCATGTGTAACTTTTGCATACGATGTCTTTATTTTTTTATATTCTTGAGCTCGTTGGAAATGTCTCGAAGCGTTCGACAAGACAGGGTCATTATTTATCCAATTTGGATACTGGATCAAGTCTATAATTAAGTTTTATGTTTTTATCATTTTAAAGTTTCACATTATAAAAATCTCCAAGGAAGTCTCATCCTCGAGTCTTAAATATAAGGTGTAGCCCACCCTTGATCTCTATAGATCATATGCTTCTATTATACGAACACATAAAATCTAAATGAAAGCATAATCCATAAAAATCTCAAAGAGGAATGGACTAGGGTTTTAATTTAGTACATGTAAATAGGAGAGGGTACTTCTCCCCATGTCTGCTTTAGGCTCCTTTGTAGACTCCTCCACATTCTGGATTCTCCAAAGGACCTTGACCAGGGGAATCTTCTTATTTTGCAACCGCTTAACTGCTTAGTCTAATATCTATGCTAGAGCCTCGAAAAAGGAAATATTTGACTCAACGGCCCAGTCATCATTTGATATCACATGTTTGAGGTCTCTGACATACTTGCGCATGTTCGATACATGAAATACATCATGAATACCCTCAAGGTGTGGAGGAAGTGTCACTCTGTAAGTAACCTTCCCCATACGATCCAGAATCTCAAATGGGCCAATAAACCTCGGTGCCAACTTGTCTTGAGCACCGAATCACTTTACTCACTTCATTGGAGATACTCTCACAAAAATAAAATCCCCAACCTGAAATAATAAGGGATTCTTAGATATGTAGAGTTAATAACAACTTATATTTAAAAGATCAAAGTTAATACATGAAACCTGAAACTCGAGGTCTCATCGTCGATGGTCTACATAATTCTTCTACCGACTCTCAGCTATCAGCAACTTATGCCTTGTCGTCTTAACAGCTCTAGTAGTCTCCTCGATGATATCGGTGGTGTAAAGAGTACTATCTACCACATGTTGCCAACTCAATAGTGTAGTGCATCAGCACCTATATAGTGCCCCAAATTAGGGTGGAGCATTGGGCTGGTCCGGCCCGGACCCGACCCTGACTCGACTCGTAAAAGCTTGGACTCGGCTCAAACTCAATGGAGATACGGGTTGGGTTCAGACCATCATTTTCCCAAAATATAGATCCCGAGCCGAGCTCAACTAGAACCCGTTGGGACTCAAGTATGCCCGACCTGGCCCACTAATATCTGTCAATCGAGCAGAGGTGCCTAATGTCCGGTCTTGGAGGGCTTGTGGTGTCCAACAAGTCAGATCTGGCAATAGTTGTATCGATCACTCTCACAATACTCAGCACATATCCCAATAAACGAATCAATAATCAACCCACGATGTACGATAATTCAACGAGAATGTGTAAGTCGAAAATTATTTTTATTTTAAGTCTACAAAATATATGTGTATAGTGTATGATATGTAGAGTGTCGAACCACAGAGAACAACGGGGATAGGGTAATTATTGTCAATTAAAAAATAAACAACAATTATTTTTGTACTTTTTCTGCATTTTCAATTTTTTACGGGTTTTTTTATTATATTTAATATATATTTATGTTTTATTAATTTTTGATATTTTAGTTTTTTGTTAATTTTGCAATTTTTTACTTCTTTTCATTCTTAAGCTATAATACGTATATATAGCTCTATATATAATAATAAGTAAAATATAAATATAGGTTGGTGAGCTTGCACCAAGTTGCATGTAACTTTACATGCACCGGTGCCGTAAAACACCTATTTCTTGATATTTTTTTGAATTGAAATCATGTGGGATTTTGATCACATATCTCAGCATGATGTCTTTAAAAATTCAACTTCATTCGAGACTCTAACCCCATCATCAAGACTATCAAATTTTAACGGTCTCAAAATTGCTGAAATTGAACTGTCAAGATGGCCAAGTTAAGAATTTATATTTTACACGAAATTTGAAACAGATATTGCACTAATAATACTAAGTAAATCCACCAAAGCTTTATTTCAAAAAATTGGCATTTTTAGCACAGTGCATGTAAAGTTACATGCACCATGGTGCAAGCTCCCTAACCTCTTATAAATAATATATAGGATATATATAATAAACAAATATAAGATTATGGGAGATATACACAAGTACAATCCCTTTTTAAGGGTTTAAATATATAATAGGTACTTATAAATAATAATCATAATAACATTCATGTATTATAAAGTATATATAGTATATATATAAACTCTTATAATTTTAATATATCTAAATATAGTCAAAATTTTCAAAATAAAATGTTTTTATATTTTTTCAAGTTTTTCTCTATTTTGTGAGTTTTATATTTTTTTGCAATTTTTAGTATTTTTAATGTATATAATATGTCGAAAACAAGGAATATAATAATAGGCAGAATGTTTTTGGGTATTATAAAAGATAATACGTTTAATTTCCCAAAAACTATTTTTAAAATATACTATATAATATAAAGATAAATATACAATAGAAATAAAAAATTTTGGATTTTTAATCAATTTTTACTAATTTTTATGAGTTTTTAGGGGGTTTACCATTTCTAGTGTTTTTCTTTTATATTTTTTGTGATATTTGGTCTAGAGTTAGAATATAAATTAATAGGGATATTTACACACATAACCCTGAGTAATTTCGTAATTACCCCAGGAACCCTCGATAATCACAAATTACATCCAGAACCCTGAATAATGGTTAACCTTTACATGGCAGAACCCTATGTCAAGTCCCGTCTTAATTCTCCATTAACTCTGATGGAAAAAGTCATATATTGACCATTTTGCCCTTTGAAACACACCATATTTATAACATGACGTCATTTTATAGATCAAATAAAATGATTTCCCCATCCTCGAGAAGACCCAGGCCCTCCCACTCGCCCCCGGCAAGCTGCCCCATGTCTCCGCCCCCCGCTCCCCCGTTGGAGCTCCAGCCCTCCCCGTCCCCGCGCCTCTACCCCCCCCCCCCCATGCGAGCTCTGGCCCTCCCACTCTACGCGCCTCCGCTCTCAGCCCTCCCCCCATCGTTGCACGTGCCTCCGCCCTGCAGCCCTCCCCCCGCCTTCGCACCTCTGCCCCCTCCCTCCACCCCCTCATGCGAGCTCTATCCCTCCCCGCGCCTCCACCCCCGCTCGTTGTGTGCGCCTCCACCCACCCACGTGCGCTCCTCCGCCCTACAGCCCTCCCCCTCCCGCTCGCCCGAAGCTCCAGCACCCAGCGTGCCCCCTTGTTACCACCCCATGCAACTGTCCCCCTCCCACCGCTCACCCGCAAGCGCCCACACCCCGCGTGCCCGCAAGCTCCAGCTATCCCCCCTCCTCCCATGCCCCCGTACCTGCAAGCTCGCCCCCCTCCCCTTTTGTGGCACCCTCTTCGACCCTCCCCACGTGCCCCTGTCATCCTCATGATCCCATTAGCGCAATAGAGAGTTCTTCCTTTGATCATTCTCCTCCAACCCCTTGTACAACAATACTTTGATGCCTCCACCCACAGCCATCATGCATGGAGCTCGAAGCTTCACCCAACCATCCACGCACTAATGTCATACGCCCCTTCGATTCCACCAACAACGTACCTCAGTAATTTATACACTCTATCGAACGATCGCACCGTGAGCAGAGTAACCATGAGCTGGTCAAGGAGAAGCCCCATTGTGCATGGGTGTGCATAATCAGCCATCAGAAACCTCTTCATTGTGCAGACATGCTCCACGCCAAACAACAACAACATTAGGGTAGGGGGACCCTGATTCCATCCCCGTCATCCTGAATCCCTGCAACATGCATGTTTTTTCTTTTTTTCTTGTTAACTTTTGTTTATTCCTAGCTTTAGATCGCGTATCTGTTATATTAACTCACTCAAATGGTTAAATTAATGAAAAAAACTAACAGAAGGTTATGGGTGTAAAACGGAGTATGTATTCAAGGTTCTTGGTGTAATTCGTGATTATTGAGGGTTTCTAGGGTAATTATGAAATTACTCATGGTTATAGGTATAAATATCCCATAGTAATATATACTATGTAATTTTTTGGAATTTTTAAAGTAGGTTTTCTATTTTTTGTATTTTTGTATGTTAACAGAGTATAAATAGCTCCTATATTTTTAATAAATGGAAAATGCAGTAAATGCCTAAAATAAAAATAGGATGTGAAGCAACAATATATTATGCACATGCACTAATTTTCCCAGAATTAAATAACACACAATAAACTATTTAAGAAAAAAAGAAAAGTAAGGAAATAATACAAGTCTAAAAGGGGTATTTTTGCAATATTAATAAAGTTTGAAGTGATATGTGGAAAATACCTAAAAATATTACACTATTTAACAAGTTCCAGAAATAAATACAAATACCAAAAGTGGGAGGTCTTTGTTCCAAAATAACTAGGTCCCTCAAGCACACAAGCACGTGAGGTGACATGGAGATCTGATAAAAGCTTCAATGTGGTGCTCCAGGTGCTACGAAGCTCCTTTACTTGCATAAAATGATGGAGGAAGATGAGAGGGTTGCTCTCGACCCTCTCTTGAAGTTGGAGGCACAAGGGATGAACAGAATGTCTGAGCTCTAGTGAAGTATGTAGGAGTGAGCTCGGGTGATCTTAACTTCATGAAGAATCAAATGGAAACATGGGGAATTAATGAAGAAGTGGGCGGGAAAGATGAATAGGTGGAAGTTGTGGGTGGAGAACATATGGAGCAACGATGATTTCAAGCTGGAGCAAGAAGATCCAACAAACTAAAATCACTAAATTAATTGAGATCTAATTATAGAAATTAAATGCTAAGTTAAATCACCGAGATGAAAAGTAAAATAAAAATCTAAGGAAAGAATACTAAACCAGACTATAACAAGGAGCAAGGCTGGCTCGCGGGAGCTACTCCGGTGAGCAGTTGGATCACCACGAGGGTGCTTCCACCTTGCTGCAAATCGAGGGGCGAAGCTTCTTGTCACCAAGCACACACCTTATGTTTGATATATGGGGCTAAGATACACGCATCAGGGATCAAGGGCAAAAAATAATCCTGGGTTTATTTATAGATTGAGTGAGGGGCAAAATGATGGAGAGGAGTGCGTGGAGGCGAGAGAAGGTTGGTGAGATCTAGTAGGCAGGCATGGAGTAGGGCGATCGCTTTGCAAGATGGAGGGAGGCTCGAGGAGCATGGAGGATTTGGGAAGGAGTGAAATGGGAGAATAAGGGTTCCTCATGACTTCCGTCAGAAGCCAGGCGGCCGGGATGGACAATTGACCTGCTGGGTCAACTTTCCTTGGATTCTGGTTGGTCCACGTGGACCAATCAGAAAATAGGGATCCCAAAATCCTTATTAATTAGTTTAAAAATGATTTTATATTATTTTTATGTCAAAACAATAAAATTGTTTATTATTTTATTTAGTATTTTATGCCTATTTTTATTTTTACAAGCACATTTATTAGATGTTAATATTTACATGTATATGCATAGGTAAATATATATGTGTGTTTGAGATCTTTTTATTTTTATTTTGCATTTTATATTTTATTATTTTATTTACTTATTTTTATATATTTATAATGTTATTTACTTACATATTTACATATTTTTATTACATTTTCTAATTTTATTTATTTCCTTTAATAAATTTGTGTATATATTATAGAGGTATAGTTTACCAACATTTTTTACTTTATTTTTAATGAATTTTAATGGTTTTATTCTATGTTTATTATTGAAATGTGTTTTAAATAATATTTTCAAGTATCTAAAAATATAAGAAAGTAAAAAAAATAAAGAACAAATATATTGAATATTATATGCAGTATACAGTACAACAAGGACCCAAAAGTCAACTTTTGCATCTCAACTCCAAATTAAATGAAACCACTTTAATTAAATAGGTAATTTAATTTTATGAACAATAAAGATGAGTTTGGTCAATTTTGAGTATGTATGGTGGAGATACAGATTTGGGAAGTTTTCTTTGCAGCTTTTTGTTATGTGTGTCTCGGGTGTACTGTGTATTATTTTTTAGTGAAATAAATTTTGTATTTTTTCTTTGTATTCTTATGTACAACTTTTATGTTTAAAGTTTATTGATTTGAGGTGTAAATAATAAAAATTAAATGGGTCAAAAAATCATATTATTGATGAATAAAGAATTAGGGGTTTTTAGTGTTTTCTGTACAGTTAGCCACCCTATCTCTCCCTACTTTATTCCATGTAGACCATGTCATCATGATGACCATGTCTCAGGGTATAGGGTCATTTCATGTCTTTGATGCTTTATTATTTTTTATTTTCTTTCCTTTATAAATTTATTTTGGAATTAAATAAATAAATTTATATAATATTTAGGTGTCCATTTATGAGTGTTATTTTGTACAAATTGATGTTATATGCATGCATTTAGCTCCGGATTTAAGACCAAATGAAAGAATAAAGGTGATGAAATGGAGATTCATTACTCCCTATACTTGCTTTTTCTAGTCCCTAGCAAACCCTTATGACAATGAGTGCAAAAAATAAAATAAAAAGAAAAAACTTGGAATAATTTCTTACTTTTAAACTTGCCTTAATAAAATCAAAGTTTGGAGCTCAATTAAGACCTTTGAATTCTTAGTGTGTCAGAACCGCATTAAGATTAGGAAGTGTGGCACAACATCCCTTAGGTTCCATAATCATATTATTCAGTTCAATTACAGCCTGGTCAAAACCATTCTATCAGTCGCATACTCTCACAACCTTGAAATGACAGGAACCATGTGAGTGAATTGGGTTAGCACTTCCCACATAAATCACTGAACTATCAAGGAGTCCCCTCCTCTAACAACTCATCCTCGGGGAGATGGATATTTCTTTCCAAGGTTATTTGTGTGCTAATTCACAACTGGAAGGGAAAGAAGTTATAAGAATGGGGAAAAAGTGGGGAATGGACCAGTGTAGTCACAGTCACTTGTAGAGCTCAACCAGTGTAACCGGGTCTTCACCAAGAAGCAGATTTTTTTGGAAGCTCAAAATTTTTGGAATTTTTTATTGTAGACTTCTTTTTGGATATTTTCTTTGTATACCATTGCTCTACATTCTTGTTTTGCCCCCAACGGATATAGAATCTTTTGGTCCGCCCATGTTTTGGTATCTTGAAAATTTTGTGCTAGCAGACCATTCCTCATGCAAAGCATTATTTCAATACAGTCTCTAGTCATTAGATGTCCTTGCTACCAAAGGAAGTATGTTGAAGTATTGATTTCGACAGTCTCCAAGAATGTTTCCTGAGCCACCCTTGACGGAGCGGTCCGGTATTGTCTCGAGTTAGACTCCAAGATTTTTCAACAATCCATCTAGGTTGAGCTAAGTGTTAGGTGTGAGGTTTCTAGTCAACCATTATCTCAAGAGTCGTACGGATGACATGAAGGGTTCTAGTTAGACACAATGAATTGATACATGAACATAGTCTCATGGAATCTAAAGAATTAAGTCAAGGTGACCTGGAGTGTCTCAATTCCAGTGCTTAATGGGTTCCTCTGAAATTAGTGGATTAAGGTCTAAACCAAGCTCTAATCTTGAGACTTTATGACTTGTTCAATTTCCAGATCATTCCGAAAAATGCATTCTTTTTGTGAATCTATTTTTTGATTTTGAGTTTTTTATGGATTTTTGAAAAAAAGGTTTTACAAATTTTTATGCAATTTGTGAAAACATTTTGCAACATTTTATGGTTTTAAAAATTTTGAATTTTTAGGTATATATTAATAAAGGTTAGTGAAAGAGTATGTGCGTATATTTACATTGGAGTTTCTGAATATTAACAAGAATTGATTGTGATATTTATACTCGGAATTTATACAGGTTATGCCAGTTATGTTTTTACATACAAGGGTTATAAAGAATTATGTTTGGTACAAATATATACAAGGTTCTTAAAATAATTTGAATATAATTTATAAATATTTTGAAATTTTAATTTTGCAAATAATTTTGACAAACATTTTATAAACATTTAGAAAATTTGAAAATCATTTTGCAAAGCTTTTTCAAAGGTGTGGTAGAATTTTCAAAATATTTTTACAACATTTTCCAAATCATTTACAAATGGAATTTTCGAAAATGTTATTCAGATAAATGAAACAATATTTGCAAAGATTTACAATGGATTTTTACAAAGTTTTGAAAACATTTCATAAATATCTTCCAAAGATTTTTCAAAATATTTACAATCATTTTTCAAATCATTTTGCAAAACATTTTTAAATCGATTTATTAATTACATTTACAAAGAATTGTTGAATGATTAAAGAATAACCCGAATACACTCATCCCTCTATACTTAGGATGAAGCCGTATCCTAAGTACAACACATATGAGTGGGATGAACGCAACATGGAAGAATGAAAGAATTGGAAAATTGAAATGAGAAGCGGAAAAGAAGAAAAATAATCATAAATATTTTTAGGTGCTTCATCTGAATCTGTTGCGTTTGTTGAATGATTTCTTGTAATACCACTTATATAGAATCAACAACATATAGGAATGTGCCATGCTCTGTCTATGGCTTCAGCAACTGTCCATTGACAATGAATGGTTTGCGTCAGATGACAAACCAAATATCAATATACTACCATTGTCATGCACATGTTTGACTAAAAATGGCAAGGTCCATTTCCTCTTCAGTTTTCCCCGAAAAAAGTTTCAACTTTGCATCAAACAACCGGATCTTATGCCTAGGTTCGAAAGTCTTTCTTCAAATATTCTCGTCGTTCCACTTCTTTACTTTCTTTTTGTACATGAGGCAATTGTTGTATGCATAATTTCTAAATTCAAACAAATGGTTCAGATCGATCTATCTTTCTGCGCTTTCCTGCCTTCTTCGAGTCCAAGTTACAACATGTTGATTGCCCATAAAGATTTGTGAATGAGTTCCACGGGTAGGTGGCATGGCTTGTCATATACCATGCGTAGGGAGACATGTGTAAAGGTGACTTGTATGAAGTATGATAATCCCAAAGAACCTGAATCAAGAAATTGTGACCAGTTCTTCCTATCAGGACGCACAACCTTCTATAAAATTTTCTTGATCTCCCTATTTTAGCATTCAACCAAGTCATTGGTCTGAGAGTGGTAAGGAGAGGCAACACGGCGTTCAATACCGTAATACTTCATTAGATTCTTTACTTCTGTGTTAATGAAATAGCTTCCCCCATTTGATATTAGAATGTTCGGAATCCCGAACCGTGAGACGATGTTCTTTTTAAGGAATCGATAGACATTGCGACTATCGACGGCTTGAGTGGGAATAGACTCCACCCATCTACTGGCAAAGTCGATAACAAGAAAGATGTACTCAAAACCCTAGTTATTTGAAAAATGGCCCATGAATTCGATACCCCATGCCTCAACGACATCTGATATATGAATGCACATAAGAGGCATGATATCTTTTGAACTGATGGTGCCGCTCATTTTATGGTAGTTAGTACAACCTTTCACATACTCAATAACATCTTTAAAGAGAGTCGACCATCAAAGGTCGCATTGCATACTTTTGTTGCGTATTCTTCCCAAAATGGTGTCCATCTTCCTCAAGGTTTGTAACAATGTCTCAGGACACAAGTATATTCCTCCTGAGGAATGCACCTCCTGAAGGATATGGTTTGATCCTCAAACGCATCACGGAAGCGTGTTCGTCTTATCGAATACGACAAGGAGCGACTAGTCGGACTAGTTGCTCGATGCAGCGGAATTTAAAAAATTTTATACGACGAAACCACATGATCCAAGAACACTTCTCGAATTGTTTCGTCTAAACCACAAACAAGTAATAGGATTACCTCTTGAAGCGTGGTTGCGATCGAGTCTCTAAACGAAGAGACCTCCTGTCACAAGTCCGATCCGACGGAGGAGACGCTTGCGAGCGCGGAGATGAACCGCGTGCTTCTCTCAATCCATGTTGATGATCCAAGCGGCGGATCTCCTGATCTCGACACACGAGATCCGTCGTCTTCTTCACAAGCGAGGCGCACCGAAGGAGACGGAGATCCACGAGCAGACGATCGGGCAGCATAACGACGATGCTGCGGCGACAGAGAACCTCTCCATGGTATCCATGGTGGACGGCCATGAGAGGGATATAGAGGGCTGACGTCTAGAGAGAAAGAGAGAGAGAGAGAGAGATTCTTCTCAAGCATTTTGTGTGAAAAGAGAGCATGGGTATGCCTCTCTATTTATAGGGTTTTGGGATCCATGGATCTCAATCCATGGGCCAACACAAATCCAATGGCTCTTATTGATTGTGTTTCTTTTAATGGCTAAGATTTGTGTTGGTAAAACCAACAACAATTAATTTAATTTAAATTAAATATATGTTGATAAATCAACACAATTTAATCACAAAATTAAATCATCAATACATGGAGATAATGAAAGGAGAGAAAGCCTCCTTCCATGTGGAGAGGGGGACGACCTCCCTTTCCTAATGGGAGTGGTGGTCGTCCACCCTCCTCCATTAGGAAGGTGGCTATTTCATCTTTTATGTAATCTCCATTATTTGCAACAACTTATGTTGCAAATTATTCTACAAAAATAATTCACAATTATTTTGTAGACATTGCAATCTTGCCATTGAAAAATTTGTGAATCATATTCACAACCCAAAACAAATTGTAAATTACATTTTCAATGTCCGATGTGAATCCAATTCACATTAACATTTAATTAACAAATGTAAATTACAAATAACTCTCTCTTATATATTATAAATAATATTTATAATATATATGACTAATATGGATATTGCTATCCACATTATTCATATCCATGATAATTAAATCACATTTAATCATCTTGGATCTCTATTCTCTTATTCTCAAATAACATGAATCATATTCACATTATTTACATCTTTGATAATCAAATCATATTTAATTATCTAAGACAACTCTCATTATAATATGAATCGAATTCATATTAATCATGATAATTAAATCACATTTAATTATCCATTTCCTCAATGCTCGGATACATATATCAACAATAGAATTATCCATGAACTCCTTCAAGGATAATGCGCTTTCTCCGCAGATACTTGGAGATAAGGACAGGGCGATTGTATTGTTCCACGTATAGTGACATGGATATTGAGATCATATCTCAAATCCAGATCGCGGGCCTCCCATAGATGCTTGATTAAATCAAGACCGCAAATCTAATCTTCTCATTGCATCTGAATCATATTCAGATCAATGTCCAATAATTTGGACTAAGATAAGATTACTTCTCTACTGAGAGGAGTCACTAAAATCCAGACCTGTTTCATCACTCCCTAGGAATGGAAGCGTCATGGTTATACAATCGTTTATGATCACATCACCCTCAGGTATTCCTAATACATGTACATCATGCATACTGGAAGACTCAGATTAAACTCGAAGTATTGGATCAACTTTATACTGTCTACTTCATGGTTTTATCAGTAAGTTTCTCGTTCGATCATTGGGAGTCGGTATTGATCATATACTTTCCAAAAGCATATATCATACCTAGGTCTTGATCATATACTTTCCAAAAGTATATATCAAATCAACAAATTCAGTCAAGCTTCCAAAGCGAGACGACCGGGCGCACGGAATTTGATTCTTCCCAATATCTCATGAGTGAGCTCATGTTTTCCGGTTCAGTAGTGAACCTGTATGATCCCTTTGAGAGATCGTATTACTCATATGCCCTTATATGCACACCAGCGCGTCGGTGTGTAGACCTTGATTAGGTCATCAACCTATTGGTCTGCCAAATGTACATACTCAGACATATAGTAACACATCTGTCTCCGGTT
Organism: Ottelia alismoides; assembly: GCA_037367405.1. Lineage (NCBI taxonomy): Eukaryota > Viridiplantae > Streptophyta > Magnoliopsida > Alismatales > Hydrocharitaceae > Ottelia > Ottelia alismoides. The sequence continues at coordinate 194,417 of JAZKJV010002782.1, forward strand.
AGAGGATGTGTGCCTATATCATGACAGCATATGATATAGGACTTTGGTTATCTCGATCTCGTTAAGTCAACTCTTTGACCTAACTAATCTGACACCTCCGAATCTCTATTCCTATGCAGAGGACCTGCATCAAGAAGTCGGTCAGATATCAGCCTAACTGAGAAAGGATTACCATCTCCTACTCAGGCTGGAGATCATCTCTTAATAATCATTTGACGGTGCTTGATGAGTCCTCAATCTAACTCATTAGATATTCATCTAAGCACCAACCTCTATGATTCAATATTTGAATCAACAGTTGTATGATCATTAAGATGGCCATGGTACATAACCCTAATTGTACTAAGGGACCTATTATGCAAACTATGTACTCTTTATTCCAGATCAAGGAGTGAATTGCAATTACATTTATTACATAATGGCTCGCCGTGGGCTCGCATGTCCAACAATCTCCCACTAGCCCAAAGAGCCATTAATGGACTAATCATTTAAACCCACACTCATGTGACAATCATAGGCTATTTAGAAAATAGCTAGGTAAGCTGATCAGTCACTCCGTTCCCAAGAGACTACGCCAAGTCCTTTTACGGCACTTGCATATCTCCTAGTAACAGTGCTCGCATCCAATGCGAATGTTGCATCTCATGCAACCGATACTCAATTTTGTTGGTTATAGTGTCCTTGACACTACATCTTATTAATTATCATAACCAGTATTCCCATAATCCTTATTAGAATACCTTCATTCCTGGAGATCTCTATCTCCTAAGGTATCTACAGTTAAGACCCTTATAGATCACTATCTACAAGGTCTTAAACCTTTGAAGATAAGACTTTGAGATCACTATCTCTAAGTTTCATCAACTTTGAAGATATTGTTATTACTGCAACCAAGTGTTTTATTTCCAGAGTAGGATTAGTAACAGTTTACTATTCCCACTGCATGGCAGACATATGGCTTTTGTACACATCTAGCATACACTTCAGCTTCGCGTAACTGATGCACAAGTGCAAGCAGTTCTGGCTTTTACTTCCTCAACTCTATGAGGTGCTATCCCTTTAGACAGGTCCTACCACATCTTAAGGCTAGGAAGCCTCTCTTGGAATTTTCTAGAAAATGGAATAAGTCCATGGTGTATTACTAATGTGACGGTCCCAATATCCTCTTCTCTTTGCTTCTAAGCTACTTCAGAACTAAGATCTAAGAGGTATCCTCGAGATCGTATCTCAAGGTATGGAACAACCAAATTATCAAACACTTATTATTTATTCTTATATCATTCTAAATGATTAGAATAATATCTACATTAAGCACGATGAACACAATGGCACTCCCACTAAGCTTCGCATGGCTCATCAAGATTTTATCTGAAATCACAACATTTATAATTTCATAAAATCTTATGTTCCAACTACAAGAAACTTATTGGAGTCCAAAGATGGAGTTCTTCAGCTAGCACATCTTGCTTTCCTCAACCATGAAGCCCTAGGGCTACTTCATATGAATATCCTCAGAGAGGTATTCATAGAGGAATGAAATCTTGACTCACACCATGAAGATGTCATAGACAAGTTGTGTAGCTATAGTTAGCAATATTCCGATGGGTTAAAGCAAGGTCACTGGAGAGCAAGTCTTATCGCAAGCGATGCCTTCTCTTCGGTGTGTAGCTCATGGCTACGAACCGTGCTTTGAAGGTCTATACCTTCTCATCAGGTTCCCTCTTTCTCTTGAAGATCCATTTACCACCTTAATGGGTCTGACCCATATAGGTGGATCCTCGAGGGTCCATATACAACACTTGTATATGAAGTCTACATTAGACTTTTATTGCGAACATCCATCTTTCCATGTCATGATCCTCAGGAGCTTCATCACATGAAGTCCGATCATTTTCAGATTTAACTGACACATGAATCCATCCTCAAACTTATTTGAAGAGGTATTAATGTTTCATCTTTAATTATCTATTTTAGTTTCCGATTTCAGGAGCCTCATTATCTTCTCAAGATTAAATGAGTTCCTTTATTTCATTTTCATCTTGATTTTCAAGAGAATCATCCTATAAGAATCATATTCTCAAAGATGAGATCTTTTAAGAATCTCAAGGTCATAAAGTAGGTATCCAATACCATCCTTTATTTTCCTAATGAAGTAGCACTCTTTGGTGCTAGATTCCAGCTTACTAGCTTGGAACCTTATTAAATATATATAATGTAGTCTCTACCACATATACATATACCTGGAAACTAAGAGATAATTATGCTAAGATTAATCATTGATCAAATCATGTCACGCATGATTAATTGCATCTCCTTACAACTCTATTGAGTTAAGGTTCATTAGGAGGGGTGAGATAGAAATGATATTCATATCTCTATAAGGTATTTCTTGAATTCATCTTATAGGTACAAGCTACCTTGGTTAGATCAAATTCATTTCATCTTCCTTCAAACTTTGGTTCTAAACCAAAATTGTGAAATCTTTGAACATTTCAATGTTTTTTAATGTGAAGAGAAGAAAGTTCATATCATACATAATCATCAATGAATATCACATATCCATAATGTTTACTATGATATAGATGATTCTCATACATCAATATGTATGAGATCCTGAATAACTTGACATCTTACATCTTTCCCAAAGAAAGGTGTATTGGACATTTTTCTTTGAATACAATATTCATAAGTATGTAAGATTTGAATCTTTAGACAATCTAAAGTTTCATGTCTTACTAGTCCATTGATCTCATCAACAGACATATGTCCAAAACTTGATGCCAGATCATTGTCAAATGATCTTTATCCTCCCATTGATCTTTAAAGGTTTAATTTTCAGTATTAGAAATCTTAATGAATCATTCATTAATTTTCTAATTTAATAGAGTCCACTAGATTTTAGATTACTATCTGAAATATCTCCATCATAACTCTTTATGATAGATTTATTACAGAATTCATGTTTATATCCAACAAATAGAAATAAACAATGAATGCATTCTAACATCTAGGTCATAGAGACATTCTCTAAGACTAAGGTCTCTCCCACTGAAATTAATAAGTCTATCAATCCAAAAGAGATTGTTGCAACAATTGCATCAAAAATCTCAAGGATAACTAAAGACCTTAAGATCAAATTTTACAGTCTTCTAAAACATATGCAACCAATTGCAAGTGTCATTAGAAGATTGAGATACAATCATTAGACTTTATCTTAAGTAAGTCAATTTCAATGATTATATGTAGATTATTCTGATGTACTATCTGATTCCTTCTCTAAAGATTCTAAATAGATTTGATAGTCATACTATCAACACATCAATTTATTGCAATATTGGCATTTATCCAACTCTTTGGATGTCATATGGAAGTCACAGAAGTATAGTCAACTCTTTGATTATACTTCTTGCTTGGGTCCAACCCATGCTTCCACTGCGCTCCCTTTATCTATAAACAACCAATGCTTACGACTAAGGACCTCTTATGTTAAATTCAAAAGAATTTAATGTAAGAGCATTTCGACATTTATACATTCTTCACCCAATTCATACAATACGAATATTATGAAGCTTCATGAATGACTAGAGTATAGACAGTAGAATGATGACACTCATCAACTACATCCATCTAAACTCTTAAAACATAGGTTCAGGTAGGTACTCAAACAATTTGAATACATCATCTCTTACAGAGCTACCATTCTACATGATGCAGAGAACCATGTCATTCATGATTAAATGTCAAGAGCACATATGTATGCTATAATATCTTTATTGATTTTATAAGGATTATTTGACAATTGCGATCATCATCGACATGTCACTTCCAAAATACATTCGATGAGATCAAGACTTATAGAGACATACAAACCCTAGGGTTTTAGTCCTATTGTCTTATTTAATTATCATTCCTCATTATTGTGAGGAAACTTGAACATTGCAACCACATACATTATGTGTCCAATTGCAAGTATAATATCTGGATCAAAAGGTCCAATCCATGTTTTTTTACTAGTTATCATTGAGTATAACATTGAGTGGGATTAATGAAGGATTATCTGAAATAAGAAATTTGAATAAATATATATAAATATTTAATTTACTTTGACTTACGAATTTTTATATCAAAGTTGTCTTGCCTTGTCAACACTGAAAGTTCATTCCCTTAATCACTTTCAATGTAAGAGATATACTTACCATCATATCTCAGCAAGATCTGGGATCTCCTTCCTTATCTTTGTTACAACCCAATAATATGAGAAACTGCAACTCGGATAAAAAGAAGCGGGAACACATTCCGCCTTGCAGGTCCAACTTGCATCTCCCAATTCGGTCTTTAATACCCAGGCCCACCACCCCTAAGGTGATGTTGACCCGTCATTAATTGAACCAACCGTCAACAGGAATAGAACTCGTTATGCGCAATCCAATATCGCCCCAATAATATGAGGATCCGATATTGGGGTCACTACGCATACAGCCTTACTCTTTCGAGAAGCAAAGAGCCCGATCCAGATGCGCTTGCATATAGGATCTGTCACTTCGGACAGACGTCTCCTATATACAATCCCTAGCGACGGAACCCTTCGCCTTGACAGGAGACCATGGATGTCACTTATGTGATCCTCCATATCATATTCAAATTATAATTAATCATTATGAATCACATTCATTACGATTAATTCTTCCAAGGGAAATAATAACTCTATTCATAATAGAGTGTTCTTAATTGGATATAATTAACTTAATCATATCAAATTAATTTTTCAATCCAATTCAATGAACAAACTTGATTTTACTTGAATATATGGTATTATCTCAAAATACATATTAATTCGTATTTTAATAATTAGAAAAATACAACTTAATCCCTCGGACATTATCCCGGCCCTACCCGCTGTCATGGCCCGTACCGGCGGGAGTGGGACGGACCGCATACGTTGCAACCTGCTACCCCAACGATCCCCGACTAGATACCATATCCGCCTCGGGAAAGGATAATGCCAAATTAATTAATTTGTACTTGAGATGATCATCGATTCTTCAACCGAAATTATACCATATAGTAATCAAAACAATTTTTCTTATAAGGAAATTTGCTAGACAAATTCCCAATCTTATTCAAGCAAGGAGTTTGTTGATTGTGTTTTCAATCATGATCTAGATCAAATCTAATCAATTAATTGGTTGGGGCCAAGTCAATTAAGGAAATAATCATCTTCCAATATTTCTCAAATATTTTCCATAATTATTTCTCGAAATTAACAATTAATTTCATTAATTGACAATCACATGGTTCTTGATTAGGAAAGTAATTTCAGCAGTGACCCCTACTTACTAAAATTAGCATATCTCAAACAATTTAAATCCAAATTACGCAAAGTAAGTTTCCATAGTTTGCTAACTTGATTTACAACAGAACCTATGTGATTTGCACGCATTTTGAGGCGTATCTAAACAGTACTTAACTCCTTAATTACGTTAAGATTCACAGTTCCCGTAACAGTGAATACATGTTCATTAAAACAACCATATCTAGAGCAAACGAAATCCGATTTATGCAAACTCAGATCCTATGGTTTCCTTATTTAATGGGGAACAAAATCCAAATAAATAATTCGTGCTTAAACATTTTAAACATGGCCGAAATTATTTACTAAACAGATCTGCGAAATCAAATGCGATAAAAACTTCCGCGACCTTAACGAACCCAAGCCGTCCTCGGTTAGCGAATCATATTCGAAACCGTCGACCTAAGGCTCTGATACCACTTGAAGGATATGGTTTGATACTCAATCGCATCATGGAAGCGTGTTCGTCGTATCGAATACGACAAGGAGCGACTAGTCGGACTAGTTGCTCGATGCAGCGGAATTTAAAAAATTTTATACGACGAAACAACATGATCCAAGAACACTTCTCGAATCGTTTCGCCTAAACCACAAACAAGTAATAGGATTACCTCTTGAAGCGTGGTTGCGATCGAGTCTCTAAACGAAGAGACCTCCTGTCTCAAGTCCGATCCGACGGAGGAGACGCTTGCGAGCGCGGGGATGAACCGCGTGCTTCTCGCAATCCATGTTGATGATCCAAGAGGCGGATCTCCTGATCTCGACACACGAGATCCGTCGTCTTCTTCACGAGCGAGGCACACCGAAGGAGACGGAGATCCACGAGCAGACGATCGGGCATCATAACGACGATGTTGCGGCGACGGAGAACCTCCCCATGGTATCCATGGTGGACGGCCATGAGAGGGATAGAGAGGGCTGACGTCTAGAGAGAGAGAGAGAGAGAGATTCTTCTCAAGCATTTTGTGTAAAAAGAGATCATGGGTATGCCTCTCTATTTATAGGGTTTTGGGATCCATAGATCTCAATCCATGGGCCAACACAAATCCAATGGCTCTCATTGATTGTGTTTCTTTTAATGGCTAAGATTTTTGTTGGTAAAACCAACAACAATTAATTTAATTTAAATTAAATATATGTTGATAAATCAACACAATTTAATCACAAAATTAAATCATCAATACATGGAGATAATGAAAGGAGAGAAAGCCTCCTTCCATGTGGAGAGGGGGACGGCCTCCCTTTCCTAATGGGAGTGGTGGCCGTCCACCCTCCTCCATTAGGAAGGTGGCTATTTCATCTTTTATGTAATCTCCATTATTTGCAACAACTTATGTTGCAAATTATTCTACAAAAATAATTCACAATTATTTTGTAGACATTGCAATCTTGCCTTTGAAAAATTTGTGAATCATATTCACAACCCAAAACAAATTGTAAATTACATTTTCAATGTCCATTGTGAATCCAATTCACATTAACATTTAATTAACAAATGTAAATTACAAATAACTCTCTCTTATATATTATAAATCATATTTATAATATATATGACTAATATGGATATTGCTATCCACATTATTCATATCCATGACAATTAAATCACATTTAATCATCTTCGATCTCTATTCTCTTGTTCTCAAATAACATGAATCATATTCACATTATTTACATCTTTGATAATCAAATCATATTTAATTATCTAAGACAACTCTCTTTATAATATGAATCGAATTCATATTAATCATGATAATTAAATCACATTTAATTATCCATTTCCTCAATGCTCGGATACATAAATCAACAATAGAATTATCCATGAACTCCTTCAAGGATAATGCGCTTTCTCCGCAGATACTTGGAGATAAGGACAGGGCGATTGTGTTGTTCCACGTATAGTGACATGGATATTGAGATCATATCTCAAATCCAGATCGCGGGCCTCCCATAGATGCTTGATTAAATCAAGACCGCAAATCTAATCTTCTCATTACATCTGAATCATATTCAGATCAATGTCCAATAATTTGGACTAAGATAAGATTACTTCTCTACTGAGAGGAGTCACTAAAATCCAGACCCGTTTCATCACTCCCTAGGAATGGAAGCGTCATGGTTATACAATCATTTATGATCACATCACCCTCAGGTATTCCTAATACCTGTACATCCTGCATACTGGAAGACTCAGATTAAACCCGAAGTGTTGGATCAACTTTATACTGTCTATTTCATGGTTTTATCAGTAAGTTTCTCATTCGATCATTAGGAGTCGGTATTGATCATATACTTTCCAAAAGCATATATCATACCTAGGTCTTGATCATATACTTTCCAAAAGTATATATCAAACCAACAAATTCAGTCAAGCTTCCAAAGCGAGACGACCGTGCGCACAGAATTTGATTCTTCCCAATATCTCATGAGTGAGCTCATGTCTTCCGGTTCAGTAGTGAACCTGTATGATCCCTTTGAGAGATCGTATTACTCATATGCCCTTATATGCACACCAGCGCGCCGGTGTATAGACCTTTATTAGGTCATCAACCTATTGGTCTGCCAAATGTACATACTCAGACATATAGTAACACATCTGTCTCCGGTCAGAGGATGTGTGCCTATATCATGACAGCATATGATATAGGACTTTGGTTATCTCGATCTCGTTAAGTCAACTCTTTGACCTAACTAATCTGACACCTCCGAATCTCTATTCCTATGCAGAGGACATGCATCAAGAAGTCGGTCACATATCAGCCTAACTGAGAAAGGATTGCCATCTCCTACTCAGGCTGGGAGATCATCTCTTAATAATCATTTGACGGTGCTTGATGAGTCCTCAATCTAACTCATTAAATATTCATCTAAGCACCAGCCTCTATGATTCAATAATTGAATCAACAGCTGTATGATCATTAAGATGGCCATGGTACATAACCCTAATTGCACTAAGGGACCTATTATGCAAACTATGTACTCTTTATTTCAGATCAAGGAGAGAATTGCAATAACATTTATTGCATAATGGCTCGCCGTGGGCTCGCATGTCCAAACCTCCTTCTGATGCAATCTTCTCCTTCATGAAATAAATAAGGGTCCTCCCACTGATAAAAATATATATCTGACAAGATCTTGTCAACTTTCTGCTTTGGCCAATCTTGAAGAGTTCTCTTGGAGACGAGATAAATAATAATATCAGCGTACCAGGGGAGCGAGGTAATAGACAGAACTGCCTCATATGGGAAAGTTTCTGTAATCGGAATCATGTCCTGCTTAGGAGTGTTTGTTTCTGTGATTTTGGAAAGATGGTCTGCCACCACATTTTTTGTTCCAGTCTTATCTCAAATTTCTAGGTCAAACTCTTGGAGTAGAAGGATACATTTGATCAAACGAGGTTTGTCATCCTTCTTGCTTTGTAAGTACTTGATGGAAGAATGATCCATACATACAATAACCTTAGATCCAAGCAAATGTGATCTGAACTTTTCTAGTGCAAAAACAACAGCTGGCAGTTCTTTCTCTGTGATAGTGGGCCTCGTTTAATGTCATGCTAGTATAATGAGTAGCAAATGGTACTCCATCTCGTCTCTGACCTAGAACAACCCCAATGGCATAATCAGAAGCGTCAGTCATGATCTCAAATGGAAGAGACCAGACAGGTGGCTGTAGAACAGGAGCTTGTGCGATCAGATCTTTCAACTGGTTGAAGGCTTGGAGAACTCTGTCATTCACAATGAAATCGGTCTCCTTGCCAAGAAGCTTAGTCAATGGTCGGGCAATTTTGTTGAATTATTAGATAAATCTTCTGTAGAATCCTACATGCCCTAGGAATAACCCAAATTGCTTCATAATAGTTGGTGACTCAAGTTTCAAAACTACGTCCACCTTTTCCAGGTCAACCTCCATGCCACACATGGAGATGGTGTGACCCAGTACGATTCCTTCCATCACCATAAAGTGACTCTTCTCCCACGATGGCGCCAAGTTAACTTCACAAAATCTTTGTAGCACTCGGTCTAGATATGTAAGCCATTGATCAAAGTTGTCCCCGCAGACCGAGAAGTGATCCATGAATACCTTGAGGAAACTACCAACCATATCTGCAAAATACTACCAACATACACATTTGAAAAGTGGTGGGTGCATTGCACAATCCGAAGGGCATTCTTATGAAGGCGTATATCTCAAATGTGCATGTAAAGGTAGTATTCTCTTGGTCCTCGAGAGCAATGGTAATTTGATTGTATCCAGAGTACCCATCCAAGAAGCATAAATACTCATTCTAGGCCAGTCTTTCGACTATCTGGTCGATGAAGGGAAGCGGGAAATGATCCCTTCTTGGTAGCTAAGTTCAAGCGCTAATCAACACAGACACACCAGGAAGTCAGTACTCTGGTTGGGATCTCCTCTCCCTTGTTGATCGTCACGACAGTGATCCTTGATTTCTTGGGAACCACATGTAACAAACTTACCCATTTAGAATCGAATATGGGATATATGAATCCTGCATCACATCATTTCGTGATTTCTTTCATCACAACCTCCCGGAGGTTAGGGTTCAGTCTCCATTGGAATTCTCGAAAAGGCTTGTTGTCTTCTTCAAGGTATATGTGATGCAAGAAAGTGATGGGTTGATCCTATGGAGATATGTTATCTTCTAGTCTATCACCTTGTGGTTTCTTTCAAGAACCTCAAGCAAATGAGATTCTTGGTCTTCAGTCAAATGTCAATTGATAATGACCAGATACATGTTTGGTTCACCCGCAAGGAAGGCTGGTGATAGAGATTTGCAAAGGGTTGCACGGTCTCACAGGGCGAGACCGCAGTCGGTGTTTTGACCACTCCATAAACCTCGCTCGATCAGCAAATAACCCACAAATTAAATAAAAGCAATGAATAGCACAAAATGAGTTAAAATTTATTATTCTCTACAACTAGGTGCATACAATCAAGTGTGTAGAGGTCGAACAACAGAGAGAAATATGGGTAGCCCATGGTTATTTTTGAATAGAAAATATTATGTCCAACCATGTCATTTAATATATATATATATATATACGTGGGTTTTTTATTTTTGATTTTTTTATTTTTGTTATATATTTTTGTATTTTGTTTTCTATTTTATATATTTTTTCCATTTTGTAATTTCAGATTTTGTATTATCTTTTTCTAAAATATAAATATAATGTAGCTATATATATTGTATATACACATTATAGAATAATATACTTATAAATATTCGTAAATACAAATAAAATACAGAATAATATTTTGGAGGTTTTATATATTTTTTTAATGTTTTTGTGATGTTTCTAGAATTCTTGTTAATTTTTATGTACTTTTAAAGTAAAAAATATCCAAATTCATGGATTTAATAAATAGGCCAAAATTAATTTGAATTTTAAAAATAGTAAATAAGGTCCAAAATTACTCAAATAAATTTTAATATATAGATAATCATATAAAAGGAAATTATAAAACATAAAAACATATTTTTGGATTTTTTTAACGATTTTCTAGATTTTTATAAAGGTTTTTGGAATTTTTCAATTTTAGGAGTTTTCTTTTTCCATTTTTAGTGATTTTTTGTATGTAGGTAAAGTATGATAAAATAGACAATATATATTTTTTGGAATTTTTCAAGACATTTTTCTATTTTTTGGTATTTTATATTGTAGATAGAACAAAAATGAGGCTCCTTTTCATTTTTAATAAATGGTTAAAATGTCCAAAAATGCAAAATAAATACATGGTATGAAAGAACATGCTACCAGGCATCTAACCCTATTTTTGCATAATTTCAGAAGCTAGGGTGTTGTTTTTAATAAATGAAATCCAAGCACCAAAAATATATAAACTGGTAGGGACATATTTGCCATTAAAATAAAGATCAAGGGTTCATCTGCAAATGTGTCAAAATTATACAATGTATTTAAAAAATTATTGGAATAAAAATAAATAAATAAGGCTGTAGGAGCTTACATGCAATATGCCCAGCTCACATGGGACGACACGCGAGCTGAGCTGGATAGGTCCCAAAAGTAAATATGCAAAAGTCTAGAAGCCTGCGTGCAAAATGTCCATTTTATTATAAATGTTACATTTTATTTACAATATTACTAAGTAAATATACAAAAAGGTGAGACGCAGTGTGCAATTACCCCATCAAACGTGCGCGATCAAATGGCTCGCCCTCCATCATTAATCCACGAGGCAGCTTCAGAGCGGACGATACCCCTTCACTGGTGACGGGTGTGATTAGATCGCAGGACGCGATCTAACGGTTATGGCTCAAATGATCGGGCGCCTCCTATAGTGTGGGAAGAATATGCGTGATTGAACGGTTCTAGATGGACTTGGAAGAAATGGGAAGAATTCCTCCCCTGAGTCTGCTCTATCGCCTTTTATCGGATGCTCCGACCTCCTTCCGGCACACTGAGATGTTCTCCATGATCTTGTATGCTCCACGGACTTGCCGGACACCTCGAAAATCTATGGAACTTGCCGGAGAAGCTCTGGAGGACGAGGCTTCCTGGAGGTACTTTGGAACCTCAAAACTGCCCCAGATGAGACCCTTCGCATGCGGTTCCTATATTAATAAACTCACAGGTCGAGGGCAAAGTGTCTTGACCCTATTAGGTGTGGAATGGATGGTGGATGAAGCGAAGGCAGTGGTGGCTCTGGCGAGGGTGGTGGAGTGAGCACCGTTACATAGATCTGGAGGAGATCTGGGTGAGTGAAGTGTGTGGGGTGATCAGAAGGCGTCGAGGAACGAAATGAGGGTGGAGGCGTGGCGAATAACAAGCGATACATGATGAGAACGTTATCTGGAGCGGAGCTCCAGCGAACTACGAATTGAGTGACTAAATCAAAACTACGGTCTAAGCACGAAAGTAAATGCGAAAATAAAAAGATGGAATAGAAATCTAGCTAAAGACAGAGAAATACTCAGCTTTTTCACCTGCGGTGGTCGGCAGGGAGCAGGGCATGCCGAAGCGTCGCCTGGGTGCACCCCTATCCTCCTGGAGCTGATCCGGACTATAAAGATGTTCCTCCTGTCACGAGTAAGTTCCCTTGTCCAAGAAATCAGGATCCTAGACTCGGAACAGTGACCAAAGAGGAAGAGGGAGACAGAGGAGCTTATCTATAAACGTGTAAAGGCACCCTTATTGATGGTTGATTTGGAAGGAATCGAGATTATGTACAAGAAATCTGAAGGGCCGACGTGGATCCTCGAAGATCAATGATGAATTCCTCTGAAGGAAGCAAGCGTGATGGATTGATGTCTTGAGCGAGAAAAATGCATAAACAAATATGGTTCTGACAAGTCATAATGCTTGGGGAGGGAATGGACCAGGGGTAAATGGTCGGAGCGATCAGATTGGTCCAAGTAGGCGCACTATAGGATAAAACTGCATATTTTTTCGGAAATAATTATTCAAAAATAGTAATTGATTGTATTAATTTTTTAGTGTAAAAAATGTTTATTCTTTTATGTAGTATTTTAATATGATTTTTATTTTTTGGTGTTATTTATTACAAATCAATTATTAGGGGCGTATTTATAGGTATATTCATCTATGTTTTGGTTATTTTTCATCTATGTTTTTTGCTATTTTATTTTTATTTTATATATTTTATTTTATTATTTACTTTTATTATTTTATATAATTATAACCTATTTTTATGTACATAAATAAATTTTTATTATATTTTTATAATGCTATTTGTATACTTAAATAAAATATTATGTAAATTATATAGGTGTTATTATAGGTATTTTATCTATGTATTATGTATATTATTTTATTTTGATCCATTTTCTTGGTTTTTATTTTAGCTTTATATTTTTAGTAGAATATAAATAACATTTACAAGAGTGTAAAAATATAAAAGAATAAAAGAATAGATTTTTCTTTTATTTATTTATAAGTATTGGCATAGGTATTTTACCTATGTTTTTATATAGACTTATCTTATTTTTATGTTTTCTTTATTGTTTTATTTTAGTTTTAATATATACATAAGTCGTGAATAATATTTACAAAATTATAAAAATATAAAATTGTAAAAATAATAAAGAATAAATAAATTGAATATTTTATTCATGTTTACTATACAATAGGGGCCCAAAACCAAACTTTGACACCTTAACTCCAAATAATATGAAACCAACATCATTAAATAGCTTATTAAGAGTTATATACAAATAAAGTAGCTTTGATATAATTTGAGTTTTTATTTGAGAGATATGAGTCTGGGAAGTTGGGATTTTGGAATTTTATTCTAAATATAAAAAATACACAGTATATTATTTTTGTATGAAATCAATTTTATATTTTTCTAAATTTTATCATATATAACTTTCATGTTCAAAGTTCTCTTATTTGAGGTACAAAAAGTGAAAAATAAAATAAGTCCCAAAAATGAATAAAGAATGAATTAATAAATGGGAGTTTTATGGTATTTTTTGCCCTTATCTCCCCCTACTTTATTCCTTATTGACCTAGTTATCAAGATGCTTAGGTCTCATGGTTTAGGGTCATAAAATATCTTTGATCTTGTATTCTTTTTCTTTCTTCTCTTTATTCTATAATTTTGGCATTAAAAATAGTATTTTATACAGTATTTACACAACAATGCATGAGTGTTAATTTGCCTAAATTAGAGGTAATTACATGCATTTACTAGGGTTTAAAGGCCAAAATGATAGAATAAAGGTAATGAAATGGAGATTCATCAATCCCCCCTATATCTGCCTTTGTTAGTCCCTAGCAAACATTTATGCAATACGCGCAGAAAAGAAAAACAAAGAAAAGAAAAAGAAAAAAGATGGATTAAGTTTAATTATCAAACTTGTCTTCACAAAATCAAAGTTTGGAGCTTAAGTCGGACCTTTGAAATTTTAATGCGGGCGGAACCTTATTGGAAATCGGATTTGAAATACAACAGCCTTCGAGAATCCCAAAACTCTGCTCAAGTCCCCTCAATAGCCAGGTCAGAATACTTCAACTCATGCGCAAACCCTTATGACTATGAATCTGACTTGTACATTGTATGTGATAGAGGCTCCCCCCAACTGAAATGACAAAGAGACTGATCTCTCCAGCATGACAACCCAATGATTCCCCAATCCAGCAACTCTTTCCTCGAGGAGCGAGGTATTCCCTTCTAAGTTCAAGTGACAACCGGCTCAAGAGAAGGGGTGAAGAGAAGAATAGACAATAGCCGGTGTAGCTACCTATCCTTGGATGCTTGACCAGTGTAGCCAAGTCATCTAGCTGCAGGCTCACATATCATGACTTTGAAGCACAAGCTTGCTTATTAACTATAAATATGTACACTCCAGCATGCATTTTATTTTCAATCAGGCTAGTCCACTTTATTAGAGTTTTTTCTTTTTGCTCTCTTCTTTACTTTTAAAATGCCATATATAGCAGCATTTACATAGGGAGTTTTTCCTCTTGAGCCAGTAGACTATCCCTCTTTTGAAACATTATTGCAACCTACACTCTCTTGTCTTTAGACATCACTATCATTGGACGGGTTGGGGTGCACTTCTCTCCCTAGACAAGGACAAATGTTTCCACTTGTGTGTGTCTCATATCGGAAAATCGAATACCCTCACCACCCCAACTGAGTTGAGCCAAGTGAAAGGTGCAGGTGTCCAAGTTAGGTCATTATCGACAAGACACGTGCATGTGCTCCGAAACACTCTACTTAGGCAGTCAAGAATCCATTGAACCAAGTCTCATAATCCTCAAAGAATTAAGTCAGCTTGACCTGAAGTACTTCAATTCCAGCTTTTATAAAGTTCATGTTATTAGGTGGATTTAAGGTCTAACCAAACTCCAATCTTCAGATTTTACTTAGACTAGTTCAATTACCAAACTAAATCTGAAAATGCCAATGCTATGCAAATGTTATGTACAATGCAATGAAAAATAATTTTGTGATGCAATTTTCAAAATTTGAACTTTTTATGGATTTTTGGAAAAGATGATGCAGATGCATTTTTGAAATTTTTCAAAAAACAATTTTACAAATGTTTTTAGTATTTTAAATTTTCAAATGTTTTTTTTATTTTTGAAAAAAAAGATTTTGGCTTAAAAACTAGGTACACATATTTACATGGGGATGCATCTTGTACTTACAAGAATTGGGTTTTAATAATTTACAAGGGGTAAGTGATCATTTATATATATATATATATATATATGTATATAAAGAATTTTAGGGTGATGTATATATTCCTCAAACTTATTTAAAAATCATTTTACAAATCATTTTGAAAATAATAGTCCAAACTAATTTTACAAATAAATTTTACAAACATTTACATACATTTGAAAATTATTTTGCAAAGATTTTTCAAATAGTATATATAGATTTTTCAAAATATGTTTGCAACCATTTTTCAAATATTTGCAAATCGTTTACCAAACATTTGTATTTCACACAAAGGAAAGAAATTTTATAAACAAAACATTTTTACAAAGGTTGAAGACATTTTACAAAATATTTTTCAAACAGCTCTTCAAAAGATTTTTCAAAAGGATTTCTAAACTATTTTTCAAACATTTTGCAAAAGTATTTTCACCTGATTTATTAGTCAGTATGTAAAAAGAATCTGAGGAAATATAAGAATCTTTTTATTATGTGATTTTAGTGTGATATGTGTTGTGTTTTATAAGGTATCATAGCCATAATAATTATTTAAAATACGGAAGTATGAGCTATGACTAAAGTTTATACATAGTATATACAACCCCCTATATTTAGCTTGAGCTATGTCCTCATAGATCAGAGAGAGAGAAAAGAAGGCATAACTCATATTGAGTATAGAAAAGTCTAAAGAATAGATGAATACGGAAGGAATGAACGAATGAGAAGTCTACCGTCCACCCATACTTAGGATCAAATAATACTAAGTATAGCATACTGTACATAAGGTAGGGAGGGTCAAGGGTGGGAATGAACAAATCTCCGCTCGGACTATTTCCCCCTATACCTAGGATCAACTAATCCTAAGTATAGTCAAGAAGAGGAAATAGTGGAGGGAATGAATGATTGAAGGACGTGGGGTGCACACCCCCATATACTTAGAACAAAGTACGTCCTAAGTATAGAAGTCTGACAAATAAATATGCAAATACAGGGTTCAGAATACAAAAATTATAAAAAGTAAAATAAATATACAGACTGGTCTTAGATGTGATTACCTATAGACTGTGGGGTATGAATGAAAGTTTTCCAGATTGCACGTGCCCCTCACATGATATCCAACTGGTAGGGGCGGCGCCATATTTTCCATGAAATCCAAGGGCTTTGATATAAATGTCCTCCAGAGCACGTGCGCAGCACATGCCTCATCTAGAGTTGGTCCTCCTTGCAATTGGTAGTACCCTCGGGGGATGTGGCGCAAATTCTCCAAAGAAGGTGTGCTCTCCACATGAGGGGAGTTTCCCCCCTTTCTTCTTCCTGCGTAGGCGGGGGTTTCCGGGTGGGGAGCTGGCGACTTGAAGGGAGCTGCTGGCATGGTAGCCGAGCTGCGAGGAGCGGCTGGCGAAGGCGGTAACGGTGGCGTCTGGCCGCGTAGGTGATCTGTGGTAAGGAGCGGCTGGCGAAGGCGATAACGGTGGCGTCTGGCCGCGCAGGCGCGGAGGCAGGGGAGTGCAACCGGAGGGACGTTGAGGGTGTCACAGGTGTCCTGCAGTCTAAGGGAGGCGCGCGGCTTGCAGTGTTGACGAGGGGGGTGGTGGAAGGCGAGGATAGTGTGGGAGTGGTGGTGCAATGAGTGAAGCCAAGAATTGGGTGAAAAACAGGGGAATCAAGGGAAAAAGAGAGGGAGAATGGAAGATAAAATAGAGGGGGAGAAAATAAGGATTAGAGGAAGGGACTACCTGGGGGTTTTCTTGCTGGAGGAGGAGGGGCTGTGGCCACCTTCAGTTGTCGCCTCAAGAGCTGCTGCGAGGAGGCAGCTCGAAGCTCGAGCAGAAGAGAGTTTCTGCAGCACGAAGATAGAGATCTTCATGGATCTCGCCTCGCCGAAGTTTGGGCTCGTCGTCACTGTCTTGGAGTGATGATCTGTCATCAGACCAAACCAAGAAGCTGGATCTTCTCTCGTGAGTGGTGAATGATCAAGTATCTGGTGTCTAGATGGGTTTTATAGGGAGGAGGAAGTCGACGAGGGGTTAAGGGGTAGGCGGTCGTTGTGCGGTGGCCACGAGGATAAGGGAGCGGCTTGCTGGTGGCCATTGGTTGCGGGCTGCTGGCGGAGAGGATAGCGAGAAGTTGTTGCACAGAAGACATTAGCGGAGAAGAAGGAGGCGGAGGTTTGACCAAAGAGGGATGAGAAGGCTTGAGAGAAGAAATTATTTTATAATTTTTATTGTTTATTTTTTAAATTTTTTATAAAAATGAAATAAAATAAGATAAAAAATGAGTGACACATGGCAGCTCTAGAAGCTGCCACGTGTCAACTCCAAAAAAATCAGAAAACAAAAATAAAAGAAAATTGGGAAAGAAATAGCAAATGACCTTGAATCGAAAAGTGCTCAACAAAAATTGTTGTCTCAATGAGATATACAACTTTCATGAAGAGACCGAGAGCAAAATAGGTCATATGTGCAAAGCGATATTTTTGAGGTACTCTATGTACATAGAATATCTTGATTTTTGGGTTTTGTATTTTTTAGTGATTTTTAATTAAGAGAAAAATCAAGAAAAATTATGATAAAATCAAAAATAAATATTTACACATTAATCTATTTTTTTGGATTTTTAGTAAATAAGAAGATAGGGAAATAAAAGGAAGAAAAAAAGTGAGAAATTTGTACATACTCATAAAGGACACTCAAACTTGGTCAGTTTCTTTATTTTTAGTCTTATTTTAAATTCGGATTTTTGTGGATTTTAATAAAACTTTCGTCAAAGAATATAAATGAAAAATAAATAAGCGAAAAAGAGTTAATTATGTACATAAAACAATAGGCCAAAAATGGGTAAAAACACGAAAACGCAAAAGAGGCCCAAAACCCAACTTTCACATACGAGCTCCGATTTTTATGAAATTAGTCTCATTTTGAATGTCTTCAAATATATATTACTTTAAAAGTGAGTAGACCTAAATCGGATATTGTATGAGGAAGATATGAACATTTTAGTCTATCTGGTCTGAAATTAGAGTTTTATCTCACGGGCCAATTATTTGAGTTAGTAATTTTTTGTATTTTTTCTTTAATATTGTTAGTAATTTATACATAGTGGAGTTTGTTTGAGGTGATTTGGAGTTGGCATGAATTAGTTAAAAATGCATGAAGTTGGGTGCAAATGTGAAGATGGCTATGAATGCAATTATGAGTGCTAAAATGCAAATATTAATTTTACATGCATGAATGGTAAAAATGCAGAATAGATGATGAAATGCAGCTAATTACTCGGGAACGAAGCTCTATTTTTATCTTTTAGTATGATGAATCGTGGATTCATTGACCCCCTATGCATAAACCTTGCTCGTCCCCTAGCAACTAGAATGAAATGCAAATGTGAAATGATTTTAGGTTCCATACCAAAATCGTGAACAAAAGGTGAAAATGGAGCTAGACCCGACCTTTGGATTGATAGTGTGGCGGAACTTATGTGAGACTTAGGATTTTAAAATCAACAACCCTCAAGTTCTACATATCATTGTAACAAATTCGGCTCGGAAGTCATCTTAGATCAATCCTTCTCCTAAAGCATATCCCATGAACATTGAACAACTGTCTCATGTGTGTGAAATGTTTTAGCTCTCCCCATCAAGAATGTCGGACTACCATGCAAACCTCCTCCCAGTAACTCATCCTCTGGGAGTCAGGTATTTCCTTCTAAGGTCTGTCACGATGTGTTCACAATCGAAAGGGGGTGAAGTTAGAAGAAAGAGAAAAGAACTTGAGGGTGACCAGTGTAGCCATCTCTTCTTGAGAAGTCGACCAGTTTAGCCAAGTATCCACTAAGATCTGCAGGTTTTCTTGATGCTTGGACCTTTTTGGTCAGATATTTATTTGATAATTTGGCTTCTATTTTATATGGAATTTTTGGTAACTCTGCACGGATCTTTTTGTGCCCCTATGGATATAGAATCTTTTTTTCCGTACATTTTTGGGGTCTTAGAAAAATTATGCCCAACCGTCGATCCCTTTTCCGAAGCTTTATTTCAACCCACACTCAGGTCTTTAGATGTCCACGCTACCAGAAAAGAGACCCGCACAGTCATCCAACATCCCGTTTGAGTTGAGCTAAGTGCATAGTGCGAGATAACAAGTTTATTCCCTACTCAAAAGCTAAACCCAGAATTGGGAGACCAGGTGATGAATCTGTGATTCGTCATCTTTATTCATTTATTTTAGCTTAAAATCCCTTATAAAACACCTGCATATAACACTAACTCCATATTCTTACTAACTTGCATCTGTGTAAATATTGTACATTTCTGACTAAATTTTAACCTAAAATAAATAAATAAATAAATAAAGGAAAAATAAAGAAAAGAAAATAAAAAAGGAAGATTGTATACAGGTTGACCCGAACCCCGAGAGAAGGTCAAGACTTGACCTGATCGACCAGGAATAAAGTAGGGGGAGATAGGGTCCTTAACCAGAAAATCCAAAAAAATGTGTTCTCACTTATTTTGTATATATCTATATAAAACTGATACTAATTTATTTGTACCTTAATTGACCTCAAATCAAATAACATTCAAAACCAAAGTTGTAAATAAAAATGTATTCTAATTACTAAAAATAATTGCACAATTAAATCTTCTACAGAATAAAAGTAGCCACACTTGGAAAAAACCACTAAGCACTAATTGAAAGACCAGTTTCGGCTCCAGATGAGCTCAAATTGAATCAATCTCACTTCCATTGGACTTGAAATTAAATTATCTTTAAAATGGCTGTATTTTCATAATTTTTGGAGCTACGGTTGAAAAGTCGATTTTCTGGGGTGGTTTGTGCAATTTTCCCATGTATTTTGTGCATATTGCATTTGTATATTTGTAAATAGTTTTGCTAATTTTTAATAAAAAACAAAAAAAATTATTCTTTAAAAAAACAAAAAAAGGCTAATTTGTCACTTACCCTTGTATATAATGTCATATAAGTATATAGTATATGTATATAGTTGCTATTTTTAATTAACCTCCATAAAAAAATAAAAAAATAACATTTTTTAATTCCATTAAATAAGTGACGAAAATTCAAAAAAATAGATAATTTTGTAAATATTTTTATCTCTTTTATTTTATCAAATTTCATCTCTTATCCCTTCCACCAAAAAAATCAAAAATTCATTTCAATTTTCATCTCTGTTATCTCTTCCACCAAAAAATTCAAAATTTAAATTTCATATCTTCTCTATTTATATGGCTCATTCTCCCTCATTCCAACTTGATCAATCTTTAGAGAGAGGAGTCCGATCTTCGAGAGAAAATTTTGTCGAGAATTGTGCCTAGCCTCCGAGCCCTACGGTGACAGCGAGTCGGCCTTGTCGAGGCGATCACGGTCTTTTTCTGCTCCTAAGGTGAGATCCTCCTTCATTTTCTTCTTATTTCATCTAGTTTAATCGTATCTTCATTTTCGCAATTTTTTTTATAGTCATTTTTTGTAGATCATAGAATCATCATCACGATTTGATCCACCAACGATTCGAGTTTTCATCTCATCTTCTCGATCTCTCCGCCTTCGATTTATATCTCCAACGATCTATCAACTCCGACCACGCACGGTGGTCAGAGAATCGGATTCAATCTTCCTCTTTCGTCGGATCCCCATTCAGTTTCCGAGTTGTAAATAAATAAATAAATAAATTTGTTTCTTTTTGTTCTCTAACGTTTGTTTTGCAGGATCATATAAAAATAAAAAATAAAAAAATAAAATAACATAAAACATTTCTTTCTCCCTTTCTTCTCTTATTTTTTTTGGATTTACAAAAAAATACAAAAAAAAGTTTTTTCTTTCCAGCTTTCTTTCTTCCTTTATTCAATGTTTACAATAAAAGATAAAAAAATAAAAAAACTCTTTTTATTTCTATTGTTTATACAAAAAAAATAGAAAAAACAAAAAAATTCCCAAGCAGTCGGCGCCCGCTGCCCCACCTCCAGCGGGGTCGCCCGCACTTCAGACTCCGGCCGCTGGTTCCCTCGGCCATCCTCCGTGGATGCACCCCCTACTGCTGTAGCCGCCTCCATTCAACCGCCGGCCGACGGAGGCGTGTGTCGCCCCGCCGGCCGCCTTCAACGCTTCGCGCGCCTGGCATCGTGCCCACGCCCGTCGCGCGCTAGCAACCGCTCCTCCGCACGACAGACCGTGCGCCTACCGCGATCATCCAGCCTGCGGCCCCCTCCTGAGACCATCGTCGCGAGCCGCTGCCCCTAGCCACACCAGACCGCCCAGCGGATCCCTTCGGCCTGCGTCCCGACCGTGGGCCTCGCGCGTCCGCAGCCGCTGCACCCCGCAGCTTCCGCCCGTGCACTCCACCGCGTGGCCCCTCTTCTAGAGCCCCTGCGCTCCCGGCGCTCCATTGAAGGCGACGGTCGTGCTCCCCCTATGAAGCCCCTATTGAGTTCGTGAAACAAATGAAGAAGAACCCTTTTCGGGTTTCGATTTTTTTGAATTATTTATTGGAGAATTTGCAGGAATAACCCCAAATGTTGTCAAAATTACGAAAGGATCCCTACCACATGTCGTGCACGCCCCCTAGTGGGTAATTTGTGTTTTCTTCCCTCCAATTATTTCTGTTATTTATTTAATGCAAAAATATTGAATCTTGACATTTTAGTCCCTGAACTGCAGAACATTAAATTTGCATGATCCTCGCATTGAAATAAATGTTATTTTTGCTCAATAAATTTTGGAAAAATCATTCTATGTTCCTGATGTGCTATTCTTCTTAACTTAAAATTTACATTCCATTTTGCCCTCATTTATTATTATTAAAAAATCAAAAACAGTGTCTTTTTGTCTTCCTGAAATTCAAAAATTCATAAAAAAATCGAAAAATAGCTTACAAATTCCAAAAAATAGAGTAGGTCTCTTTCATTGTCTTTTAATTTCTTACCAATTTTCATGCATTAATTATTTATAAAACCCAAAAAAATTAAAAAATATCAAAAATCTTCTAAAAATTATAAAAAATTCTAAAAATCCAAAAATTGTGATTTCAGTTCTTGTTTATAGATATTTGCTTGTAGTTTCTCTTAAAAATAATTTCCAGGAGTTTTAAGAACTTAAAACATTTTTAAGTTGCAAATTACTCTAGGCTGTGCACATTTTCTTATTTTCTCACAATTTGATTTTTAGAAAAATACAAAAACATCTGAAAAATCTACAAAAAAATCTAATAAACATTTTAAAACTTTTAATAATTAAAAAATATTTTATTTGGATTTTTCTGATTATTTTTGACTAATTAAAAAATTACAAAAAGAGTTGGTGTGTGCATATGCTTAACCTTGTTCGTATTGTTTGTTATTTTTGAAAATTAAAAAAATTTGCAAAAATCAAAATCACTAAAAAAATTGAAAATCAGAAAATACAAAAAAATAGAAATAAAAAATTAAAAAAATTAAAAAGATAAAAAAATCACAAAAAACCAAGGATAGTTGTCCTTTGAGATTCTTGTTTTCTTTTAATTGATTTTCGATTAATTGAATAACCCTCGGGAATCGTTGCCTCCCTGAGTTCGACCATGTCCACTATACAGGTTAATAAGTAGCAAAAATCAAAAAAAAATATTTTTTGTTTGCCACGGGTTTCGGGAAGAACAACGACCACAATGATATTTTCTATCATTAATTTTTTCCGTCCCTAGAAAAACGTGAACAACAAAATTGTCAGACCGTTGTCGGGGATAAAATAAAATATTAAAAATAAAAAACCCCTGAATTTCCGTGCACAACAAAATGACGTCATTGCCAAGGAGGCACGGTAAGGGTAGTTAGGTTTCTCTTTTGACCTGTTATTCTTGGTTGTATATTTTTCCATTCACTCACTATTTATATCCATTGCATTCATTTCATTATTCTTTTTTTCTTTTTTTCTCTCATATTTGATAATTGTTTTTCTTACACATTTTTCTTTTCTTTTCTTGCAAGGGCCCGCAGAGCGAAGGAGGCGATCCTAGGAGAGCCGAAGCACCCAAGCGACGTGGAGGTGGCTTGATTCTTCACCAAGCCGCAGGATAGCGTGAGAAGAGGAGAAGAAGAAGTGAAGGAGATGAAAGAAGAAAAATATTTTGAAAAAAAAAAGAAAGAGAGAGAGAGAGAGAGAGAGTTTGTATTTTTTATTTCCATTTGAACTCTGTAGAAGGACATTCATTTGTTGCGAGGTCTGTTTCGCCAAGTGCCGGTGTTCTTGGGGGGACCTCATCGGTTTTGTTTTCATTGCCTTTATTTTTCTTTGTTTCCCACAGATTTCGTGAGCTACCTCCTGATTGCTTTAATTAATTTGCTTGAGCCATGTAATTAATTAGGTCCAAACACCCTAAACAAGATATTTCTGTGCCTATAGAGTAGAGCGTAATTTGGACTTAGTCAAATTAACTTATTCTTGCCCGTTAATAGAAGTTATCATCTAGGACGGTTCACTTGCATTTGCATATAGGATAGTTTATTTTAATTCTGCGCAGATTACTTGCATGTAGAGTGTTGGCGACAAGGTATGCATCTCTAACCCCTGCATGCATCATTGTTTTTAATCGCGCACTGGCATTTCCGATCTCCTTCCTTGTTTTCACTCACATAAGTTAAAAAGGAAATTGGACACTCGGTAGGCGATTCTTTGAAAATATTTTAAACCAAGTGATAACTACTAAAATCGGGACTGCTAAAGAAAACTCGACCTTAAAAAAATACAAGGAAAATCAATGTTTTGGGGAGAGTAACCCCCTCATTGTTTGGTTTGCTTGAGCGAGAGAGCGACCCGCACACTAGGATAGAGCCACGTACGAACTCTTTTCAGACTACTATCTTGGGTTAGTCGTTCTCCAGTGAGGATCTCTCCGGTAGCCGGTAAAGCAGCCCGTGATGTCCTTAACATATTGAATTGATCGGGTAGCCGATAAACGGTCTGCTTTTCATACTGGCTGGGAAAGATCTAACTTTGGGATAGGCCAGTCTCCTGAGAGCATTGGGTTCCTAATAGCTCGCTTCTAACTGCTCTGATATATTGTATTGTCACCAAACTCTAAAATTGACAAGATAATTGACCACACCTTCACGGTCTTCACTTTGAGTTGAGTTGGTGAACTGGGATTTGTATTGTGTTTGATTGCTTGTGTGCTTGCTAGATCCTTCTGTGCATTTGCGCCTTTTTCTCCATATCTTTTGACTTGACCACTCGTACTCTCCCGATCCCACCTTTTGTTTCGGAGATGGCCGACTGGAGTTATTTCAATCCGATCTTCGCGTATACCTCGTACTCTCCAGACGATCCACCTTCCTTTTTCCAGGAGGACTTTCTTTCTGATTTTTGTGCATATCCGCCTAACCCATTATTTTTGGAATTGGAGGACTTTGATTTTCACCCACCCTCATTCAACCCACCCGATCCTGGGATTTTGGAGTCACCTTTCATGATTTCCACACTTGAAAAACTGAATCAGATGGTGGAGCATATGAATTCGAGGATTAGCAATCTATTTAACATAAATACGAGCCAGAACGCTGCTCTAATATTTGAGGATATGGATTTACTTGAGGATAATCATGAGAGCTTGCCATCGCCCAAAATACAAAAAATAGAAAATTTTAAAAAGCCAAAAAGATTCTGGGAGACACATTATCCATTCATTTTGTGAGGAGAGGACCCAAATGCCTGATCATTTACCCACATATATATCCATCACATGTCCCAACCTTGACCCCGAGGATTCCCTTATACATACTGCTCTTGGCAATCCTCATGTAAATGTTGATTCCGACTTCCTCCCTTGTATGGATGAGGTCCAAAAATTCAGAAAAATGTTGATTGAACCCGAAGTGGTGGCCACCCTTCATGAGATCATTAAAGCCCCACTTCAACAGGCCATGACAGATTTATCTACTCCTCAACACAAGAAAAGAAAGCGAAAGAGAAGATCTGAGCGTCACATCTTGACCATGGCCACTGCTTATGCCATCTCTCATCGTTCGTATTTTAAGAAAGGGAACACCGCCATGTTTCTTGTGAGTTGCTCCATATCTGACTATTCTTGTGATAACACTCTCCTTGACGGTGGTTCGTCAATTAATATAATACCCTTCTCTATGGTACAGTTTCTTCATCTTGGGCCTCTCAAGAAAACCAGGATGATAGTTCAATTTGCTGATGGATCTATCAAGAGGCCGAAGGGTATTCTAGAAAATGCTGTCATTTCTATTCAGGGCCTGAATTTTACTTCGAGTTTTGTTGTAATGCCCATGGAGACCTCCGCCCCTGTGGAGCACCCTCCAATCATCCTGGGACGGCCTTTCCTCGCCTCTGCGGGAGCCGTTATTGATTATGGTTCAGGAGAGATTTGCTTCCGTTCTGATATAGGGAGCGATGTGTTGATCACTACACCCACTACCGACCAGATACCTGCATCCCATGAGAGCTCGCCTATGTTAGCCAACCCCAAGGAATTTGACATCGATGATAATATCAGAGATTCTTGTTATATGTTGGATGATAATGAAACCCAAGAATTCCTCCTGAAGGAGGAAGACTCAGAAAGCATAGACCTTGGAGTTCCCCCTTCTGGTATGTGGCGATGCATTGATGATATCCATGGAATTTACACGATAGAAACCTTAGAGCTGAAGGAAGACCTTGAGACTAGACAGGACAGACATGATTCGACTACTTTCATTGATGAGTCTGTTCCTATTCACCCTGATTCAGATGAGACCGATCAGGCCAAATTTGATTTGATTGCTTTTATAAAGGAATTTGGGCCTTTTGATAAAGATGATGATCCGGTAGAGGCTCGCCAGGCTGAAGATGATCCAACTTTTTCTGATAATGATTTCGAGCCATTTTACTTTGATGTTTGCGAGACTTCCCAGTCCAGACATGACCATACTGCTTCCAATAATTGGTTTAGGCCTGCACAATCTGAAACCGCTGAGGATACATTCTTGGTCGATTCTACGCAGTTTATATCTAATGATGATCCCAATATCGACCTACACCTTATCAAATCCATACCTCAGCGGTCCTGCAAGAAGGTTCGCTTTCGTCCTTCTTGACCTTTGTACATCCACTCCTCTTGTATATCCTTTCATTTTACTCTTTCTTCTCTCGTTTTATCTTTCACCCCTTTTCCGTGTGTATATATGCTATACTTAGGATGTGCTTTAGCCTAAGTATAGGGGGTGAACGATCTGTGTTGTTCATATCCGTCCTGTTCATCACTCTTGTTGTTGCCTATACTTAGGGATACTCTACCCTAAGTATAGGGGGTGATGTTGTACATATCGCATCTTTTTATTTTTGAGTCTATACATTTTCTTCATCGGTTTTCCCCTTTGTACACTCTACTATACTTAGGATTACTTGATCCTAAGTATAGGGGGGATTACCATCTTCTCTTCTTTTTATCCTTTCTTTGAGTCGTTGTAGCATAGGAGTCTTTTCACTTTTCTATACTTAGCACAAGTTATGTCTTCCTTTTTCGCTCTCTTATCACTATGAGGACATAGTTCGAGCTAAGTATAGGGGGTGTCGTATATATTGTATATATACTTTAGACATAACTCGTACTTTTAAATACGTTTATTTGGGGGGGTTGTGTATAATTTTGTAAAATCCACGTGTGTAAAAAACACAACAAAATAAACAAAACAAACAAAAACAAAAAAAATAAAAAAATCAACAAAAACACAAAAAAAATAAAATAAAAAACCAAAAACAAAAAAACAAAACAAAAAAAACAAACAAAAAAACAAAAAAAACAAAAACACAAAAAAACAAAAAAAAAGATTTTGTATATACTTATATATATTTTACTAACCCTTTTTCCTTTAAAAAAACTACAAAACCAAAAATCTATAAAAATTTGCATAATTCAGAAAAAAACTTTCTTTCACATCTGCATTTTTCCTCCAAAAAATCCATAAAAAGTTCAAAATTAGAAAAATGTTAAAAAAATATGTTCTTTTCACATGTGCATCATTCCTTTTCAAAAAAAACTTTTGCATTGTTCAGATGTTGCATTTACATGTGCATTTTTCAGGATAGTATTGACATTTAAACTATGTCATGAATAAAATTGAAGAATGAAGCTTAGTTGGACCTTAATCCACCTAATTCTTAGAGGAACTTCACCGAGAAATAGGATTTTAGAAGCTTCAGGTCTTTGACTTAATTCTTTGAGTTCCACATGACAATGTGCAGCGTTTGACTCTTAGTGTCTAACCTGGTCTCTTCATTCTGGGTATAAATCTGGAATAGGGAATCAATTTGTACTCTCGCACTATGACCTTAGCTCAATTCAGATGGGACGTTGGAAGACTATGTGAGTTTCTTTTCTGGTAGCGTGGAAATCTAAAGACCGGAGTACGGGTTGAAATAAAGCTTCGAAAAAGGGATGGACGGCTGGGCATAATTTTTTCTAAGACCCCAAAACATGTACGGAAATAAAAGATTCTATATCCGTAGGGGCACAACAAGATCCAAGCAGAACCACCAAAAATCCAAATACAAAGAAGCAACTACCAAATAAATATCTGACAAAAAAAGGTCCAAGCTTCAAGAAACCTGCAGATCTTGGTGGAGACTCAGCTACACTGGCCAGCTTCACAAGAAGAGGTGACTACACTGGCCACCCTCCAGTTCTTTTCTCCTTCTTCTAACTTCTCCCCCTATTCAATTGTGAACATAACATGACAGACCTTAGAAGGAAAACACTGACTCCTCGAGGACGAGCTACTGGAGAGGAGATTTGCATGGTAGTCCGGCATTCTGGATGGGAAGAGCTAAAACCTTTCACACGCATGAGTCGATTATTCAATGTTCATAGGGTGTGCTTTGGGAAGAGGATTGATCTAAGATGACTTCTGAGCCGAAGCTGTGACAATGATATGTAGAACTTGAAGGTTGTTGATTTTAAAATTCTAAGTCTCATCGAAGTTCCGACACACTAATAATCCAAAGGTCTGACAGAGCTCCAAACTACAATTTAAAGAAGATAAGTTTAATACTCAATGTTGTCCTACTTTCTTTATTTTCCCTTTCTTTTTCTTTTTCTTTTTCTTCACTTATTCTTTCAAATAAGTGTTTGCTAAGGGACTAGCAAAGTTAAAGCATAGGGGGATGATGAATCTGCGATTCATCATCTTTATTCATTTATTTTAGCTTAAAATCCCTTAAAAACACCTGCATATAACGCTAACTCCATATTCTTACTAACTTGCATCTGTGTAAATATTGTACATTTCTGACTAAATTTTAACCTAAAATAAATAAATAAAGGAAAAATAAAGAAAAGAAAATAAAAAAAGGAAGACTGTATACAGGCTGACCCGAACCCCGAGAGAAGGTCAAGACTTGACCTGATCGACCAGGAATAAAGTAGGGGGAGATAGGGTCCTTAACCAGAAAATCCAAAAAAATGTGTTCTCACTTATTTTATATATATCTGTATAAAACTGACACTAATTTATTTGTACCTTAATTGACCTCAAATCAAATAACATTCAAAGCCTAAGTTGTAAATAAAAATGTGTTCTAATTACTAAAAAGAATTGCATAATTAAATCTTGTACAGAATAAAAGTAGCCACACTTGGAAAAAGCCACCAAGCACTAATTGAAAGACCAATTCCTGCTCCAGATGAGCTCAAATTGAATCAATCTCACTTGCATTGGACTCGAAATTAAATTATCTTTAAAATGGTTGTATTTTCATAATTTTTGGAGATACGATTGAAAAGTCGATTTTCTGGGGTGGTTTGTGCAATTTTCCCATGTATTTTGTGCATATTGTATTTGTATTTGTAAATAGTTTTACTAATTTTTAATAAAAAATAAAAAAAATATTCTTTAAAAAAACAAAAAAGGCTAATTTTGTCATTTACCCTTGTATATAATGTCATATATGTATATAGTATATGTATATAGTTGTTATTTTTAATTAACCTCCATAAAAAATAAAAAAAATAACATTTTTTAATTCCATTAAATAAATGACGAAAATTCAAAAAATAGATAATTTTGTAAATATCTTTATCTCCTTTGTTTTATCAAATTTCATCTCTTATCTCTTCCACAAAAAAATCAAAAATTCATTTCAATTTTCATCTCTTTTATCTCTTCCACCAAAAAATTCAAAAATTCAAATTTCATCACTTATCTATTTATATGGCTCCTTCTCCCTCATTCCAACTTGATCAATCTTTAGAGAGAGGAGCCCGATCTCCGAGAGAAAATTTCATCGAGAATTGTGCCTAGCCTCCGAGCCGTCCGGTGACAGTGAGTCGGCCTTGTCGAGGCGATCACGATCCTTTTCCGCTCCTAAGGTGAGATCCGCCATCATTTTTCTTCTTATTTCATCTAGTTTAATCATATCTTCATTTTCACAATTTTATTTTGTAGTCATTTTTTGTAGATCATAGAATCATCATCACTATTTGATCCACCAACGATTCGAGTTTTCATCTCATCTTCTCGATCTCTTCGTCTTCGATTTCTATCTCCCACGATCTATCAACTCCGACCACGCACGATGGTCGGAGAATCGGATTCAATCTTCCCCTTTCGTCGGATCCCCATTCATTTTCCGAGTTGTAAATAAATAAATAAATAATAATAAAATTTGTTTCTTTTTGTTCTCTAACATTTGTTTTGCAGGATCATATAAAAATAAAAAAATTAAAAAAAACATTTCTTTCTCCCTTTCTTCTCTTTTTTTTGGATTTACAAAAAAATACAAAAAAAAGTTTTTTTCTTTCTTTCTTCCTTTATTCACTGTTTACAATAAAAGATAAATAAAATAAAAAAAACTCTTTTTATTTCTACTATTTATACAAAAAATAAAAAAAAAACAAAAACAAAATTCTCAAGCAGGTGGCACCCGCCGCCTCACCTCCAGCGGGGTCGCCGACACTCCAGACTCCGGTCGCTGGTTCCCTCGGCCGTCCTCCGTGGACGCCCCCATGCCGCTGTAGCCGCCTCCATTCCACCGCTGGTCGATGGAGGCATGTGTCGCCCCGACGGCCGCCTTCAACGCTTCACGCGCCTGGCGCCGTGCCCGCGCCCGCCGCGCGCTGGCCACTGCTCCTTCGCATGAAAGACCGCGTGCCTACCGCGATCATCCAGCCCGCGGCCCACTCCTAAGATCATTGTCGTGAGCCGCCGCCCCTAGCCGTGCCAGACCGCCCAACGGATCCCTTCAGCAAGCGTCCCGACCGTGGGCCTCGCGCTTCCGCAGCCGTTGCACCCCGTAGCTTCCGCCCGAGCGCTCCACCGCATGGCCCCTCGTCCAGAGCCCCCGCGCTCCCTGCGCTCCATTGAAGGCGGTGGTCGTACTCCCCCTGTGAAGCCCCTGTTGAGTTCGTGAAATAAACGAAGAAGAACCCTTTTAGGGTTTCGATTTTTTTGAATTATTTATTAGAGAATTTACAAGAATAACCGTGGACGATGTCAAAATTGCGAAAGAATCCCCGCCACATGTCGTGCACGCCCTCTAGTGGGTAATTTGTGTTTTCTTCCCTCTAATTATTTCTATTATTTATTTAATGCAAAAATATTGAATCACATTTTAGTCCCTGAACTGCAGAACATTAAATTTGCATGATCCTCGCATTGAAATAAATGTTATTTTTGCTCAAAACATTTTGGAAAAATCATTCTATGTTCCTGATGTGCTATTCTTCTTAGCTTAAAATTTTCATTCCATTTTGCCCTCATTTATTATTATTATTAAAAAATCAAAAACAGTGTCTTTTTTTCTTCCTGAAATTCACAAGTTCATAAAAATTCGAAAAATTGCTTAAAAATTCCAAAAAATAGAGTTGGTCTCTTTCATTGTCTTTTAACTTCTTACCAATTTTCACGCATTAATTATTTATAAAACCCAAAAAAATTAAAAAATATCAAAATTTTTCTAAAAATCATAAAAAAAAATTCTACAAAATCCAAAAATTGTGATTTCAGTTCCTGTTTATAGATATTTGCTTGTAGTTTCTCTTAAAAATAATTTCCAGGAGTTTTGGATACTTAAAACATTTTTAAGTTGCAAATTACTCCAAGTTGTGCACGTTTTCTTATTTTCTCATTGTTTGATTTTTAGAAAAATACAAAAACATCCGAAAAATCTACAAAAAAATTCTCAAAAACATTTTAAAACTTTAAAAACCCAAAAAATATTTTCTTTGGATTTTTCTGATTATTTTTGACTAATTGAAAAATTACAAAAAGAGTTGGTATGTGCATATTCTTGACCTTGTTCGTATTGTTTGTTATTTTTGAAAATTAAAAAAATACAAAATAAAAATCACTAAATATTTGAAAATCAGAAAATACAAAAAAATTAGAAATAAAAAAATAAAAAGATAAAAAGATAAAAAAATCACAAAAACCAACGA
Source organism: Ottelia alismoides (assembly GCA_037367405.1). Taxonomy (NCBI): domain Eukaryota; kingdom Viridiplantae; phylum Streptophyta; class Magnoliopsida; order Alismatales; family Hydrocharitaceae; genus Ottelia; species Ottelia alismoides. The sequence goes on from JAZKJV010002782.1 coordinate 226,353, forward strand.
TAGTTGTCCTTTGAAATTCTTGTTTTCTCTTAATTGATTTTCGATTAATTTAATAACCATCGGGAATTGTAGCCTCCCTGAGTTCAACCCAGTCCGCTATACAAGTTAATAAGCAGCAAAAATCAAAAAAAATTGTTTGTCACGGGTTTTGGGAACAACAACAACCACAACGATATTTTCCAACATTAATTTTTTCCGTCCCTAGAAAAACGTGAACAATAAAATTGTCAGACCGTTGCCGGGGATAAAATAAAAAATCAAAAAAATCAAAAACCCCTGAATTTCCGTGCACAACACCAGGTTAGATACTAAGAGTCAAAGGTTGTACATTGTCATGCGGAACTTGAAGAATTAAGTCAAAAGACCTGAAGCTTCTAAAATTATCTTTCTCGGTGAAGTTCCTCTGGAAATTAGCTAGATTAAGGTCAAGTCAAGACCACTCTCCACTTCTACTCACAACTCAGTTTAGAGCCCAATATCTTTTCACTTTGTACATGTTAGATATGCATAATGAAATGCTGATGTGTATGAGGTGCGGGATGAATTTTTTTCACACTTTTACCCACCCCGTAATTAATATATACGAAAATACGTGAAAGTACGAGATGTGGGTAAAGTATATATGTAATATATACAAACCCCCCTATACATAGTGTGTGTTGTCCTCAGAGCACAAGAAGCGACAAGAGAACATAGCTCGTACTAAGCATAGAGATAGAGAAATAATAAAAAGAGGTAAAGAAGTCGACCACCCCCCTATACTTAGGCTATGGACAACCTAAGTATTGAAGAAGAAGAAATGGAGCGGTTGAGGTCACGAGGAGAAATGGATGGATATATACAGGGTGGGCATCGGTCTCCCCTATACTTAGGCTTTGGTCTGCCTAAGTATAGGACAGGAGTTAGTGTGAGAACCGATGAGATCTGGAGAATATACAGATCGAATAAGGAGTAGAATGATGAATAAATACAGATGATATCGGTTCCCCCCTATACTTAGGCCTTGGCCTGAGTCTAGGAAGAAAATATACAAGGAAACTGATAGGGGCGAAGGAAAGGTTGAGATACAGATATGAGACTGATACGAATTCATGTGTTCCTTAAGATAAGATCATGGGATTTTGGGATGCGCATGAATGAGATCTCCTCAACTTGGGCTAACTGCTCGTCCGATCCGACGAAGTGCTTTAGCAATTACCCATTCATAGTGAATGGTTGTGCTCCATCTGTAAGCTCTGAAATCCATATATTGTCGTTCTCACTCACTTCTATGACAATGAAGGGTCCCATCCATTTGGATTTCAACTTTCCCTAAAAAAGTTTCAACCTGGCATTGAATAACCACACTTTTTGTCCTGGGGCAAAATCCTTTCTTCTGATGTACTGATCATGCCAACGCTTGATTCTATCTGTGTAAATTACACTGTTATCATATGCCTTGTTTCATATTTCCAGAAGCTCGTTTAGATCCATCTTTCTGCTTTGTTGTCCTTCGTGAGTGTTCCAGTTAAGTTTCTTCAAAGCCCATTCAAATTTGTGTATCAGCTCAGCGGGTAGATGACACGACTTCCCATAAACCATCCTGAATGGGGAGGTTCCAAGCGAGGTCTTGTAAGCTGTCTGGTATGTCCATAGAACTTCGTCCAAGAGCTGGGACTAGTTCTTCTTGTCAGGGCAGATGAGCTTCTTTAAAATGCCTTTCACCTCCCTATTCGACACCTCAGCCATGTCATTTGATTGTGGATGGTATGGACTCACGACATGATGTTCAATATCGTAGTCCGTTGTTAACTTTTCATTCCCCAGTTAAAAAGTTGCTCCACTGTCAGAGATAATGACTTTGGGAACCCCGAACCGTGAAATGATATGATCTTTCAGGAACTTGCAGACAGTTTTGTTATCTGCAGCTCGGGTGGGGATAGATTCCACCCACTATAGAGATAATCAACTCCCAAGAGAATGTGCTCATAACCATCGCTATTAGGGAATGAGCCCATGAAATCTATGCCCCATGCATCAAAAACATGAACCATAATGACTGGTTGCATGGCATTTCATTTTTGGGACTGACAGTCCCTCCCATTCTATGACATACTGGCATGACCTAACAAATGCATATACATCTCTGAATAGGGTCGGCTACTATAATCCACATTGGATCACTTTCCAGGCGGTCCTCTTCCAGGAGTGATGTCCTCTTGCCTCCAAGGAATGGCAGTCCTCCTCCTGAGGAATACATCTCCGCCAGACACAATCTGGTCCTTCAAAAAAATGGAACGGATCATCCCGATGGTATTTCCTAGATTCCGACTTAAGTCGGTCAATGCTGCTCTTGGGCCAATCATGAGGAACTGTCCTGGATACTAAGAAATTCACCATGTTGGCATACCATGGGAGAGAATCGACAGAACGGATCGACTCGTCAAGGAAGGAGTCCTTGATGGGTTCAGTCTCAGAGAAATTAGGTGACTCGATGCGGGAGAGGTGATCAACCACTACATTCTTTACTCCTGGTTTGTCCTTGATCTGCAAATCAAACTCTTGGAGTAATAAGATCCACCTAAGAAGACGTGCCTTCGCATCCTTCTTTTCCATGAGGTACTTAATGGTTGTGTGATCAGTGAACACTGTGACCTTAGATCCTAGAAGATGAGATCTAAATTTATCTAAGGCAAACACTACAGCAAGAATTTCCTTCTCTGTTACGATATAATTCCGTTGAGCAAGATCGAGTACTTTGCTTGCATAGTGGATAGCATAAGGGATCCCTTCTCTCCTTTGTCCTAGCATGACCCCAATGGCAAAGTTCAAAGAGTCTGTCACGATCTCAAAAGGACGAGACCAATATGAGGCCTGTAGGATAGGAGCATCCATGATCTTTCTCCTTAAGAGCTCAAAGGCCTCGAGACACCTATGATCTACAATAAACTCCGTATGTTTTCCTAAGGGCTCTGAGAGAGGTGAGGCAATCTTTGAAAAGTCCTCTATGAATCTGCGATAAAAACTGACATGCCCAAGGAATGATTGTACTTGTTTGATGTTGGTTGGTGGTTGAAGTTTCTTGATTACATCCACCTTGGCAGGATCAACCTCCATTCCCCTCTTGGAGATGACACGCCCCAACACAATGCCCTCTCGATCCATAAAATGGCTCTTTTCCCAAGAGAGCACCAGATTTACCTCACTACACTTTTTGAGGACTCGATCCAAATGAGATAGAAACATATCAAATGAGTTGTCATGGACCAAGAAGTCATCCATGAAGACCTTCAGGAAGTCGCCAATCATCTCAGCAAATATTACAATCATGCATCGTTGGAAAGTTCCCGGTGCATTACATAACCCAAAGGGCATGTGTCTGAATGCATATGTACCAAATGGACATGTAAAGGTGGTCTTTTCCTTGTCCTCTGGAGCGATAGCTACTTGATTATAACCCGAGTACCCATCTAAAAAGCAGAAGAATCCCCCCCCCCCAAGTCTCTCCTCTCTCAAGGATCTGGTCTATAAAGGGTAAGGGGAAATGGTCCTTCTTCCTAGCGGCATTCAAACGTCTGTAATCCACATAGACACGCCACGACGAGGGTACTCGTGTCGCGATCTCTTCTCCATCCGAGTTGGTGACTGTCTGAAGTCCCGCCTTTCTAGGGACTACGTGAAGTGGTGCCACCCACTTGGAATCTGAGATGGGATATATAAACCTTGCGTCACACCATTTTTCGATCTCCTTCTTGACCACATCTCGTAAGTTTGGATTCAGCCTACGCTGGAACTCACGAGAGGGTTTAGTACCTTCCTCAAGGTAAATATGGTGTAAGCATAAAGCTGGGTTAATCCCGTGAAGATCGGACACGCTCCAGCCTATGGCCTTGTGATTCTTTTTAAAAATCTCTAGCAAGCGAGATTCGTGTTCCTTAGTCAAGCTCAAACTGATAATGACCAGAAGCTTCTGAGGTGGGCCCGCAAGGAAGGCATATTTGAGTGTTGTGGTTAATGGTTTGAGCTCAGGTAAAGTGCGATCATCAAGAATATCTGGCCCGATCAACTCTGGCTCTGTGATGATAATGGCTAGATCTATCTCTGAAGTACTGTCCACCAACTGAGTCTGCTCTGGAGTCGGATCGTCAAAAGTGTCCAAGCAATCGGCGAAGGCCACATCCGACTCATCATCCTCATCCTTTGATTGACCTGAAGGGAACATGTCTGACAAGCCTAAGTCAGCTTTTGAGTCATCGAGGGCATAGGGGGGTTGCATGAAACACTTCTCTTGTGGATAATGATTGATTCTGTAGGAACTGTCTAACAGCCTCATCTACATTGTACCTCTCCTGGTGAGAATGACCTATCATCCCAAGCTGTCCGCTGCTGCCAATGATCAACGGAGTCAACTCTGTAGCATTCAGCTTATGACGAGAGATATTCAGTGCTGCTCTCTGAATAAGGTCTCTGCCATTTCATTTGCTGCATCTCTAATTCTACACTTTCATTATGTGCATGAATGCGTATCTTTCCTAGAGTATAATTGAAGATAGCTCCAATCGTCCTTAGGAAAGGGCGACCAAGTATGATATGGGAATTTTGCCATCTTTGGGGGCATTCCATATCTAGGACTGTAAAGTCCACTTTGTATTGCTTTTGCTCAATGTCAAGGATAATGTCCTTCAATGTCCCCTTCGGACTCTTGATAGATCGGTCTGTGAATTGTAAGAGTGCTCTTGATTTCTTCAAAGGTCCTAGATCAAGACGGTCTATGAGGGAATATGGCAGTAAATTAATAGAGGATCCGTTATCTAGTAGAGTACGAGCAAATGATTTGTTAGCAATCTGACTGATGACAAAATGTGCTCCTAGGTCCCTCTTCTTCCTAGGAATCTCATTACGGATCGCACAGGTAGTGGTTATGGACAACACATGCTTCACTGTTCGAGTGTTCTTTTTCCTGCTTGTCCTAATAGGTGTGCATCTCACCTTTAGGTACTTTATAAATGCAGGAACCATATCCACTAATTGAAGGAAAGGAATTTTAACTTTAACATTCTCAGTGCACATCCTTTCCATCTCTAAAATGTTGAGGTCAATTTTTTAGAATTTTTCTTCCTTCCCTCAGATAAAGCCTGAGGGAAAGGAGGGAGAGACTCATGATGTGAAACGGAAATATCATCATCTGCATTTTTATTGGAAAAATTCAGATGTAGATGACTCCGACTTGGACTCAGACTTAGAACAGGACTCGACTGAAATGCATGAAATGGGACTAAAACTGAAGCTGGAAAAACTACTGGTGTTGCATCCAAGGTGGTCTTCTCCTCTCTCGAAGATTCGATGCTCGCGATCGTGCTCGATGTCACTTTATTTTTCTTTTTGGATTTTTTTGATCTTCTACATTGCTGGTGACGATGATTCTCCTCCTCTGAGCTATTTATAGGGACTGGTTCATCGGTATCCTCCTCTCCTTCCTGTCGTGCCAAATCAGGGATCTGCACGATCCTACCGCTCCTGAGAGTAAGATGATGAATACCATGCGATTGAATATCATGATCTGATTCTAAAGAATCGAAATGTATACCTGATCCTTCTTGCGATTACGTCCTTGATTCAGGTTATTAGGATTAACCTGAACCTATGCTGGAATAGAGGTCTTGGGTGTAGTGAACTCATCGCACCATCGTGAAAGCCGATTGATGTTAGCTCTATGATCATGTTGTTCATTGCAGTTGAGTTTGAGTTCATCAAGAATCCTCTGAAGATCGGAGGTGCCCAAAGATGAGGCTCTATGGTCCTACCTTTGGAACGGTTGCTACTGCCCCTGCTGTGGTCTGTTAGGTCCTTGATGGACCTGCTGACGATATTGGTTCTGCTGATGAGGATATTGTTGCTGATGAGAGGATTGATACTGACGATATTGAGGTTGAGGGGGGTAGTGTGACTACTGCTGGTGTGGTGTTGTGTAGCATTGGGATCATTGGTGTACCAGATCCCATTCACCTCCCATACCTGTGGGGATTCCTCAGTGATTGTCTTGATGGTTGTCTTAGTGAACTGGCTCTCATGGACTTCAGGCTGATTCTGAGTCCATGTGCTGTAAGACCCCAGCATGGGCTGCTCCTAGATGTGATGCACTCGGTAGATGGGGGTAGGAGGTGCAGATGGTGTAGGCATCTTGATCTTGGACACCCAATCAGCTAATTGTATCATTTGTTTCAGAAGCTTGGAGAGGTTCTCCCATTCGACGAGCTTGTGTATTTCGCTCACCTTCTTCTCCATCTGGTCAACCTTAGTTAACTTATCAGTGATTATCCCCATGATGGGGAGTAGGTCATTTTCCAAATCGATAGCAGATGTTCTTGCCACCTCCTGAGATACGTGAGATGGAGATGGTTTGTCATAAGCCCTGTTTGATGACCTAGTGCAGCTGGTCTCTGCCATCTGCTCTAAAACCATCCAAATTGTGCCGGCTCCTTTGTTTAGATAACTGCCTCCACATGAGGCACTCAGCAATCCTTGGACCTCTAGAGTCAGACCATTGTACAGGTTCTAGACCAAGATTGGTCGGTCAATATCATAACCCGGGCATTTCTGAATCAGATCCTTAAATCTCTCACAGGCCTCGTGGAAGGGCTCATGTGACATCTGTGTGAAACTTGATATTTGGGACCTCATTTGATTAGTTCTACTGAACGGGTAGAACTTCTTCAGGAATAGGACCATCAATGTAGCCCAAGTGGTGACTACCCTCCCCAATTTTTTTAGCCAATAGGCGGCCTTGTCTACTACAGCAAAGGGGAAGGCTCTAAGACGTATGTAATCATGTGCTACACCAGGTCATCCTAGATTGTCGCATACCATTTCAAATTCTTGCAGGAACATATAAGGCTCCTCTACTGCATTACCATAGAATTTGGTAGAAGTGTCAAGAAGTGAGGCTTTAGTTCTCCAGCATTTGGCGGTACTACTGGCCTAAGATAGTTCTCATTTTGTGCGACACTGGGATTGTAGGAATCTCTCATTGATCCCCCCTCATTTCTTAGTTGTCCAAGCTCTTGTCTGAGTAATTCATTTCTCTGTTCAGCTTGTGCAAGTCTGGCGAGGATGTCTCTGGGCTTGTCATGATCGCCCTCATCGTCATTGCCTTTCTTGGAAGGCATCTTGCTATCTTGGTCGTCTTCGCCTTCAAAATGAAAAGGGTTTGAATTAATAGTTGGGCGAGAAGGTGATCTATAAGTATTGAGGTAATAGTTCTCCTCGATGTGGTGAGAGAAGAGAGGGTTGGTATGAGTCATCGGAAGGAAAAATGAATTATTGACACCAATCTCATAGAAAGAGTGCCCACGAAACCGTGGAATTCAGGGGAAGAGTGCCCCTGAACTTGTGAGGATGATCGGTTTGGAGAGGTAGGTGAGAGACTTGCGGAGTCTGAACAGGAATTAATCCAATCTGTCATACTTGATGTCAAAAGGTTAAGAGCACGATGTGAATGGAAAGTTGTTGAGATTGTAATCTTGTGAACACACACCTCTGAATGTAAACACAAAGTAAACCCCAACAACTCAACACAGTGAAGGACCTGAAGATGTATCCGATTAGTCTGGTTGATTTTAAGTGTGATTTTCAAGCAAAGTTGGCAAGCATTACGTGATGGCCTACAGGGAAGTCGGCTCAATGCTGATTGTGTCTCCCCTATTTAACCTATCGCCTAAGATACCAACATCCTTCCTCTCTTAGCTTTTATCACAAGCTTACTCGGTTAATACCGATAAAGTTCAGGGACCTACCCTTATCAACCTACCGGAGTAGGTGAAGGCTGACAAGGCTTATCACTTCTTCCTGGGGGGTTACTAAGAAACTTGTCGCATCGCACCACTGGTTCACCCCTATCTACTTGCCAAGGCAAGCGGAGGCTACTTGGTGCTGGTTAGTTGAACTTCGAATACTTCAGCCGATGATATTTGCGAAGATGGGTACATTGATATGGAAGACGGGGATTCGGGCTCTATCATAGTGTGTACACACACTCTATGTACCCACACTCAGCCTGAAATCAAGGTCAGGGTTACTCTTCGAAAAACAATCTCAATTTTAATGCAATTTTTTGTTCAAGTTGTATTAGCAGTCCCGATTTTACAAAGCACGCCTAACGGGCAGTCCCAATTCCCTTTAATCTTAGGTGATAAAACCAAGGGAGTGTCGAGAAAAGCGAATACATGATGAAATTAATGATACATCTCAGTTCATAAGACTTACAATGATCCTCGTGCTCTTCATGCGGGATGCAATACAGAATTGAAACTTTTTTACACTATATGAAATGCAAGCGAAGAAACCGCACCTAACAGATAGTTCTACTTAGCGGGAAGAAGTGAGTTGAATTTGACTAAATGGAAATGATCTAAGGTGTGTATAATTTAGTGAAAGTGTGGACTTAAATTACGAAGGGCACAAATAAATTTGAATTTACACTACCGTGTGTGTTGATGCAATTTTATGTGGTTTAAAAAGTTGTTTTACCACGTCGTTGTTGTCCCACATAAAACCGTAATCAAACAAATAATATTACAACTACGAGCACGATCAAAGTATATAAAAAATGTACGTGGCAAGTAGAGGATCGAATCCACAGGGACCAAGTAAATTTGCGATAATTGTTCTTCTTTCAAGCTTAATTAGAATTTTAATCCATGGTGACGAGAGAAAGATGTGAATTTTTGAAGAGACGATGCAATCTACGGTGAAAGTACTTCCAAGAACTTAAAGTTAACGAATGAGGGCATGCGTGCAACTAAATAAAATAACGGGGGCCGAATTGCAAATTAAGATGAAAGAAACAAGAGGTCACTTGCAATGTTTCAATAAAAAATGGAATGTAAAACTTGCGATGAATTCATTTAAAGAAAACTTAGAGATGAAAAGAGACCTTACAAAATAAAAATACTTTCAAGTTCAATTCAAACAAAACCAACTAGTGTAAAAATGCAAGAGAACTTATAACATTAGAGTTGTTTCCTTCCAAATTCAACTTAAACAATTAACTAAGGTAGAAAAAAAATACAAGCGACAAATAAGATGGGAAAGAAATGCTTCTCTATTTGATTCCCGAGTGAAGACGACGATGATGGCGGAGATGGGAGTGTGTGGGAGGACGCGTGGGCTATTGCACACACGAGTATGTAGCCGGAGAGAGATGGTCGTCGAGGAGGAGATGCGTCGCAGCAACGCGGAAGGAGATAACCGTGCAAGCTGCTATGAACTGGAGGAGATGGCCGTGCGTGTGGACGCACAGGCTGCTACGGGCTGAAGGCGAACCGCGAGGAGGAGGAGAACGATTGGACGTTGTTGGCGCTATCTTTGTACCTGATGAGAAAAATGAGAGAGAGGGAGATGGAAACAAGAGAGAAAATTGAGAAAGAAGAAAATGGGGGAGAGGGAGAGGGTGCGTGAGTTGAGAATGGGGTAAGAAGGCCTCCTTTTATAGATGAAATATGCTTGCAAATAAAGGGAGACATCCCATGCAAATAAAAACAAAATATCATCATGAATGCATGAAGAATTAATTTTTGTATGGGGAAAAGGTGCATGGGAAAAAGGAACATGGGGAACATGGGTTTTAAATGCTTCTTGAGCCATGCGTTGTATGGGAAAGGGAGAGGGAATAAAGAATGTGAATTTTGCACAATGTTTCCTCTTCATTTCTTGCTAACAAATTATGTAGAGCCAAATTAGATTTAATGATCAAGCAATTTGCTTGGATAAAGTATTTCAATGAGTAATTGTATTTGATGATGAAGAGAGAATTTGGTCATTAATTTAATTATGTATTTCTAGAGGTGATTTTCTTGTTGTATTTGCAGAATCGATAATATCTGGCTTAAGTGATATTTGAGGTGTATGTATCAGATATTAATGGAATTCTTTATGTATTTTGTATACTATTATACCAGTATAATATGTACTCATCACACCCCCATACTTAATCTTGCTAGTCTCGAGCAAGAATAAGATAAGAAATAATGAAGGATAGGGAGACTAGCCAAGATAAATCTGGTGAGGGTTTGCAGCAGACATACCCACAAAGTCTCGAGTTTTCAGATCCTAACCACACGAATACACGGACTTCAGTAGAGTTGACCCATGGATTAATGATTTTCTTGAATCGTCTATTTGACTCAAGTTTTATAGTTTCAACAGCCTCTCAGTTCCAACAAAATCAAACATGGTTTCAGAAGGTCGATCAGGTCAGCTCATCCCTAAGAAATAGGTATTCTCTTTGACCTTGAGTGGATATAAACAGTGTTAGTGATAGTTTTAGCTTTCATGAGTCAAGAGAACGAGCTAACAACACAATCTATCAAGGTACCGAATGATTCCCTATACATATAGCCTCGGTCCTCACCTAGATTCAGGCATAATCTCCTTTCACCCGAATATGTCAGCATAAAAAAATAGGTCATAGTTTATTGGAGAATGGGACTTAATTTCGGGGTTTTCCGTAGACCGCTTTGGTCCGTTGCTCTCATTCTTTTCCTTTTGCAGAGCATAACCCTGGGTCTCTTTGGGCCTCTTTTAAAAATTTAGGTAGCATCATTGGGATGCTACCACAGCTTTTCGGTGGAGGAGGGTCATTTGGTGGTCTTCTTTCCTTGCTTTTGCTTCGCACATCTTTGCATGATTGGTGGTTTTTGGCATTTTGTATTGAGATATGCCTTTTGTGGTGTTTTTGTTTTGGGTTTGGCATCAAAAAGGTAGTATCGGCTAAATATTGACTTTGGAGGCACGATACTGGCTTAATTGCTGACACACTTAGATTAGAGAGATCATGTTGCTCCTGAGTCAGGTTCCTTCACTGACTATAGATAAGGTTCAGGCATTGGCACAACCAAGAGGACAACTCCTCACCTCAACTAGATTGTAATTGTATCTCGTAAAATAAACTCAATCGAGCTAAGTGTAGTGTGCAGTTGCTTAATATCCATTGAAGAGTTTAAGAGTGCTACTAGTTTCTCAAGTGATCTAGTTAGATACAGAAGTTCATTCACCAGTAGAGTTAGTGGAACTGAGAGAATAAAGTCCATATGGACCTGAAGAAAGCTTAAAAACTCATGCCTAGTGAAATTCTGATGAAGTCAAGTGGATTAGGGTCAACTCAACCCCAGTCTATGATTTATGCAGTGAAGATCTGATTTTCTCAAAATAGGATAAAACTAGGAAGGAAGTATTTTTGGTGGTTTTTTTGAAAATATTTTTAGGAGATTTTTTTTTGCAAATTTTTTTTTGAAAAGTATGCAATTTTGAAAACTATGCAGGCACTCCCCCATACTTATCAGAAACCATGCCCTCATGGTGAAGACAAAGTGTAATAGAAGGATCAGAAGGGGTGAGTGATTGTGAAAAGTATTTTTGGTTTTTTTTTTGTGAAGTGTGGAGGTGGACCCCCATACTTATCTAATGCAATGCAGTAAAGAGAAGGATACAAAGAAAGGAAAAGATACCTATGGGTGTTGACCCACAAAATGTTGTTGGTTTAACGTCCCAACTCGACGATTCAGCTTATCAAGAGTATCCAGTGTTGCGTGTGAGTGCATAAGCTGTATTCAGAAAACCCAAATGAAACTTTTGATATGATACGGATATCCTGACCCAAATGTGAGAGTGTAGTTGATGAATTTGATAAATGTGTGCTCTCATTAATACAGTGAAGACATTAATTGGTTGATGAATGAGAGATGAATCAGTTTGATCTTGGATTTGATGTGATGGGAGGGAAATGGGTGGACTGGTGAAGGGATCATGGACCAGATATGATGTATTGAAGTCGAGCTCTACATGATCAAGAATTGATTCCTCCATGAGGTCCTCTGTATATTGTGATAAATCATCATTTTCCCTTAAATAATCATCATGGCTATCCTCGGTAGCATCTATTGTGAATTTTATTTCAGTTCTCTTCCTAAGCCACAAAGATGATTCTTTCCAAGACATATGATTAGGAGATTCAGAGGTCAGGAGCAGGGGAATATTGGCTAATGGATGATTTTTTTCGATTGTTTTGAGTAGTTCCTCGGTATCATCCCAAAAAGGATCAGAGAATTGAAAATCACTCTGATCAGACTCAGTAGTAGAAGATGTATCCATAGTCATCGACTGAATTGATTTGATCTTCTTTCCTTGTGGTGGGGGTAATGGAATTGGAAATTTCATCTTTAAACGAGTCATCGCAAAAAATCTTCAGCATATCATCATGTGTTGGATGGAAGGGAGTTTTGGTGCATGAAGACGTCAACTCATTATCTGATATGTCCTCAGATTTCAGCTCTAAATCTGTAATTTCCTTAATTGAAAAATCACATCGGGAATCAACATCAAATGGTATATCTCCTTCTTTTTCTTCTTCCCATTCAACATAAGTGTCATCCTCAATTTCAACTTTTGTTTCAGACCAATCGATATCATTAATACACCGAGGTTCATAATTTTCAAAATCGTCTAAGGAAGGATCAATGGTATCATCAAAACATGTCTTCATCTTTGGCATACCCAGGGATGAAGTTAATTTGAGATCAGTATTTAGTGTTTCCCAGACTTCATCTAATTCAAAAATTTCCCGATCAGTGAGAGGACATTGTGGGGCTTCAAGTGGAGAGTCTAGATGAGACATGTCCTTATGATTGAGTTGTGAGGTGTTCAGACTAACCTCTAGAGGATCTTTGCTGAGATGGATGGGGGAAAAATCATCAAGAATAACACAATTCTCTATCCATCCACATTCCTCAATTTCAGAGTCACCAGAAGTAGGGGTGACATGATCCACATGAATATTTTCATCATTGATTTTCAATTCCACTTTCTCATCTTCACAGTCAAAATGTGCCTTGGCAGTGGCCAAGAACGGTCGTCCAAGTGTGTTGGGTCTCTCACTTGGTATATTGGCTTGATTGGTCTTTTGTTGTGTTGCAGCCAATTGCTGAATGGCATGGGTCAAAGCATCAAAATCTACATCTGAGGTTGGTTGTGTTAGTAAGGGTTCAATCAGTTGTTTGGGTTGGGTGTGATTTTGGACCCAATGGATTGTGTCCTCTGCTGCAGAGAAATAACGCGTGCTGATGGGTGGTGGTTGGATGAGAGGAGCTATGGTATGTCAGATTGTCGCATTCTCTTCTCTCAAAAGTTGTAATTGTTGGAAGATGAGGTCCATGGTGTTCGGTTTATCTGCTCCCATGTCTCCTAGGTTAGGTGAATTTTCAGATTTCTCAGTCGAAGGAGGCGGATAGGGTCGTAATCTAAAGATTGTTCCAATGGATTTTTCAAAAACCTACGACCTAGCATACACAGCACAAACACCAAGCAATTTGTTGTTTCACCAACTCACACAAAAATTGCCGTGGAAGCGGTTATCTTTTCGATTTTAATTTAGTGATTCAACAAAAGTTTTCAGAGAAATTAGAGTCCTTAAGGATGAGGTGGGTGTGGAAGATTGTGAGAAATCGATGTCCTAATCCGGTTGGGGGATCCAGGGTGTGGTACTCAGATCGAGGATCTGCTTCTTCCCACAAGAACCTGTGCCCAACGCGTCGAGGAGTTACGATCTCTCTCTGCAATCCCACGTAGCACCAGGGATTTCTGTCTCTATCCAAGGGTTCTATGTGCTCGTGATTTTTGTGTCATACACGTGCATCAAACAAGCATTTAGAATTGGTCCGCTTTCTGCTCGGGCCACTGCGGTGGCCTTTCAAGCTTATCTTTTTAAATGATCAGCACACGATTTGGTGGTCTTTGAATTAGATTATCAGAGGGAGAAGACCACGGAGATGATGCAAAGAAGAAGTGTTTTTTAATTTTTTTTTCGGTTTAAGTTCAGAGCGCAAACAAATGCAGGAAATTTTTAAAAGCCTAAGATGCCTAAGAGAAAGATGGACTCACAGTGCCTGCACTTCTGGCGCTAATCTGTAATATTTTGTCCTGTTGATGGCGAGCTTTTCCGAGATGGGAGGGGGAAATTAAGATTACAAAAAAAAAAAATTTAACAAATTACAAGTTCGCTAAAACAAAATGCATGAAAAGACAAATTTTTTTTCTTTTTGAAGCCTAAGTACCTGCAAAAAAAAATACACGGATTAGAAACTTGAAATTAAGTTAGAAAGAAGAAGAAAAAATTGCAAATGTTGCTTAGTCCCCGGCAACGGTGCCAAAATGTTGATGCGATTTTATGTGGGTTAAAAAGTTGTTTTACCACGTCGTTGTTGTCCCACACAAAAACGTAATCAAACAAATAATATTACAACTACGAGCACGATTAAAGTATATAAAAAATGTACGTGGCAAGTAGAGGATCGAATCCACAGGGACCAAGTAAATTTGCGATAATTGTTCTTCTTTCAAGCTTAATTAGAATTTTAATCCATGGTGACGAGAGAAAGATGTGAATTTTTGAAGAGACGATGCAATCTACGGTGAAAGTACTTCCAAGAACTTAAAGTTAACGAATGAGGGCATGCGTGCAACTAAATAAAATAACGGGGGCCGAATTGCAAATTAAGATGAAAGAAACAAGAGGTCACTTGCAATGTTTCAATAAAAAATGGAATGTAAAACTTGCGATGAATTCATTTAAAGAAAACTTAGAGATGAAAAGAGACCTTACAAAATAAAAATACTTTCAAGTTCAATTCAAACAAAACCAACTAGTGTAAAAATGCAAGAGAACTTATAACATTAGAGTTGTTTCCTTCCAAATTCAACTTAAACAATTAACTAAGGTAGAAAAAAATACAAGCGACAAATAAGATGGGAAAGAAATGCTTCTCTATTTGATTCCCGAGTGAAGACGACGATGATGGCGGAGATGGGAGTGTGTCAGAGGACACGTGGGCTATTGCACACACGAGTATGTAGCCGGAGAGAGATGGTCGTCGAGGAGGAGATGCATTGCAGCAGCACGGAAGGAGATAACCGTGCAAGCTGCTATGAACTGGAGGAGATGGCCGTGCGTGTGGACGCACGGGCTGCTACGGGCTGAAGGCGAACCACGAGGAGGAGGAGAACAATTGGACGTTGTTGGCGCTATCTTTGTACCTGCATGAGAAAAATGAGAGAGAGGGAGATGGAAACAAGAGAGAAAAATGAGAAAGAAGAAAATGGGGGAGAGGGAGAGGGTGCGTGAGTTGAGAATGGGGTAAGAAGGCCTCCTTTTATAGATGAAATATGCTTGCAAATAAAGGGAGACATCCCATGCAAATAAAGACAAAATATCATCATGAATGCATGAAGAATTATTTTTTGTATGGGGAAATGGTGCATGGGAAAAAGGAACATGGGGAACATGGGTTTTAAATGCTTCTTGAGCCATGTGTTGTATGGGAAAGGGAGAGGGAATAAAGAATGTGAATTTTGCACAATGTTTCCTCTTCATTTCTTGCTAACAAATTATGTAGAGCCAAATTAGATTTATGATCAAGCAATTTGCTTGGATAAAGTATTTCAATGAGTAATTGTATTTGATGATGAAGAGAGAATTTGGTCATTAATTTAATTATGCATTTCTAGAGGTGATTTTCTTGTTGTATTTGCAGAATCGATAATATCTGGCTTAAGTGATATTTGAGGTGTATGTATCAGATATTAATGGAATTCTTTATGTATTTTGTACACTATTATACCAGTATAATATGTACTCATCAGTGTGCCTATCCTAATTTCGCCACTCAAGTCGGACCCCACCCACTCCGGAGGGTGAAACAGGCCGATACACCATAAAAAAATATACAGTTATTTTTTACACACGCAAGAACCCAATCGGGAACCGCTAGAAATGAACAATTACTTAAAAACACGCTCTCTCCAAAAATTAAAAATTTGCGTGTATCTAGTCGCTTCGAGTTGCGTCGGCTCCATGAAGGCCTCTCCAAGTTCTCTGGCTACCACGCACTAAAAATAGAAGATCAAATATTAGAGAGAGGTTCACAAAAAAATAAAAGGAAAAAAGAAAAAAATATGAGAAAACTGGAGGTCAGACTACCGGGGATGGAAACCCTAAAAACTTGATTTTCTTAAAAACAACCTAAGTCGTGCCTCCCTAGCAACGGCATCATTTGACAACTGTGAAATTACCCTTTTTAGTAATTGTGAATTAGCGATTTCATTTTAGGTGGATAAATTGAGAGTTAATCAAAAATCGTTATTTTAATTAATGTCAAATTAAAGCAAGCGGTCAAAAAATTTTTTACTTGGTAAGTTACAAGGTCAAACTCAGGGAGGCAACTGTCTCCTTATGTTGTCTTAAAGTTGATCTCGAAGTTAGGTTTTCAGAGAGGAATTTCTTTGTTATATTTTAAATGCGATAAATGTGTGATATGCAATTTTTGCGAAATTCAGGGACTAAAATCTAAATTTCTATCAAATGAATTCTAAAAATCCTCAAACTTGGCCAAAATGTAAAATACAATAAAATTAGTCTACATTAATGTTTTTGGGATTTTTGGATGCAAGATTAATATTCTACGATTAAATGAATGCAAACAACAAATTTTTCTCTAATTAATTATAATAAATATTAAATCTAATCATTTTCAAGAAATAACATTATCTAAGATAAGTCACTATGTGATCTATCTCAGAAAAATCTTAGACCCGAAAATTGTTCGATGTAATACCTAACAAAAATCAATTATTGAAATGCATGAAATGATTTTTAGAGGGAAAACTATGCATGCAAATACAATTCTTTTTGGGCACAATATTATTAGCTTAATTCTACGATCTGTGATTTTTTGGCAATTTTTGGAACTGTGGTTAATTATCTATGAATTTTTAAGCACGGATTGGGTAAAATATGTCAAATTTTGCAAGAACAATTATTATTAATTAATCACAAAGCATAAAAATATAAAGCATATGCCACAATGTAGAGAATTAGTTGTAGAACAAAGTGCTAATCTTTAAATAATAAAAGATGATGAATGGTTATTCAAATAAATATGCAAACATAGGGTTCAGAATGCAAAAATTATAAAAAGTAAAATAAATATGCAGACTGATAACAGTGTGGCGGAACTTCTGTGAGACTTAGGATTTTAAAATCAACAACCCTTAAGTTCTACATATCATTGTAACAGATTCAGCTCAAAAGTCATCTTAGATCAATCCTTCTGCCAAAGCATATCCCATGAAACATTGAACAACTATCTCATGTGTGTGAAAGGTTTTAGCTCTCCCCAACAAGAATGCCGGACTACCATGCAAACCCCTCCCAGTAATTCATCCTCAGGAGTCAGGTATTTCCTTCTAAGGTCTGTCGCGTTATGTTCACAATCGAAAGAGGGAGAAGTTAGAAGAAAGGGAAAAGAACTGGAGGGTGACAAGTGTAGTCACCTCTCCTTGTGAAGTCGGCCAGTTTAGCCCTCCACTATGATCTGCAGGTTTTCTTGAAGCTTGGATCTTTTTGGTCAGATATGTATTTGATAATTTGGCTTCTTTTTTATATGGAATTTTTGATAACTCTGCACGGATCTTTTTGTGCCCCTAAGGATATAGAATCTTTTTTTCCGTACATATTTTGGGGTCTTAGAAAAAATTGTGCCCAGCCGTCCATCCCTTTTTTGAAGCTTTATTTCAACCCTTACTCCGGTCTTTAGATGTCCACACTATCAGAAAAGAGACCCGCACAGTCTTCCAACATCCTGTCTGAGTTGAGCTAAGTGCATAGTGCGAGAGAACAAGTTTATTCCCTACTCAAAAGTTATACCCAGAATTAGGAGACCAGGTTAGACACTAAGAGTCAAAGGTTGTACATTGTCATGCGAAAATCGAAGAATTAAGTCAAACGACCTGAAGCTTCTAAATTCCTCTTTATGATGAAGTTTCTCGGCATGCTGAGATGTTCTCCATGATCCTGCACATGTCGCGAACTTGCTGGACACCTCAAAAAGCTCCGAAGCTCGCTAGAGGAGCTCTGGGGGACGAGGCTATCGGGAGGTGCTTTTGGAACATCAAAACTGCCTCAGATGAGGCCCTTCGTGCACGGTTCCTGCATTAATAAACTCTCGGGTCGAGGGCAAAGTGCCTCAACCCGGTTAGGCATGGAATGGATAATGGATGAAGCGAAGGCGGTGGTGCTCCGGCGAGGGTGGTGGAGTGAGCACCATTATGTAGATCTGGAGGAGATCTGTGTGAGTGAAGCACGTGGGGTGATCAGAAGGCGTCGAGGAACAAAATGAGGGTGGAAGGCATGGTGAATAATTGGCGATACATGGTGAGGATGTTCGCCAGAGCTGAGCTCCGGTGAACTACGAATCGAGTGATTAAATTAAAACTACGGTCTAAGCGCAAAATTAAATGCGGAAATGAAAAGCTGGAATAGAACTCTAGCTAAAGATAGAGAAATACGCAGCTCTTATACCTGCAGTGGTTGATAAGTGCGAAATTCGATGTGGTCAAAATTGGTGTCTCACACAAGGCGGAGACGACCGTCGCTGTGGCGACTCACAAGTGAATCTCGTATTTAATCAACAATTAACCCACACTAAAGATCAATAACTTAGAAATAATGTGGAGTTAAAATTTATTTTTAACTCTGCACAAATGGTGTATAGTGACAAGTATGCAGAGAGTTCGAACACAGGGAGCAAGCAGGGTAGTTCAAAAATTGTGCACAAGTGAATGTGTGTGTCAAGTGTCTACACTAAGCAAGCAATCAAAGGAAATTTTTGTGGGTTTTTAATTTTTAAAATTTTTTTATTTTAATTTAATTTTTAATTTTGTATTTTGATTTTTAATTTTCTGATTTTTATAATTTTATATTTTATATTTTTTTTCCTTTTTGGATATTGGAAAATAAAGACAATGTAATAAAAGGCAAGATAAAATACTTATAAAAAAGTGCAAAAAAATCCAAAAATTAAGAAATAAAATGTTTTTGATATTTTTAGGATTTTGTACTATTTTTTTATTTTTGGGGATTTTTCAAGGTGTTTTTGGTATTTTTAATTACTGAAATAAGAGAAAACAGTGGAAAATGTGCTGGCTGTGAGTAAAATGAGAATTAAAATTAGCAAACAGTAATCAAAATTTTTCACACTATTTTTCAAATAAAGAGAACAAAATATGGAACAAACAGAAACTGAGTTTGTGATTTTTGGATTTTTCTTTGCTTTTATATATTTTTTTGACGTTTTTGAGTTTTTTTAAATTTTTAGTGTTTTTCTTTTGATATTTTTAATGAATTTTGGACTGACACTAAAATAGGTTAAAATAGACACTACGTAATTTTTTTGGGATTTTTGGAGGTATTTTACTATTTTTTTAGTATTTTCTAAGCTAGACAGTGCACAAAAAGCATGTTTTTGATTTTTAATAAATATAAAAATAAAACTAAATCAAAATCTAAAAAAATGTAGCGTGGAAGAACAAGTGTCCAGAAGCTTAACCCTATTTTTGTGGAATTTTTGGACTTAAAATGATAATTTAAACAATTACAACAAGCATCCAAACAATAAACAGGCCTGGCAGGGGTATACTTGCAAATATTAGAACATCCAGGGGTTTACATGCAATTTTCCACAAGTTTTTTAAACTAAACATTCAATTTCTAGGGTCAAACAGCAATTACAAAACCCGGAGAGGCCTCAGTCCAAAATCCCCAAGCGTAACACGTGCGCAACATGCGCCTGGCAGGGACCTAAGTGCAATATTTAAAACTGTCAGGGGGGTCGATGCAAAATATCCCAAAGTTTTACACTATATTACAAAATCTTGGGACTAAACCGAAATAACTAAACCCCAGGGGGGTCCTTGCAAAAAGCCCACCACCTCACGTGTACAAGTCACGTGAGGTGACGTGGGGGAGGACCTAGACGTAAATATAAAGAGCTTAGGGGTCTTTCTGCAAATGTTACAAAAATAATACACTACAGACAAAAGTTTCAGGACTAAAAGATAAATACAAAATGCGCGAGGGTTTAGTGTACAAATTACCCTCGGCGCGCGATCCAACGGTGATGAAGGAGCCACTTAGACACGTGGCGCAATCTGGACGGCTGATGACGCTTCGTGGATCTGCGGCTGAGATCAGGTCTCCAAAGAATATCAATGGTCGAGGCGCTTGGAGATCTGACGGTTGCTGCTTGATCTGGAGGGGGCGCCCTGATCGGACGGTGGCGAAGGCGGCTAGAAGAACAAGGCGGAGCTCTGGCTGGGCGGAGTTCCTCAAGATCCTCCGGCCAGCTCCGGTGGCTATTGAGCTTCAAAAGCGGGCTGCAGCCTCCTCAGGTCCTCCTCTATCGTCTGGAGTCGTCAAAAAGCCACGGCGGTGGCCGTGGTGCTCGCTGGTGGCTGGCGGAGCTGGGAGGCTTCATTGGCTCCGGCGAGCTTCAAAACTCGCTTCCAGATGCTCTCAAGGGCTCGTTGACCTGCAAAACAAGTCAAGGGGTCCAGGGAAAACTGCCTTGACCCTTGGATGGACGTGGAGGAGCGTGTATCGACGTGGAGATGGTCGGTCGGAGATGCGCTCCGGCGAGGTGAAATGATTGTGCGGCTCAGGTGATGAAACTTAGATTTTTTTGTTGGTTTTCAATCCTTAGACTAACATGAACCAAAAGATGCAAAGTGATGCAAGGGAGAGGGTCCTCGATGGCCGGAGCTAGAGGAAGAAGATACCTCGACCGGCGTACTTGCGGGAGGTGGTGGAAGCGCCTCCGACCTCGGCTGCCTTGGCTGATGGCTTCGCGGCGGAGTTGTCACCTCCAGGAAGCTCTGGAGCTCGGAGTAGGCGCGAGGGGTGGACCGAAGGTGTTCAAAATCAAAATGAAAAGGAGGGGGTCGTTATATCTGGTTTGACCCCTGACCAAGGTGCTCCAAAGATCAAGGCACCTCGGGCGACACACTGATCCATTCCTCGAGATGATCATAGGGCGAGCAAGCTTGATAATCGAGGAGAAAAAGTTGTCAAGACTCCATCATGAAATGGTGCAAGATGTGATCAGGAAAAATCGACCAAAACGAGGTCAAACGCACTCTGACAGACGCACATGGGAAGGACGGCCAGTTGACCTGGGTCAACTGGGACCGTCTCCTGATTGGTCCACGTGGACCAATCAGGAAAAATCCGTGATAAATAATTTAATAAATCAATTAAAAATAGAAAAAGGCCGAATTAATTAATGATTATAAAATAAAAAATATTTGTAATTTTATGTAGTATTTTATTATGATTTTCAATTAATTTTATGAGGTATATTTTTAAAAGTTTGCTTTTTAACCCTATATAGGTATAATACCTATGTATTTAAGTATTTGATTTTTATTTTATGTATTTCAATTTCATTATTTGTATTTATTATTTTCTAAAATTATAAGATACTTTTATGTTCATAAATATATTTTTATTTTATTTTTCTGATTTATTTTGTATATTTAATAAAATGTAAGAGTGTTTTGTACAGGTATAGGTATAGGCAGTATACCTATGTACTCTTTATACAAGTATTTTTTATTTCGTATTTTCTTTGCATTTTTATTCTGATTTTAATTTACATAATTATTATAAGTAATATTTACATAATTATAAAAATATAAAAATACAAAAATAATGAATAAATAATAAATTGAATATTTTAATCTGTACAAGTATACAAGGTGGGTCCAAAACTCAACTTTCAAACCGTAGCTCCGCCAAATGCGAAACCACCACCTTTGGATAGATTATTTTATTCTATATGCAATTAAAGGTGAGTATGCTGCATTTGGAGTTGTCAGTTGTGAGATACGGGTCTGGAAAGTTGGGATTCTGGATTCTTATTCAGACCATAACTTTTCATTTGTACATTCTTTTTCTGTGAAATCAATTTTGTATTTTTATTTATATAATTATCTACAACTTTCATGTACAAAGTTTCCTTATTTGGTGTTTAAAAAGTGGAACCAAAAATAGATCCCAAAATGAATAAGAAATGAATAAAATGTATAGGTATTTTATCTGTATTTCTGACCTTATCTCCCCCTACTTTATTCCTTATCGACCTATTCATCAAGATGGCTAGGTCTCGGGGTTTCGGGTCATAAAATATTTACAATATTTTATTCTTTTTCTTTTCTTTATTTATTCTATAATTTTGGCTTTAATTACAGTATTTTATACAGTATTTGAATGCACATGCGTGGATGCTAATACGCTTGATTTAAAGGTATTTTCAGGCATTTGCTAGGATTTTTAGTGCCAAAATGATAGAATAAAGATGATGAAATGTGGATTCATCATCCCCCTATACTTTACCTTTGCTAGTCCCTAGCAAACACTTATACAATAAGTGCAAAAAGAAAAAGAAAGAAAAGAAAAAGAAGAACTTGGATTTAGTTCAATTATCAAACTTGTCTTCACAAAATCAAAGTTTGAAGCTTAAGTCGGACCTTTGGAATTTTAGTGTGGGCGGAACCTTATTGAGAACCGAATTTGAAATCCAACAGTCCTTGAGAATCCCAAAACTCAGTCCAAGTCTCCTCAATAGCCAGGTCAGAACTACTTCAACTCATACGCAAACCCTTACGACTATGAATCTGACTCGTACAGTGTAAGTGATGGTGGCTCTCCCCAACTAGAATGACAAAGAAACTGACTTCTCCAGTACGACAACCCAATGATTCCCCAATCCAATAACTCCATCCTCGAGGAGCGGGGTATTCCCTTCTAAGTTCAAGTGGCAACTAGCTCAAGAGGAGGGGGTGAAGAGAAGAATGGACGGTAGCCAGTGTAGCTACCTATCATGGGATGCAAGACCAGTGTAGTCAAGTCATCCTGCTGCAGGATCACATGATATGATTTTGGAACTCAAGCTTGCTTATTGACTTTACAACATATGTACATACTTTGCAGGCTTTTTTATTTTTGTACATGCCTGAACTTTTTTTTAATACTATATACAGCAGCATTTACGTAAGGAGTTTTTCCTCTTGAGCCAGTAGACTATCCCTCTTTTGAAGCTTTATCGCAACCCACAGCCTCCTGTCTTTAGACTTCCTAATCACTGGACGGGTTGGGGTGCACTTCCCTCCCTAGAGGAGGACAAATGTTTCCACTTGTGTGCGTCTCATACCGGCAAATCCAATCCCCTCACCACTCCAACTGAGTTGAGCCATGTGAAAGGTGCAAGTGTCCAAGTTAGGTCATTATCAACAAGAGTCGTGTGTGTGCTCTGAAATACTCTACTTAGGCAGTCAAGAATCCATTGAACTAAGTCCCGTGATCCTCAAAGAATTAAGTCAACTAGACCTGAAGTACCTCAAACCCAGTTCCTATAGGGTTCCTGTTATTAGGTAGATTTTAAGGTCCAATCAAGCTCCAATCTCCGGATTTTACTTAGACTTGTTCAACTATCAAACTCAATCCAAAAAATGCGAATGCCATGCAATGCAATTCAGAAACTATTTTTATGATGCAATTTTCAAGGATTTTGAACTTTTTATGGATTTTTGAAAAGATGATGATGATGCATATGCATTTTTTGTCTTTTTCAAAAAGATTTTTCAAATGTTTTTGGATTTTTGAAAACGAAAAGATTTTGGCTGAAAACTAGGTTAAAATATGTACACGGGAGTGCTTCTCATATTTACAAGAAGTGGATTTTGAGAATTTACCAGGGTAAGTGGTCAATTTTATACATATATACATAGTGGATTTTGGTGTGATGTTAGTATTCCTCAAACTTATTTGACACAAGCTTTTCACACAAATTTTTGAAAACTATAGTCCAAAATAATTTTTACAAACATTTTTGCAAACATGTACACACATTTGAAAATCATTTTGCAAAGGTTTTTCAAACAGTATATATAGATTTTTCACAATATTTTTGCAACCATTTTTCAAACCATTTGCAAATCATTTTTCAAACATTTTTATTTCACACAAAGAAAATAAATTTTACAAACCACACATTTTTACACAGGTTGAAAACATGTAACAAAATATTTTCAAAATAGTTTTCAATAGCTGTTCACAAAGATTTTCAAACTATTTTGCAAACATTTTGCAAAAAACATTTTCACCTGATTTATTAATCAGTAATTACAAAAAGAATTTTGAGGAACAAAACACCTTTTTATTAAGGTTTTTAATGAATTTTAAAGAATGAGTAGCCATATTATTAGGAAAATACGAAAGTACGAGTTATGGCTAAAGTATATACGTAGTATAGACGACCCCCCTATACTTAGCTTGAGCTATGTCCTCATAGATCGGAGAGAAAAGAGAAGACATAACTCGTACTAAGTATAGACAAGTCCAAATAATAAAGAATAAATAAATGAACCAATGAATGAGAAGTTGACCGTCCCCCCTATACTTAGGATCAAATAATCCTAAGTATAGCAGACTGTACACAAAGCAGGGAGGGTCAAGGGTGGGAATGAACAGATCGTACTCGGGTTGTCTCCCCCTATACTTAGGGTAAGATATCCCCAAGTATAGACAAGAAGAGGAGACAATGGAGAGGATTGAAATGAAAATGACAGAACTCGGGGTGCACGCCCCCCTATACTTAGGACAAAGTACGTCCTAAGTATGGAAAACTGTCTACAAGGGCGGCACCTTTTTGATAGATAAAGAAGATAGAAATGGAAAAGAAAAAAAGAAGAAAAGAAGAAAATAAATTAACAGATGAAAGTGATATGAACAGATGGATCTGTACAGCGGAAGATGGACTTGATTACCATGTATGAGATGCAGATGATGAGAGTCAAAGGACACATCTCATACCAGAAGAATGGGGGCAACGTCAATGGTCGGCGGATCATGATCTAGATATAATTTCAGGCGTTGACCATTGATGCGGAAGGTAGTAGAAGATGACGGTTCGGATATGTCGATGCTGCCATTGTCATGTACCTTCCTGACCACATACGGACCTTTCCACTTGCTCTGCAACTTCCCTGGGAATAATTTCAGCCTGGAATCAAACAACCATACTCTCTGATCTGGCTCAAACTGTTTATGGCTGATATGCGAATCGTGCCATGTCTTCACTTTCTCTTTGTACTGTAGGCTGTTCGAAAAGGTTGTGTCTCTAAGTTCTTCCAGGGCTGCCAATTCTGCTCTTCTCTGGTCTCCTATACTCTCCGGATCTAAAAGTAACTCAGTGACTGCCCAAAAAGATTTGTGCTTGATCTCCACTAGCAAATGGCACGGCTTGCCATAGACGAGATGAAAGGGAGATGTCCCCAATGGATTCTTGAAAGAAGTCCGATAAGCCCACAAGACCGAGTCCAAAAGCTGTGACCAATCCTTTCGGTATGGGCGGACAACTTTCTGCAAGATAGTCTTTATCTCCCGATTCGATACTTCGGCAAGACCATTAGTCTGAGGGTCATACGGTGTGGCAACCTGATGGTCAATGTCGAACTCGTCTGCAAGGGCCCTGACTTTGTCATTGATGAAATGAGACCCCCCGTCTGAAATCAAGACTCTAGGTACCCCGAACCGTGAAATGATATTTTTCCTCAAAAATTTACAAACGGTTTTAGCATCTGCGGCTCGGGCAGGGATGGCCTCAACCCATCGGCTGACATAATCCACAGCGAGCAAAATATGCTCGTATCTCTGACTCTTAGGAAATGGGCCCATGAAATCAATCCCCTGTGCATCAAAAACCTCACAAAAGTGAATGGGTTGCATGGGCATCATGTCTCTCTGTCCGCAGGTTCCCATTTTCTGACAGTCAATACATCTCTTCACGAACTCATTAGAATCCTTGAAGAGAGCAGGCCACCATAGGCCGGATTGAAGCACCTTTTGTGCTGTTCTTTTTCCAGAATGATGTCCTCCTGTCTCAACCTTGTGGCAGTATGTGAGGACGCTATGATGCTCTTCTTGAGGAATGCACCTCCTCCAGATACTGTCCCCTCCTTCATGATAAAGGACGGGATCCTCCCAATGGTAAAACTTGGCCTTCGCCAGGAAAGTCTCAAGTTTCTGCCTGGGCCAACCTTGTGGAACCGTCTTGGCTACAAGATAGTTCACAATGTCAGCATACCACGGGAGCGAGGTGACAGCCAAGATCGCCTCATCTGGGAATGTCTCTGTGATAGGTGTGTTGGGCTCAGATTCCTCAAGATTTTCCAATCTGGAGAGATGATCCGCCACCACATTCTTGACTCCAGGCTTATCCTTAATCTTAATATCAAATTCCTGGAGTAGAAGGATCCATCTGGTGAGACATGCTTTGGCATCCTTCTTAGCCATTAAGTATCGGATGGCGGTATGATCAGTGTAGATGGTTACTCTAGATCCAAGAATGTAAGATCGATACTTATCAAGAGCAAAAACTACGGCCAGCATCTCTTTCTCAGTCACAGTGTAATTCCGCTGAGCGGCATCCAAGGTCCGGCTGGCGTAGTGAATGGCAAACGGTAATCCATCCCTCCTCTGTCCAAGCACAGCCCCAACGGCAAAATCTGAAGCATCCGTCATGATCTCGAATGGGAGAGACCAATCGGGTGGCTGAAGGACAGGAGCTGAAACAACCATATTTTTGAGAGTTTCAAAAGATTCAAGACACTTATCATTGACAATAAACTCGGTGTCTTTTGTCAGCAAGTCAGTGAGCGGTCGGGCAATTCGACTGAAGTCCTGAATGAACCGTCGGTAGAAACCGACATGCCCCAGAAAAGACCGTAACTGACGCAAGTTGGACGGTGGATTGAGTTTTCTGATGATATCCACCTTAGCCGGATCGACCTCCATGCCCTTGTTGGAGACGATATGACCAAGGACCGTCCCCTGAGTCATCATGAAATGACTCTTCTTCCAGGATAAAACAAGGTTGACCTCAATGCAGCACTTGAGCACACGGTCTAGGCAGTCAAGACAAGCATCGAACCCGTCGCCATAGACCGAGAAGTCATCCATGAAGACCTCTAAACAGTCACCCACCATGTCCGAGAAGATGGACAACATGCACCTTTGGAATGTCGCCGGAGCGTTACATAGACCAAAGGGCATCCGTCTGAAAGCATACGTCCCAAACGGACAGGTGAATGTCGTTTTCTCCTGGTCTTCGGACGCAATGGCCACTTGATTGTATCCAGAGTACCCGTCAAGGAAACAATAATGACTCTTCCCGGCTAACCGCTCGATAATCTGATCAATGAATGGTAGAGGGAAGTGATCCTTCTTGGTGGCCTCATTCAATCGTTTGTAGTCCACACAGACCCTCCAAGAAGTTGGTACTCTGGTAGCGATCTCCTCTCCAGACTCATTGATAACTGTAGTGATACCCGTCTTCTTGGGTACCACATGTAGCGGACTTACCCATTTGGAGTCGGAGATGGGATAGATGAAATCGGCGCTCCACCACCTTGAAATTTCTTTCATGACTACGTCTCGAAGATTTGGGTTCAGCCGTCGTTGGAACTCACGCGACGGCTTAGCGTTATCCTCAAGATAAATGTGGTGAGAGCAAAGATTTGGGCTCAGCCCCTGGAGATCAGCTATACTCCAACTGATTGTCTTGCGGTTGCTTTCAAGAACCTCCATCAGACGAGATTCTTGTTCTCCGGTCAAATCTGCTAAGATAATGACTGGGTACATTTCTGGCTCACCCGCAAGGAATCTGTATGTCATTGACTGCGGCAGAGGTTTCCGTTCTGGACAACTGGGAGGTGGCAAATCTAGCTTCTGATATGTCTGTGTAAATGCTACTAGGTCTGCATGGGAGAACTCTCGCTCTGCATGAATTTCTGACGAAGGGCGGCCTGCTGAATCATCAATAAACTATACTGGCTCGCACTCTGTCGTGGTTGTCAGCTCGGAAGGAATCAGACAAGGCAAATAATCATTGAAATCATCCCAGTCAATGTCTAAATCCGAGGGATCTGAAGAAGATGAACATGATTGAAATTCCTCAGCACCACTCATCACAACACTGTCAGCTTCATATATATCCTCATCCAGGGATGTGCTTTCCCGGCTCTCGACTGCCATGAGCTTGAGATATAGTGAATCTGTAGGCAAGGCGAGAGTCGGTGCTACGGGGTCTTTCCAGTTGGATTCATCATCAGTCATCTCAAAATCACAAACCTGGTGGATGTCTAGTTGTTCTTCTGTCATCTGCTCGGCTTCACTGGATTGTTCTGAGCACGCCAACTCTCTGGCTCTGGTCTGGTCGATCGTATCTATTTGTATGCTTTCGCCCTCTACACGAAAACATACCGTCCCACTGTCATGGTCGGATACCGCCTTGGCAGTGGCCAAGAATGGGTGTCCAAGTATGATGGGGGCATCGGTTACCGACTCAGGGATCTCCATGTCCAATACAACAAAGTCCACGGGGAATTTCAGGCCCTGAATGGTAACGACCACGTCCTTCAACAACCCCTTCGGCCTCTTAATCGACCTATCAGCAAACTGAAGGACCGTTCTGCTTCGAAGAAGAGGGCCAAACTCAAATTGCTTGAGTAAGGCTGCCAGAAGGAGGTTGATCGAAGACCCGCTGTCTAATAGAGTACGATCGAACCGTTGCTCCTGGATCTCGCATCTGACATAGGAAGCTCCTGTATCGGGTCGCTTGGCTGGCAATGTGTTCTGAATGGCGCAGCAAGTGTCGTGAGTGAGCATATGGATTTGATCTATGTGCCTCTTCTTCCTTCGGACAGTAGTTGTCTCTTTCAAGTTCTTTTTGAAGAAGGGGATATGCTCAAATTCTTCTCATAGAGTCATCTGAATGTGAAATCTATCAATCATTTGGTTGCTGAACTCTACCTGCTGGTTCTTATTTTGGTTTTCTTTTTTATTCCCCTTCGCTCGGCGGAGTGCTTCAGGGAAGGGAATGGTAGGGGCCTCCTCAGATGGAGGACTAGGAATCGGTCCCTGTGCCTGTGAAGAAGGAGAATCCATACAATAATCATCATTCACCACATATGGATCCGCAATTTGAACAGAAACCTTTCCTTTATTCATATTTTTGTTTTTCTTTTTGTTCCCACAGTCTCTAGGTACAAAATGTGGCAACATCACAGATGGTGGCTCAACAAAAGTAGATGTGGTGGCCTCAGCACCACCACTAGCACCGGTCTTTGCGGCATCAGCATCGCGCTCTGGGTCATCATCCAAAAGGGTGGCATCAGCACCACCGTCTGCAACTGGTATCACGACGGCATCAGCACCGTTGTCCTGGACTCCATTATTGGTGGCATCAGCACCACCGTCTTCAACATCGTCATTAGCGGCATCAGCACCGCTATTCTGCTCCTCTGGCGCTCCTGGTTCAGCATCTGGTTGTCGCTCAGAAGAGGCGCCGCCGGCTGGCATCCTACCGCTCCTAGTAGTCACAAAATCAGCATCATTCAAAGAATAAGACATGTCATTCAAATCATCACTAGGAGAAGTATCCTCTGTAAACTCTACCTGCTCAGACTTCCTTTTCAGATTGTTCGAGTTAGGTTCAATCTGAGCGGGTATGGCGGCCTTGCCTTTTATGATGTCTCTCATTTCCTGTCGGAATTCATCCATCTCTTGCCTGAAAGATGCTCGCTGTTCAGATAGCAAGCGGGCAAGATCATCAAGGGCTGGGTTCTCAAAGGCAGGTCCCTGAGAACCGGATGGCTGTCCCTGCTGGAAATGGGGTTGTTGTTGCTGTTGTGGCTGATACTGGGGGGAAGGATGGTGATAGGAATGCTGAGGATGTTGTCGCTGCCTCCACTGCTGTCCCTGATAGGAGGGACGAGGACCACTCTGATATTGCTGTTGATGGGCATACTGGGGCTGCTGGTGTTGCTGCTGTGGCTGGCTGTTCTGCTGTCCTTGGGCAGGATTCTGCTGCTGGGAGGAGGATCCACCATTGCCCCAACGGAATCCGGGGTGATCCCGACGAATCCCGGGCTGAGGGTACCGGTCGTACCAAATCCCATTG
This sequence comes from Ottelia alismoides, assembly GCA_037367405.1. NCBI lineage: Eukaryota > Viridiplantae > Streptophyta > Magnoliopsida > Alismatales > Hydrocharitaceae > Ottelia > Ottelia alismoides. The sequence goes on from JAZKJV010002782.1 coordinate 256,235, forward strand.
ACTTCCATCAATGGTTCCTGCTCGAAGGAGGGTGGAGGAAGAACGGCCAGTGGCTGCTCCGGCTGATACACCACCATCTGCGTGTCCGAAGATGACGGCTGCTCTGGGTAGTACTGTAGCAGTGGAACCGGCTCTGCCTGAATATGGTTCACCTGGCGGTACAAGGTAGAGGGACGGCTGGCATTACTACTGCTCGGATCAGCACGTGATCTGGGAGGCTGTTGGGATTGAGCTTGTGCCTCCTGGACGCACAAAATATGCGTCTTCAGATCACTCATGGTCTTGGTAATTTGGTCCATCTGGGCCATGCCTTGCATCTGCTTCTTCTCGAGGATCTCGAGGCAGTCCAGCTTCTCACTGATGATGCCCATGTCGGCTGCAGCTGATTCAGCTTGGGCTGCGGCAAAGGACACTGTGTTGGGACCGGCATCGATGCGGGCGATCCTCTGAAATGATCCCGCTCCTTGCGGGGGCTTCTGTTGTGTGTAGACTCGGGCTTGGGCCATCACTGTGGAATTTTCTGACATGCCCTCGTAAATGGCCCAGACGTCGTCTTCACCCTTGGAAAAGTAAGATCCACCGCAAGAGGCATTCACAAGCCCCTACAGCTCCGGTGTCAGCCCACAGAAGAAACTCTGCACGAGATTGGGCTTGGAGATGTCATGATGTGGACACCGGTCGATGAGCTCTCTGAATCGATCCCAGGCTTCATGGAACTGTTCATTTGGGATCATGATGAAGTTACTGATCATGGCTCGAGCTGCGTTGGTCCAGCCGAGAGGGTAATACTTCTTCAAGTACGCGGTCCGGAGATCCGCCCATGTGTCGACGAATCGCCCAAGGTGTTTGAGCCAGTATGCGGCTCTATCAACCAAAGAGAATGGAAAGTCGATCATCTTTATGGTGTCCTCGGTCATCAACCGATCATGGATGGTGCTGCATATCATCTCGAATTCCTGGAGGTGGAGGTGCGGCTCTTCGGTCAGCAACCCATGAAACTTGGGTAGAAGTGGGATAGTGTGGGGCCGAAGCTCGAAATCTCCGTGAATGGGCGGGAGTCTGATCCAACGGTGAGTGAGGGATGCAGCTGGGTTGTGCAATTCCCTCATGATGGTCTGTGGTGGTCGCTCAGCGTCTGGATCGCCTCCTCTTGCATCTGGTCCTCCTCCTCCTCCACCGCCACCGCCCCCAGGTCGGTTCTCTCTCATCTGTGCTATCTCTCTCATCAGATCACCCATGAAGGTACCCTGGTCACGGATCTGTCTCTGCATTGTCTCCAGGGATGCTAACAAGGAGTTGTTGATGGCCACCTGATCAATTATGAATGGAAGGTGATCATGGTCATCTGGGTGCTCGCCTCTGTCTCCCATCGCTGGATTTTCTGAAAAAGCAAAAGAGGCCATCTCAGGTGCTGTCGAATGAGCCGAACTCTGTGATGCACTGAATTCTGAAACGATTGAACTGAGAGAAGGAGAATGGGAAGGGTGGTCGAGGGGGAACAGGGTGGATGTGAACTCAGGCTCGGAGAGCGGACTCTCCGAGGTATTCCTAGATGAATGAGGAGGAGTGCTGGATAGCGGTGCCAACAAGGTCGGCCTAAGAGATCTCCGTCCCATCATCTTGATTATTTGGGAAGATCAGGGAAAATGCTAGAGAAGAAGAAAGGAATGAAATGAGATGCAACAAAATCGCGCACAATTGTGCTGTGTTTTTGATCTTGACCTAAACAAATCTAGCAATCAAACACAAAGCAGGGGTAAGTTCACCAACTCAACACGTGAAACCGTGAAGGTTCGGCTTTTATCTTGTAAATTTTATCTTGATTCAGGAAGTTATCTTTTCACGAGTCCTTAGAACGCTACGCCTAAAGGAGAGAGAGTACTGCCAGGAAAGTGTCCACGTACTTGTCCTCCTCCTGTGTAACCTGTAACTTGCGCTTTTTAAGGTCCTTGTAACCCTTCCTGGATCCCTACTCAGCCAAAGAAATAGAGGGAGGAAGCCGATAGGCGAAACCGATACTTCGGACCTCGCTCGCAATGGAATCACCCGTGAGCGTGCAAGATCCTACTCGGACGCAGCCGGTGAGACAGACACACCCGTGAAGGCATGGCCTAAGCTCGGTACTTCGGACAAGGTCGGCGCTCACACAATAGTGAGTCACCAATGGCGACCAAGCCCTACTCGACTACGTACGATAGTAACGCCAATACTTCGGAAATCCAGGCGATACACAAGGCAGCCACAAGTTGGGTTTTTGGCTCTAATCCTTACGAAGCGCTCACCTCACTCGGAAGGAGACCTTCCCATGCAACCTAAATACAAGTGAGGGTGTTACTCTCCCCAAGCAATGAATCCAATTACAGATTTTATTTTTGGTCAAGTTTTCTTAGCAGTCCCTATTTTAATTTTTTTGGTGTTATCGCTTCTTTTGAGTAGATTCAAACAAGCGCCTAACGGTTTTTGTATTTTCTTGATCCTACTTTGTTCCAAAAACAGAGGGAGAATAGAGTCGGAAAAGCCGTGCAAGTCGACACCAAGGTGGAAATCTCACCTTTGTGCCTAAATGATGCATGCAAAGTAAGAAGACTTACAGCGAATCCCAGCTCTCTCCATGCGGGATGCAAAGCAGAATTTATAAACCTAATCTATATGGCGATATGCAAAAACAGAAATCGTCCTAGAATAGACAACTGCTAGCGTGAAGAACCACAAGCTATCCACGAACTCTCAATCCGAGTGTCCGGTCTAGGCTCACCCCTCCTCTGCTCAACACATTTGAGTTAGGAGAAAGCGCTTGTTCGGGAATGAGCTCGCGGCGCGTGGATCGAAAGCTAATAGCTAACTATTTAATTAGTCTAAGTCCAACAACGAACTATAGGAGCATGCAAAGATAATTAGGGTGTTTGGACCTATTCTAGTTGAATCAAGCAGGACCTATAATCTAAGGGCTCAATCCACAAAAGAAAGGGAAAAGGAAAATAAAACCGGAAAATGACAAGCGATAAAAACGCGAGAAAAACCGCGGTGAGCCCCCGGGTGAACAAACACCCGGAAATTGGGCCCGGTAGTGTCCAAGAGTCCAATGTACCTGTATTATTACAAATTAATAGGTCACTCTCTCACAAAAATAAAATGCAAGCTAAGCTGCCACTCTCTCTCACTCCTCTTGCTCTCTCCTGTCGGCCTGGCTAAAGAAAGGCCGGCTCCGCTTCCCAAGGATGCTCCGGGTCACCTAAGCAATCCGCCTCACTCCGCGGTCCCTCGCAAGAAAACAAGAAAGGGTGGTCAGATAGCTCAAGCAATATATATATCGAAAATGTAAGAGAGATGAAATGAAGATATGGTAAACACTAAACACAAGTAAACAAAAAGGAGCTACTCGCTGTTGCTCCCCGGCAAAGGCGCCATTTGATAAGCACGAAATTCGATGTGGTCAAAATTGGTGTCTCACACAAGGCGGAGACGACCGTCGCTGTGGCGACTCACAAGTGAATCTCGTATTTAATCAACAATTAACCCACACTAAAGATCAATAACTTAGAAATAATGTGGAGTTAAAATTTATTTTTAACTCTGCACAAATGGTGTATAGTGACAAGTATGTAGAGAGTTCGAACACAAGGAGCAAGCAGGGTAGTTCAAACATTGTGCACAAGTGAATGTGTGTGTCAAGTGTCTACACTAAGTAAGCAATCAAAGGAAATTTTTGTGGGTTTTTAATTTTTAAAATTTTTTTATTTTAATTTAATTTTTAATTTTGTATTTTGATTTTAAATTTTCTGATTTTTATAATTTTATATCTTATATTTTTTTTCTTTTTGGATATTGGAAAATAAAGACAATGTAATAAAAGGCAAGATAAAATACTTATAAAAAAGTGCAAAAATATCCAAAAATTAAGAAATCAAATTTTTTTGATATTTTTAGGATTTGTTACTGTTTTTGTGATTTTTGGGGATTTTTCAAGGTGTTTTTGGTATTTTTAATTACTGAAATGAGAGAAAACAGTGGAAAATGTGCTGGCTGTAAGTAAAATGAGAATTAAAATTAGCAAACAGCAATCAAAATTTTTCAAACTATTTTTCAAATAAAGAGAACAAAATATGGAACAAATAAAAACTGAGTTTGTGATTTTTGGATTTTTCTTTGATTTTATAAATTTTTTTGAAGTTTTTGAGTGTTTTTTAATTTTTAGTGTTTTTCTTTTGAGATTTTTAATGAATTTTGAACTGACACTAAAATACGTTAAAATAGACACTAGGCAATTTTTTTGGGATTTTTGGAGGTATTTTACTATTTTTTTGGTATTTTGCTAAGCTAGACAGTGCACAAAAAGCATGTTTTTGATTTTTAATAAATATAAAAATAAAACTAAATCAAAATCTAAAAATGTAACGTGGAAGAACAAGTGTCCAGAAGCTTAACCCTATTTTTGTGGAATTTTTGGACTTAAAATGATAATTTAAACAATTACAACAAGCATCCAAACAATAAACAGGCCTGGCAGGGGTATATTTGAAAATATTAGAACATCAACGGGTTTACATGCAATTTTCCACAAGGTTTTTAAACTAAACATTCAATTTCTAGGGTTAAACGGCAATTACAAAACCCGGAGGGGCCTCAGTACAAAATCCCCAAGCCTAACACGTGCGCAACACGCGCCTGGCAGGGGCCTAAGTGCAATATTTAAAACTATCAGGGGGGTCGATGCAAAATATCCCAAAGTTTTACACTATATTATAAAATCTTGGGACTAAACCGAAATAACTAAACCCCAGGGGGGTCCTTGCAAAAAGCCCACCACCTCACGTGTACAGGTCACGTGAGGTGACGTGGCGGAGGACCTAAACGTAAATATAAAGAGCTTGGGGGTCTTTGTGCAAATGTTACAAAAATATTACACTACAGACAAAAGTTTCAGGACTAAAAGATAAATACAAAATGCGCGAGGGTTTAGTGTGCAAACTACCCTCGGCGCGCGATCCAACGGCGATGAAGGAGCCACTTAGACACGTGGCGCAATCTGGACGGCTGATGACGCTTCGTGGATCTGCGGCTGAGATCAGGTCTCCAAAGAAGATCAACGGTCGAGGTGCTTGGAGATCTGACGGTTTCTGCTTGATCTGGAGGGGGCTCCCTGATCGGACGGTGGCAAAGGCGGCTGGAAGAACAAGGCGGAGCTCCGGCTGGGCGGAGTTCCTCAAGCTCCTCCGGCCAGCTCCGGTGGCTATTGAGCTTCAAAAGCGGGCTGCGGCCTCCTCAGGTCCTCCTCTATCGTCTGGAGTCGTCAAAAAGCCACGGCGGTGGCCGTGGTGCTCGCTGGTGGCTAGCGGAGCTGGGAGGCTTCGTTGGCTCCGGCGAGCTTCAAAACTCGCTTCCAGATGCTCTCAAGGGCTCGTTGACCTGCAAAACAAGTCAAGGGGTCCAGGGCAAACTGCCTTGACCCTTGGATGGACGTGGAGGAGCGTGGATCAACGTGGAGATGGTCGGCCAGAGATGCGCTCCAGCGAGGTGAAATGATTGTGCGACTCAGGTGATAAAACTTAGATTTTTTTGTTGGTTTTCAATCCTTAGACTAACAGGAACCAAAAGATGCAAAGTGATGCAAGGGATAGGGTCCTCGATGGCCAGAGCCAGAGGAAGAAGATACCTCGACCGGCGTACTTGCGGGAGGTGGTGGAAGCGCCTCCGACCTCGGCTGCCCTTGCTGATGGCTTCGCGGCGGAGCTGTCACCTCCAGGAAGCTCTGGAGCTCGGAGTAGGCGCGAGGGGTGGACCGAAGGTGTTCAAAATCAAAATGAAAAGGAGGGGGTCGTTATATCTGGTTTGACCCCTGACCAAGGTGCTCCAAAGATCAAGGCACCTCGGGCGACACACTGATCCATTCCTCGAGATGATCATAGGGCGAGCAAGCTTGATAATCGAGGAGAAAATTTTGTCAAGACTCCATCATGGAATGGTGCAAGATGTGATCAGGAAAAATCGACCAAAACGAGGTCAAACGCACTCTGACAGACGCACATGGGAAGGACGGCCAGTTGACCTGGGTCAACTGGGACCGTCTCCTGATTGGTCCACGTGGACCAATCGGGAAAAATCTGTGATAAATAATTTAATAAATCAATTAAAAATAGAAAAAGGATGAATTAATTAATGATTATAAAATAAAAAATATTTGTAATTTTATGTAGTATTTTATTATGATTTTTAATTAATTTTATGAGGTATATTTTTAAAAGTTTGCTTTTTAACCCTATATAGGTATAATACCTATGTATTTAAGTATTTGATTTTTATTTTATGTATTTCAATTTCATTATTTGTATTTATTATTTTCTAAAATTATAAGATACTTTTATGTTCATAAATATATTTTTATTTTATTTTTCTGATTTATTTTGTATATTTAATAAAATGTAAGAGTGTTTTGTACAGGTATAGGTATAGGCAGTATACCTATGTACTCTTTATACAAGTATTTTTTATTTCGTATTTTCTTTGCATTTTTATTCTGATTTTAATGTACATAATTATTATAAGTAATATTTACATAATTATAAAAATATAAAAATACAAAAATAATGAATAAATAATAAATTGAATATTTTAATCTGTACAAGTATACAAGGTGGGTCCAAAACTCAACTTTCAAACCGTAGCTCCGCCAAATGCGAAACCACCACTTTGGATAGATTATTTTATTCTATATACAATTAAAGGTGAGTATGCTGCATTTGGAGTTGTCAGTTGTGAGATACGGGTCTGGAAAGTTGGGATTCTGGATTCTTATTCAGACCATAACTTTTCATCTGTACATTCTTTTTCTGTGAAATCAATTTTGTATTTTTATTTATATAATTATCTACAACTTTCATGTACAAAGTTTCTTTATTTGGTGTTTAAAATGTGGAACCAAAAATAGGTCCCAAAATGAATAAGAAATGAATAAAATGTATAGGTATTTTATCTGTATTTCTGACCTTATCTCCCCCTACTTTATTCCTTGTCGACCTATTCATCAAGATGCCTAGGTCTCGGGGTTTCGGGTCATAAAATATTTACAATATTTTATTCTTTTTCTTTTCTTTATTTATTCTATAATTTTGGCTTTAATTACAGTATTTTATACACTATTTGAATGCACATGCATGGATGCTAATATGCTTGATTTAAAGGTATTTTCAGGCATTTGCTAGGGTTTTTAGTGCCAAAATGATAGAATAAAGATGATGAAATGTGGATTCATCAGTGGTCGGCAGGGAGCTGGACGTGCCAGAGCATCGCCTGGGTGCATCTCCGTCCTCCTTGAGCTAATCTGGACTGTAAAGATGTTCCTCCTGTCACGAGGAAGCACCCTTGTTCGGGAAATCGGGCTCCTAGACTCAGGAAAGTGATCGAAGAGGAAGAGGGAGACAGAGGATCTTATTTATAAACATGTAAATGCACCCTTATTAATGGTTGATTTGGAAGGAAACCAGACTGTACAAGCAATCTGAAGGGTCGACATGGATCATGAAAGATCAATGATGAATTTCTATGAAGGAAGCAAGCGTGATGGATCGATGGCTCGAGCGGGAAAAATACATGAAAATGGGGGAAAAGATGATTCTGACAAGTCAGAGCGCCTGGCGAGGGAGTTGACCAGGGGTCAACGGTCAAGCGATCTGACTGGTCCAAGTAGGCACACTAAAGGACAAAACTGCATATTTATTCGAAAATAATTATATAAAAATAGTAATTGATTTTATTAATTTTTCTGTATAAAATAAAAATGTTTATTTTTTATGTAGTAATGTAATATGTTTTTATTTATTTCTTGGTGTTATTTATTACAAATTAATCATTAGGGTGTATTTATAGGTATATTCATCTATATTTTTTGCATTTTATTTTTATTTTATATATTTTATTATATTATTCAATTTATTATTTTATATAATTATAACTTATTTTTAAGTGCACAAATATGTTTTTTATTATATTTTTATGATGTTATCTGTATACTTAAAAACATAGGTAAGTAAATTACATAGGTGTAATTATAGGTATTCCATCTATGTATTATGTATTATTTTATTTTAATGCATTTTCTTGGTTTTTCTTTTAGATTTATATTTCTAATATAATATAAATAATATTTATAAGAGCGTAAAAATATAAAAGAATAAAATAATTAAAGAATAGATTTTTCTTATATTTATATACAAATATTAGCAAAGGTATTTTACCAATGTTTCTATATAGTCTTATTTTATTTTATATTTTCTTTATTGTTTTATTTTTGTTTTAATATATACATAAGTCGTGAATATTATTTACAAAATTATAAAATATAATTTGTAAAAAATAATAAAGAATAAATAAATTGAATATTTTATTCCGGTATACTATACAATAGGGGCCCAAAACCTAACTTTCACACCTTAACTCCAAAAAATATAAAACCACCTTCATTAAATATATTATTAAAAGTTATATACAATTAAAGGTGATTTTGATATATTTTGAGTTTTTATTTGAGAGATATGGGTCTGTGAAACTGGGATTTTGGAATTTTATTCTAAATATAAAAAGTACATTGTATATTATTTTTGTATGAAATCAATTTTTATTTTTCTAAATTTTATTATCTATAAATTTCATGTTTAAAGTTCCCTTATTTCAGGTATAAAAAGTAAAAATAAAATAAGTCCCAAAATGAATAAAGAATGAATTAATAAATGGGAGATTTATGGTATTTTTTGCCCTTATTTCCCCCTACTTAATTCCTTGTCGACATAGTAATCAAGATGCATAAGTCTCGGGGTTTATGGTCATAAAATATCTTTAATATTTATTATTTTTCTTTTCTTCTCTTTATTCTATAATTTTGTCATTAAAAATAGTTTTATACAGTATTTACACAACAATGCATGAATGTTAATTTACCTAAATTAGATGTATTTACATGCATTTACTTGGGATTTTAAGACTAAAATGATATAATAAAGGTGATAAAATGGAGATTCATCAAAGGCGTACTTCATGTTTGTTGGCCATTGTTTGAGCTTTGGTGGGGTCTGAATCAGCTCGGTGGTGACCTCAACAACTGTTATCGGTGTCACATCATTCTATAGTAGGCTGTGTACCATTGTTGCTTCTAGCTTCGAGTTCAATATACTACAAAAATCTTCAATATTCTTCATGCTCAGATAAGGATGGATTATAATCGGACATTTCAGTTAGCACGTCAACGAATATCTCATCATGAAAGACATCGGTAAATTCGACTATGCTTTCTAGTACTTCCTTGATGAAGATGAATTCATAAGTTTCCATTTCATCCAAGAATAAATTGGTATCTCTGATCTCTACCAAAAATTCACAGTCCTCGGGTCCATGTTGCCGGAGCTTACTCTACTCATATACCACTTCTGCAGCAGCTCTGGGACCGTCTCTATTTGAACTTTGGTGATGCTGAAGAAAAAAGTGATCACTCTAGTACCATAATCCAATACTGCCTCAGATGTTTGCATGTATGGTTGACTAAGAATAATCGGGGTGAGGAGCAAGGGTGTAGAGGAGTTCAAGTCCAGGACAATGAAATCCATAGGGAACTGCATCCCTTATACTGTGACGATCATGTCCTCTAGCATGCCCCTAAACCGCGTAACTGATATGTCTACGAACTGCAAGATCATCTTGGTCGGCTTGAGTGGCCATAGCTCGAACTCTATGAGTAGTGAGGAAGGTGGCAAGTTTATAGACGATCGATTATCGAGCAGGGTGCGCTTGAATTTTCGATTGAAAATATGGCATCTGATAAGAGGGGTTCCCTTATCTTTCTTCTTGTTCAAGAGATTGCTGATTGTGTTCACTTTGGCCACGGAGAGGATGTGTTTTTCTGGATTCCTGCATCTGATTTGATAGGGTTGACGCTTCATGATACATGCCTCCTTTAGTCCTTTCTTTACACTAGGCATGTATTCCATAGCCTTGAGTAATGGCATTTCAAGCATCATAATTTGCAGAATTTCCACAATTTCAGGATCAAACAAAGCATTTTTTATTGTTTTTTATTTTATAATCTCATGAAATGTGAAGACAACTGCCTCCAACTCCAAATCATGTGTGAGGTAGTTGCGCTCATGAATCTTCAACTACTATGACTTATATGCTACAACCTACCCTCGATGCATCAATACAACTCTCAATCCTTCCTTGGATGCATTTATGTAATTGTGAAGTCCAACATACTAGAAGAAAGGGTCAGGATAGGTGAATAAGTCAATCGCTCCTTGAGTGTACGGAAGATCTGTTCGCATTTGTTGCTCCAGACAAATGGTACATTTTTCTGCGTCAATTAAGGGGAAGGGCTAACTGGGAAAACCCTTGAACAAAATGTCGGTAGTACCCAGCAAGGCCAAGGAAACTATGAATCAAGGTGACTGTCTTAAGCTGCTCCCAAGATACAATACCTCGATCTTCATGGGATCAATAGAAATCCATGCACCAAAATTCATGTTGCCAAGAAACTTCACCTCAAATAACCAAAACTCAAACTTGATGTACTTCGCATATAGTTGATGTTCTCTCAATGTCTGCATAATGGTGCGAAGATGCGACTCATGAACATCTTGTCATGAGAATATATCAACACATCATCTATGAATACTACTACAAATCTATCCAATTATGGATAGAATATCATATTCATCAGGTCCATGAAAGTGGCAGGTGCATTCGTGAGCCCAACGACATCACAACAAACTTGCAGTGCTCATATCTCGTACGGAATGTGGATTTTGGTACGTCCGAATCCTTGATCCTCAACTGATGATATACGAGTCACAGATCGATCTCGGAGAACATTGTTGCTCCCTACAAATGATCAAAGAGATAATTAATATGTGGGAGTGGATAACGGTTCTTGATCGTTCGCTTGTTAAGCTGCTTGTAGTCAATGCACAATCTCATGGATATGTCCTTCGTTACAAAGAGGTTGGTGCTCCCCAGGGTGATGTACTAGGGAGGATGAATCCCTTATCAGTCAAATCCTACAGCTGCAGCTTGAGTTCCTTGAGCTCGGACGGTGCCATCCGGTATGGGGGAATAGAGATGATTGAGTGTCAGGTAGCAGCACAATCTCGAACTCTATCTCTCGCTCTGGTGGTAATCCAGGAAGATCATAGGGAAATATGTCGGGGAACTCTCGAACGACATGATGTCCGCAACCATCCTGTCGTAGGTGGATGTTTCAACTATGTAGGCAAGATATCCCACACATCTCTATCTAAGGTATTGTTGCACTCTCAAAGAGGAGATGTACTCAACCTCTGTGTTTGATGTAGGCCCATCAAACTAGAAGGTTGGTAATCCTGGTAGATGGAATACAACTATCTCCCGAAAGCAGTCTAAGCATGAGTGATGTTCCTCTAACCAATCCATGCCTAGAATAATATTGAAATCATACAATTATATCAACAATAGAAAAGCATGCATGAGATGCCCACCATTATGTACTACCACATCCTTGATGGCCTATTTGATGATGAACAACTGGCCCCCTAGGCCCTTGATGTAGTACAAGATTGGGACACTCGTGGTTGCCTTTCTCAGAGTGGGCATTAAGTGGTGTGAACAAAATGAATGTGTGGCACCAGAAAACAAAGCATGGAATGAAAACTATTTATAGAAATCATACCTCTTGCGATTGAATCAGAGGTATGGGCATGGTCCTAGGTAACGACATTCGGTTGCCCTCGCTATGCCAGTAAAGAACTAGATCCTATTGTTCTATATAATGACGGTGGTGGGAGTTGCTGGAATCCCCTATCTTTGCGACATAAATTGGATCCTTGAGACTGAAAAGAAGTGCTAGGTCTTACACTATGTTGGGGTACACCCGGACTACTAGAAAGTAATGGGAACTGGGTTCTGAAGTGATAGGGTTGTTAACAATGAAAACAAGCCCTCTGTGATAATGATCCTCAAGACACAATGCTTCCTCCCTGTTGTCTCTGACTCTATGGAGGCACCGAGGGACGAGCGAATGTGGAACTACAATCAACTAAGGCCTAAGGTATGAGGTTGTGTGGAACTGTTGGTTGTTGTTATTATTGTAAATGCTTGGTAGCGACGATCTCGATAAGAATGGAAAGAACCTCGGTGTGTGATGAATTCCATTTTATCACCTTTATTCTTTCATTTTGGCCTTTAAGCCATAGATAAATGCATGTAAATGGCATTATTTTGCATAAATTAACATTTATCATTTATTATGTAAATATTTCATAAATTATTGTATTTAAAGGCAAAATAAAAGAATAAATAAAATAAAATAAATAAAATACTAAAAGTATTTTATGATCCTAAACCCCGAGTCCTAGGCATCATGATGACTAGGTCGACAAGGAATAAACACTACAAAAAAGGCAGGATTGGCGTGCACAGATTTGCATCCACTAGGTGAGCACATGTGCTCGCTCGGCTCTGGGCAAGCACCAGAAGAGCACATGTACTCGCCCATGGGGGTCGCCGGTTTGAATTCTGAGGAGCGGCTTGATTGCCAATTTGGACGAGCACATGTGCTCACTCACATGTGCACGTCCAATTGAAATTTTATGCGCAGATAACTTTAGCGCCTGGGAAATTTTGGGCGAGCACATGGCGATGGCTGGGCGAGCACTTAAGTGTGCTTGCCCAGGTCTGTAAACAGAACGTCGGGTGCCCCTTTCTTCCTCATTCTCACGCAATCCTTCCCCCAAATCACCCCTCCGGTGACCCACCAACCCTCCACTCCGACACCAGCGCCCACCGTTTTTGTGTTTCGAGTAAATATACATATACCCTTCAGTATAATCCTTCCTCCTCTCTCGTTTTTTAAGATTTCATTAGAAATTTGTCTTGTTTTGATAGTTTTTTGTTTCAATTTTTTGATTTTCTTGTTGGATATAGTGTATACAACGGATGTATTTAAATGTTTTTTACATGTTTAGGATAAGAGTGGATCACTATAATCTTGTTGATTCGATTGTGGTTGTCTCATTTATATGTAGAATTTTATGTCTTGTAGGTGTTCGATAAAATGCCTCTACCAACATTAGGTTTAGACTTTGTAAAATATACATGATAAAATATCTATTACAACATCTAGACTAGTTACTATTGTTAATTTTCTTAAAATGATTAAAATTACGATATAGGAATATCATGCAATGATGTTGTATATTTGTGCTTAAATAATTAACATTATATATAACTTTTGATTGACATTAGGTATAACTTGTGAATAATATTAGTTAGTCAATTTCAATAGTGTAGATATTAGATATGATAAACATCGTTAATATTAGTTGGACAATTTCATATCGTGTGGATATGAGATATGATATACACCAATATTTCTTTTGTGATAATTTATTATCACATTAAATTCTAGTTAATGTGACCAAGTATATCACATTAACTTATAGTTAGGTTGATTATAAGGCTAAAACACTAACCACTAATTAGAATATTAAATCGCACAAAATCATTCACACACAGTGCGTCCCTCCACACCGGGTGGTGTGTGGCCCTGCACAATGGGAGGCGTGTGCAACACATTGGACGATTTGATCACCTCTAACTGTGTTATATTTTTTTATTTTTTCACAGCACTATTGGACTCACTTTGGGATGTTTATCTCAGACCAATGGTCATGGATTTTGATGTTTGCAGGTTTGAAATTCTTTTTTTTGCAGGTGCCCATCAACTATTAGTGACCCAAGCACTGTATTAGGCACTAAATTAGGATCACACTTATCCATATCCCCATCATTAACCAATCAAATTTACGTAATTTCCTGGATAATATAAATGAATTAATATTTTAAGATTATTTTATAGTCTCATTTATAGCACGTACAAATGTATGACGTAAAGTGATCTTAAAGTATTACATTTATGTTAGCTTCCTTAGTTCGGAGATCCCGGACTAAGGGGGTCCATAAGGATTCAAACTTACTAAAAGGTGATCGTTGTCACAAGTTCTTTATTTTTTACGGAAATTCGGTTCATAACCCATTCCTCTTCAGTATACCAAATCAATCATAGTTTACTATCGAAATAATCACTAATATGATTATTTTGAAAGTTGATTACGATTTAATTATGAGGTATACGGGAGAGGTGCAGGGTTATGCTGCCGAATTTTCGTTAGAAATAAAGAAGCTTGTGACAACGATCATCTTTTAGTAAGTTTGAATCCTTATGAACGGGCTCAAGTGATAACATAATTAATACACTTCTTTTCTCATCTTTTATCTCAATAATGGGATACGTTTAGATATCCTCATATATTTTCCTGGATTTGACATTTTAAATTGTTTAATTCAGGTTGATCAACATGACAAATAGAGAGTGGATGTACAACCGTGTAGTAGATGGACGTATAGCAGATACCTTTCAAAGAGGTGTTCAGGAATTTATACAATTTGCTTATACACAAGGTTCCCGTATCGTGGATTCAGATGGAACTATCTTGTATCCGTGTAAGAAATGTCGTCTAATGAGGAAGAGATCAAAAGATGAAACTCAGTTACAACTTTATAAAATGGGTTTCGTGAAAGAATATCAGATTTGGTGGAGGCATGGTGAGGATTACGAGGACAGGATGAATGATACGGAAGAAGCTGACAATAGCAATCCTTTTGCATATATGGTTATGGACGTTGCAGGTCCAGATTTTAATGCTACTTTTTTAGATGATGAGGAATCATATGGAGAGTCTGTAGAATTTTACGAGTTGATGAAAAAAGCGGAAGAGCCATTGTGGTTGGGTTGCAAGAAATATTCAAAACTTTCTGCAGTTTCGGATCTTCTATCGATGAAGATGGAGTATAATATAACCGATCGTAATTTTGATGTAATGCTTAGGATTATCAAGAAAAATATTATCAGAAGCTGTAGAATTACCTGGTAATTATTACAAAACAAAAAAGATGATGCGGAAGATGGGTTTAGCGGAAGTTAAAATAGACTCATGCATAAATCAGTGTATTTTATATTATGGTGAACACCAACATTTACAACGGTGTCCTGAATGTAATGAGGCAAGATATCAAGTAGCTAGTAAGAGTGGAACAAAATCTCGAGAAAGATTTTACGTTATTTTCCATTGACTCTGAGATTAAAACGACTATATTATTGCAAAGAAACGGCGAAGTACATGACATGGCACGCGGAACATAAAGTCGATGAGTATATGGAGCATCCATCCGAGTCTGATTGTTGGAAAGTATTGATGTCATCTTTTCCTACATTTAACGAAGAAAAGAGAAATTGCATTATAGATTTATGTACAGACGGGTTTAATCCTCATGGAAGAAGTAAAGATTACTCTTGCTAGCCAGTAATGACAACAACATACAATCTACCCCCATGGTTATGTAATAAGTGACAGTTTATGTTTCTTTCGTTGTTGGTACCAGGACCTACACATCCGGGAAAATACATCGACGTTTATTTACGTCCTCTTATAGATGAGTTGAAAATATTATGGATTGATGGAGTTGATACATATGATGCTAATAAAAGTCAAACATTTAACATGAGAGTAGCTCCGCTTTGGACGATAAATGACTTCGCAGCATATAGAATGTTATCTGGATGGAGTACGCATGGACGTAAAAGTTGTACATATTTTATGGAGAGTACTAAATCATTCCAGCTTCAACATGGTCAGAAACCATGTTTTTTTTATTGTCACAGACGGTTTCTTCCAACAAATCATCCATATCGAAGATAGAAGGAGTCTTTTAAAAGAAACACAATTGATTTTTTGTTATATTTCTGGATCATGAGAAAGTGGGATTTGCAAAGATGAATACTGGAACCTTTGGTTTGGGATTTTGTTATATTTCATAATATCATTTTTATTCATTTTGATACACGATTTGTAGGCCTAATTGATTTTATATCGAAGGTATTTTAATTTCATATAATAAAAAGTTATAGTAAATACAATTTGTTATTTTTCATGCGTTACTTTGAAAATATATTGAGTTACTGATATATTTAAGTAATTTACTTATGAGATATTTTATGTTACTAATGCTAACACAATTGTTACTAACAATTCATTACATGTTACTTGTTATTGAATGATTCTTACTGAAGCGAGTATATTGCTGAGTTACTAACAATTCATTACAAGTTACTTGTCATATAACAAATGTTACTAACAATTCATTACAAGTTACTTGGCATTGAATGATTCTTACTGAAGCGAGTATATTGCTGAGTTACTAACAATTCATTACAAGTTACTTGTCATATAACAAACATTATTAACAATTCATTATAAGTTACTTGTCATTGAATGATTCTTACTGAAGCGAGTATATTGCTGAGTGATAAGCGGCCTGAAGGCTAGGGTATAGGTGCTAAATTGGTCGTTGCGACCCAAGCGATCAAGTCAGCTTAATCAAGAAAAATATCAGACCACTAACTAAATCAAAAATCAATCAAGCACAAATAAAGCGGTCCTGCTATATGTTTAACATGGTATAGCACCCAGGGTCGAACTCAAGGAGCACGGGTTGGCCGAAGGCCTACGAAGTAGTAAAAACAAATAAAATAAAAGATAAAATATTTTTAGTGGTTTTTTAATTATTTTTATATTTTTTTTGGATTTTTAATATGTAAAGAAAATAATAAAAACAAAAACAAGCACACTTCAACAATTTATTTAATGCATCAAAATTCAACCAAAAATTAAAACAAAATGTTTTTATGTGTTTTATAATTTTTATGTTTTTGGTGAATTTTTGGGATTTTTCTGATGTTTATTTTAATTTCTAAAAATCAAACAGTAACAAAACTAAGTGGTACTGTCCAGCCAAGCCTAAAGTCCCTAGATAAAATACCTAGGGACCTCAAAAAGGCCTGTAGGTAATTTTCCTATAAAATAGATGAAATAAGGAAAATTTAGGTACCAGATTTATTGTTTTTGGATTTTTAATGTATTTATTAGAATTTTTATGGGTTTTTTGGAGTTTTTAAGTTTTTAAGGTTTTTAAGCAATGGAAAATAGCCAAAATTGGCTAGAAAATCAAGGAACACAAAATAAACAGTAGCTAATTTTTATAGAATTTTTAGGGGAGTTTTTATATTTTTTGGGGTTTTTAAATCTAGACAGTAGCAAAAATGTAGGTTTTTGAATTTTTAAAAATAGCAAGTAAAATAAAAAATGTCCTCAAAAATTCTCAAAAACCCTACACCATGGCCGGAGCCATGTGTCAAATTTTTGTCGAATTTGGAGGTGATTTGATATTTTATTCAAAAATGACAAGAGGGTACTGTGCACAGGGACTGGAATGCAAATACCCAAAGTTCTGGGGGACCCGGTGCAATTAACCCAGCAAAACACGCGCGAGGCACGTGCCTGGGGCACTCAGGGACCTATATGTAATAAAATAAGGTCCGGGGATTAATTGGTAACACGTACCAAAAGTCCGAGGGCCTCAGCTACAAATATCCCAAAAATAAACGCACATGTGGAAATAAACCACGCACAGGGGCATAAATGCAATTATCAAAAAGTTTCTTTCATTTCAGAACCATCCAGAACTACAAGGGCATATGATGCAAATAACCCAAAAATACACGTGACGAAGCACGTGGCTCACACAGGCAGGGGTATATAAGCAAGTACTCTAAAGTACAGGGTCCATTGTGCAAATAAACCTAAAACTAAATAACGTGCTTAAATATTTACAAGACTCAAATGAAATAAAACTAAGATAAGGGCCTAAGGGTAATTTACCCTTTATTAACCGGAGCTGACGGATGGCCGCCACGTGGCGATCGGACGGTCAGGAAAGGGGGCGGCTCTCAACGCTGCTGCTCTGGTCGATCCAACGGTCCAGGCCAGGACACGTGTGGATCTAACGGTCTGGATCTGTCTCCTCGGATCTGATGTCCACGTGCGCTCCAGAGATGGACGGTGTTGATCAAAACTGGAGCGAGGAGGGAAATCCAACGGCTCTCGAGGGTGCTGGATGAACTGATGGCCGGCGAACTTCGCCGGCCTCGTGAAGGCGCCTCCGGCCTCCTCTGCTGCGCCTGAAGATCGGAGGAGCTCCGGCGTGAAGATGCGCAGCTGCTGTGGGTCTCCGATGCCCCAGCCGAGCTCGGATGAGCTCCGACGAGGGTGGCGGAGGTGAAGCTCCTAGGCTGGATGTCTGGAGGCCTCAGATGGCCTCTGCTGGTCCTGCAAAATAGCTCAGAAACTTCACGGTGCGAGGGCAAAGTGCCTCGACCCGGTTAGGCGGCGTGAAGGTGAATGGTGCGTCGGTGCGGGCGAACCCCGGCGATGCGACGGCGAAGGGGTTCAAACCCCAGCTCCTGTGCGAGCTGGGTTGAACGGAGGGGTGTAGAAGGTGCGTGGAAGGAAGGCGGAGGCGATGGTGGATTCCGATGGTCGAACGGGAAGGGGAGGCGGTCGGAATCAGCGAAAATCGATGGCGGCGCGATTTGGGGCTAATCGGAAATTAGACTAAATGGGGGAGCTACGGGACTACCTGGGTGGATGAATAGACTGGGCTGGAGCTGGGGAAGCTCCCGGTCATAGCCTCGAGGGACGTCTGGGCCCGAGGCTCGGAGCTCGCACCAGTGGCGGAGCTACGGCGGAGCTACTCGCCGGATCAGTGGTATCCGGCCCCTCTCCTCGCTGCGACAGCACCTGGAGCGAGCTGTCACTCACGCTCGAGCACTGGAGGTCACGGGGGATGGAGATAATGAGCCAAAGATGATCAATGAAGGAGGCGGAGCTCGGCTTTTTACGTAGGGATGATCCGGAAAGAAGTGCGCGGGTAGGGAAATCAGGAGCGCGGATCCCGATGCGGTAGCTCCGGCGAGGGTCTCGGGTGTAACGTGAAGGAGTCAGACCCGGGGTTTAGGCGAGATGGAGTCGGGTCGAGCGGGTAAAAATCCGAGAATAGGGGTCCGGTGCTCGAGTCCGTGGGAAGTGGTCCTGGGGGGGGCCAGTTGACCGGGCGGTCAACATCCCCCAGGGCCAATGGCTGAAGGCCACGTGGCTGAATCAAGAAGTGATGAATACACATAGCTAGGGGCTGAATCAGCAAAAACCCAAAACATGAAATATTTTTATTTTATTTTTTTCTATTTTTTGGTGATTTTTAATTAATTTTTGGAAATAAAATAAAGGTATATACATTATATATCTATATATATAGGTATATATACAATATGTAAGCTTTTGATTTTTGATTTTTAATTATTATTTTTGTACAATTTTATTCCTATTTTATATTTTATTTATTTATAGAATAAAATAAGGAATAAAAGGGTATTTTTATTTTGTTTTTATTATTTATATACATAGGTAAAATAAATAGATATATACATCTATATACATGGTATATATACAATGTATTTTTGGTATTTTTGATTTTTGCTTTGATTCTTTTTATTTTATTTATTTACAAAGTATAACATAGACTATTTACAAAAAGTTTAAAAATTAATTTTGTATATTTATAAAGCCAAATAAATATATATATATAGGTGTGGTTTATATACATGATGAAAGGATATTTTTAATCTTTTTGATTTTTATTTTTTTTATTTTGTTTTTATATTAATAAATATATACAAATATTTACAAGCATATTTTTGGGTGAGGAAAATATAATTTTATTTATTTACATAGATATTTACACAAGAGCCCCTATCTCCCTCTACTTTGGCTTTTATGCGGTCAGGCCCATGCTGAGCCCTCCCTTGGGTTAGGTTGCTCAATATTTATTCTAAATATTTCCCTCTTTTTATTTTTAATCTTTATTCTTTTATTTTTGCACAAAAACATGCTAATTATATGTTTTTACACAATGCATGCTTTTGGTAATTATTCCTATTTACACATATCTACATGCATTTGCAAAGGTTTTTGTAGCTAAAATATAAGAATAAAGAGTGATGAATGGGTATTCATCACCCCCCCTATACTTAACTTTGCTAGTCCCTTAGCAAACACTTATTTGAAAAAGAAGTGAAAAAGAAAGAAAGAAAAAGAAAAAGAGGATGTACATGGATCAAGGTTGATTATTAAACTTGCCTTCATTAAATTGAGGTATGGAGCTCAATCAGATCTTTGGATTATTAATGTGTCGGAACCTTATCTAGACTTAAGCTTAAAACCTAACAGCCTCTAAGTTCCACTAATCTATAACCAAGACTCCTCAATGCTCCAGATCAGAACAAGTCATCAATCACAAACCCTGAAGACCATGAATCTTTTCTTGTCCTGTGAATGTGAAGTCTAAGCTCTCCACCTCAGAAATGGCAACTTGACAACCCTCCCCAACAAGGTAACTCTATGACCTCAATCTGGCCACTCTTTCCTCGAGGAGCGGGGTATTCCCTTCTAAGTTCAAGTACAACTGGCTCAAGAAGAGGGGGAAGAAGAGAATGGGTCAAGGCCAGTTTAGCCAAGTACCCTTGGGAGCTTGACCAGTGTAGCCAAGTCTCCCTGCTGCAAGCTACAACAGGTGAATCATGAAACCAAGCTTTGCTTACTGCACTTATATACATACTCCGGTGGGATTATCATTTTCTCTCAGACCCACCACTTTTTTGGAGTTTTCCTCTTTTTGCACTTTTTTTTTCGAGTGAATCTATACAACATATACATGTGCAGCATATATACAAGGAGTTTTTCCTCTTGAGCCAGTAGACTGTCCCTCTTTTGAAGCTTTATTGCAACCCACAACTCCCGTCGTTAGACCTCATGGCAACCAGACCAAGTTGAGACGCACTTCCTTCACTATAAGAAGAAGAGAGGTTCCGCCTAGAAGTACTACCCTCATATGCTACCCCAAGTCAAAGAAGACTGCCTCCTCACCACCTCATCCGTAGAGAGCTCGGTGCATAGTGCTGGTGTCCAAGTAAAGCCATAATCTATATGAGTCATGTGTTGTTGTTAAGTGCTCTACTTAGGCTCATTGAGATGACATGTGACCATAGCCTAGTGGACTCAAAGAATTAAGTCACCATGGACCTGAAAAGCCTTAAACCTAAGTCCTATAAGGTTCCTCTTAGAAATTAGGTGGATTAAGATCTTAATCAAGCTCCATTTCTCAATTTGATTCCAGGCTAGTTTAAATGTCAACTATCATCCAAGAAAAACTATATACATATGTACAAAAAGATGCTTATTTACACAAAGTTTTAAAATCATGCCAAATTTTTGAAAAATGTTTTGAAATCATGAGATGATGATGCATGAAGTGCAGGTTTTGCAAAAAGATATTTACACACATTTACACAAGATTTTTGCAAACTTTTGATTTTCAAAACATTTTGGAAAAATTTTGTACTATATACATACTTTTGATACAAAAATATTTACACAAGCTTTACACAAAAGATTTTTGAAATCATTTTTACAAAAATAATTTGTACACTAGCTATTTATGTGCAAATAAAAGAAGATTATGTACATGAAAAATTTTTTAATTTTTGTGGTTTTTAGCCATTTTATTTACTAACACACTCACACAAAGTACGAGTTATGGCTAAAGTATATATGAAATATATACACACCCCCCCTATACTTAGCTCGAACGATGTCCTCAGAGTCAAGAGCGATGAAGAAGACATAACTCGTGCTATGTATAGGGAAGTGAAAAGGAAGGCTATACAAAAGGAGGAAGAATAACATAAAAAAGTGAAGAGGATCTCGGGTCTTCCCCCTATACTTAGGATCAAGTAATCCTAAGTATAGCAGGCTGTTCACAAAGGGAAAACCGAGTGGAGAATGTACAGGGTCCATCCCCCCTATACTTAGGGTGAAGTATCCCTAAGTATAGGCAGCAAAACAGGGGTAGACAGAAACAAAAGAAATACCCGAAATGTCTCACATCCCCCCTATACTTAGGGTAAAGTGCACCCTAAGTATAGCATAATCACAAGATGGAGAAAGGGATGTAGGACTAAAGAATGTGATGATATGGACATCTGGATCTATATACAGCGGAAGATTAGTGAAACTCGGGCGTGAGATGCATTAGATGTGAGTCAAAGACCACATCTCACGCAAAATGAATAGGGGCAAGATCAACGACCCGCGGCTCATGATCTAGAAATGGCTTCAGCCGCTGGCTGTTCACTCGAAAGGTACTCTCAGAAGACAACTCAGATATGTCGATGCTACCGTTGTCGTGCACCTTTCTAACCAGATAAGGTCCTTTCCATTTGCTCTGTAGCTTCCCTGGAAATAATCTAAGCCTCGCATCAAACAACCATACTCTCTGTCCAATCTCAAAATGCTTGTGGCTTATATGAGAATCATGCAACTCCTTCACTTTCTCCTTATAATGTAGGCTGCTTGAGAAAGCTGCATCTCTAAGCTCCTCCAGGGCAGCTAGCTCTGCCCTTCTCTGGTCTCATATACCATCTGGATCCATGATAAGATCTGTGACTGCCCAAAGTGACTTGTGCCTCAGCTCAACAGGTAAATGGCACGGCTTGACGTATACGAGGCGAAAGGGAGATGTGCCCAAAGGTGTCTTGAAAGACGTCCTATATGCCCACAAGACCGAGTCCAAAAGCTGTGACCAATCCTTTCGGTCAGGGCGAACGACTTTCTGCAGAATAGTCTTGATCTCCCTGTTCGACACTTCGGCTAGACCATTCGTCTGTGGATGGTAAGGTGTAGCAACACGATGGTCTATGCCGAACTCGCTAGCAAGTGCCTTCACCTGGTCGTTGATGAAGTGAGATCCCCCATCAGAAATTAGAACTCGTGGAACCCCGAACCGCGTGATGATATGCTTCCTCAAAAATCTGCAAACTGTCCTCGCATCAGCGGCTCGGGCGGGGATAGCCTCCACCCAACGACTCACATAATCAACGGCCAACAGAATGTACTCAAATCCCTGACTCTTAGGGAATGGACCCATGAAATCGATGCCCCATGCGTCAAAAACCTCACAGAAGTGAATGGGCTGCATCGGCATCATATCACGCTGTCCACAAGTGCCCATCCTCTGACAGTCAGTACACCTCTTCACGAACTCATCTGAGTCCTTGAAGAGGGTAGGCCACCACAAGCCGGATTGGAGCACTTTATGTGCCGTTCTCCTCCCAGAATGATGTCCTCCTGCCTCAAGCTTGTGGCAGTAAGTGAGGACGCTATGGTGTTCCTCCTGAGGAATACACCGACGCCAGATGCTATCCCCTCCTTCATGGTAAAGGATGGGATCCTCCCAATGGTAAGACTTGGCCTTTGCGAGGAAGGTCTCAAGCCTCTGCCTGGGCCAATCTTGTGGGACTTTCCCAGCAACGAGAAAGTTCACAATATCGGCGTACCATGGGAGTGAGGCGATAGCAAGGATCGCCTCATCTGGGAAGGTATCTCGGATAGGGTCAATCTGCTCATAATCCTCAGGCTGCTCTAGTCGGGAGAGATGATCCGCCACCACATTCTTGACTCCAGGCTTATCCTTAATCTCAATATCGAACTCCTGGAGTAGAAGGATCCATCTAGTCAGTCTGGCCTTGGCATCCTTCTTTGCCATGAGGTACCTGATGGCGGTGTGATCTGTAAACAAAGTCACTCTAGATCCGATGATATACGATCTGAACTTATCCAGGGCAAACACTACGGCTAGCATCTCCTTCTCTGTAACCGTGTAATTCCGCTGGGCGGAATCCAATGTGCGGCTAGCGTAATGTATGGAAAATGGAACTCCATCCCTCCTCTGTCCCAACACTGCCCCTACGGCAAAATCGGAGGCGTCTGTCATGATCTCGAATGGGAGAGACCAATCAGGCGGCTGGAGGACAGGAGCCTCAATGACGCACTGCTGGAGAGTCGCGAATGACGAGAGACACTTGTCATCGATAAGGAACTCGGTGTCTTTCGTCAAGAGGTCAGTCAACGGTCGGGCAATCCTGCTGAAATCCTGAATAAATCTCTTATAAAATCAACGTGCCCCAGGAATGATCGTAGCTGCCTCAAATTGGACGGCGGTGCGAGTTTCCTAATGACATCAACCTTGGCCGGATCAACCTCCATGCCCCTGTTGGAGATGATATGGCCAAGCACCGTCCCTTGAGTCACCATGAAGTGACTCTTCTCCCAAGATAGCACCAAATGATACTCAATACATCGATGGAGTACTCGGTCTAGACAGTCAAGACAGGAGTCGAATCCGTCGCCGTAGACCGAGAAAATCGTCCATGAAGACCTCTAAACACTCCCCTACCATGTCCGAAAAGATCGACAACATGCACCTCTGAAAAGTCGCAGGGGCATTGCATAGCCCAAATGGCATGCGTCGAAAAGCATATGTGCCGAAGGGACAGGTAAAGGTGGTCTTCTCCTGATCCTCAGGAGCGATGGCCACTTGGTTGTAGCCCGAGTACCCATCCAGGAAGCAATAATGGCTCTTCCCTGCCAGTCTCTCATCGATCTGGTCAATAAAAGGCAGGGGGAAATGATCCTTCTTGGTGGCTTGGTTGAGTCTCCTGTAGTCAACACAAACCCTCCAAGAGGTGGGTACTCGTATAGCGATCTCCTCTCCCGACTCACTGATCACAGTCGTGATGCCCGTCTTCTTGGGCACCACATGCAAGGGGCTGACCCACTTGGAGTCGGAGATGGGATAAATAAAACCTGCACCCCACCACTTCGATATTTCCTTCATCACAACCTCTCAGGTTGGGGTTCAGACGCCGCTGGAACTCACGCGACGGCTTCGCCCCTTCCTCGAGATAGATATGGTGGGAGCACACTGATGGACTAATCCCATGGAGATCCGCTACGCTCCATCCGATCGCCTTGCGGTTCTTTTCAAGAACCCTCATCAAACGGGATTCCTGCTCTCCAGTCAACTCGGCGGAGATGATGACTGGGTACATCTCAGGCCCGCCCGCAAGGAATCGATACTTCAGCGAAGTAGGGAGCGGCTTCAGCTCTGGAATGCTGGTGCTGGCAAATCTGGCTGCGGAAGAAACTGAGTGAAAGCTGCTAAGTCTGCCAAATCTGCCTGGGAAAGTGAAAGCGTACTCTCGCAAACTGGATCGGGAGAAGGCTGCTCAACTGCTCTGTCTCTGCTCGGCTCTGCATCTACCTCCTCCTCATCTATAGGCTCAGGTGAACTCAGGTCTGGCATCTGATCATAGCAATCGGCCCAATCAGACTCTGAATCCGAGGGATCTGTATCAACCACGGTGGCATCAGTACCACCGGAAAACAAGGTGGCCTCAGCACCACCATCACTAAACATCGTGCTGCGATCAAGGACCGGCTCTGCTGCCTCTATGGTATCCTGAACCAGGGCTGTGCTCTCCAGACTCTCCTCTGCTATCATCTCGGCATCAGCTGTATCTGAAAGTGAGAGGATGGTCTGTGTCTCAAGAGCTGCCCAAGCTGCCTCATCATCTGTGATCACAAAATCACAGTCCTGGTGGATGTCTGGCTCTGCGTCTGTCGGCTGCTCTGAATCTGTACTCGTATCTGAGCGGGCTCTGAATCTAGCTCTGTAGTCCTCGACCGTCTCTATTTGTATACTCTCGCCCTCGACGCGAAAGTACACCTTCTCGCTATCATGATCAGTCCTGCCTTGGTTGTGGTCAAGAACGGGCGACCAAGGATGATGGGGGTATCGGCCACTGACTCAGGGATCTCCATGTCCAACACTACGAAGTCCACGGGGAATTTCAGGCCCTGAATCGTGACGATAACGTCTCGTAATAACCCCTTCGGCCTCTTGACAGATCGATCAGCGAACTGAAGGACTGTCCTGCTCTGTCGAAGAGTGCCCAACTCGAAGCGGTCGAGAAGGGCTGCCGGAAGAAGGTCGGTCGACGATCCGCTATCTAAAAGAGTACGGTCGAACCTCTGCTCACTGATCTGGCATCTGACATACGGGGCCCCTGAATCTGGCCTCTTGGCTGGCAGGCAGTTCTGGATCGCAAAACACGTGGCCTTGGTCAGCACATGGATCTCTGAAGTGTGGTTCCTCCTCCTCCTCCTGACTGTAGTCCTCTCTCTCAAAGATCGCTGGAGAAGGGGGATGTGCTGCAAAGCCTCATGGAGGGTCAGCTGCATGTGGAATCGATCAATCATGCTCTGGCTGAACTCCTCAAGCTCTCTCTTTTTTGGATCATTTTTCTTCCCCTTCCCCATCTGAAGGGCTCTAGGGAAGGGGATCACAGGGTCCTTCTCAGATAAAGGACTAGGAAAAGGCCTAGACGGTTCGATGACCGGATCCACACATACATCATGTACCACAGTGGGACCAGAAGAAACTAAACCTTTTCCTTTATTCACACCAAAGTTCTAAGATACAACACGGCGAGGAAAAACAACATCTCTCTCTATACTAACACCGGTGGCCTCAGTACCACCGTGGGTTGGCTGTGCTGCTGCTGCTGGTAGACGTCTCGCGGCATCAGTACCACGGGATGGCTCGGCTGAACTGGTGGCGTCAGTACCACCTCCTAGATCTGGTGAAGCGGCGGCCTCAGTACCGCTGGTGGGATCAGCATCCTTGGTGGCTTCAGTGCCACTGTCATCGTCTGGAGCGGCCTCAGTACCGCTCTCCTCCTCCTCGTGTGGCGCCTCTGAAGTGTCCTCGTGGTGAAGCTCAGATGAGGCGCCACCGCCTGTTGGGGTCCTACCGCTCCTAAGTGTGACAAAATCAGCATCAAATAGATCCAAAGATGTATCATCAAATGGGTCACTAAGAGTGGCAAACTCAGTATGTACTACCTGCTCAGATTTCCTCTTGAGGTTGTTCGGGTTCGGCTCAATCTGGGCTGGAATGGCGGCCTTCCCTCTCACCAAGTCCCGCATCTCCTGGCGGAACTCGTCCATCTCCCGTCTGAATGTGGCCTGCTGGTCCGTGAGGAGGCGGGCGATGTCATCCAAAGCAGGGCTCTCGTGGGAACCCGACGGGTAGCCTCTCTGTGGGTGAGGCTGTTGGAACTGCTGCTGCTGGTGCTGGTAAGAGGGGTATGAGGAAGGGTGTTGCTGCTGAACTGGGTGAGCCTGGTGCTCACGTCTCCACAACTGTCCCTGCTGCTGATAGGGACGCGGACCGAAGGATGATGGCTGGTGCTGCTGATATGCTGGGGGCTGCTGCTGCGGCTGGTGGTGATCTCTCTGCTGGGAGTACTGCCCTCCCTGTCCTGACGGCTGCTGCTGGGGCTGGGTACCAACATTCCCCCACTGAATCCGGGATGGTCTCGTCGGATCCCAGGCTGGGGGCGGTCATACCAAATCCCGTTGACATCCATCAACGGCTCGACATCGTAGGGGGCTGGCGGGAGTACTGCCAGAGGCTGGTCCGGCTGGTAGACCACCATCTGCATCTCTGGAGATGGTGGGGACTGGTAGGTGGGCTGCGGCTGCTGGTACGGCTCCGCCTGTACAAGATGGACCTGTCTAGGCTGCACGTGGGTGCTGGAGCGCTGGGACGAGCTGCTGCTGCTGCCGGCGTCGCCTCGCGACTGAAGACGGGGCTGAGAAGCCGTCTGTGCCTCCTGGAGACACATGAGCTGTGTCTTCATGTCGCTCAGAACCTGTGCCATCTGTTCCATCTGTGTGATGCTCTGGCACTGCTTCTTCTCGATCAGCTCCATGCGGTCAGCTTCTCGCTGATAATGCCCATGTCCGCAGCTGACGACTCTAACTGTGCTGCTGCTATTGCGGACGAACTGGATGGACCTGCATCGACCCGTGCTATCCGCTGGTACTGCACGGGTCCTGGCTGCTGTGGCTGGGGTCTCTGAGAATACAACCGGGTCTGGGACATCACCATGTAGTTTTCGGCCATCTCCTCGTAGATGGCCCAGACCTGGTCGTGGTCCTTGGCGAAGTAGGACCCGCCGCAAGAAGCGTTCACCAGGCCCTGAAGCTCTGGCGTCAACCTGCTGAAGAAGCTCTGAACCAAGTTCGGCTTGGAGATGTCGTGGTGCGGGCATCGGTCTAGGAGCTCTCGAAACCTCTCCCATGCCTCGTGAAACTGCTCGTTAGGGAGCATGGAGAAGTTGCTGATCAGGGCCCTCGCTGCATTGGTCCGCCCGAGTAGATAGTACTTGTTCAAGTACTCGGTGCGGAGCTGCTCCCAGGTGTAGACGAACTTCCCTAAATGTTTCAGCCAGGCGGCTGCTCTATCTGCCAGTGAAAACGGGAAGGCTATCATCCGGATCGTGTCCTGGTCCACGTGTCTATCGTGGACAGTGCTGCAGATCATCAGGAACTCCTGGAGGTGGAGGTGGGGCTCCTCAGTGGCCAATCCGTGGAAGCGGGGTAGCAACTGCAAGGTGTTCGGGGGGAACTTGAAGTCCCCCACGATCGCCGGCACTACTACCCAGTGATGCATCAGAGTGGATCCGGGATTGTGTAGCTCCCGCATCGGTCGTGGTGGTCCTCCTGCCGCGGCGGCTGCCGCTGCGGCGGCCGCAGCTGCTGCTGCGGCTGCTGCGGCACGAGCATCTGCATCGTCCGGTTCCTCGGGCTCGCTCTGACGGTCTCGCTCTGCTCTGAGCCTCTCCAACTCTCTCCTCATCTCAATCATAAATGCTCCCTGATCGCGGAGCTGCTGCTGGACTGTCTTGAGTGATGCGATCAGGGTGGAGTTGATCGCTCCCTGGTCTAGTACAAAGTGCTCTGGCTGACGGGAGTGATCGTCTGAACTGCCGGCTCCGACCATGTCGACGTCTGCAAAATCAAACGAGCCCAACTCAGGTGCTGTCAAATGTATCAATCTCTCCTCGGGCTCGTGTCTCTCAGGTAGATCAGAAAGGGGGTCGAGGGGGAACAGGGTGGAAGCGTACTCGGGCTCGGAGAGCGGGTCTGAACTCTCACGAGCCAACCTAGATGATGAGGTAGACGTGCCCGAAAGCGGTGCAGTCAGAGGCTGCCTAAGAGACCGTCTACCCATCATCTCGATCTGGCGAGTAAGGCGGATGAGATCTGGAAAAATTACGATCAGAAAACAAACCCCCGGTTCACCAACGCAACGCGAGCTGAAGACCGTGAAAGTTCGGTCAAATTATCTTGTCGATTTTATTTTGGTGAACACACAGAATATCAGAGCGCTTACGTGACCTGTTGGGATATCCGATGCTAACCCAACCGACTGGTCCGCACGGAAAAGTCGGTAATCAGTCGGGACTAGCAACGGGGGGCTCTACCTAGGGTGCGGGTCACTCTCTCACGCATCCAAACCATACAATGAGGGGGTTGCTCTCCCCAAGACAAAGTTTTTAGGGTGAGCGGTTTTTAAGATCAATAATTTTAGCAGTCCCTAATTTTATGGTTTCACTTTTTTAATATTTTTCAAAGCAAACAAAAGGCCTAACGAATTTTTCGGTTCTCCTGGTTATTAAGTCCAAAACAGGGGGGAGAAGACGAAAAAGCCGATGCACGATAGATCAATGATGCATGCTGAGTAAGAAATGCGTACCTTGCCTCCAGCACTCTACATGCAAGATGATCCGCGCATAAAAGTAAAGACAAGAATAAAACTACCTATATGATGCAACGGGAAAGCCGAGTCCTAAACGAGCAACTTCTAGCGAAGAACCGTCTAACCGGTCACCGACCCCCAAGCCAAAGAGTCTGGTCTTGGCCCGTCCCTCCTCTGTCCGACAAATCGGGGGTAGGAGTAAGCGCTTTACAGGACGGGCTGCGGTACGTAGGCTACGAAGGCAAATGAATCGGTTATTTTTATTAATGATTTTTAAGTAGGTCCAATTATCGATCTATGGGAACAGATAAGCAATTAGGTGTGTGGATCCTACTAATTACGGCACAGTCACCAGAAATTCCTAAGTCTAGGGGCTCGAGCAAAAACCACGTAAACACCGGAAAAGGCAGAAATAAAATAAAAAAGAAAGCCGCGAAAAAGCCGCGAAAAACCGCGCAAGTTCTAAGGGTCCCCCGAGCACACCGGTGCCCGGCGAAACAGACCCGCTACGGTTAGTCACAAGTGTCCAAGCAGTCCAAGTCCTGAGTCTTGTATTATTACAATAATAATGAATAAAAATAAATCTACCCTAATCCTCACCCACTCAGCTCTCTCTCACTCTCTCCTGCAGCTCCGCGAAGAAGGGAGCCGCCTCCGGATTCCGCGGTTGCACCGGCTTCTCGAAATCAGCCGCCTCGGTCCTCGGGCCCTCGCAAGAGAAAACAAAGTGGTCAGAACTAATAATCAGATAATAATAAGAGAAAAATAAAGGAAAATGAAAAATAAGGATGTATGTGCAAAAATGCAAAATAAAATAAACACACAAAATAAAACAAAAACAAAAATAAAATAAAATGAAAATAAAACAAAATAAAACAAAAAGAAACTATAAACAAAAACCGCGAAAAAGCCGCGAGCTCCGAAGAGCCGCGAAAAGCCGCGAAAATAAAAACGAAAAGAACTACTAAGCCGTGCTCCCCGGCAACGGCGCCATTCTGATAAGCGGCCTGAAGGCTAGGGTATAGGTGCTAAATTGGTCGTTGCGACCCAAGCGATCAAGTCAGCTTAATCAAGAAAAATATCAGACCACTAACTAAATCAAAAATCAATCAAGCACAAATAAAGCGATCCTGCTATATGTTTAACCTGGTATAGCACCCAGGGTCGAACTCAAGGAGCACGGGTTGGCCGAAGGCCTACGAAGTAGTAAAAACAAATAAAATAAAAGACAAAATATTTTTAGTGGTTTTTTAATTATTTTTATATTTTTTTGGATTTTTAATATGTAAAGAAAATAATAAAAACAAAAACAAGCACACTTCAACAATTTATTTAATGCATCAAAATTCAACCAAAAATTAAAACAAAAATGTTTTTATGTGTTTTATAATTTTTTATGTTTTTGGTGAATTTTTGGGATTTTTCTGATGTCTATTTTAATTTCTAAAAATCAAACAGTAACAAAACTAAGTGGTACTATCCAGCCAAGCCTAAAGTCCCTAGATAAAATACCTAGGGACCTCAAAAAGGCCTGGAGGTTATTTTCCTATAAAATAGATGAAATAAGGAAAACTTAGGTACTAGATTTATTATTTTTGGATTTTTAATGTATTTATATGAATTTTTATGGGTTTTTTTGGCGTTTTTAAGTTTTTAAGGTTTTTAAGCAATGCAAAATAGCCAAAATTCGCTAGAAAATCAAGGAACACAAAATAAACAGTAGCTAATTTTTATAGAATTTTTAGGGGAGTTTTTATATTTTTTGGGGGTTTTTAAATCTAGACAGTAGCAAAAATGTAGGTTTTTGAATATTTAAAAATAGCAAGTAAAATCAAAAATGTCCTTAAAAATTCTCAAAAACCCTACACCATGGCAGGAGCCATGTTCAAATTTTTGTCGAATTTGGAGGTGATTTGATATTTTATTCAAAAACGATAAGAGGGTACTGTGCACAGGGACTGGAATGCAAATACCCAAAGTTCTGGGGGTCCCGGTGCAATTAACCCAGCAAAACACGTGCGAGACGCGTGCCTGGGGCACTCAGGGACCTATATGTAATAAAAATAAGGTCCGGGGACTAATTGGTAACACGTACCAAAAGTCCGAGGGCCTCAGCTGCAAATATCCCAAAAATAAACGCACATGTGGAAATAAACCACGCACAGGGGCATAAATGCAATTATCAAAAAGTTTCTTTCATTTCAGAACCATCCAGAACTACAAGGGCATATGATGCAAATAACCCAAAAATACACGTGACGAAGCACGTGGCTCACACAGGCAGGGGTATATAAGCAAGTACTCTAAAGTGCAGGGTCCATTGTGCAAATAAACCTAAAACTAAATAACGTGCTTAAATATTTACAGGACTCAAATGAAATAAAACTAAGATAAGGGCCTAAGGGTAATTTACCCTTTATTAACCGGAGCTGACGGATGGCCGCCACGTGGCGATCGGACGGTCAGGAAAGGGGGGCGGCTCTCAACGCTGCTGCTCTGGTCGATCCAACGGTCCAGGCCAGGACACGTGTGGATCTAACGGCCTGGATCTGTCTCCTCGGATCTGACGTCCACGTGCGCTCCAGAGATGGACGGTGCTGATCAAAACTGGAGCGAGGAGGGCAATCCAACGGCTCTCGAGGGTGCTGGATGAACTGATGGCCGGCGAACTTCGCCGGCCTCGTGAAGGCGCCTCTGGCCTCCTCTGCTACGCCTGAAGATCGGAGGAGCTCCGGCGTGAAGATGCGCAGCTGCTGTGGGTCTCCGATGCCCCAGCCGAGCTCGGATGAGCTCCGACGAGGGTGGCGGAGGTGAAACTCCTGGGCTGGATGTCTGGAGGCCTCAGATGGCCTCTGCTGGTCCTGCAAAACAGCTCAGAAACTTCGCGGGTCGAGGGCAAAGTGCCTCGACCCGGTTAGGCGGCGTGAAGGTGAATGGTGCGTCGGTGCGGGCGAACCCCGGCGATGCGACGGCGAAGGGGTTCGAACCCCAGCTCCTGTGCGAGCTGGGTTGAACGGAGGGGTGTAGAAGGTGCGTGGAAGGAAGGCGGAGGCGATGGTGGATTCTGATGGTCGAACGGGAAGGGGAGGCGGTCGGAATCAGCGAAAATCGATGGCGGCGCGATTTGGGGCTAATCGGAAATTAGACTAAATGGAGGAGCTACGGGACTACCTGGGTGGATGAATAGACTGGGCTGGAGCTGGGGAAGCTCCCGGTCGTAGCCTCGAGGGACGTCTGGGCCCGAGGCTCGGAGCTCGCACCAGTGGCGGAGCTACGGCGGAGCTACTCACCGGATCAGTGGTATCCGGCCCCTCTCCTCGCTGCGACAGCACCTGGAGCGAGCTGTCACTCACGCTCGAGCACTGGAGGTCACGGGGGATGGAGCGAATGAGCCAAAGATGATCAATGAAGGAGGCGGAGCTCGGCTTTATACGTGGGGATGATCCGGAAAGAAGTGCGCGGGTAGGGAAATCAGGAGCGCGGATCCCGATGCGGTAGCTCCGGCGAGGGTCTCGGGTGTAACGTGAAGGAGTCGGACCCGGGGTTTAGGCGAGATGGAGTCGGGTCGAGCGGGTAAAAATCCGAGAATAGGGGTCCGGTGCTCGAGTCTGTGGGAAGTGGTCCTGGGGGGGCCAGTTGACCGGGCGGTCAACATCCCCCAGGGCCAATGGCTGAAGGCCACGTGGCTGAATCAAGAAGTGACGAATACACATAGCTAGGGGCTGAATCAGCAAAAACCCAAAACATGAAATATTTTTTATTTTATTTTTTTCTATTTTTTGGTGATTTTTAATTTATTTTTGGAAATAAAAATAAGGTATATACATTATATATCTATATATAGGTATATATACAATATGTAGACTTTTGATTTTTAATTATTATTTTTGTACAATTTTATTCCTATTTTATATTTTATTTATTTATAGAATAAAATAAGGAATAAAAGGGTATTTTTATTTTGTTTTTATTATTTATATACATAGGTAAAATAAATAGATATATACATCTATATACATGGTATATATACAATGTATTTTTGGTATTTTTGATTTTTGCTTTGATTCTTTTTATTTTATTTATTTACAAAGTATAACATAGACTATTTATAAAAAGTTTAAAAATTAATTTTGTATATTTATAAAGCCAAATAAATATATATATATATAGGTGTGGTTTATGTACATGATGAAAGGATATTTTTAATCTTTTTGATTTTTATTTTTTTATTTTGTTTTTATATTAATAAATATATACAAATATTTACAAGCATATTTTTGGGTGAGGAAAATATAATTTTATTTATTTACATAGATATTTACACAAGAGCCCCTATCTCCCTCTACTTTGGCTTTTATGCGGTCAGGCCCATGCTAAGCCCTCCCTTGGGTTAGGTTGCTCAATATTTATTCTAAATATTTTCCCTCTTTTTCTTTTTAATCTTTATTCTTTTATTTTTGCACAAAAACATGCTAATTATAGGTTTTTACACAATGCATGCTTTTGGTAATTATTCCTATTTACACATATCTACATGCATTTGCAAAGGTTTTTGTAGCTAAAATATAAGAATAAAGAGTGATGAATGGGTATTCATCACTGAGTTTCTAACAATTTATTACAAGTTACTTGTCATATAACAAACGTTACTAACAATTCATTACATGTTACTTGTCATTGAATGATTCTTACTGAAACGAGTATATTGCTCAGTTGCTTTTCTTTATATAATTCTTACTATTCACGGATATAAATTAACTTATTGTTTCTTGCAGAACAATGCAATAATTTGGTGTCTTGAAGAAGTTTCTGTATGCCGAGGAGTGAGAGCAAAACAACATCATCTAAATGGACTAGAAGACCGTTGAAATTTGGATGTTCTCCATATAACTATAATTAAGTAATTTATGTGTTACTTTCAGTAACACTTGACGTATTACAAGTAATTAAATAGACTATATAAGTAAAGGTGTGATTCGATAGTAATTCAAAACAAAGAATAAAACAAGTAAAATATATAGAAGCATCAGTAACATGTAATAAATTGTACGTAAAAGAAGGTAATGGAATAAGTAAGTTGGAATAAGTATAAAAATTCATGTGACCAGTAACTTATGTAATGCTATCAGTAACACTCGATACATTATAAGTAATTAAAAATGTTATATAAGTAAATAAGAGGTGCTTCAGTAAGACTCAAAGTATTAAGTAACTATAACATTAGTAACAATCAAAATGACTTCAGCAAAATAGACATTTGTAATCAGTAATTATTGTATGCACATTAGTAATTCACATAATTAATTATTGATCTCACAACAATAGTTACTTGAGAACTGAATACGTATTACTTGAGTAACATGGATGAATTATTGATCTCTTTACAATGTCATATTACATATGTAAATTACTGACAATTGTTTCAGTATTACTAATCTCGCAACACATAATTACTTAAGTACATTATTTACATTATTGATCAAATGTACAATGACTATTTCTTCGGTATGAAATAAATGATTTAAATACATCTTTCCAAAACCGCATTTCATTTTTCAAGGACTCGATATAATTGGAAATATAGGAGGCTCAAACATATTAATATCCTTCCAAAACCGACCACCTATTATTAAGGAGATGATTTAACTCGAATTCTTATTATGTTAATAATACAAACCACATGGTTATTGTCAAAACCGTCCCCTTCCAAATATAACCAACACATACACGTGGCGAGCCACATTTGGTGCTCACCACAACCCAAATCGGCACAGTGCTCTCTGGATAAGCCCTATATATATATATATATATATATATATATATATATAGGAAAAACTTTAAATGAGGCGGGGTCTCACCATATATATGGTAAGCCACTCTCAATTTAGTCATCTTTCCAATATATTTTACAGTTTCTTATTTCATACATATAATAATAAATATTAATACAACACATAAAGTGAAATAAAATTATGAAAATATTATTATATTAGATGGAACTGTTAATTTAAATTTGGATGCTATATTTTACAAAATTCATTTTTTTACAATGTGTAATTTATACTTTTACAAAACTGTTACAGAGTTTTTACTAAATTCACAGTGGCTTTTACAATTTTAGAAAAGCCCCCACCTCATTTGATCTGAATAATTTATTTGTTGTTATCCTATCCTAGTTGTATTCAGAATTGTTTTATAACTGATATACTTGTTAAATTCATATTCGATTAATATTTAAATATGATTATCTATATTCGGTATTTTTTTGATTATGTGGTGTTCATCCTTTGTGAGAGGGAAGTGTAATTCCTAACTACAATGGCATAAATATTGTATATTTATTGAACCAAACATACTCATCCAGATGAAGAACAACTAGCCCATTGTGAATGCATTGATAATCTTCACTTATACAATACTAAATTTACTCTACAAAACCATCATTGAAATATTTTTGTCAAGATATAATACAATCGTATTGAGCTTAGTTAAATATGGTTGAAATCTAATGATGAAAATGGATCTGGTACGGATCGGATATGCTTATCTCTATATCTATATTTGACTCATCTCTATCGAATACGAATTTGGATATGGATACAATTTGGATATTTTTTAAGGAAATCATATCCTTAAAATACGGATACAAATTTGAATCAGATATTTATTGAATCCGAATACGGATCGAATAAAGAGCGGATCCCGAATACAGATCGAATTAAAAAGCCAATCTAAATATGAGTCGAATAAAGAGTGAATGCAAATATGGATCTAATAAACATAGAATCCGAATGCGGATCGAATAAAGATCACATATGAATACGATTGTATTTTTATCAAAGTTCATAATGATTTTTTTAAAAAAGATAATGAAATATAAATAAGTTGCATCATAACAAAGGGGTGCATTGAGGTGGCATGCGTTCTTTATCAGAAACAAAAAGGGAATAGGGTTTCGTAACCTTTTTTGTATCCATCCTCAAACAGATGGATGTTTATCAATATCATTAATATATTATATAATATAATATATATTACTAATATAATAACATAGGTTGTGGCTTATATTATATATAAAATAATATTAAATGTTGTATTCGGATATCCAGAGTCGGATATTCAAGCCATTGCCATATCTATATCTATATCACGAAAGTTTTTACATTCCATATCCATATCCGATCTGTATTCGATTAATATTCGAATATGGATATCCGTACCCGGTAACTTTTCGAATATGATAAGCGGATATTCGTATATATCTGTATCCGTTTTCATCACTATTGAAATCCTTTCATCAAAATCCACATGGAAATTATATATAGATTCTAATAGTTCAATATGACAACTTTCCATAATAGTGAAGAATTGTGGTAAGGGAAATTTTTTAACTACCGATTATTCTTTTGCCGTGAAATTTTAATTTAATTGCCACAAAGTAAGACTTTTTTTTGCTCAGACTCGCTAGATATTATGCATAACAAATTTTCCACCACTAGAATAGTGAAAACAATTTCATTGTTTAACATTGCTATATATCTAGGTTGTGATTTTTACAAAGAATCCATATTAAAAAAAACTTACAACCTATAGTTGCATGTGTTTTTGTGTAGCATAGCATGAAGAGAGGTGCTTAATCAAAATTCGTGCAGTAGCCTAGCGAGAGAAGGTTTGCCCTCTCTTGAGTTGAGCTCCTTTTTTAATTCTAAAGTGCTCTCCCTAGGGACGGTTTGGTTGGTGGTGTGTCTCGAGTTATCTCGAGGTAATCCGGTAAACCATCCTAAAAACTTGGGTTGGAATTCCATCACAAATCAATGAGACATCACATCACATTCCTTATTCTAACTCTCTACCAACCCTCATAAACATCCAGGTTATCCCAATTCAGCCCAACCCAGTAACCTTGGGATATCCTCTTGTGAATAATAGTTGTTTCGAGGGTTGGAGAATTGGAATGATAATTGTGATGTGATGTGACATTGATTATGTGTTATATTATCTTTTTTAATGATTATAATATGTTTTTATGTTAATAAGTTTGGTTGAACATGGTTAAAAAATATTATACCAAAAAAATTGTAGGGTCAATACAAGCAATCCCAATTCAGGAAAGTTGGAATGTAAGGTTGGATCTAGGGGTGTGTCACGGTACCCCGGTGTACCCTAGCAACCAAACGGTGGTGATGACCTCCTCGTGTTCCTTTGAATGATGACTTCACCTCATCCTTCTCTCTTCTTCCGCATCTTTTATTTCCTCCTATTCTTTATGCTTCTTCTAGATATTTTTTATTAAATAATTGCTCATTAAATCGTAATTAAATAAATAATTAGGAAGAACATGTAATTTTAAAAAAATAGGTATCAATCGACATCCAAGGTGCCGATGTGAAGGCTGCACCATCTAAATCAGCACTTCAAATTAGAATGCATGCCTTTATTGCAATTAACGATAGTGAATATATTAGGATGCATGCTTTTATTGCAATAACTAATGGAGGAGAGGGACATTTTCTGGGGATAGACTGGTGTAGGGTTTGAGATTTTATTTCAAATTAGAGATGGGGATTGGAGGTTTTGGACTGAATAGGGGTGACATCCCAAATGGGCATCTCAAGTGCATTTGGATGGCCTCCTCCTGATCGGCACTTCGGGTGCTGATTGATGCTTATTTTTTAAACTACGTATTCTTGTTAGCTATTTATTTAATTATGATTCAATTAATAATTTTTTAATAAAAAAGGGCCCTTCTCATAGAGTTTTTCCTCAATTTCCTTGCATCTCAATGACCTCGTGGTATTATAGAGCTCTTGTTCTAGTGTTGTATTTGGTTTCTTTGCATTTGATGTCGGTTCATATAGTGTTCTCACTTATAATTTTCTCTTTTAGACTTTATATGAATTGTAGACTTTCATTTCTCTTGAAGGTCCTCGGTGGGTTATTCTTCTAAATGATCGGTGCTTCCCCTTTGCTATAACTGAGGCATTCCCTTTAGTTCTTTGTTGTGGTTTCCTGAGCTCATGTGCAGTTTATGTTATCGTGGAGCTTTTCTGCTTAGATGTGTTGTTTTTATGTGGTTATTGTTGGCATATATGATATTAATCTAATAAGTTATTTCTCTTGCTAATTGGGGATACGATTTGGATCCTAGTTGATTGAGCCCTTTTATATTCTAATTAGTGTGAAGACTTTTCTAGCTTTTGATTGATCACGGTATCTTTTCAGATTCTGATATGAGAATCTAGCCAGACCACAAATGATTGGAGGATCCATTTTGATTCTAATTGTTTCTTAACCCGTCTACTCTTTCCATTAGAGGAAATTTGGAGATCCTCCTATTTTGGGTAATTTGAAAAATCTTCAATTTTAGAGACATTTTAGAATTTGACTTTTTATGAATATTTTTTAGTATTGGGTACCATATGAACACATATAAGATTAGTGCTTTAAATTATCATATGCACTTTAGTTCTTTCACGATATTGAGTGAGATTGACTATCGATGTCAAGGATGTAGCCCAGTTATGGGTGAACCTTGTAAATAATAATATGGTCGTTCCCGTCATTGCTTATTTGTATGTTTATCTACCCACTCTGCTTCCACTTGAGCCCAATAAACTAGTATCAAAATTGTCAAGGTCATTTGTAGCGATAAGGAGATGGGCTCACACAATATGAAGACCTGAGAATTCATTCAACAATAGAGTGTAGCAATGGTTTTTCTGCTACTTAAGAATTCAACTCATGGTGGAGTCTAGCAATGATTTTTCCAGCTATTTGAGAATTCAGTTCACTTTCGAGTCTAGGAATTATTTCTTCTGCCATTTGAGAATTCAACCCATGGTAGGGTTAGTAGTGGTTTTTCTATTATTTGAGGATTCAATTCACGATGAGTACTGTTAATATGATTTGGATCATAATTGATAGGGATCCTTCAAGATTTTAGTTGGCGTGAACACTCTTCCAGGTTTTGATTGACCATGGTATCCATTTATTTTCTGATTAGATAATCTATCTAAATCATATTTGATTGGAAGATCCATCCTCAACCTGATTGTTTCCTAACTCGTCCATTCTTCCCGTTGGAGGAGAGATTTGGATATCCTTCTTTTTATGGAGATTTGGGAGATATACTTGTTTATAGGGATTTTAAATTATGTCTTATTGTGAAGATTTTTTCTATATGGGTACTATATAAACGCCATAGGGTTATTTTTATGAATTATCACGTTGTTCTTACATCATATTGAGAGAAATCCACCTCCATCGCCAATGATGTAGCCCAATTACGGGTGAACACTGTAAATTATATGTTATGGTTCTCCATGCTTGCTTATTCGTATATTTCCCTTTTCGTGCTCTGCTTTAGCTTGAGCTCAATAAACACTGTCAGAACTGCCATGATCATTCGAAGTTAGAACGAGATGGCCTCACACAATATGAGGATCTGAGAATTCTAACCCATGATGGAATATAGCTGAGCTTATTCTAGTATTTGACAATTCAACTTATGGTGATGTCTAATAGTATTTTTTCTTGCTATTTGAGAATTCATCTCACAATGGACTCTAGGAGTGATGTTTCTGCTATATAAGAATACATCCCACGATGGAGTTTAATAGTGGTTGGTCTGCTATCCAAGGATTCAATTCATGATGCAGATTGTTGATATGATTTGGATCTTAATTGATAGGGATCCTTCAAGATTTTAATTGGTGTGGAAATTCGTCTATATTTTGAGTGATCACAATATCCAATTAGATTCTAACTAGAGGATACATCCAAATCATAATTTATTGAAGAATCCATCTTGATTCTGATTGTTTACTAATTCGTATGTTCTTTCCATTGGAAGAATTTTGGAGATCCTCTTATTTAAGTTTAGAGATATTTTAAATTTTATATATTTGCGAAGATTTTTTTCTATATGATTATTATTTGGGTTAGTGTTTTTCAATATGGTTAGTGTATGGGGTATTATATAAACCACCATAGGGTTAGTGTATTATCCCTCTGTAGAAGTAGCTTCGTTACAAATGAACTTTGTAAATCATGTATTCATGCTTGCTTATTCTATGGTCGTTTCTACACATGTGCCCAACAGTAATTTTTTTTTGTGTTGTGTTGATGATGTATGTTGTGTTTGTGACTCCCTGATGTGACTGCATTTTTTCTGATCTCCTTGGGGTTGTTGATTGTAGTCATTAACTTCTAAAGATTAACTTGCTCCAGGGGGATGTTAGTTTTCTAGTGATGTAGGATCCTTGATGTGCCTTCCCTACTGATAGTATACCTTGATAGATGGGACCCCTACTTGGTGGTCAAGCCCAACTAACAAACCCCTTGCTCCATCTTATGCTTTATTCTTCTTCCTTTTCTTATTGCTCCACTTTATTTTGTATTTTTTATTGTTCTTCTTGATGATTCGTCTTTCCATTTTTGGGCTTATTCATCTTGTGTTCATTTTGTTGGGCATTTTACTTTCCAGACCCAACTTGGGGAATGCATCAAAGTCCCTCTTTTGCAGGGACATCTTTGATATTTTTCAGTATTTGGGAGCCCCACTCGGCTGCCCATTTCTAGGACGAACAGGACCCATTAGGTCTCTTCTCCATTTACAGAGAACCCATTCGCACACCCCCCCCCCCCATTTTTACAGAAAACAATGCCAGCGGCAAGGGTTTTGAAACCATCCACTTCCTCCGCGTGAGAGGGAGGGAGAGAGGCTAAGTTCGTGCTAGAGAGGAGCAACAGCTCGAGCTTGGGAGCAGTGGCGATCTGGGCTCGAAAGGAGCAGCGTCTAGGGCGGTGTTGGGTTTGGGAGCAACATTCGGGGGAGCTCGAGAGGAGCAGCAGCAAGGAGGTCGTTGGGAATGACCTCAAGGAAGCCGAACATCGATTTTGGATCTCCATCCGGGAGCCCACGGGACTTCTTATTTTTTACCACATTTGGTATTTTAGATATCTATGGATAGTTAGCTACTTGTTGAAGAACTATCAGATTGTGCTTGTGGCTTGCATCTCAATTTTGTTGGGCAACAAAACTGAAAGAACATTTGTCTCATCTTGACCATAGTGGAATCATTGTCGGTCTTGCCCCGTGGTTTTTTCCTTGCTCACATCGAGTAAGGGTTTTCACGTAAAAATATTTTTCTCGTCCGGTTGCTTGTGTGAGTGCTTGTCATTGTTGTTATTTAGTTCCCGAGTAGGGAAGCCATATTTGTTGTTGTGACATCGTTGTTGTAGCATAGAATTTAGGGGATACTCCATCGTGTGTCATCCCCAACAAGTAGTATCAAAGCACACGTTGTGCAAGATGGGCAAAGATGATGAGGGCATGATGATTAAGCTCACAATTAGCAACTGGCAGGAAAGCCAAGATGGAAGATATTTTTTATTGCAAAGATCTCCACGATCTCGTGGAGGGAGAGAACGTCAAGCTAGAGAACATGTTCGCAAGTGATGGACAAAGTTGAATCAAAAGGCCATTAGGATCATTCGGAAGTGGCTTGGCATGCCTGTATTTCATCATGTTGCTTGAGAGACGAATGCAAAGGAGTTATGGGACAAGCTGTCCGAACTCTATGACCGGAAGACCGCAACCAACAAGGCTTTCTTGATTAGGAAGCTTGTGAATTTGAAATACAAAGGTGGATGCAAAGTGGTGGAGCACTTGAATGACTTCCAAAGAATCATCAACCAGTTGAGCTCCGTGGGTTTGGCACTTGATGACGGGTTGCAGACACTTATCTTGTTGGGCTCATTACTAGATAGTTGAGGCTCTAATAGTCACTGTGAGCAACTCTACGAAGGACAACAAGTTGACCATGGCCATGGTCAAGGGTAGCCTCTTAAATGAAGAGATCAGACGTTGCTCATCAAGAGAGACATCTTCCTCTTCACATTTGTATGCAGTTGAGAGGAGAGGAAGATCCAACAACAAAGGAAAGTCACAGGAGAGGCAGCAATGTAGAGACAAATCCAAGGGCAGAGGAAAGTGTCAGCATTGCTAGAAGCCCGGTCACTAGAAGAGAGATTGCAGGATTTGAAAGAGAGAGTAAGTTGAAGCCAAGAAAACTCAGAAAAATAAAGATGGAAATGTAGCTACAGTTGTAGCAGATGACAATGCAAAAGAGGTGATTCTCACTATTCAGGACCAGTGCTTGCACGCAGGGAGTGAATTGGAGTGGATAGTTGACATGGCCGCCTCCTATCATGTAACTCCACACAGGGAGTTCTTCACCACCTACACTAGGGGTGATTATGTATGAATCTTGATGGGTAACGAGAGTTACTCTAAGATCGTGGGCATGGACACCATCTCGATTCAGACTGATGTTGGGTGCTCAATGACTCTACAGAATGTGAGACATGTTCCTGGTGTGCATCTTAGCCTTATATCTGGTTTACAACTAGATAGTGAAGGTTACAATCTGAAATTCGATGACAGCAAGTGCAAGATTAGCAAGGGTTCTCTCATCATGGTTAGAGGCAGTTTGTGTTGCACACTCTACATGATTAGAGTGAAGGTCATGGATGGCAGTTTGCATGCCAGCAAGGTAGACACATCAGACTTGTGGCATCGTCGGCTTGGCCACAAGAGCCAGAAGGGCTTGCAGCTTCTGAGAAAGAGAGAGTTGATCATCTACTACAATGACATTACTTTGTCTCCTTGTGATGCATGTGAGGTTTGGAAGAGCAGAAGTGCACCATACAGAGTCAAATCCAAGGTTAAGAGAGATCTTCTACAGTTGTTTCACTTGGATGTCTGTGGTCCTATGGACACAGCCTCTTTGGGAGGCAACAGGTATTTTATCTTCCTTCATTGATGATGCATTTAGGAAGGTCTGGGTGTATGTGTTGAGGACGAAAGATCAAGTTTTTTATTGTTTCAAGAAATTTTGTGCCATGGTTGAGCGTGAGACAGGGAAATTATTGAAGTGTCTAGCACGGACAATGGGGGAGAGTACATCTCCCTAAGATTTACTTTCCAGTCCCAACTTGGGGACTGCAGCAATGTCCCTCTTTTGCAGGGACATCTTTGTTATTTTTTAGTATTTGGGAGCCCCACTTGGTTGTCCATTTCCAGGACGTACAGGACCCTGTTAGGTCTCTTCTCAATTTCCAGAGAACCCATTTGTAGTCCCCCCCCCCATTTTTCCATAGAACGATGCCAGCAACGAGGGTTTTGAAACCCTCCACTTCCTCCACGCGAGAGGGTGGGAGAGAGTCCAAGTTCGTGCTCGAGAGGAGCAGCAGCTTAAGATTGAGAGCAGCAACAGTCTGGGCTCGAAAGGAG
Source organism: Ottelia alismoides (assembly GCA_037367405.1). Classification (NCBI taxonomy): domain Eukaryota; kingdom Viridiplantae; phylum Streptophyta; class Magnoliopsida; order Alismatales; family Hydrocharitaceae; genus Ottelia; species Ottelia alismoides. Next base: position 300,003 of record JAZKJV010002782.1, read on the forward strand.
CAGCGGTTAGGGTTGTGGGGTTGGGATTGGGAGCAACGTTCGGGCGAGCTCGAGAGGAGCAGCAGCAAGGAGGTCGTTGGGAATGACCTAAAGGAATCCGAACATCGATTTTGGGTCTCCATCCGGGAGCCCACAGGGAAGCCACTCCATCTTCTTGATTTTGAGCACATTTGGCATTTTAGATTCCTAGGGATAGTTAGCTACTTGTTGAAGAACTATCGGATTGTGCTTGTGGAGTGTATCTTAATTTTGTTGAGCAACAAAACCGAAAGAACATTTGGCTCATCTTGATCATAGTGGAATTGTTGCTGGTCTTGCCCCGTGGTTTTTCCCTTGCTCATATCGAGTAAGGATTTCCACGTAAAAATCTTTGTCTCGTGAGGTTGCTTGTGTGATTGCTTGTCATTGTTGCTATTTAGTTCCCGAGTAGGGAACCCATATTTGTTGTTGTGTCATCTTTGTTGCAGCACAGAATTTAGGGGATACTCCATCGTGTGTCATCCTCAACACATTTTGTTTGTTTTCTTTTTGTTCTCAGTGTTTCTCCGTTCCTCACATTGTTTCCTTGTGCTTTTATTTCTCCTGGTGTTTCTCCTTGTTGTTTTCTTTTTCCTTTGTTCTCCGTGGTTTTTTTTGCTGCTATTTTGTGTTTTTCTCCTTTGCTTTGTTGGTTATCATTGGTGGAGTTTGCTTTAATTGCTCCCTTGATCTGTGTTCCTTTTCCTTCTTTATGAACCTTTGATTTTTTTTTTGTTGCTTGCTTTATCAATGTCCAAAAATTTGTGCCACCGCCCTCATAACTACTTAAGATTGCCTTTCTTTTGACCATACAAAACTTTCTCGGTCTATAATGTTTTACATTCTAGTTCCCATGACTTTATCCAAAAGAGCCAAAATATTTGTTAGCTCTCTCTCCCTCCCTCTCTCTCTCTCTCTCTCTCTCTCTCTCTCTCTCTCTCTCAAAAACCCAAACCCACCAATCCCCCTAGAGGTTCCTTCGTATACGTTCGCTACCTTCACCATTCATCTCCGTCTATTGAATGTTCACTTCACCCTGTTGAATACAGTGAGCTCTCTTTTCTTACTTTTACTATGTTAAACAAAACGTGGGATATCTTCCTACCACTGATCACATGTATTATATCTTTTACTTAAAAAGGTGTGCTATTGTACCAATCGCTTCTAGTTACCATGCAATTTGACACTTTAGGAAATCTCTCAAAAAATGAAAAAACATAGGCTATGATTATTGTAGATCTTGGATATCATTGGCAATCGCCAAGTCTAGAAATTTTCTTATGAAAAAGCCCCAACTTTAAGCCAGGGTCTTTGCTAAATCCTTTGGGCATGAGGACATGGCTCTTTCTCCTTAATGCATTTGCTTATTTACCAATAACTACAAGTTATGTGATTTTAACATGATGGTAAAAGAGATTGGAAGATTGAGTGAAGAGTTTGTCTCAATCAGGAGCTTTGCTTGGTCAAATCTCTCGTGCTACATCAAAGGTCCTATTTTGTTCGATAGAAGAAAATCTTGCATTATACATTCTTTGTTCTTTCTTGCGGTTTGGTTTTTTCTTGTTGCTTTTTCTCGATACACATCAAGTCATGAGTCAGCGGCTTCGTTTTCTTCTCTTGGTTAACGATATTTTTTTGCCTTTTCAAAAAAAATGGTTGCATGATTTTCAAATATTAATCTTTTATAATTTGGTGATTGTTTTTTACAATAAATTTTATTTTGACAATCTTTTTTGAATCAATAGAGTGTTCCAATCCCACTTAATGGCCTAGTGGTAGTATAATGTGTCTACTACACAAAAGACCAGGGTCTAAATCCCACTCTTGCAAGGGTTGCGTTATGTAGTCAACGGCCAGCGTAAAAAATAGTCGAATCTTTCAACATGAATTTGAGAAAGAATCCATGTAGCTGACCCTACTTATAGTGGGAGAAGGCTTAGTACATTTTAATAGCAATAAGCCTTTCTAAAAAATTCGAAATCTTTTGGATAGACACAACCTCTCTTCCAAGGGCCAACTTCCATAGCATGCCTCCAAAACTTACCATACATCTTTTCTTTAAGTCTCCAAGATCTTACCACTCAAATATTTTTCCTCATTGAGTAGTTTAGATACCCATTTAGCTTGAAGGTTCATAATGAATATCCTTAAAAAACTTTAACTCCTGACCTCCTTCACATCCTTCAACCTACAAACCTCCTCTACTTTACCATCGATGTACCATCCCTTGCCTCCTGTGCTCCCATCTAGAAAACCTTCTCACCCAGTCACAACCCATCCCGCTTAAACCTTGAGACGAGCGTAACACAAAACTCATTCTTATCTTAACATATTTTACTATTCATGTATAAAATAATATAATAATCAGCAGGGAAAATAAGCTTTCTGAAGTGATACAGCCGGTATCATATATATCACTGTAATCATATACATCTCCACGAATAAAATGAAATGCATATTATTGCCTACATGATTTTAAAATTGAACAAAATGATCGAAAATCTTAAATCCAAATCTAGTGCAATCGAGAAAGATAATAAAATAAATAATAACAATGATGGCACAACCTCGTCTACTAGAGATCTCTTTCACACTTACTTTATTTAGTTCAATATCTTCTACCATCTAAGTACCTGAAAAAAATAATTTGGAGTGGTGAACCTAACTCATCAACATGAGTTTAGACCCAGTGAATGGGTCACAAACCTCCAGCTACATAATTGCAAAGTTTATCTGTTTAGCATAATCTGAAAATAATGAACATTATAAATTTAAACATGGTAATTGCATAACTTAAAAAGAACATTTTTCTTATATTTTCAAAATCAAAACAAAGCTTGATAATCATTGATTGCAAATAAACAATGGTTAAAATAATACAAAACTTGTTCTGAAATCATATTTGCTTTTTGGAAATAAACATATAAGCTACGTTTCCATACTTAATGATGCAACATTATCCCGGCATATCTTGATAAGTTCATGAACACATACTACTAAGGCGAGCCTTAGCCTTATTTATAGCCTAGGAGAGCGAACTCCACCTAAGATCTTATCTTATTGTCATATGCGCAGACGACCCCAAAGGCCAAAGAACACCCTGCATACGGCCCAAAGCCTATTGCATACAGAATGCGGATCCAAAGTCCTCTTACTTATTCATACTTGTTCATGACTTCTCTAGGGTGTAGGCCATAGTGTGCATCTTACTTAAAAATCATCTAACCATACAACTTGCATAATCAACATAAGAATCATATAGAACTTGCTTAACTGGACATAATTTCTTTAAACAAGAATCATATAGAGCCTGAAAACTTCATATTGCATATCATTTAAATTTGCATACTTAAACCATAAAAATACATAGACCATACATTCGTAATGGGGAAGAATAAAACTTGTTGAACTTAGCATCAATAAAAATCTTGAAATGCATAACTATCTGGAATATTAAAAACTTGCATCATAAAAATATTTACATGAAATAAAGATAATAATAATACCTTCAGCTTATGAACCACTCACCTAAAGGTGTGTATGCTTTATGACTGATCATCATGGGATTGATTGCTTCATAAAATGATATTTCCTAATCATTACCAATAAGAGAAAAATATAGTTATTATCTTGTAGTTTGGTGGCAATTCTTTAAGTCAGGCACATTTTGATTTTAAACCCAACCTCCCCTTATTTTATTCTCATAATTTATCTAGGGCAGACACTAACATCATCATCTTCTTATTTTTCATAATTACCTTATTTAATCTAATTAATCTCGGCATAATTATCAAGATTTAATAAAACCATACCTTTATGGACATTATTCATTTGTGGTCTTACCTAATAGTTAATCTTGATATTGTGCACGTCCTATTGATTGGCTATATGAATGATAATATAATGGTATTATGGATTTTATTCTATATTCATGTTTCATGTGATATTATAAAGTCACATGTATACATATTAAAGTCCATATCTCAATGGTTTCACAATTGGATCGTATGTTATATCATTATAAAGCTTGTACTAATTGCAATATTAGATTGAGATAATTTTATTCTTTTCAAAAAAAGATTGAGATAATTTTATTACCAAGTAGAGTCTGTATTGATTATTAAGAAATTTCCTCTTATCTCAGCCTCCTTTTAATATTTTACACATGCATGGACATGAGCTATCAAAATCGCTTATGCGTGATTTCCCTCGTGGTTGCTACGATTAGCTAACTTATTTTATTATTAGTATTCATTATAAAATTACCATTGAAAACTAATATGCATGTCATAATATTTATTAAATGGTTGTGTAGAAACTGGGTTCTATCTAAATGTCATGAGTACATTCTAAATCATAAGTTATTAACACAAAAAATTTAATGATCATGGGCAAATAGTCCAATAAGGAAGAACAGTGACAGACTAATTGCTTGCCACAAAGACTAATTGATAACTTCATATTTAATAGTATTAACTCAATATTTCATATATTTTGACCTTCAATACAACCATGTCACAACGTGATATAAGAAGTCTCAACATCACCCAGAATCAGACCTATAAATTTAACCTAATTTACTTCGTAAATTTCTAGAACCTCTTCCATATATTTCTCATATTACCCATCATTTTTTCCCAATCGGGAGCAAATTTGATCTTTGTAACTCTTTTTAAGGAAATCAATTGGTAAATTAGCTAGTGATGGAAAGTAATTTCCTAAAACGTGATCTTCTTCTTCCAACTTGAGCTTCTTCTCCTAGGAAATTTCATCCCAACTACGATTTCACGGTGATCTCTCTCTCTCTCTCTAAATTTCTTCATCATTTTCTGATACATCCTTTACTCTTTATAGTATATCCCATCCCATTCTTAGCCAACTCTCCACTATCAACGTCCACATATAACGTGTCTTCTCCAAATTTTCTCACGCTCATGCAACTTTTAGAAAATATTCTAAAGGTTGTGATTTTTATGTGATCAACACCCCCCAAAATAAATCATATTTTATACCTATAATACATTATACCTTATAACTACTTTTTATGCGCAACCCTCAAAAAAGATATGCATCAATTTGAATACTTTATTATTTCTAATAACTTCTACGTATGGATGAAAAGGCAAGTTAGTCTTTATCCATTTATATCTCTCCAATATCTTCCATTATTGGCATATATAGTATTACATACGTATATCAAAAATTAAATATATGGTAGGTCTATATTTTTTCCATTTTGATCATGTCGCTAATTTAATGGAAGTTATGTTACCTTATCTTGGCATAATAAAATGCCCGGAGATATGGGCTATTAATCTTCTGTATATATGATTAACCAAGTCCTATTATTTTAGAGAAAGTATTATATTTATTTTCTTTTTTTCAATTAATATCTAATTTTGATAAGTTTTAGTAATTTCCGATCATAAGAGGACATGGATGTTACACACCCCATATTATAAATCTTAACTATCCTCCTGAATAGAGACTTTGTAAGGATGATGAACGTATATACTCTCTTAACCTTGTCTCCAATGATAGCTCTCCATCAACAAATGAATTGACAAGACACATTGTTGGATATGCCTTGAACCTTCTATCTTATTTGTTGACTTAAAACTATTGGGACTTAGGTCCTATTCTATTGGATATACCTTCAATCATTCTTTCCTTTTTTAGAATTTGGATCCTATTTGTATTTGGGATTTGAATGTATTCGTATAAGGATTAGTATGATTCTTTCATTGGAGAATACTATAAAAGACTAAGGTTTTGAGGTAAGCAAAAGAGAAGCCTATGAGATCTTCATCTCAAGATACATTGTATTTCCTAAAGAGTATCCTTATATTTTTCCTATCATAGTAGATTTGTCCTATTTGTCCATGGTCTTTTGCCCACTAGAATTTTGGGATTTTCCACGTAAATAACTAGTTGTGGATTGCTTATTGCGTGTCTGCTTGGATCTTTTCTCGGCACGTGAGACCTCTAATGTTTTGGGTCTAAATGCAAGCATATGTTTATACGAAAACTAATAGTCTTGACTGGATAAGAGACCTTAGACAATGGGGAAGCACAACTACTATATATTGACAACTATATATTTATATTCAGAGGAAATGGGATCTTAGCTATTGAACTGTAGCACATGCAGTACTTTTGCTCGCACTTGCAAGTGGTTAAGCACCGGCATCTTAAAAAATATTGAGCTATAGAAAGCACGAGGAGGAAAGGCATTTAATTTGATGATCAGAGGCGATTTGAGAGCTAAACAGTGTATAAGGATTCCATGAAGAAAAATAGAGATGTCTTGTATGCACTCAGAATATGTGGAAGTATCGAAGTAATTTTATAGTCATTTGGTTTGAAAGCTACATAAAGAATATAAGCCAGATGACAGATGAGGAGACCTGAGATGTAGATCATAACAACAACGATTGGGCAGATTTGGATTCCTATACAATTTCATCAACCATTTACATAATAAGATTTATTTGTCTAGATATTATCGTATACATATAGAATGTCGTATTCTTTTGAAGAAGCTTGTACAATTTACGAAGGGGTCTATATAAAATTTAAAATATGGTTCTCAAGAAAAACAGTAGTTGTCGTATTTACACATGGCATATCAATTCATCTATGAATCGGAGATAATCCATTATAAAGATGGTCGATAAAGTTATCAAAACCATCCATCAAGAGTCCAAATATTCTTTTTTCCAAAATCAAAGTAGGTTTAGTGGACCAATTAAAGGAAATATAGCGTTGGCCACTTAGGAGTGTGGGGGCATGCCACGAATCAATGTTTATTGTTGGTGTTTGTTGGCCATGAAGTTCTAGGGCAAGAAAATGGTTAAAGTACAATGTTAGGCACCATGGCTATAAGATGGAGGAACATGTTCTGTGTAATAAGAAGATAGATGTCAAAGTGAAAGGTCTTTGAGCAATGATTTTCTAGATGTAGAATGGGAAAAGTGTTGGGACACGATTCTGCATCATCTTCGCTCGGATATCAGTTGTTGAGGATACGAACCACCTGATACGGATACAGATATGCGATCGACCACCATCACGGAAGCATGTGAAGAAAAGACAATGAGATATGATGGTGTTCAATCACCTCTCATGACCATTGGAGAAGAAAGATCATTATAAATTAGAACGAGTACAACTCTCTATCCCCCTCCCCTCCCCTCTCTCTTTTTTCTTATGGTATTCCCTCTTGTTGTGGTGTAGAGGCAATGCCTCCACCCTCCTCTATATAGCACAATTATCACCTCATGGTCCTATTTCTATCAGGACTAGAAATAGAATACAACTCAGTTGTTATTAAGATTAAGAGTCCCATTAATTAAGATTCCTAATATTGGAATGACCATAATCCCAACAATCTTTCCCTTGAGCTGAATTACATCATGATCTCTTCATCGTCTTGAGTTTGCGCTAGACCATTATCACCATCTACGGGTCTTGTTAGCAGGAACTCACAATGTCTGGGTGACGCACCCATCACTGGGTGCCTCGACGTGCCCCCTCACGGGCACGCTCGCACAACTCAACATTATACCTCCCGATGCGGCACCACAAATCTCTCGTGACTGCAGATTGTGTCGGTATCCTCTGGTAAAGCGAATTGTGCTCGCTTCTCCTTGTTGCGCACTTCTGCAGCAGAGATGCTGATAACATGCTGCTCCCTCATTGTATTGCTTGTCTTGGGAATAACTGGAGCTCTATCACCTGTTACGACCCTTCCCTCGAGCTTATACACTCTATTCGGCATCTATATCCCACGCATCACCACACGTGCTCCCTTGCTCACTCTGAGAACTCCCTCTTCAATTGGGACTCGATATCCTCGTGATTCGATCATTCCCAATGAAATCGGATTCTTCTTGGATATAGGAATGTGTCTGACACCTGTCAGAGTTTGTACTGCTCCATCAAACATGTGAATTTGCATTGATCCAATTCCCTTGATGTATGAACCTCTCCGCCTCCCATCTTGATCGTGCCATCATTGCATGCATGATATGTACCGAACTGCTCCCTAGATGAGCACACGTAATCTGAACATCCGAGTCCAGAAGCCATCTTTAATCTGCCTTAATCTCCCTAGAGCATACTAGCAAGTCTCCTTAGCAGACTACATTGAAATCCTATTGTTCAGATTCAGAATCACAAACCTTCTTCTTTCCGTTCTCCTTCTCATGTCTTGGACAATCAGCTATCTTGTAACATCCCTTGTCACAAAAGAATCATCTGATCAGACATTGTGACTTGGATCAACCTCTGAATCCAGTTTCCCTTGATCTTGAACATATTCCCTCAGTTGCCAACACATGACCTTCATCATTCATTGCCCCATCTGTCTACCTCCGTCGAGACTCGTTCATAAGTAACTAAGCAATTGTCTCGTCTAATGTGATGGTATCCTTGCCATAAAGCAATATCGTCACAATATGATCATAGGAATGTGGAAGGAAACTCGGTAAAATTAGTGCCTTATCCTCCTCCTTGAAGAATAATTCACCTTTCACATTCTTCTACTCAACTGTGAGTACATCTGTCAGAATCTTGTTGAATTCAACCAAGTGCACTTCAAGCTGTGTCTCGTCGATCATCTTTAGACAATAAAGGTTCTTCTTCGTCAATAGCCGGTTTGTCAAAGATTTGGACTTGTATAGTCCTTCGAGCTTCATCCAAACCTCTCTTGGATCCTCCAGGCAGATGACTCTGCGAAAAGTGTTGTATGCGAAGAATAGTTGTATTGTACTATTCACCAGATCCCTCATCTCCTTCCACTCTTACTCTTCCATCTTCTATGACCTATTTTCTTTATCCTAGAGAGCTTTTACAAGTCCTTCTCGCATGAGTATATTCTTCACTATTGTTGTCATAAGGTAAAGTCATTCTTCCCGTTGAAGGATTTCACGGAGAATGATGCACCTCTTGATGAAAATTTCGCCATACGATTTGCTATCGTATCTCCTTGCATGATCTGAAAAAATTGGAGCAGAATCATCCTGATCCAAACAGTCCAACTCGTCAGAAATGCATAAAATCTTCTATTTAGACGTTTGGATCACCTCAATCGGAGTCTAGATGCTCATGATCTCAAGGGTTCACCATACTCGTTGGTTCTTCACAACCTTTAAAGGAACACATGTTGTGTGACGTTGTCTCCTTGACATCGAATCTCACTCTGATCTGCCACATCGTATTACACGATGTCATCGAACCAAGCTTTGAAATCAGTTGTTGAGACACAACTTGGTATCGTCTTTGCTCGAATACCGGTTGTTTGGGATATGAAGCACCTGATACGGATGTGGATGTGCAATCGGCCACCACCACAGAAGCACGTGAAAAGATAACTATATATGATAATGGTCGATCACCTCTCACGACCACCAGAGAAGATCACTATAAATTAGAACGAGTACATGTCTCTCCATTCCCTCACTCTGTCACTTCTCTCTCTCTCTCTTGTGGTATTCCCTCTTGTTGTGATGTAGAGGAAATCCCTCCACCCCCTCTATATATAGGTATAATTACAACCTTATAGTTATATTCCCATCAGGACTAGAAATAAAATACAACCCAACTAATATTAAGATTAGGAGTCTCATCAATTAGAATTCCTAATCCTAATGACCATAGTCCTAACAATAAAGATATCAAGTGCAGGTAACCTAGAATGGTCTTTTTTCTAAGAGAAAAAGGTAACCTAATATGATGGGATAAACATTACGGTCCAGACACGGATTATGATAGTACCATTTAACAAGTGGAATGTTTCCACCTGTAGTGGCATGGTCTCCACTAGGGCTGGTTATTGAGTCACGGCTCGATGAGCCAAGCTCGAGCTCAGCTCGATAAGGTCTCGTGAGCTCAGCTCATTAGGCTATTGAGCCGAGCCCTACTCAGCTTGATAACTCAGTAAGGGGCTCAATAAGGAATATATATTCTATTTATGAAACTGTAATGATGTTTATTTTTATTTGTATTAGTTTTGTAACATTGTGAATGGTGAACTGTGTCTATGTGGTTTATGTAACTGTAATGTTGGATGGACTATGTTGAAGATTTGGACTTCCTACACTTTATCTATATTATTCTAAGTTATAATTAGATAATTATTATTTTTATTTTTTATTAGAAAATAGAATGTTACAATATACATTATAATGTAACTTTTATATACAACTCAGAAAGTGGCTAACTGGTAAGGGAGGCAGTCTTCACAGAAGAGGTTGTGTTTGAGCCCAGACACCAACACTTTTCCACCAAAAAATGCCCATTTTCTTTAACGAGCTACCAGGCTTGAGCCCAGACCAGGCTCGATAAGGAGCTCGGCTCGAACGAGCTCGAGCCTGAGCCTGAGCCCGAGCCAGGGCCTGGCTCGGCTCGTTGGGCTCGATAGCCAGTTTCAACCCTCAGACTCCTTTTTATTTTAATTTTCTTTAAGAGGTTCCATTTGGACTGCTGGCAGGAGCTTGAAACTCTTCATAGAGACTACACCTGAAAAAGATATACTGGCTTTTCCAGAATTCTCACAAAAACAAATAAGCATATAACAAATACTCCATCAAGGGGACCAACAAAAAATTTTCAAACTAACATAAAGGCTCTTGAATTTCATTACATACGATTAAAACAAAATGGAGATACAGAGTTTCTACCGCAGCTACAGATGAACAATCATTTTCCCAAAAATAACTACAAGAATGTTGCTTGCCATCAGCACTTGCACGCAAACCTGACAAGACCGTGTTACGACCAAGTACGTTTAACAAGAACGAACTCGGTCAGGTTACAAGCAAAACATCAAAAAAGGTGGGAACTACGAAATATAATCACATCATGTACAACAGAATGGAGTCCCTTCCATCAATTTTGTGAGGTTTACTCCAACATATAATTACGTTACATTGTGGCAGCCCAATCGGAGTTGCAAGCATCCCCATTTAACTTTGAATGTGTCCAAGGACAGTAGTGCCGATAAAGATGCAATGATCAGGCATTCATACTCGGATCCACATCCAAAGAACATAAGCACAGCCACATAGTGATAGCATATCATGAAGAAATCGGTTCATACGGATATGTTAGCCAAGGATGTTGTAATGCTTCAGTGGCACTTGGGCGCTTCTTTGGGTTGACTTCAAGGAGATGAGCTACGAAATCGATAAAACCTTTATCGCCCATTGGCAATCTATGACGCAGAGATGACTTTTTCGGAATAAGGTATTCTAGCCTATGAGAATCCTAAAAATATAAACGATAATAAAATAAAGTTAGAAATGGGGTGTACAGTGTTCCCCCCTAATGCCGTTAGAAATAAATAATTGGATTTGCATCATTCTAGAAAAAATAGCAACAATAATATGGAAGGCGTTCGCCGAATTCTAACAGGCTTTATTTGTTAAGTCAATGAGGATATAAAATGTAACAAAATGCTTGCATGTTGTGACTGTCACACATTCATTAGAAATGACTATAGACGATCTTTATTGCCATTTCCTGATAATCATATTGCATATATCTACGAAATACTCTAAACTGAATTGAAAAGATGCTTTGATTTAAGCTGCAAGACTTCATTCCACGAGAGCCAACATTGTGGATCACCTTTCTGTATTAACAAACCCCTGACTAAAAAACAGCCAAAGTGCAAATAGATAATCGATTTTTTTGTCATTGCACTTTATACTGGAAAAGGGTAAACAATCAAGACAGTTTGCAAATATTTGGGTTAAGGAGAAAACAGAAACCTGATTCCGCTCATAAAGCATATGATTCTTTGTAAAGTATTTATATGTATCTCGTCCCTTTACAAGCATGGTTTGATCAACAGGTCCTATAATGCCAATTACACGAGCAAGTAGCGTTGCAGGAGAATCATTTTGGAAGAGTACCTGCACATGAAAATAAAAAGTCATTTACCAACTTATATGCAATAAAGTCCACGATATGATGATTATGCCAGAGTTTTATGTAAAATTATTAATCGCAAAAGGATAATTATAATGCCAGTTTATTAAGGGTAAATTAAATATACTTTCAACAGGGTAAATTAGATAAAAGGTCTCCATGTATTCACTGACTTCTAGTTTAAGTTCTCATCTTTGAAATGTATTAAAGACGGTTCTGACCTCCATAATACAACCATATATGGTAACCCCTTAAAAAACTGATATTAAGTGTATATTACCCTATCTTTCCTCTCCCAAATTCGGTGACCCCATTTTTACCCCCGTCTCCAATCTGACTCAATTTATCATGTCTCAACTTCCATCTCCGTTCCTGTATCTAACTTCCTACCTCCACACCCTCAGCAACCTTCAATGCGTCATCCACGGAACTGAAGCACATCACCCAAGACATCATCGAGAGGCCCTCGAGCCCACCATCAGTGACCTGAGTTTTATGGGAGAAGCTACTGAATGTTTCTTGATTTCTCACTGATTAGCACTTCCGTGTATTATCCGTGAGGGCTTCCTAAGACTAAAATCACAGCCTGAGTTGTAAAAAGCATTGATGGGGATACTGTGAAGATTAAGAGGGAATCAATTGATCTACTCCTAATTGAGTACGACCAATCAAAACGATTTAATTAGTGTTGATGGCTCTCAAAATGCTCCAGTTGTGAGGTAGTTTCTGCGAAACTAAGAAGGTGACTTTATTTGGACATGTATATTGAAGCTAGACCTTCTGAATTCATACACATTTTACCATGATTTGATCAAGCTGAGATTCCTGAGAATAGTTTGAAATTAGTTTGACAAAACTTATGAACAAATTTGAGTCCTGGGAATGTTCCCCTTATTTCAAAACCAATTCTGTGCATACCATTGAGTCCAAAAAAGGAGGTTTGAATCTCCAATAAACCAGAGGCTTTTGAAATCCACTGCAGGAGCATAAGCCAGTTCCCTTGTTATACGAGTCAGTTATAAAGGTACCAGGATATCATGTTCTATAAACTTAAGTGGAGGCTGATTAGATCGAACTCGTTGTCAATTATGCCATCATTAAACGTGTATATCAACATTAAATCCACAGATTTCTGGGGATATTGTATCTCATTTCTGTATGATTGAATAATGTTGGTATGCAGTTAAAAGCAAAGCTGATGAATTGAAATATTTAACAATTATAATTACATATTTAAAAAAAACTAAATAAGAAATTTTACAGTGAAGGTGTACAAAATACCATCTGTTCCTCTGGATTTGAAACCTAACAATTTGGCTTGGGACCGACTGATGTGGTCATCAAGGTCTCTTTGAATGAAGGTCTTCTTTAAGGGATTTTTACCCCATGAACCCTAGAAGTTTGTTAAATGACCTCTACGACCTTCTAAACATCGATATTCCTCCCTCATCCCTGTAAAAATGATAGCCATTACCTCATGAACATTGCGGTTAACTCTCATCAATTTACCCATTAAATTTAACCGGATTCTTCTATTGAAAGACTGTGAATTGACCTCTTTGTCTGATAATTTTATAAAAGTGACATCCTCCACCTCCTCTTCCTCCCCTCATCTCTCCCCTTGTTTCTCTGCCCACTCCACCTCCCCATCCCCTCACCTTGCTCCGCCCTCAGCCGCCTCCTCCTCCTCCCCTTGTTCCTATATCCCTGCCCCCTCCACCTCCTCCTTCCCTCCCATTGCTCTGCCCCGAGCCGCCTCCTCCCCCTCCCCTTGCTTAGCAGCATCAAATATTCTATCCCTAAATCTGTTCCTTCACCTTATCTTTACCCACGCGGCCTACTCCCACCATCGAACTCCGACGCCACCACCTCACCTTCCCATATCCTTCCTGTCGACGACGCCATTAAGCAACCCATCGGTTGTCGCCGCCTCTGCTTCACATCTTCGTGGTGTCGTCCCAGTCGTTCAACCCCCATCGATCTAGCCCTTCCTCTTTCCCTCCCTTGCCACCGCCCAACATCCCATCTTCGCACGTAGATTGCAACATGACCTCCGATCAGACGGTCCTCCAGCTGTCGTCGCCTTCGAGCGACGCCCTCTCGACCAAGGTCCATCTCATGGTGCTCTTCAACATCTGTGACTCCTACTCGCACCACTCCGCTCAGGTCGAGAGGGTCATCCAAAAGGTCAACCAAAAGTAAGTCATCATGGGATGGTATTTCACATGCTTTGGTGTTTCAGGGGGTAGTGCTTTGATTCACGAATTTTACTCCAGGGAGATAGAAAATCGTATCCATTTGACTGTTGACATGGGGTTCACCAATGGAGAGGCCAGCATCAAAACTTGTGTATCAGTCAACTTGTCCGTTGGTGATTGACAGCTTGCGACTCAATTCAATGAGATTCCATTAGACCTCTGCATGACTGAAGTTGAGCGGGTTGGGTTCGATATCTTGAAGACAACTGTTGTGGACAAGCTACCAAGTGATTTAGAAGGAATCACTTACTCCGCCCATCCGCCTCCTCCTCCCCTCTCGTTGCTCCGCCCCGAGCCACCCCCTCCCAACTTGCAATGTATTTGTTTAGCAGCATCAAATATTTGATTAATCATTTTAATAAATCATCTCGAAAATTTAAAAAAAATCATTTCCGTGGTCGAAAGACATGGTTTACCTATGAAAATAGAAAATATTTTGTGATTTGGTATATGGATGGAGATGTGGTGAAGAGAGAGAAAATAAAGAGATACAGGAGAAGAAGAGGAATGGAGGAAGAAGAAGATGAAGATGAATAAGGAGATGAGGAGGTGGAAGATACACCATCCAATACTCTCCTGGTTAGATTAACCCAAGACATTGACTCAAGTAAAAGTAAATTTAACGGTGGGTTCATGAGGTAAGACGGAGCAAGTTTACGGAGTCAAGGGAGGAATATCGATGTTTAGAAGGTTGTAGAGGTCACTTAACAAGTTTCTAGGTTCATGGGGTAAAAATCCCCTTTTTAAAAACTGAGGATGAACTGGTGATGACCAAAATTCATAGAGTCAGCATATTGAACTGGTATGGACGTGGGCTTGTCCATTGGGTGTTGACGACCAAGAGGATGTGGATCACTTGTTCTCTACTTATTGTCATGCTAGAGATGTATGGAATGTTATAGAATTGAGTATTGGTTGGACTCTATTGGTTCATATGTTACTAGAAATCACTTGATGTTGCGAGCACCGTGCTCGCAATGATTGCCTCTACCGGATGGATTTGGTCTGGATTTTATGGCCTGCAGGCAATGAATTAGAATTCTAAGATGAGCAATTCTATGTGGCAAATGTAATTGTACATGACAAGGCTCTTTTCGTGTCTTAGACTTTGCAAATACTCTTTACAGCTAATTTTATAAATAAAATAGGCACACTTTCTTCCCAGAAAAAAGTCTTATACAAGCATTGGTTATGTCACAACCATATCCATTTCCAAAACAAAGAAGGCTGTGATGCAAAGGAGCAGAGTTAAGGAAAGCAACTAAGTCGATGCACAAAGAGAGGGAAAAGTACATCTACGAGATGTGCTTAATAGGAGATGAACACAGGGAGATGAACACAGTTTCCATCTAGGTTGGAGTTTTGAATCTGATTCATAGGTTCAGGCGGGGATGCTCACCCATAAGTTTCTATACAGTTTCTTTATTTTATTCCTAGTTTCTTTTATTTACCCTTTTTTAATTGATGGTTACTGTAAACATATTATCTACTTATGTAGTCTCTTGTTATTTTCCATTCTCTGCAGTACTCTTTATGTAATTTACCCATAGGCTACTCTCCTATATAAGAGAGCCTAGGGCTGATGGAATAAACATCTTCTTCTATTTTCTCAACATGGTATCACAGCGATGGTCCTAGACCGGAGTTCTTGAAACCCTAACCCTATCCCCACCCGCGTGCCTCTCTCTCTCTCACCGCCGGCCCCCACACACGCGACTGTTGTGCTCCTCGAGCACCGCGCATCTCGCCGACGGTGAGCTCCTCACCGCGCGCTTCATCAGCGTGCGCCCCCGTGCCTCATCGCGCATCTGCGCTCCTCACCTCCAGCGCACTGCGTGCGCTCCTGTGTGCGACCGGCGCATGCGCCTGCGGTGAACATCATCGTTTCTCCAGCGTGATCTAGCGCTCCTACCTGCGCCTCTCCAGCGTGCGCCCCTCCAGCGTGACCAAGCGCTCTCCAGCACGCACGCCTCGCGCAAAAGCCTGTGCGCATCCTTCGCCTGCCCACGCGAGTTCTCGTGTGTCTTCGGTGCTCCCTATCGCGCACTCTTTGTGGTGCGTGTGTAACTCCTGAACCAGACCCGGTTTCTAGCGCGCACACCGTCAACAGAATGGGTTTGGTTGCTTGAAGTCTACACCTGCAACTAAACCCGTCTATGTCCGTGTAGACGATCTTATCTTCAGTCTATCATTCCAGTCTTCTATTATCAGTATGTCAAAAAGCAAGGCGGATATTCCATCTATAGGCGTCTTTCGAGGTCCAGCGCCTATCGTAAAGATGGATGGTACGAACTATGAACTGTGGGTGATGCAGTTCATGAGTATGATGAAGTCGACTGGTAAGAAGCACATTCTTACCGAAGAAGGGCCTACTGAGAAGACTGGAGTCAATGCCTCGTGGGAGGCAGATAATACATACGCAAAAGTCTGGTTATCTGGAACTCTGGCGATCGAGATTGCCAATGATATTCTTCATCAGCCCACGGCCAAAGACATGTGGGATATTCTGGCGGCAACATACTCTCAAGTGAAGAATGAGACGAAGATTCTGCAACTCCAGCATGATATATTCACTATAAAGCAGAATGGTCGTCCTCTACACTCACTCTACACATCCCTGCGAGGGATGTTCGAGAAGCTATACAGCTTCATGCCTCTGACAGCCACGCCAGAGCAACAAAAGACCTACCGGAATGCGACTATGGTGGGCGTTTTCCTTGCTGCACTTGATCCCGAGTATGAGGCGGCACGATCTTAGATCTTGGCAGATTCTACTATTCCTCCCATGGAGGAAGCCTTTCACAGATTGAGCCGTATCACCGTCCCTTCTACGGCCACGAATCAGAATGCTTCAGCCATGACTGCCAACAGGGGCCGTGGATTTCATCATCAGACCCGTGGACGTGGACCTCGTGGTAGAGGAGGTCGTACTCGGCCAACATGTACCTACTGCCATCGCGTCGGACACAATGAAGACACATGCTACTCTAAGCATGGATTTCCTGCATCTGCACGAGTCGCCGAGCAGATAGAGCCTCCATCTGCTGCCTCTTTGGATCAGCGGTTCGATGATTTAGTTGCCCATCTAAGGGGCATTATTCCCCCATCTGGCCCAGCACCCACTACTGAGAATCAATCTGATGCTGTTGCATCTGCCTCTGTGTCTACCAGAGCATCAGGTAGCATACTTGCATTTACCAGTAGTAGATCATCTACTTTACCTTGGATTATGGACTCGGGAGCCACACATCATCTATGTGGCGATCAGAGTTTACTTACAGGATACACTCAGATCCCTCCAGGAAGAACAGTGGTTATTGCCAATGGTACACATTCCCCAATTACTGGTCAGGGGGATATTAGACTGACATCTTCTATGCAGCTCAAGAATGTGTTACATGCGCCTGATTTTTTAATGAATTTATTATCAACCAGTCAGATTACAAAGGATTTACAATGTCGGGCAATTTTTGATCAATCTTCTCTTGTTTTTCAGGACATCCTTACGGGCAACGTGATTGGTCGTGGCTATGAGCAAGGAGGCCTCTATCGCCTCAATCAGACTACCTTTGCTGGAACCTCATCCCTACCTATCGGACATGTATCTCCTCTGCTATGGCATCTGCGCTTTGGACATCTACCGCTTCAGAAGTTGTGTCGTGTGTTACCCAGGGTCTGTCTCACACATCCATCCAATGTGAGGCTTGTCAGTTGGGAAAGCATCATCGGTCTACCTTTCCCAGCCGTCAGGGTCGGAGTAGTACCTCCAAGTTTGAGTTATTTCATATTGATATCTGGGGTCCGAGTCGTGTTCCTGATCATCAGGGACACATATTTTATATAGTTATTGTGGATGACTTCTCTCGTGTGTCATGGGTATTTTTGTTGAAAAATAAATCTGAAGCAGGGAATATTATTATCCATTTTCTTAATGAGATTCGTAATGTTTTTTTTACATCTGTTAAAATTGTGAGAAGTGATAATGCCCTGAAATTGTGTACTCATGTTCTAGCCAATTACTACTCATCCCAAGGGATTATCCATCAGACATCCTGTGCCTAAGCTCCCAACAAAATGGGATCGTTGAAAGGAAACATCGCCACCTACTAGATGTCACCAGGTCACTTCTTATACAGAGTCATGCTCCTTACTGGGTGATGCGGTCCTCACAGCATGCTACCTAATTAATCGTATGTCGTCCTCTGTTCTAGGTGAACAGATTCCTTTCTCCCTTATCTTTCCTGGTAAGGATATGTTTTCCCTTACTCCTCGTGTGTTTGGTTCGGTTGCATTTGTCCACCAGTTGTCTCCCGGTACTGACAAGCTCTCTCCTAGGGCTGTCAAGTGTGTGTTTGTTGGGTACTCCAGAACTCAGAAAG
The DNA here is from genome assembly GCA_037367405.1 of Ottelia alismoides. NCBI lineage: Eukaryota > Viridiplantae > Streptophyta > Magnoliopsida > Alismatales > Hydrocharitaceae > Ottelia > Ottelia alismoides. Next base: position 318,592 of record JAZKJV010002782.1, read on the forward strand.
GGTACAAGTGCTATGATTCATTGCGCAGGCGGTATCTTGTTAGTGCAGATGTCACATTTTTTGAATCCGTAATGTATTTTTCATCCTCAGGTGATCAGTTGCTACCTTCAGTTACTACTAATGCCATCTATATAACACCACCACAACCACCACCAGTAACACCACCACCACCACCACCGCCGCCACCACCACCACCAGCTCCTTTACCATCATCGGCACCTCCTATTCATATACATGTTTCACCACTACCATTTCATTATACCCGCAGGCCTACTCCAGCTCATGGTCATGACTCATCACCTAGCTCGCCTAAGGTATGTTCTGAAGATATTACTCTTGATGGATCTGATGATATTTCTGCGCAGGATGTGTTACAGAGGACAGATGAGGATACAGTTGATCTAGATGTTCCTATTGCTATACGCAAATCGAAGCGGAGCTGCGCCTCATATCCTTTAGCAGCTTCTGTGTCATTTGAATGACTATCTGGGGATTTCAGGTACTTTGTGGTTGCTTTGTCAGCTGTTGATATTCCACGGAATTATCAAGATGCCCTAAAGGATAGTAGATGGCGTCTAGCAATGGAGGAAGAAATGGCGGCACTTCAGTCTAGAGGAACTTGGAGTCTAGTTCCTATACCTGCAGATGTGTCCCCAGTGAGCTGCAAGTGGGTATTTACAGTCAAGCAGAATGCAGATGGCAGTATCGACAGATACAAGGCTCGGCTTGTTGCTCGAGGATTTACACAAACATACGGGGTGGACTATCTTGATACATTCTCACCAGTGGCCCGTCATTCCACTCTACGGATCTTGCTGTCAGTTGAGGTTACTCGTGAGTGGCTGCTATATCAGTTGGATGTGAAGAATGTGTTCTTATATGGTGACTTGCAGGAGGAAGTCTACATGCAATAGCCACCCGGTTTTGCTGTTGAGGGGGAGTGTTCCAAGGTGTGCAGACTCCATAAGGCCATCTATGGCCTTAAGCAGAGCCCCAAAACATGGTTTCAGAAGCTCTCAGACCTCTTTGAGAAACAGGAATACAAACGCTCTAATGCTTATCATTCCTTGTTTGTACAAAAGACTTCAAGAGGTATTATTGCAATCATGGTCTATGTAGATGACATCTTGATTACAGGTGATGATGTACAGGGGATAAAGAAGGCGAAAGAAATGCTGGGTAGCGAATTTGTCACCAAGGACCTTGGAGTTCTTAGATACTTTCTGGGACTGGAGTTTGCCAGAAATCCGCATGGGTTGGTAATGTCTCAGAGAAAATATGTCACTGACCTGTTGAGTGAGACAGGAATGCTTGGATGCCGACATGCTACTACACCGATGGATCCCAGTATGAAGCTATATGATGGTGATACAGAGGAGGTGGATAGGAGGAGATACAGAGAACTGGTGGGCAAACTCCTATATGTCACTATTATCAGGCCCGACATAGCCTTTGTTGTGAGTCGAGTGAGTCAGTTCATGGAGCAACCACGTCAGGTTCACATGGATGCAATACAGATGATACTCAGGTACCTCAAGTCATCACCAGGCGCGGGTCTACTGTTCAAGAAAGGCAAGGTGATCTCCATCTCAGCATGTGCAGATGCAGATTATGCAGGGTGTCCCAAGGACAGGAAGTCCACCTATGGGTTTGCTGTGTACGTTGGAGATTCCCTAATCTCGTGGAGGAGCAAGAAACAAACTGTGGTAGCAAGGTCTAGTGCGGAATCTGAATATAGGGCTATGGCCCAAGCCAGTACAGAAATGATGTGGGTAAAAGCTGTGCTTACAGACCTACATATAAAAGTCCCACTTCCTATGGCTTTAGAGTGTGACAATCAGGCAGCATTGTTCATTGCAAACAATCCAGCATTCCATGAACGAACCAAGCACATTGATGTTGATTGCCACTTTATTCGTGATATGATTCATAAGGGATTCATTGCTACATCCCATGTTAGTTCAGAAAATCAAACTGCAGATATTTTCATAAGGCATTACTGCGAGGCCCCATTTCAGAAGTGTGCGTCCAAGCTGAGCATGATTGACATCTATGCTCCATCTTGAGGGGGAGTGTAAATATATTATCTACTTATGTAGTCTCTTGTTATTTTTCATTCTCTGCAATACTCTTTATGTAATTTACCCATAGGCTACTCTCCTATATAAGAGAGCCTAGGGCCGATGGAATAAACATCTTCTTCTATTTTCCCAACAAAACTGTTGCTTGTTATGTCACTATGTTCCTGCTCTTTCTTTTCTTGATTGTAAACTTGATTCTGATGTGTTCTATAAAAAAATATAAAAATTATATGATAACTTCGGTGCGAGGAACTTAAGACGCATTTTCTTTACTTCTGACATAGCATAGGGTTGTTGAGACTGCTTCCCTTGAGATGAATATTGTTGATGAGAAATCTCTCTTCAGCTTTGCCAGAGGGACTGGTTACGAACATCTCCTTTGACTTGATGAAGCAGAAGGGGTAACAAGAATTCTATTACTTAGTTTTCTTACTATTTCGTCAGAGGATATAGTTCATATCATCTCCTTTGACTTGACAAAACGGAAGAGGAGCATGTCACTTTATTTTAGAATCATGTATGATAACCCATATCTATTTGTTTATTTTGTTACATATTCATAACTGAATCATGTTGTCTCCATATCTATATCCTGATTAAAGGATATGATGAGCAATTTTCACCAAGCTATCAGTTTCATTATCTAAATTGTTAAACAGATAAGGTTATTGTAAAACCTAACTTTGTATCTATATATTCATAACTGAATCATGATATTTTACTTCAGATGCAAGACAAGGGACGGCAGTGGTCATGGAGGGGACACAGACAACACAATTGCAGGTAGTTCACCTCAATTGTCAGTGGAAATGGATTCCATTATCAAAATGATATATCATGTCTGATAAAAATTGTACGATCTAATCTTTTAAAAGAGAAGCTAAGATAGTTATTTAAACTGGATAATGAGTACTAGAAGACCAATTAAGCTTATAAAATCCCATTTAATTTAACAGCATTCAAATAGGAGTCTGTATGCCATAGATTTGAATGAACTGACACCATACAATTCCATTTCTTAAAATGGATTATTACACGCGAAAGAAAGAAAATTGGAATTGGAAGCGTGCGTCTGAGCAAGGGTCCTGGCTTCTGTAAGAAATGGGTGCCTGAACTAATAATCTACTACTTGATAACTTGGGCTTAAGCATTCTTAAAAAGCATGGATGCGGGGGTCCTGGCTTTTGTAAGTATTTCTATAATTTCTCATAAATATATTTGGAGCAAATACCTTTGCATGTTTCCTGCTTTTTTGACACAAAATTAGAAGGGAACTGTTAGAAAATAGGAAGCGGAAGCGAAAATGATAAACAAAGCATAATCTAGAATGATAAACCAGAAGAACAAAAAGATTTTACGTAGAACCCTACTCCCTAAGGAGCGGGATGAAACCACTGGAGAATCCCACAAAGGGGCATATGTTGCATTATTTTTTCTCAATGAATACAGGAGGTTTGGGGCTCCTTATATAGCCTCCACAGAGCCTCCAAGTCCCACCACTGGTAGATGTGGGACTAAACACATGAATAGGGTAAATGGACCCTAGAGGGATCCATTTACCAATCTCCCTCATATATGAAGCATACAACTTATACTCCAACACTCCCCTTCAAGCTGGAGCATGCAATGCTCAACTTGGACAAACAGAAAGAAACTCAACTCACGCTACAGGGCACTACGGACAATGTCAATCCAACGCGCACAACTGATGTTGTCGAGGATGTTGCTTCTCATGTGTGCAGGTGAGGAGGACGAATGGACTGGAGTGTGAGTCTGTTGAATCTCCTCGTCGGAGAGCATGCGCTCTGAACTGCGCCTGCCAGAGTCACTGCAACTGGAAATGAGTCTCCTCGTCGGAGTACTCTGGCCCGCCACAACATGTAGACAACTGCTCCATCTCTGAAAAGGGACGAATTGAAAAGGCCGTGGAAGTGCAATCCTCATCGGAGTCCATGGTAACCAGAGAATGGAGTCTGAAAGAAATCTCCTCATCAGAGATCTGGGTCTCTCCCATCTGGCACAGAGAATGGTACTCTACTCTCGAGTCCCAATGATTCACATGAAAACCCTGGCCGAACAAAATAAGATGAAAAGATGAGGACAACAAAAGATGGCAAATATGTGCTCATCTGAAAGACCGCATACATGTGTGTGTCTGAAACTGGAGACTCGAAAATATCTGACGTCGAGCTTGAAACTACGCATCAAACTGGGACTCGGAATCTAAACATCGAGTATGGAATTGTGCATGTAGAATCTTCATCTGAAAAACTGTAGAGTCTGGAAATCTGACCGGTCTGGAAACCTGAATTTAAACTCTGAATATGGAACAAGACCTGTGACTCTACATAATACTCCCCATTTCTCCCAAACTCGTCAGAAAATGAACATCGACAAAGTTGGGAGAAGACAATGACATGGGGAAAACAACGGGAGAACAATAAGCCGATTACATCATTTTTTCGGCTTTTAAAAAAATTGCAAATCAATTTCTTTCTCGAAACATTTTTTAAGCCGTTTCAAAAAAAAATTAGCATTTCAAATCATTTTTTAAAGCCGTTTCAATATTTTTTTACGGTGTTTCCTTGCAACATTTTTTTCTGAAAAAAAAACTGTGTACGGCTTTTTTTTCTTTGTACGCGCATTTTCCTCCATTTCAATTTTTTAAAAAAACTCGGACAAAGCACTCTGACTGCCCCCCCTTTCCCCTTTTTTTCTTCATTATAAAGCCCAACATTGGGCTTACAACAATTTTTTAAGCTCACATGGGTCGGAACTCTGCAAGGCCTAATTAGGGTTTCCTAAGGAAACCCTTTCTCTTCGTCTGTCGCAGGGTGACCCTTGCATATCGCGCACCGCCGCTACTTGATCGGGAGATCGGAGGGGTGCGCGCCTGATGCGGAGCACAAAGGTGCGGGCAGCACCGCTTGCGCCAATGACGAGGGATCTGGGAGGCCCTTCGATCGCCGCCAGCACTGCAAGAGGTAGGCTCTACCTGGGGTTAGTGCCACCCGAGGGCGCGTGGAGCGCCGCCTGGGGTTCACGACGCACCCTGAAGTCGCGCGTGAGGTTGATGGGGAGAGGTGGTCGTCTGGAGCCCCTTCATGAAAGCATCGTGCGGCAAAAGGCCGCCTGGACTGGGAGATCACCACTTACGCAAGGGACCAGGAGACCTGGGGATTCTCGATGGGAATTGTTGGGGAAAATAGAAGCTATGTTTATTCCATCAGCCCTAGGCTCTCTTATATAGGAGAGTAGCCTATGGGTAAATTACATAAAGCATACGGCTGAAAATAAAAATAGCAGAGAGATACAAAGGAAACTAATATATATGTTTACACTCCCCCTCAAGATGGAGCATAGATATCAATCATGCTCAGCTTGGACGCACAATCCTGGAATGGGCCTTGTAGTAATGCCTTGGTGAATATATCTGCAGTTTGATTTTCTGAAGTAACATGAGATGTAGCAATGAATCCCTTCTGAATCATGTCACGTATGAAGTGACAGTCAACCTCAATGTGCTTGGTTCGCTCATGGAATGCTGGATTGTTTGCAATGAACAAGGCTGCCTGATTGTCACATTCTAAGGTCATAGGAAGTGGTACGTTTATACATAGATCTATAAGCACAGCCTTTACCCACATCATTTCTGTGCTAGCCTGGGCATGGAAGGACATATCGATATCGGTATCGATATCGGTACCATGTCGATACCGATATATCGCCGATATATCGGCGATATATCGACGCCATATCGCCGACACCGGGATTCAGCTCGCCTTTTTTGCCTGTCGATACCCGATATCGGACATAATTCGACGATATATCGGTGACCTGTCGATACTGATATATCGCCGATATATCGGGATACGGCCTTCCATGAGCCTGGGTCATAGCCCTATAATCAGAATAAGCACTAGACCTGGCTACCACCATTTGTTTCTTGCTCCTCCATGAGATTAGAGAATCTCCAACGTACACTGCAAACCCAGAGGTGGACTTCCTGTCCTTGGGACAACCTGCATAGTCTGCATCTGCAAATACTGAGATAGAAATCCCCTTGCCTTTCTTGAATAACAAACCTGCACCTGGAGATGATTTGAGGTACGTGAGTATCATATGTATAGCATCCATATGAACCTGACGTGGTTGCTCCATGAACTGGGCTCACCCGACTCACTGCAAATGATATATCAGGCCTAGTGATCGTGACATACAACAGTTTGCCTATCAGTTCTCTGTATCTTCTCCTGTCCACCTCCTCTGTATCATCATATATAGCTTCATGCTAGGGTCCATTGGTGTTGTAGCAGGCCGGCACCCAAGCATACATGTTTCACTCAACAGGTTCGTAACATATTTTCTCTGCGACATTACTAGCCCATACGGATTTCTGGCGAATTCCAGCCCCAGAAAATATCTAAAGACTCCAAGGTCCTTAGTAACAAATTCGCTACCCAGCTTTTCTTTCGCCTTCTTTATTCCTTGTTCATCATCTCCTGTAATCAAAATGTCATCTACATAAACCATGATTGCAATAATACCTCTTGAAGTCTTCTGTACAAACAAGGAATGATCAGCATTAGAGCGTTTGTATCCCTGTTTTTCAAAGAGGTCTAAGAGCTTCTGAAACCATGCTCTGGGGCTCTGCTTAAGGCCATAGATAGCCTTATGAAGTCTGCAAACCTTAGAACACTCCCCCTCAACAACAAAACTGGGTGGCTGTTGTATGTAGACTTCCTCCTGTAAGTCTCCATATAAGAACGCATTCTTCACATCCAACTGATATAGTGGCCACTCTCGAGTAACCGCAACAGACAGCAAGATCCGTAGGGTAGAATGACGGGCTACTGGCGAGAACGTATCAAGATAATCCACCCCGTATGTCTGTGTAAAGCCACGTGCAACGAGGCGAGCCTTGTATCTGTCAATACTGCCATCCGCATTCTGCTTGACTGTAAATACCCACTTGCAGCTCACTGGGGTCACATCTGCAGGTATAGGAACTAGACTCCAAGTTCCCCTAGATTGAAGTGCTGCCATTTCTTCCTCCATTGCTAGACGCCATCTACTATCCTTCAGAGCGTCTTGATAATTCCGTGGAATACCTACAGCTGACAAGGCAACCACAAAGTTCCTGAAATCCCCAGATAGTCGTTCAAAAGACAAAGAAGCTGCTAAAGGATATGTGGCGCAGCTCCTCTTCGATTTGCGTATAGCAATAGGAACATCTAAATCGGTTGTGTCCTCATCTGGCCTCTGCAACATATCCTGCTCAGAAATATCATTAGATCCATCAAGAGTAATATCTTCAGTACATACCTTAGGCGAGCTAGGAGATGAGTCATGACCATGAGCTGGAGTAGGCCTGTGGATATAATGAAATGGTAGTGGTGAAACAGGGATAGTACTAGGAGGTGCGGATGATGGTAAAGTAGCTGGTGGTGGTGGTAGTGGTGGTGGTGTTGGTGACGGTACTGGTGGTGGTGGTGTCATATAGATGGCATCGATAGTAACTGGAGGTAGCTGATGATCACCTGAGGATGAAAATACATTACGGATTCAAAAAATGTAACATCTGCACTAACAATATACCGCCTACGCAATGGATCAAAGCACTTGTACCCCTTTTGAGTTCTGGAGTACCCAACAAACACACACTTGACAGCCCTAGGAGAGAGCTTGTCAGTATCGGGAGACAACTAGTGGACAAAGGCAACCGAGCCAAACACACGAGGAGTAAGTGAAAACAGATCCTTACCAGGAAAGATAAGGGAGAAAGGAATCTGTTCACCTAGAACAGAGGACGGTATACGATTAATTAGGTAGCATGCTGTGAGAACTGCGTCACCCCAGTAAGAATAAGGAGCATGACTCTGTATAAGAAGTGACCTTGTGACATCTAGTAGGTGGCGATGTTTCCTTTCAGCGATCCCATTTTGTTGAGAGGTATAAGCACACAGGATGTTTGATGGATAATCCCTTGGGATGAGTAGTAATTAGCTAGGACATGAGTACACAATTCCAGGGAATTATCACTTCTCACAATTTTTAAAGATGTGGAGAAAACATTACGAATTTCATTAAGAAAATGGATAATAATATTCCCTGCTTCAGATTTATTTTTCAACAAAAATACCCATGACACACGAGAGAAGTCATCCACAATAACTATATAAAATATGTGTCCCTGATGATCAGGTACACGACTCGGACCCCAGATATCGATATGAAATAACTCAAACTTGGAGGTACTACTCCGACCCGGACGACTGGGAAAGGTAGACCGGTGATGCTTTCCCAACTGGCAAGCCTCACATTGGATGGATGTGTGAGGCAGACCCTAAGGTAACACACGACGCAACTTCTGAAGCGGTAGATGTCCAAAGCGCAGATGCCACAGCAGAGGAGATACAAGTCCAGTAGGTATGGATGAGGTTCCAGCAAAAGGTGTCTGATTGAGGCGATAGAGGCCTCCTTGCTCATAGCCACGACCAATCACGTTGCCCGTAAGGATGTCCTGAAAAATAAGAGAAGATGGATCAAAAATTGCCCGACATTATAAATCCTTTGTAATATGACTGATTGATAATAAATTCATTGAAAAATCAGGCGCATGTAACACATTCTTGAGCTGCATATAAGATGTCAGTCTAATCTCCCCCTGACCAGTAATTGGGGTATGTGTACCATTGGCAATGACCACTGTTCGGCCTGGAGGAATCTGAGAATATCCTGTAAGTAAACTCTGATCACCACATAGATGATGTGTAGCGCCTGAGTCCATAATCCACGGTAATGTATCTGATCTACTACTGGTAAATGCAAGTATGCTACCTGATGCACTAGTAGACGCAGAGGCAGATGCAGCAGCATCAGATTGACTCTCAGTAGTGGGTATTGGGCCAGATGGGGGAATAATGCCCCTTAGACGAGCAACTAGATCATCGAACCGTTGATCCAAAGTGGCAGCAGATGGAGGCTCTATCTGCTCAGCGACTCGTGCAGATGCAGGAAATCCATGCTTAGAGTAGCATGTGTCTTCATTATGTCCGACGCGATGGCAGTAGGTACATGTTGGCCGAGTGCAGCCTCCTCTGCCACGAGGTCCACGTCCACGGGTCTGATGATGAAATCCACGGCCCCTGTTGGCGGCCATGGCTGAAGCATTCTGATTCGTGGCCGTAGAAGGGATGGTGATGCGTCTCAGTCTATGAAAGGCTTCCTCCATGGGAGGAATAGTGGAATCGGCCAAGATCTGGGATCGTGCCGCCTCATACTCTGGATCCAGTGCAGCAAGGAAAACGCCCACCACAGTCGCATTCCTCGCAGGTGTGGATGTCAGGGGAATAGCTTCTCGAACATCCCTCGCAGGGATGTGTAGAGTGAATGTAGAGGGCGACCATTCTGCTTTATAGTGAATATATCATGCTGAAGTTGCAGAATCTTTGTCTCATTCTTCGCTTGAGAGTATGTAGCCGCCAGAATGTCCCACATGTCTTTGGCCGTGGGCTGATGGAGAATATCGTTGGCAATCTCGATTGCCAAGGTTCCAGATAACCAGACTTTGGCGTATGCATCATCTGCCTCCCATGAGGCATTGGCTCCAGTCTTCTCAGCAGGCTCTTCTTCGGTAAGAATATGCTTCTTACCAGTTGACTTCATCATACTCATGAACAGCATCGCCCACAGTTCATAGTTCGTACTGTCCATCTTTACGATAGGCGCTGGACTACGAAAGGCGCCAATAGATGGAATATCCGCCTTGCTTTCTAACATACTAGAAACCGAAGACTGGAGCGATGAACTGAAGATAAGATTCGTCTATACGGACATAGACGGGTTTAGTTGCAGGTGTAGACTTCAAGCAACCAAACCCATGTAGTTGACGGTGTGCGCTCTAGACGGTGATTCAGGGGCACACGCACATGCGCTTTCAGGAGCGCACGCACGCGAGATGAGGCGCGCACAAAGCACTGAGATGCACGTTGGAGGGCACGAAGATGCGCGCTAGAAAGCGCACAAGGGCGCGCTGGAGCACGCTAGAGGGCGCAAAGATGCGCGCAAGTGCACGCGCGAGGGCGCGCAGGCGCGAGCGAGCGCTGGCGCAGGAGCGCGCAACGCACAAGAGGTGCCGACGTACTGGAGGCGCACGCGCGCAGAGAGGCGGAGGCGCGGAGGAGGCGCCGGCGGCGGAGAGAAGAGAGAGAGGCTTGCGGGTGGGGGGTAGTTCTAGGGTTAGGGTTTCAAGAACTCTGATCTAGGACCGTCGCTCTGATACCATGTTGGGAAAAATAGAAGCTATGTTTATTCCATCAGGGAGAGTAACCTATGGGTAAATTACATAAAGCATACGGCTGAAAATAAAATAGCAGAGAGATACAAAGAAACTAACATATATGTTTACAAGAATCGGGGGGGCTCTCGCGTGCTGCCTGCGCGCTTGGAAAGGGCAGGTGCATCGCATGGTGGTACCGCTCGTGTGCGCCGCCTCCATGGAGTTGTTCTGGGGGTTGTTGTGCCGTTTGCTGGAGGGCCTCTGCATTGAGTTGCCTGGTTGCGCGCAGAAGTCTGGGATGCAAGAGCTTTGTGACAAGGAACATCTCACGAAGGATAAGACGACATCTGGAGTATCACCTGGGAGGGCAACGACCCTTGTGGGAAACCCAAGACTCAGAACCGCCTGGGAGTATGGGCTCCCTGCGATGCCAACTGGATAGGGTTTTCCTTTGAACTGGAACCTGAACTGCGAGAATGAGAAGGTCTCGCGTTGCCCGCGTGAGATCTGGAGATGCGACGTAGCTAGGGCAAGGGTTTTGCTTAGGATACTCCTGGAGCTCCTGGCATGGGGACGGCAGGAGAGATCTCACAGCATGAGGACTTGATGTTGATGACCATTCGTGCAGAAAATAGGGTTTCAAAAATGAAACCCTAGAACATGAATCCAGCCAGAGAGTTAACGTAGAACAAGAATGATATGAACAGATCTCGAAGAACAACAGAACTTCAACATAAAAAACAAATCTCGAACGTAAATAAGAACTTGAAATCCTTGAGAATCGATCTGCTCTGATACCATGTTAGAAAATAGGAAGCGGAAGCGAAAATGATAAACAGAGCATAATCTACAATGATAAACTAGAAGAACAAAAAGATTTTACGTGGAACCCTACTCCCTAAGGAGCGGGATGAAACCACGGGAGAAGCCCTCAAAGGGGCATATGTTGCATTGCTTTTTCTCAATGGATACAGGAGGTCCAGGGCTCCTTATATAGCCTCCACAGAGCCTCCAAGTCCTATCACTGGTAGATGTGGGACTAAACACATGAATGGGGTACCCATCTCCCTCATATATGACACATACAACTTATACTCCAACATGAACAAATACCACTTTTGACAGTTAATCTAATTTGAAGAATACCATTTGGAAAATATAAACTTACATTTCCAGTGCAAAGCTCAGCCAAGATGCAACCGAGAGACCAAATATCTATTTTCTTATCATAAGGAAGGCCCAGTATAACCTCAGGCGCACGGTATGATCTGGATTGCACATACGAGCAAAGATGATCTGTTTCAAAACAACTACTTCCTAGATCTATGACCTTGATCTCACATCTGCTGTAGCTCTTTACTAAAATGTTCTCAGGCTTCAAATCACAATGAATTAGTCCAAGACCATGCAAAAACTGTAGAGCCTCCAAGCATTGTATGGTTATTGACTGCAAAGTACATTATTGTCAGAGGCCAAATCATAAATGTAAACGGGTAAATTGACCGTCAATACAATTCGAAGTTTGGGAAGCTAATAGTAAGAAATACAACCTGGAGCCTGGGCATTGTAAAATAAACCTCTCCTCCAGATTCCCTGTTGAACTTGTGGAACTCATACAGGTTTGCCTTGAGTAATTCACAGACAATCAACAAATGCTCCTGAATCCAAAACTCAAATATCAGAAACTGATCTATTTTGTATGTGCAACATAATCAAGAACTTTATATCTTATTATCTTACTTTCACACTAATACAGATATATTCAAGCTACTATATCTAAAGAAAAAAACAATAACAATGTAATAAACTAATAATGTCCAATCAGTTCTTTTCATGCATACTGATTTTGAAACCGATATCCGCTCTGTTTTTGGGAGAGAGAGAGAGAGAGAGTGTGTGTGTGTGTGTATGGGTTAAATGAGGCTACACCCTGACTGTAGTCAATTGGCTACTCCCACCTCCATTTTTCCTCTATTTTTTATTTTTTTGGAAAATGAAAATATGTATATTCATCACTATATCCCCCTAACATGTAATTTTAATTTCATTAGGAACAGAGAATCCTATGCCGTCCATCTGAAGGGGGTCAATTTCAGCAATTCTGATACCGTTAAAATTTAGCCGTCTTGATGGAGGGGATAGAAGTCTCGAATTAAATCAAATTTTTAATGACACCATGGTGACATATTGTGGTCTAAATTCCAATAGATTTCATTTCGGAAAAATAAAAAAAATACAGAGGAAAAGGGGTGGAGCATGTAAGTTAGCTACATCCAGGGAGCATACTCCTTTTCCCTATATATAGGGGGCCTTTCAAATAGGACACAGTCCTTCCTGAGTTCAGGAAGGCCGGCCCTTTTTTGTATAAAACACGAAGACTTTAGTAGAATACGTATACAGTTTGTATTATAGGTGCACGTTATAAATACAAAGCCGCATACAAAACTGCGCATTATAATACAAACATTAAAACTGCACATTATAATACAAAACTGTATATGTATTCTACTAAAGTCATCCTGTTTTATACAAAAAAGGGGCTGGCCTTCCTGAACTTAGGAAGGATTGCGTCCTATTTGAAAGAAATCCTATATATATATAAAGGTAGCTATGTACGCCAGTTGCATATAGACTGAAGGGGTGTTCAATGAGAATGTAACAAAGAAGATATCTCTTTCAACAGCTGTAAGCATGGAATAAAGCTTCCATAAGGCTCTCTGGTCAGGCAGTTAGGGCATTAGGTCCTTGGCCACAAGGCTGAAGTTGCTGCCAGTGTCTCTTGGATTTCAAGAAAAGGTCGAGGATGGAGAAAGATCAATAACGGGATGCTTCTCCCATAAGGTTTCTAGGCCTCAACATTGTTGAAACACGAGCAGTCCCTTTCCCTTGTGTCAACAGAGTCGGTTATAGATCTAGGAAAACATAAACATTTAGAGAGGCGGATTTCAGATATAGATCTTTTGGAGGCAATAGGAGGAGATGCCAACATGCATTATTTCCACATCAAGGCCAAATGAAAGAAGCGACATAAGGTGAAATGGGGAACTTTTGAAGGTGGAAGGTTGTAAGGGTTGTTATATTTAACCATAATTGGGTATTCTTAATGGGGAACTTTTGAAGGTGGAAGGTTGTAAGGGTTGTCATATTTAACCATTATGGGGTATTCTTCAATCATAGGCTCGTTCCATCATAATGACGGAGGGGAAGAAGTGAAAGTGAGGATAATGATGAGGGAGTGAGCATTGTCGCAAAAGTTCTCCGACTAAACTGTATTTAGTGGGTGACTGAATAGAATAACTCTGATCAACTAGTTGGCCAACTAACGAAAAATAATATTTAGGTCCCTTTATACCCTAATGAGTCTCTTTTTCTGCTACCTTTGAGGATTTCTGGGTATAATGCATTTGTTCATAACTTTCATGATGCTGACAAATTGTCACTTAGGGCTATCAAGTGTTTTTTCCTTGGCTATTCTCGCATTCAGAAAGGCTATAGGCGCAACGATCATGTTGGGCATCGAGGGTCACTTTCTTTGAGCAGACTAGCTTCTTTACACAGTCTATTAGTGGCATCCATTTAGATCTACCACCTCCTCTGATTGTTAATAAATGCAAGCATGCCACTATACATGCTTAAATGCCTTTGCATGTTCCCTTTTTTCCAGGATGATATGCCTTCTTCCAGTGCTCACACCACTGCACGTATGGCATTTGCGTATTGGGCATCCTTCTGTCAAGGCCCTCTCCATGATGTTCCCTGGACTCTCAACTCTGAAGACCTTTCCGTGCGAGATGTGAATTCGAGAAACATCAACGAGTTTACTTTCCAGTTCGAGCAAAGTTGTGGCGTACCACTATTTTTAGTTTAGTCCATTATGATGTTAGGTCATATCTAGTCCACACTTTAAGTGGTCATAGATATTTTATGTTTTTACGAATGATTATAATAGATCCTCTTGGGTTTATCTAATAAAGGAACATTCGGCGATCAATAAGATTGTCAAGAATTTCTTTCAGTATGTCAAAACTTCTTTCCATGCTTTTGTTTAAATTATTCGTATTGACAATGCTCTTGAGTTCACCCAACAGGACTTGACATCATTCTTTGCTTCTCAAGAGATTATCCATCAAACATCATGTATGCATACCTCTAAGCAAAATGGGGTAGCAGAAATGGAACTTAGACATCTTCTCGATATTACGTAGTCTCTCCTTATCAGATTAAGGTTCCAAAGTGCTATTGGAGAGGATGCCATCCTTAGAGAAATCCCTCTCATAAATAGGGCCGCGTCTTCTTTCCTAAAGGGGCACTCCCTCTTTATTGTAACCCAATAAAATCTCATTTTCCATTACCTTTGAGGATTTTTGGGTGCAATGCATTTGTTCATAACTTTCACGCTAGTGACAAATTGTCACCTAGGACTATCAAGTATGCTTCCATTATCTATTCTCGCATTCAAAAGGTCTTTAGGTACTAGAATCGTGTTGGGTGACGTCATGATTATAAAAAGCGGCGCCTCGAGGCGAGGCACGCCAAAAGCACCTCGAGGCGCACGCCTCGGGTCTGATTGGTGGGGTGTACGCCTCAGCTTCTTGTGAGGCGCTCGAGGCGAGGCAGAAGCATAAGCCTCACGCAGGAGGCTTTTTTACATTTTTGGTTATGTGCTTTGCACATGATCCTATTTTTCCGTAAGCATTATATTTTTTATGTTTGTGTTTTTGTCTCCATGTTAAACCTTGTATATTTCTATATCTAGCTCCATGCAACGAGAAGAGATCGCTTGCAACAAGTGAAGCTCCATTATCCTGTATACATCATATTAAATTTATCATACATCTACACAAACTAGTTCTAATGCACACAGATTTTTGTTTGAATTGTAAAAAATGGTTTATATTAGTTGCAAGTTTGCAAATTGATGTTATTATTTGGTTGTATAAGCTGTGAATCTTAGAATAGCTATCACATATATAAAGAAGAAAGGTTGAAAATACGAGACCCCCGTTTTGTTGGGGTATGATATGGCAGGAGGGGATGCATATGACGGTTCTCCAACTACGTCAAGCAAGACAAATGGTTGGGATTCAAGGCATATTAATATTTTTCTACTTCGAACACTAAAAATTATGGTTTCTATTGTACTTTAGTATTAAGTATAGACTTCAGTTCAATACTCATATAGAATCATTGAAGTTGGAGTTGGAACTTGATATTCCATATATTTAAGGTTGCAAAAGTCGGTAGTCGGTACTTGTTCGGTTAGGTCACTGACTAAGGATTAATCGACAGTCGGACGACTACTCGGATTTAGTCGGACTTTAATCGGCTTTGAATTTTATGATTATTTTAAATATATAACTCATTTTTCTACATATTTTTACATAAATTTTGTACATTTTTATAATATCATAATAAAATAAAAAAAGTAATTGAATTTAAATAAAACACTGAGCATATTATAATAAGTTTGCTTATAAAAAAAGCAAAACATATAAGAATATGGTATCTCCAAGCAAAAAATTGGTCGACTAGTGTACCTAGTAGGAATTAGTCGGTACTCGGTCGGCCACCCCACTGACTAGACTAGTCGGGCCAGTCGGACGACTTTTACAACCCTGCGTATATTAGTGGCTTAATATTAACTTTTTTGAACTTCAATGCCTTCGTCGCTTATGTATTGTATCTTTTACTAGTTTTAAATTATTCTTGAATGTGTTTTTGGCAAAGCTTAATATTATTATATACTTTTTCAATGTATTTTGCTTAAATTTTATTTTTTTCCCCAAAAAATTGAGGCTTATGCCTCAACCGCCTCAAGGTTTATGCCTCACCTCAATTTCAGAAAAAAAAATGCCTCGGATCGTCTCACGCTTTTTTAAACCTTGGGCGACGTTACTATATTCGAGAGATGTCACCTTCTTTAAGTGTGCTAGCTTCTTTACACCAATTTGTTAGTGATGTCCCTTCGGATCTACCACCTTCAATGATTGTTTATAAATGCAAGCACACTACTATGCATGCTTATGTGTCTTTGCATGTTAATTTTTTGTATGATGATATCTTCTTCTAGTGCTCCCACCAATGTTGCCCCATATGTGCTTTAGGAGATTCATATAGCTCTCAGAAAACCAAAGAGGTGATGTGTTTCTCACCTTATGTCGCATGTTACTTCTACTTATGGTTTATCTAGTTGTGATAAAAGGTTTGCATATATTTTGATGGCCACTTCTACTCTCGAAGATTAGCATGTGCACAATAGGACCATGGCAGGTGAAACAGCATGGCCGAGGAAATAGACACCCTTACCTCAATGGGCACATGAGATCTTGTGTCGTACCCCTCGAGAGTTCAATATGTGGCATGAAAATGAGTCTTCACGATCAAACAATCGCATGATGGATCAATCGATCGATCGAAAACCATACTCGTTGCAAAAGACTTCATGAGGAGCTATGGGGTTGATAATTTTGAGTCTTCTCCAGTTGCCATAATAGGTTACATACACACCACTCTTCGGTTGTTGTCAATAAAGTTTGTCCATCTTTCAGTTTGATGTAAAGAACGTCTTTATCTATGGTGACCTCGAAGAGGAGATTTATATGATGCACCCTTCGAGTTACGGAGTGGAGGGGGAGTGATTATGCCGACTACATAATGTCGTCTACAGCCTGAAACAGAGCTCTCAGGCATGGTCTAACAAACTTACCATTGAGATCAGCACTCTCGGCTTTCAAGCGATGATATCTGACTACTCCGTTTTTGTCAAGGTTTAAGATATCATGATATATCGACGATCGATATCGACGAGATGGAGATCATGGAGGTACCGATATCCACATATATATATCATTTTCCATGATATCTCACGTTATATCTCCATATCGAGCCATATCGCTCAAAAAAGGTAGATTTCAGTGCAAAATTTCTCAGATATCGACCGATATCATCGATATCTAGTCGATATATGTATATCAATGATATTACTCATGAAAACTTGATTTTACTACTTATTTAACTACTCCTAGCATTAAAAATATAATGATTTATATATTTTGTTCCATGTCAGAGGCGTTGCCCCTGCACACCACAGGTAAGGTATGGTGCGACATGAGGGTGCATATGACGGTTCTTCAACTAAGTGTCCAATCAATTTTAAGTCATCTTCTTTCATTCAAAATATTATTTTATGAATTATGTTATTTTTAACTATATGTTATCATGTTCTTTGTTTGTTTGATTTCCGATATAGCTCAACATTTTATTTATGCATAATATGTGAGGCGATATAATCATAATGTACTAAATGCATGTCCTTTATGTATATAAGTTGTTTTAAATTCATCACTTCTTTTCTAATACATCTCAACAGTCAAATGTCACCATTGACAGCCAATGATATGTATGATATAATGTGCATTGATATGCTAAATACACCTCTTGCATATAAATGTGTACTTGTGAGTTATTTAATGTTTTGATAACTAATATGATCTTAATTCGTGAAAAAAATGTTTTTACATCATTTTCGAGATTCTCATCGATATCGTCGATATATCTCGATATATCCCCGATATATCCTTTTCCGGACGGATCAATACGATATCGATATCGATATTTCGAACCTTAATCTCCATTAGACAATGAACTACTGGCATTGTTATCTGTGCAGTCTATATTGATGATATGGTCGTCACTGCAGATGATGAAGCAAGCATTCCAGAAAACAAGACCATCCAACAGAAGGCCTTCATCATGAAGGATCTTGGACAACTCCGCTACTTCCCTGGCATTGAGGTGATACACACTACAGAAGGACTATATCTCTTACAGTAGAAGTATTGCTTAGACATTTTTACTAAGGATGGACTACTTGGATACAAGCCATCTGGCATCCCTGCAGAACTAAGGAAGCACTCTAGATCTACTGATCCTGAGGGATACTACACGATATAGAAATCCAATGGGCAAACTACTCTACCTCATTGTTACCGGGCCAGATATATCGTATGTCATGAGCAGAGCTAGCTAGCATATGAAGAGACTCATTTACAGTCATTGGCAGGATGTTCTTTTGATCCTTCGATACTTTGAAGGAATCTCGGAGCGAGGACTCTTTCATAGGGTTAATGATCAGACCGATGTCTCCACCTATGTAGATGTAGATTATACAAGTTCGCCAGAGGATCGTCGATCCAATACGAGTTATGCCATGTTCGTTGGTGGGAACATGGTTACTTGGCGAAGCAAGAAGACAGTGGTCTCTAGATCGAGTGCAGAGCCAGATACAAGGGAATGCCCAAGTCACTTATGTGATTACCTGGCTTATCTCTGTTATACAGGAACTTGGACTTCCAGTCGCTTCCATTCTACTGTGACAACAAGTCTGTTACATACATTGCCACCAACTATGTATTCGATGAGTTGACTAAGCACATTGACGTTGATTGCCACTTCATTCGTGATGTGGTATAAGAAGGAAGGATCACTACTTCTCATATATCCACTGAGCTTCAACATGCAGACATATTCATGAAGGCTCTACTAAAGAAACATCTCTCGTGGTTGATTTCCAAGTTGGACATGAGCGATAGATATGCTCCAACTTGAGGGGGATGTTAGCATTATTTTATCTTCTATTTATTTATTGAGCCATGTAACCCTTCGGGGACTTTTATGCAATTCTCTCTTTTTGATCTCTAAGGTTTCACATTATATAAGAGACTATATACCCATGGAATAAGACACAGCAATTCACTATTGTCTCCATAATTTACAATCATTATTATTTTATTTTTCATACTTTTCTTTAAAGTGAAGTATAAGGTAGATGTGTACAATTTGAATGTAAATTAATTTGTACCTTTATCTTGTCAATTAATGACCATGCATATATAAATATATAAAACTACACATATTAAATATGATTTTTATATTAAAAATAATAGAAAACATTGAAGTGAAAAATTCCAGGTAATCACTCAGATACTTTTTATCCTTTATCCATTGACCATTCCGACTGAATATCGAAAAATCAACTTTTCCAACATCGAGGGAATCAAGAAAAGATGTCATGCAGTATGTAATGGTTACAGCAAAGCATTGTTCAGGAAACCAATCGCACGAGCGCATATGCGGCCACGTATGCCCATGCGACATGCAGACTGAACTGATTATATAAATTGGTACATTATGCATCCTAAGCGTATATCCAGCCCGCATATGCCCTGCTCCAACAGCTTTAACTCTCCAATCCTCTCATTCGAGTGCTTACCTTCGTAGCTCCGCATCTTCCTCCATTTAACTAGTAGAATATGAATTGCATATGTATACAATTGCAATGCAATATTCCATTATATATGTTATGTTTGCTCATGTATTGTTTTCATGAATATATACAATGTATCTTCTAATATTTTAATATATGTCGATTGAGGTTTTGCTCATGTATTGCAAATCTGCATGTATGTTTATTGAAGTTTTGTTATTACGAATTATATAATATGTTAAGTTTTTATGACTTTTTTTATTAAATGTTAGGCAATTAAAGGCATCTACTCAACTATCTAACTATTTTTTGTGATTAAATATTAGACAAATAATGGCATCTACTCAATCATCTAACATGAACTATAGATTTTCTTTAGCTCTACTTCGATACATAAATTCAATAACGATGTTATTTATAGATATTTATTTATTTTTAAATTATTGGACAATCACATAGAGCATATACCCAGCATATGCCCACGTATACCACTTATTCAGTATTCGGTGACTTGTCCGAATGCATATGCATATCGCTTTTCTGAACCTTGCAAGAAAAAGTATTGTACTCCTCTACAGAAATTTCTAGACTTGGTGAAGATAAAGGTTACGAGAGTGGTGAGGAACCTCCTAGGAGGATATATTGGTTTCGACAGGCTAAACCATTATTTAGTCTTTTTGCTCCCAAAGATGGTAATTTCATTGAAGGCAGAGGACTACAAGGATATCACCCTGTGTGTGACCATATACCTGGTTAGGGGTGCTAGCAAACATGCTGACGATGGTTTTGGACAAGCTTATTTTGCAAGTCCATCATGCTTATGAGAATCAAGCTGCTATTCAAAGATGATCCATTTTTTAGAGTTTTTTAGTAGTTTCATAGATTATGATTGCAAAGGAGAAGTAGCTAACAAGGTATTCAATACTTACAACTAGAAAACACGGATCCTCTTTGAGGAGCAAAAAGGTTTCTCAGATCTGAGTATTTTGGATGAAGCTTTGTACGACAATAGCTTCTTCTTCAAACCTATTAAATGCAACACCACAAGAAGGCTGTGCTCAACCAGAGTGATGAAAGCAGCAAGGAATGTCCTCTAACTGTTTGTTTTTTTGTTCAGGTTGTCGATTGTTTGGCAATAGAGGTTGTTATCATCAGTGAGGTAAGGTTGCTGACAAGGTTCGCAGCCATTGGATAGGATATGATGGTTACCTTCCTACAATATGCAGATGATATTTTCTAGGAAGCCTAAAAAAGATCCCCTAACATGCAGTATGCAAATGACCTGATCTTCTTTGAGAGCAATGGTGCAGAATAAGAACCTGCAGTATGCAAATGACCTGATCTTCTTTGAGAGCAATGGTGCAAAATAAGAATGTACAAGAGTGTTGCTTGATCTTTTATAGGAAGCCTCCAGCCTAACGTTTAATCATGTTAAATCCCCTAACATAGCATTCAACATGAAGCCAATAGTCAAGGTAAGCCAATGGAGTTGGTATAGCTAAGATATGTAGGTTTGTTACGTGGTTCATTTAATTTGACTTAGGGCTTCCACTAGCAAATATATTTGCTATGAGTATCGACCAGATTTTGGTGGTTGTGAGAGTGACATCTAAAGACTTTGGTGTCCATAGTGCTCTCTTAGAGAGGTAGCATGATTCTGCTGGACTTAGTTACATCTGTATTGCCATTGTATCGTGTATCCCTATTCCTGATCCCAAAAAATGTGACGGAGAGATTGGATGCCGCGAGGAAATTTCTACAAAAAGGCCAAATGTGAAGTGTCTGTGTCACCTTGGTTCAGTGGTGAAGTGTCGGTGTCACCTTGGTTCAGTGGGAGGACATTTGTCGGAGCAATGGATGTGGGTGGCTTAGGAATATGCAACCTCAAAATGATGAATATGCTTTGCTGTGAAAATAGGTGGTAAAGAAGTCAGGATGTGGTGACGACCTTACTTGGGGGAGTTTCTCGGCATGCTATGGCCTACCTAAGGGGTGGTAGTAAGGATAAAAACGTAACAAATTTTCCTTTTGTTTTGAAGAATTTCGTAAAGGAAAATACTGGTATTGTTAGAAATATATGCACGCAAGCAATAAACTGTGGACTAAGTCAATACATCAGGGCTGGGTTTACTAATTGTGGAAAGGGAAAAAGAATGGTGATGCATTTCATTGTGCCTTAGGACTCCTTTATATAGGAGAAAAGCTCTACGGGAAAATTACATAAAGTAGACGGAAGAATAAGAAATATAAATAAAGAACAAAATACAAATATCTATCTCAACACCCCCCCCCTCAAGCTGGAGCATATATGTCTATCATGCTCAGCTTGGA
Source organism: Ottelia alismoides (assembly GCA_037367405.1). NCBI lineage: Eukaryota > Viridiplantae > Streptophyta > Magnoliopsida > Alismatales > Hydrocharitaceae > Ottelia > Ottelia alismoides. The sequence goes on from JAZKJV010002782.1 coordinate 340,550, forward strand.
ACAACAACAATGGAATGGGCCTCTAGCAAGTGCTTTGTTGAACAAATCCACAGTTCGATCTCCAGAAGAAACATGAGAAGTAGAGACAAATCCCTTTTGAATCATATTTCGAGTGTAGTGGCAATCTACCTCGGTGTGCTTGGTTCTTTCATGGAAGGTTGGATTATTGGCTATGAAAAGGGCAGTTTGGTTGTCACATTTGAGGTGCATGGGACGTGGCACCTCAATAGTCAGGCCAGTCAGGACAGATCCGACACACATCATCTCAGTGCTACCTTGTGCCATGGCTCTATATTCTGATTCGGCACTAGATCTAGAAACAACCGTATGTTTCTTTTTCTTTTTTTTTGAAACTCAACAACCGTATGTTTCTTACTCTTCCATGAAACAAGTGAACTCCCTATTAAGACAGCGAACTTCCTGTCTTTGGGGCATCCTGCATAATTTGCATCAGCACATGCTATAAATAGAAGGGCAATGTTGTAAAAGTCGGCCGACTAGGCCGACTAGTCGAGTCGAGGGGGTAGCCGACTCGACTAGGCCTAATCGGCCATTAGTCGGTCAACCCGACTAATCGGGCCGACTTTTACATAGACATTTTTTATTTTTTTTATTTTTAATTTTTTTAAAAACAAATCTATTCTATTATGCTTAATGTTATATTTAAAGTCAATTACTTCATTTATTTCATTATAATAGTATAGAAAGTGTACAAATCTTCTTTTAAAAGAAAGAAAATGTACAAATATATGCAAATATATAAGAATATATGTATAAAAATGATTTATATATTTAAAATAAATAAAAAAATTAAAACCGACTAATGACCGACTAAATCCGATTAGTCGCCCGACTGCCGATTAATCCTTAGTCAGTGACCCCACCGACTGAGTACTGACTACCGATTTCTGCAACATTGTGTAAGGGATGTGTCTCTACTGAACCAGAGTCCCGCACCTGGAGAAGTCTTTAATTATCTCAAGATCATGTGTACAGCATCCTTATGTACCTGCTTGGGTTGCTCCATAAACTAACTCTGCTTACTGCGAAGGATATATCAGGTTTGGTAATGGTGACATATAGAAGTTTCCCCACAAGTTTTCTATATCGTCTCTTATCAACCTCCTCAGTGTCCTCACCATAGAGTTCAACATTCGAATCCATAGGAGTAGTAGCAGGCCTACATCATGTCATGTCTATCTCAGCTAGAAGATCAATAACAAACTTTCTTTGTGTCATCATCATACCAAGTTGGTTCCTTGCAAATTCAATATCAAGAAAGTAACGAAGACTGCCAAGATCCTTAGTCACAAACTATTGTCCAAGGAAATCCTTAGTTGCCTGAATACCATGTTCATCATCTCCTGTAACAATGATGTCATCTACATAAACCAAAATAGGAATGGTACCTCTCTGTGAACTCTGAACAAAAAAAGAAGGATACGTAGTCGATCTGACAAATCTACGTTGCTCAATCAACTCAGAGAGCTTCTGAAACCAAGCCCTTGGACTCTCCTTAAGGCCACGATGACCTTGTGAAGTCCACAAATTATATGAGACCCCCCCTCAACAGCAAAACCTGGTGGTTGATGCCTGTAGACTTCCTCCTGCAAGTCACCATACAAGAAGGCACCCTTGACATCTAGCTGAAAGAGAGGCCAATCATGTATCACAGCATCAGAAAGAAGAATCAGCAGTGTAGAGTGCCAAGCTACAGAAGAAAATGTATCATGATAGTCCCACCCCATGTCTGGGTGAACCCACAAGCAACGAACCTTGCCTTGTATCTATCCACATTACCATCGGCACGGTGTTTCACCGTAAACACACACTTGCTCCCCACAACAAATGCACCAGGTGGAGCAGGAACAACACTACATGTGCCACGAAAATGTAACGTAGTCATATCTACCTCCATAGCAAGGCACCACTGATCTGTAATGCCTCCTGATATGTCCAAGGTATGTCCAACTCCTCTGAGAGACATTCAAGAGAAACATGAGAAGCAAGAGGGTACGTAACATAGGTACGCCTCCGCTTCCGGAAAGAAATGGGCATGCAAGGCCCTCAGCCTCCTCAGTGACCGAGATAAGAACATCTAGAGCCACCTGCTCATCCTACTATAAATGCAAATCACCAGTGCCATTAGTAGTAACGAAGTGCTCAGAACATACCCAGGGTGTGTTGGATGATGGAGGAAGCTCATGAGCACGAGGTCGGTGCGTGTAAACATGTGGAAAAAAGATAGTGGATGCTGGTGGAGGTGGTGTTGGTGATGATGGCGGTGAAGGTGGTGGTAATGGAGTAAGAGGTGTAGTAGTCATAGGCGTGAAAAACGAAATCGAAGATAGAGGCATGCATGCCTTTTATCCAGAATCCGAAGGAATCAACCTATCACCTGTAAGAGAGAATAACATAATGAATTCAAAAAAGTGCATCGGCACTAACATAATACTTCCGTTGAACATGATCAAAATAATGGTATCTTTTTTTTAGTTCTAGAGTACCCCACAAAAACAGAATTGACAGCGTTAGGAGAGAGCTTGTCATGATCAGGAGACGTAAGATGAACAAAGGCAACTGACCTAAACACATAAGGAGTGAAGGAGAAAAGATCCTTCTTGGGAAACGCAACCAAGAATAAAATCTTCTCTTCCAACACAGACGAGGGCATACGATTCACCAGGTAGCAAGCAGTTAGAACCGCATTTCCCCAATAGGAATGAGGTACATAACTTTAAATTAAGAGGGTTCTGGTGGAATCCAAAAGGTGACGATATTTGCATTCAACCACCTTGTTTTGTTGGGATGTATATGCACATGAAGTCTGATGTACAATACCAAGGATTCTAAAGAATTGTGAGAGTTGTAAGCTACAGAATTCTAATGCACTATTAGAACGAATATACTTGACATTTGCAAAAAAACATTCTTTATTCCATGAATAAAGGATGCAGGATCATCATTAGACTTATTTTTTAGTAGAAAAATCCAAGACACTCTGGAAAAATCATCAACCGTAACAAGATAAAACATGTGTCCCCGATGATCTAGGAAACGACTCGGACCATAAATATCAAGATGGATCAACTCAAAACTACTATGACTACTACGATCCTGATGACTCTGAAAAGTAAATAGGTGGTGCTTCCCAAGCTAGCAAGCCTCGCACTAGAGAGTTGAGCGAGAAGAAATCTGAGGAAGAACGTGACGCAACTTCTACAAAGGAAGGTGATCAAGTCGATGATACCACATATAAGGGTGATGAATCCACGATTCATCTACTTTATATGGTGATTTTAGCATAATCTCCTTAATAATTCCCTAATTAAATCCCATGAAATTAGTCTATTAACATTCATTAGCTGCGTTAAAATTAGGGTTAAATTCTGTAATTAAGTAACATTGTCTTTAACCTGGATTGAGCCTATTATTTTATGTACAACAATCACCTATTTTGACCTAATTCTATTTCTAATTCATTCTTTAATTAATTAACTTAGCATCAAGAAATAAAATCTATAAAAATCAGAAAACCAGAAGAAAATACAAAATCTGACATTATATTTTGTAAATATTTTATCCTGGTTGATTTTATTTTACAATTCCTAACCTACAAAAAATCCATAAAAATTAATTAAATATGTATATATTGTCTATAAATTAGTTCATTGATTAAAATCAAATTAAAAATGCAAAAGAAATCACAAATTGCAAAAATATAGTATTTTATTATCTATAGAGGACCTCCAAAAATATGTTTTGTACAGATGACCTCTTTTGATTTTGGGTCATTCACAAAGTTGTAGATATCATCGAGACGAGCAACATTCATGTTGATCACTTTTTTATTTGATCTCACTTTCTATTTCTTTTTGTTTTTTTAGATTTTATATTTTTCTAGGAGTGACATGTGGCAGCTCCTAGAGTCGCCATGCGTCACCCCTTTTTTATTTCTTTCTATTATCTTATTTTTATTTATTTTTATTTTACTTTATTTTTTAAAATCCTTAATTTTAATTATTGTTATTATTTTTTATTATTTTTTATTTTTATTTATTTTATATTTTATGTTACTAATAGAATAAATATAGGCTGGCTAAAGTGGAGGAGCCCATGTTGTTCTCTGTAATAAGAAAATTCCTTTAAAAATTAAAGGAAAGTTTTACAAAGCAGCCGTGAGACCTGCTATGCTTTATGGATCTGAATGTTGGCCTGTGAACCATAGACATGTGCAGAGAATGGTTGTAGCAGAAATGAAAATGCTAAGGTGGATGTGTGGACACACACGTAAAGATCATATTCGAAATGATGCAATCAGAAAGAAAGTTGGTGTAGCTCCGATCGAGGATAAGATGTGAGAAAACCGCTTAAGATGGTTTGGTCATTTGCAAAGAAGATCAGCTGATTCACCAGTTAGGAGATGCGAGTGTTGGGATATTGAGCCGACTAAGAGAGGGCGAGGACGGCCCAAGAAGTATTGAAATGAGACTATACGAAGGGATCTTAGTTTTTTGGATATATGCTCGAGATTGACCCAAGATAGATCTGAATGGAGGCGAAGAATCCATGTAGACGACCCTACTTAATTGTGAGAAAAGGCTTTGTTGTTATTGCTGTATTTAATTTTTATACTTTATTTTACTTATTTAATCCTTTATTTTTATTTTTTTTATTTTTTATTTATTTTATTTTTATTTATTAAGTTTTTATTTACTTTTCTTTTTCCTCTAATTTCTCTTCTCTCTCCCCTTTCTCTTCTCTCTCTCTCTCCACCATGTGCCACGCATGTGGCCCGTATTCCCCCTTCCACCCTTTGCCTTCCGCAATGACCATTGCCTCCTCACCCTCTGCCACCCGCAACAACAACCCGCCACCTCACCTACTCCGGTCGTTACGGCCCTCGACGTTACTCCACCTCATATATAAAGCCCAGCTCCACCGGCCTTCCATCGCATCCACCCTTCCTCCGCTGAGAGCCGGTGACAGCAGCTCGACGACCATCGCGACGTGATCCAGAGGTCTTCGACCTTTGTCGCTACTCCACACAATCGAGCTTCGTCGTGGCTCCGCCCCACGGCTGAAGCGATAATAGAAGTGAGCCTCTGCTCCACCTCTCCGGGCAACCTTCTTCCCCCTCCGTTCTTCCTCTGCTTCTTTTCATCCTCTGCACCGAACTCCACTTGCAGCCTTTCTTCGCCCCTTCACAACCACAGTAAACCCCCTTCACCTCCTGCCTCGGCTTACTCAACTTTCGCTCCCACGTCTACCTTCGTCGTCGACAGAAGCCGCCGCTTCGACATGTTGTATTGCCTTCCTCAGTCATTGCTTCATAGTTGCAGCTCCTCCGCGTCAATGGCCGGCCATAGCCCCGCTCGCCCTCACGTCGCCTTGGCTCAGTCATCGACGCTAGGCCGGAGCCCTAGCCCCGTCTGCAGGCAACCCGACGCCCCCTCCGCTGCCTCGGTCGTACCCGCCATCTCGCGCAGCTCCACCTCCCGTCGTGTGTTGACGGAGGTAAAGACCACCGCCACCAACCATCGTCGGCATCTGCCCTGCTCTCCTTCGTCCCTCGGGTAATGCGCCCCACCTCGGTTGTGGCGCCCACCGCTGAAGCTTTCCGCTCATGTGCGTGCTACGTGATTGGGGAAGAAATTGCGCCAACCCCCTCGATCTTCCAGTTAATCGCAGAGGCACCCCCGCCTGGAGATCACGTGAGCAGCACAAAGGGGGCAAATTACAACCAGGCCCCCATCATTCCTAAATATTCCAAACGAGCCCATGCTGCCCAAATCACGAGTCCCGCTCATGCGCATGTAGGAAAACTACTCAGGGACCCTTCGAGTCTTAATAATTAGATATAAGTCCTCCAAGGATCAAATTAAGAAAGAAAGTATCCATTTTATTGCATTTTAGTCCTCAGAACTTCATTTCATCATATCTTTCTCATTTGAACTCCAATTTTTGCGCACAATATGTCATTTTGAAGCTATTTCTGTGTTTTTTCATCTTATATCTTGTGGACAGATCAAAAACTCTTTATTGATGAATATTATTTGAGGATCTATTTTGATTATTGTAGCTGATTTTTGACATATTTGTACTATTTTATATTAAGAAAATTATTGTTTTATTTTGCAGGGATTCTATTGAGGGTATTTAATTTGATTAATTCTCTTTTGATAATTGAGCATATTAATTGAGGAATTAATCTTTGCAGGGGCATAATCAAGAAAGAATTAATTTAAATCCCAGATATTTCATGTGATAAAAACTCATATTATTTGACGATTACATTACAGGGAATGTTTAGCTCATCTTTTGTTGAGGATTATTTTTGATCTCTTCATTTGCAGGATTACGATTCATTGATTAACCTTCTTGCATGCACCTTAGATAAATATTTCTTGAAATTAGGATAATTAGTCTCTTTTGATCTATGATTAATTTTGAGGATTGAGTGATTAATTTAATTGAGGATTGAAGGAAAGAAAAATCACAGATCATGTGCTTCATTCTTCCCTATGTTTATTTTACTTCATTTGCTTGCATTTTCATCATTGCATTTTATTTTCGTTTTCTTTTCTGATACAGCAATTAACATAGCGATTAATTAGTTGTTTAAATTAATTTAGAACCACGCGACTAGAAATAGTCAGTTCCATGTGTTCGACCTTGGTATACTTACCAAGTAAAAATTGTTCCATGTGTTCTCGGTCGGTGATTGTGGATGGGGTCAACCGTCAGGGTGGATGGTGATAGAGAGATGGGTGCGGCGATCTCGGATCACTTCCATGCTTTTTCGTCAAGGGCCTTCTCCAGACGGTGGAGATGGACCGATCTGGGTGCTTCGCAGCTCTCTGGAGCTCACGCCGCTAGCTTGGTTCAACTGGTAACCATGGAGGAGTTGAAGGCTGCGGTTTGGAATTTGAATGCGGAGGGGGCGCCTGGCCCGGACGGGTTCCCGATCTCTTTCTATAAGGATTTTTGGGATCTGGTGGCAGCGGAGGTACTGGAAGTCGTCAAGGAATTTTGCAGGTGTAATGCGGGGATTGAGAAGATAAATAAAGCTATGATTTTTCTCCTTCCAAAGCATGGGACAACTGAGCGCATCGAGGACTTTAGACCGATTGCTCTTTCCAACGCTTTATATTTGATTGTGGCAAAGATTTTCGCTACTAGGCTAAGCAGGGTACTTGAAAACATTATCTCTCCGCTACAGTCAGCTTTTGTCCCCGGGAGGCAGATTGGGGACTGTCTGGTTATAGCATCAAAGATCATTACTGATTGGAAGAGGCATAGGGTGAAGACGTTGCTGTGGAAGGTCGACTTTGCAAAAGCTTATGATACATTGGACTGTCATTTTCTTTGGGAAGCATTGCATAGGAGGGGCTTTTCGGATCTTTGGCGTGGATGAAACGTTGTGTGATGACCTCTCTCTGACGGTTCTTGTGAATGGCCGGCCTGAGGGAGGATTCTTTCAACCGCAGAGGGGTATCAGGCAGGGATGCCCTTTAACTACTTTACTTTTTGTCATTGCGGCTGATGTGTTTGCTTGCTTGGTGGAACGGATCCAGAATTGTGGGATCATGTGTGGTTATTCGCGGAATGACCTGTCTATACCTCTTCTTCAGTATGCGGACAACACCATTTTCTTTATCGAGGGAGGTGTGGATGAAGCTCATGGCATGGCAACTACACTTGATCTGTTTGGAGAAACGTCGGGTCTGACACAGAATCGGGCCAAGTCTACGATGGTCCCTTTTGCTTTATCTGAGGAGGAGGCACAATCGTGCAATACTGTGCTGGGTAAGGAGTGTAGCGCGCTACCTATTCGCTATCTGGGCTTGCCGTTGACAACAGGTAGAATCAAAGTGGCAGACTGGCTACCTGTTGTAGAAAAGTTGGAAAAGAAACTCTTTGTGTGGAAGTTCATTTTCCTTTCCAAGGGGGGCCGCCTGGTCTTGCTGAAGGCGGTGCTCTCTGTTATCCCGATTTATTTCATGTCTACTCGCATATTGCCCATCGGGGTTCGTATGCGCCTTGAGAGGTTGATGAGGAGATTTCTGTGGAGAAAAAGTGGGCAGGAGGTTAATGGGATGCACTTGGTGGACTGGGATACCATTACTCTTCCCAAGACTGAGGGTGGTCTCGGAATCAAGCGTATTGATGCTTTAAATGAAGCATTATTGCCGAAGTGGGTGAGCAGACTTTGGGCGAACGACGAAGATACTCGTTGTACTATTGTGCGTCGGATCTACGATATTAGTGTGACGCCATCAGGTGTAGCCCTTGGGCTTATGCCTTCTCCCTCTGGAAGGGTATTCTGACAGTTCTTCCGCGCTTCTAAGAGCCCTTTCGGCCGGTGCTGAGAGGGGAAACTCTTTCGCTTTTTGACATGACGATTGGACGGGTGGTGGGTCGCTTAATGCATGTTTCATTCGCTTGTACGCCTTGGCTGCTGACCGTGAGGCAAAGGTCGGCGACTGTTGGTGTAACGGAAACTGGATGCTGAGGTTTAGCGCAAATTTCTCGGACCAGTGCCTTTAGGAGTTTCTGCTTTTGTTGGACTCGTTGCCGGCTTTGGGGGGCCCTGCGGGTGGTCAGGACCATTGGGTGTGGAAGGGAAGCTTTTTTCAGTCAGGAAGGCATACGGGGCGATATGTAGGCCACCACCCGTACGAACGGATGATCTGGTTGGGGAGTGCAGTTTTATATGGGGGCTTCTTCTCCCCGAGAGAGTCGGTTTTTCCCTTTGGCTCTTCAGGTGGAAAAGGCTGATGACGAGAGATCGGTGTGCCAGAATCGTTGTGTTGATTTCAGACAGATGCCCCATTTAAGGAAATGGAATTGAATCAGTAGAACATCTTTTCTTCCTTTGTTCGAGAACGGCGGCTTTATGGGAGGAGTCTGACATGGATTGGGTTTGTGCGAGGAGCTTCGACACTTTTTGGGACTCTTTGCGGTAGGCGCGACGACGGTCGCGGACGGAGTTACTTCGCCCTTTGGCAATTTCGTGGTCCACCTGGCTGGCCAGAAATGTCTTCATTTTTTCGGGTCAAAGGTTCTATCGTGAAAACGTCTGTTTACAGTCTGCGAGGCTTGTTGAGGAGTGGTTGTTGCTGTAATTGTGTCATATAGCTTTTAAAATTTATAGCTTTTTAATATAACTATGGGGTGGACACCACTGCGTACTCCCCCCCTTCTTTGGCTTCAAAAAAAATTGTTCCACAATATTCAAAATTTGTGATTTTGACGAATCGCTCCCAGTCTCTTACACTACAATTAACGACTACTAAAGAGGTGGAATTTCACGGTCATCAAATGGCCTCGTTGACGGGGAGATTGATGGTGCTTCCCAAGCTGGCAAGTCTCGCACTAAAGAGTTGAGCAAGGAGAAATCTAAAGGACGTGACACAACTTCTGCAGAGGAATGTAACCAAATCGAAGATACCACATATAAGGGGAAACCGATCTAGTGTGAATGATCGAAGCACCAACATATGGGGACTGGACTAGTCTATAGAGACCTCCTTACTCACGGTCAGATCCAATCACCATGCCCATAAGAATGTCCTGAAACACAAAAGAAGATGGATCAAATATGACACGACAATCGAAGCATTTAGTGATTTGACTGATAGATAGTAAATTCATAGAAAAATCAGGAGCATAAAGAACATTATTTAGATGCATTATCGAAGCCAACTGCACATCCCCCTATCCAGTAATGGGAGAGTGTTTCTCATATGCTATAACTACTGATCTGCATGGTTGAATCGACTATATGCACTAAATTGTCCTCTATCACCACAAAGATGGTGTGAAGCTCTTGAATCCATAATCCATTCTGACAAATCTACTATGTAACAGGTAGTAAAAGCATATGTAGTATCTGATGCGATGGCAGATGCTGATGCATCTACCTCTTAAGATCATGAAGGAGTAGTAGACAGCCCACGTGCAGGCATAATCTCTCTCAGTCGTGCCACAAGGTCATCGAACCTCTAATCAGATGCTGGAGGGACACCGGCTGGCTAAGTCTACCCTGCAACTCGAGCTAAAGCAGGAAAGCCATGTTTGGAGTAGCACGTATCCTCAAGATATCCTGGTCTATGGCAGTAAGTGCACGGTTAACAGGGTCGACTACCCCCTCCCTTGCCGCGGGTATCACGCACGTGGTACTGCATAGAGCTCCCTTTACCATGAGATGTGGCCATAGCTGAGGAGGTTTGTGACGGCTGAGTAGCACCACCATGTGTTATAGGGAGCCGACTCAATCTACAGTATGCCTCCATTGAAGGTATAGTGACATCAGTAAGAATCTGTGATCGAGCTGCATCGTACTCAGGATCAAGAGCAGCTAGAAATACTCCAGACATCACCGAATCTCTATATGCTTGAATTGTTCTGGCGAAGCAGTCAAGGGAATGAAACCATGTAGCTCCTCAAACATACCCCTGAGAGAAGTGTAATGGATATGAAGAGGGCGTTCATTCTGCTTAGATGTGAAGATATGAAGCTGAGGCTGCAGTATCTTCGACTCATTCTTCGCATGCGAGTAAGTAGCGGTGAGGATGTCACATCGCCTTAGTGGTGGGATGACTCAGAATATCATTGTCTATCTCCACGGACATCGTCCCACACAGCCAGACACGCGCACATGTGTCATCTGCCTCCCACGAGGCATTAACCCTAATTCTTATCGATTGGTTTGTCCTACGTCGGAATGTGATTCTTACCATTGCACTACATTAGGCCATGAATTGCATAGCACATAACTCATAATTAGTCACATCCATCTTCATAATGGGTGGTGGACCTTTGAAGGCACCTAAGGATGGAACGTCGACCTTAGAGTCCACCCTGTTGTCTGGCATGACAACGACTACTACGAAGACTGGGTTTGTAGACAAGGAAAATTGTCTACACAGACATACGAGAAGGTGATTGTGTATACTCATACCACAACCTCTTCCATCCATTAGAAGCTTCTCCGGGTAACTATGGCGGTTTAGATGATAAAAAAACACCCTAAAAACCTCACAATCAGACTGAGCAGTGAGTAAAATTACTCTTGGCAGTGATTTTGAAGCATCAATGGACGATGAAGGTGACCTCTAAGGCATCACGAGAGTCTACAACAACTCCCGAGTGATTGAGGCCCCCTTTGGGTGACTAGGGCAGCCGCTAGATCTTCCACGCAATGGCGGCTAGGGCTGCCACCACTCGACAGCGACAACACGCAGCACTACAGTTGTTATGCGTAGCAGGCAACGGCAACGTTGTAGGCTGCTACTACAACTGCTCGTGGCATTCAGCAGCAAAGGCGGTCAGGTTAAGGTAGGGAGGGGTCGGCTAGGGCACATGCTTCGGTCTAGAACTGTCGCTCTGATACCATGCGGAAAGGAAAAAGGAATAGAAATGCATTTCATTGTGCCCTAGGGCTCTCTTATATAGGAGAAAAGTCCTACGATAAAATTATATAAAGTAGATGGAAGAATAAGAAATATAAATAAAGAACAAATACAAATATATATCTTAACACTAATTAATTGAACTTGCTCGCCGATTATTCAATATACATGCATAGAAAGATGAGTGACAATTTTTCCTCAACTTTCTTGAATATTCGTCCAACGTAAATAAAAGTAAGATGTACAATTTTTCAAACACCTATTGATCAATGTGTGCATGCACTTTTTTCACTTGCGATGTTAGCACTGCACTGACTAGATGCATCTAATTATAATATGCATACTAGCAATTATCCACACATTTAAAACAACAAAAAATAGACAACCGGATGTTTCCGACTAGTGATCAGAATATTATTTAGGGATTTTTACCCGGCAGACCATACAATCTTTGTCAATGACCTCTACGACCTTTGAAACATCCTAATTCCTCCCTCACCCCCGTAAACTTACTCCGTCTTACCTACGAACCCTACCGTTAAATTGACACATCTAGAGTTAACTTCCTTGGGTTAAAAATGAGTTAATCTAACCAATACACATCGGACGGCTAGAATTAACCAAGAAAAGAAAAAATAATCCTCTCTCCTCTAACAGCTTCCTCTCCCACTGCAGCACCAAGGGGAGGCTTGACTGGAGGAGGTTGGCGGCAGTGTTGTCAAAGGCGCTCGAGACGCTCGCCTAGGCGCTAAGGCGAGGCGAGGCGAGCCCTAGGCGCCTTGCTTTGCTTCAGGCGAGGCGTTTTGCCTCAGGCGCTGCCTAGGCGAGCGCCTGGCCTAAGGCGCCAGGTGCTTGAGGCGAGCGCCTGAAGCAAAACTGGCGCTTTTTGTTGAATTGTTTGTATTTTTTCCTTTTTTTAAAATTTAAAGTTGGATAAATATTAGTTTTGAGTAATATTTGGACATGTTAGTATATATGTATGCATACAAATACATGCATCAATTATACATACACTAGCAATACACATACATATATGCACTTAGCTCTACATACACACATACACATATATTTACGCATGCATTTTAATTATAAGTATTATAATTAAAAACATAATACATTTATACAAGCACATATACATATAGACATATACGCATATACATGTAAACATATGTATATGCATGCATACACATATGTACACATGTACATGTATACACATGTAGACATATTACATGTATACACATGTACAAATATTTACATGTACTACACATATATACATGTAATAGACATTCACTTATAAATATTTATGCATAAACACATACATGTTAGTCCTTAATTCTACATATATACATACATGTACACATGTTAGTTCTAAATTCTATTTACAAGTTACATTAATATTAGTTTTAAGTACTACACATATGTATATATATAAAGAAATATACATGTACTTATATATTGGATTGATATTAGATGTAATTTATACATGTTAATAATTAATTCTACATATATACATACATGTTAGTCCTTAATTCTATAATTCTACATACACACATACATGTTAATCCTTAATTCTACATATACATGTACATTTATACATGTTAGTTCTAAGTTCTATTTACAAGTTACATTTATATTAGTTTTAAGTACTATAATTGCAGACATAATATATACTTACATACGCATATATAAATAAATATACATACACTTACATATATATTGCACCGATATTAAATTGTAATTTAGGTGTGTATGTGTAATATTTTTTTTGAAAAAATACATGCATGTACATATAAATACATGCATACATGTATGTATAGGTATATAAGATTATATTTACATAAATATATGTAATATATAGCACCTCAATTGTCTCAGGCGAGCGCCTAGTCAAGCGCCTAGCGCCTCAGGCGTTTTGGACTCCTAGCGCCTTAGAGCGCCTTTGACAACACTGGTTGGCGGTGGTCAGCGTCGGGTTCCACCCGAGGTTGGCGGTGCCGCGGTGCGCTGGAGAAGGGCTAGAGCCTTCGAGCAGGGGGAGGTGGTGGGAGGGGCTTCGAGCGGCGTGTGTGTGTGGGGGGGGGCTTCGAAAGCAGGGGGAGGGTCGGGAGACGGTGGGCGAGGCGAGGGGGGCTTCGCAGGTGGAGGCCTTCAAGCAGGGGGAGGGTCGGGAGACGGTGGGCGAGGCGAGGGGGGCTTCGCAGGTGGAGGCCTTCAAGCAGGGGGAGGGTCGGGAGGCGGGTCTTCGAGTGGCGGGGGGGGCTTCGCAGGCAGAGGCGGCGGGGGGCTTCAAGCGAGGGCGGGCGCTTCGACCGGCTGCAGGGGGTCGAGCGGGGGGGGACTTCGCAGGCGGAGGCGGCGGGGGGCTTCAAGCGAGGGTGGGCGCTTCGACCGTCTGCAGGGGGCTTCGCATGCGGGCCGGACGTGTTCAGCAGGAGGGTGGGAGGGAGTGGCACTTATAGTAAATTTGATAAATAAAATGGGTATCATGTAAAGAAGATAACAGAATCCGGTTAGTTTTAACAGTTAAATGGATGGGGGTTAACCACATGATCTTTACGGTAAAGGTTAACAAGTTCACGAGGGTGAGGGAGGAATTAGGATATTTCAAAGGTCGTAGAGGTCATTGACAAAGATTATAGGGCCTATCAAGTAAAAATCCCTATTATTTATATCTTATTGTTATTCAGCGATCCAACTAAATAGTAAATACCAACTGTTGCAACCTAGGGGGTGTATGAATGAGGCAGGAAATGGTGATGACTTCCCATTGTGGTTCGACAACTGGGTAGGTGAAGGCATTTTCAGGGAAGTGTTTACAAGCCTAGCAGATCTATCGACGTACACCTAGGCCTTGAAGACTAACTATGGACTCACCAATTTAGGGGTCAACAACTCTGTTTTCTTGGCCACCGCGTAGCTACTCCAGAAGCCACACTACATATGACAAGTACCTCTCCCTAAACCACAGGTGATTCCTACAAAATTTAAGATTACGATTTGGATACAAGTTACCAAGGTGTTCAGAAGCCAATGGATAGTTGAGGTCAATGCTTCACGTTTGCTCTACACAAGGTTCGAAATCTCGATTTCGATTTCGTTTCGGTCACCTCCAATACCGAAATTCCGCCGATATTTCGGGAAATTTCGACGATTTCGGTGGAAATTTCGGAAATGGCTCAAAAAGTCAATTTTCGACCATTTTTTTGCAAATTAAGATCTTTCAAGTTATTTACAACAATAAATAGCTCACAAATACACAATTTTATCATACATATTGCTCATATACGCCCCTTATATCGCACATATCGATCATTTCGTTGTTAAGGTTGATTATTGATGGATACATATTGGAAATGGATATCACTAAATCCAAGTTCTTAAAACAACAATAGGTAACAAATGCATACTTATATCACAAATATCTCTCATCCATATGCCTTATATCACACATATCGGTCATATCAGTCATTTCGTTGTTAAGGCTGATTATTGATTGATACATATTGGAAATGAATATCATTCAATCCAAGTTCTTAAAACAATAATAGCTAACAAATGCACACTTATATCACACATATCTCTCATCCATATGCCTTATATCGCACATATCGTGGCATATCGTTGAGCTGACTGATAGATATTGAGATCGAAATTAAAATAACTAAGTTAAAAATACTTATAAGATGTCTTTTTGTTCAGAAAAATAGATGAGTATTTTTATTCTAAAATGTAGATAATGCTTAATAAGACAATGTTTAGTTCATATAAATAACGGTCGTAGGCGCAGTTCTAGTGAATTACATAATTAATTATAGACTTACAGCAAGATGATATATTTTTACAAAGACAAATGACAAAAGGAATGAAGTAAAAAAGCAATAGCAGATCTCTAGAATCTATAGAGTTGTTTCATCTCCATTTGCAAAGGGAGGTGAAGCTCCCTACGTTGAAGAAACATTGTATGCATCCCCCCTGTTGCACCATACCCTACCAGAACGGGGGTCTCGCTGACCCGAAACAAAATATATAAATCATGATGTGTTTTGATATAGAAAATTGACAAATAGTTAGTAAAATGACTAAAATTAAGATCACATGGTTAATATCGTTGATTTACATAGGTATCGGCGAAATTTCGCCCATATCGGTCGAAATCCGAGAAATTTTGAACTGAAAACATGTATTTTGACCGATATGGGTCGAAATGTCGAAATATCACCGATTTTTCGACCCATTTCGGTCGAAATCCGGGCATATCGATATATATAGGTGTTTCGAAAGACCCTCCCTGTCGAAACCGAAATTTCGGCGAAATTTCACCGAAATTTCGCGAAATTTAATACCATGGAGCATTGGTAGTTCTTGCATATCTTAATAATATATATTATTATCTAGTAGAGATACAGTGGACTATGGGCAATTCTTACATATCTTCATACCACAGTCAATGTTGCAGAAATCGGTATTCGGTATTCAGTCGAAGGGGTCATTGAATAGAGAATAATCAGTATTCAGGCGACTATTCGCAATTATTTGATTTTGTATTTTTTTATTATTTTTAATTTAAAAATGATTTTTAATATATATATATATATTCATATATATTTATACATATTTTACCATCAATCAACAAGAATCCAAGATAAAAGTATCCAATAACAACATACATATACAGAGCTTTGATGTTTTTGATAATATCATGACAAATGGTAATTCTTGAGAATTTAAAAAAAACAGCAGCTAACGACAAATCGGTCGAATAATCGGCTAAATAATTGGACCGACTATTCAGTTAGGTCGACTAAAGGTTATTCAGTCAGGACCCCCCCCACACCCCCGCGCACCTCATAGTCGGACCGATTCACTCAATGCTAACAAGATTCCTTTCTCGGAATAGGCGTGCCATCAAATTCAAGCCAAGGAGGACTGGCATTGCATAATAAGAAACAAGTCTTTTCACCCCAATCCATTTCCACAAAAGACATTGCATTAGTACCTCATGGCATAGGAGTAGCAAGACCACCAAGTAGGAAACTTACTAAAAAGTGCACTCATGACAACAAGCATTCTCACTATGTTATTAGTTGCTAGCAACTTCACCTTAAGAAGAAACCTTGAGTGCAAAGACGGGACAAAAGTCTGACGATAAACCTCAACTCTAAAAGTCTATTGATGTTGTGACTATTGGTCCACACGTAGGAGGGGAATGTGGTTGGAGGACCTCAGTGATCAAGTTAGTTTACTACAAACTGCTCTTTCCAAAGTCATGAGTGCAGAGAATAAAGTCTTATATTCATCCACCATCAACCACTTCCTAGTTGTTCATGACAAGGAAGGTGCCAAAATCTAAACTCCTATGTTCATGACTGAATAATGCATAATCAAGTCATTAATCATATGAGAAAGCCTATCCCTTTGGTCCTCCTACCTCGGACTTGATGTCAACTAAGCAATTTTCTCGTTTAAATGGAGCTGGGTGCAAGGGAATTCAATAACTAAGCCCAGACACCCTTATCTCGAGCTGGTCGGTGGCTCCGCCCTCATACCAGCCTCACTTCATCATCCCCTCTCTCTCAATCCAGCATCCACATGGCTGGAGAACTAGAATACAAAGAAACAATCCAGGCAAATGCTGACATCCAAAGTAGCTTGCAAATGTTGAGGGGAGCGAAAGAAAGCAAGGTGCTTGGAATTAGAAATGAAATTCCTTATTCAAGCCTTGTTTGTGGCCTTTATTCATGGTCGGCTTGAGAAGGCCCATTTAGGTACTAACATCCCTGCCCATTGGCTTGAAGGAGGCCTGGAAACTAATGCCTCCTCACATAAAGTGGAATGGTAGGGGTGGGTAACATTGATTTCTGGCATGATATGTGGATTGGTCCTACCCCTCTGAAGGTGTGAAAGGTGCAAGATGAGAAATTTTCGTAAAGGTCTGGTCTTCCCCTGAGGGTGGTAAGAAGCAGTCTGTATCCCTCTTGGATATACGATTGGAGAGTACTTAACCACAACTCTTCCATCGATGATCTGGCGATAAAAATCTCTTTTAAGCACTTTGAAAGGCGAGTGCCTCAAACAAATTTAAGCAGAGGAAGTCTAACTTTCGCAAATGAAGCTTCTTTCGTGGAATGTCCGTGGGCTTGGGGATCCAGATAAGCGGAAAGCAATGGGATTAAGATTCAATGAATGAAATTGCGACATTGTAATGCTCCAGGAAACGAAACTTCAATCCGTGTCGGAGATCACCTGGAAGGCGTGGGGCGCGGGTGGTCTTGATCAATTCAGAACCTTGGATGCTTCGGGTTCTTCGGGCGGGCTCCTTGTGGCGTGGCGTTCGCTGTCGTGGTCTTTCGTCTCGGTCACTCGCGGCAGGCATGTCCTGACGGTGGTCTTGGCCGGTACGTCCACGTTTGATCTTTTGGCGATTTCATGTGTGTATGGGCCTTGTGATGGTGGGCTGCAGGGTGAGCTGTGGGAAGATTTGCTGGAGGCTGGTAGGGTGGTGGGGAGGACGCCGTGGATGATGGGCGGTGATTTCAACGTCACCCTCTTAACCACGGACAAACCGGGGGGGGGGGGGGGGGGGCAGGACTTGGGCTCCTCAGAGTTTGCTGACACTGTAGACCTGCTTGGGCTGGTCCTGATGGACGTCGGGGATGTCGCTTACACCTGGAGAAGTTCCATTTCGCGCTCGCGTCTTAACCAATTCTTTGTCTCCAATGAGATGCTGGATGTCTTTTCTTTGGCAACGGTGACGTCGAAGCCACGTTCTTACTCGGATCATACGCTTATCTTGTGGTGCTCTGGGTCAGCTCCAGCCCAGCGGGGGATCTTCAGGTACGAGAAATGCTGGTTGCTGGAGGATGGTTTCAAGGAGACGGTTTCCTCGCATTGGGGGGAGGTGGGTGCCTCGGGCTCTGCAGCCTTTCGGTTTGATCAGAAGTTCTCCAGCTTACGCGTCAGATTGGCGAAATTCAAAAGAGAAACTAGGGCTGCTAGATACGCAGCTAGGAAGGTTGCTGAGGATGAGGTTCGATTGCTCGATGGTTTGGAGGACACTAGGGCTCTTACGCAGTCGGAGTTGGAGTCGCGGTCGGCGGCGCAGAAGTCGATTGATTTGGAGGATAAGAAGAGGGCCACGGAGTGGAGACAGAGATCGAGGAGCTCTTGGCTACAAGAGGGAGACGCGAATACGGCGTATTTCCATCATATCACTAGCGGTCGACGTAGATCCAACGCTTTACACTCCATTGTTGTGGATGGGGTCCGGGTGGAGGGGAACCAAAACATGGGCAAAGCAATTGCAAACCACTTTAGAGAGGCTACTTCTACAACTGTGCCCAGACGTTGGAAATGGTTGGGTCGGAATTCTAGAATGGTGGAGTCTCACCACTACGATGCCCTTATCCGTAGTTCTACCCTCGAGGAGATTAAGGATGTTGTATGGGATCTCAATGTTGATGCAGCGCCTGATCCTGATGGCTTCCCTATCGCCTTTTATAGGGACTTTTGGGACCTCATTTGTCATGACGTGCTTGAGGTGGTGTCAGAATTTTGTCAGGAAAATAGTGGCTTTGATCGTATGAACCGGGCTCTCGTGGTTCTAATCCCCAAGTGCTCTGCTCCGTCC
Source organism: Ottelia alismoides (assembly GCA_037367405.1). Taxonomy (NCBI): domain Eukaryota; kingdom Viridiplantae; phylum Streptophyta; class Magnoliopsida; order Alismatales; family Hydrocharitaceae; genus Ottelia; species Ottelia alismoides. The sequence goes on from JAZKJV010002782.1 coordinate 359,594, forward strand.
ACCGTCGGGGATTTTCGCCCCATTGCCATTTCTAATGCAATTTATCTAATCACGGCGAAGGTGCTTGCGAGGAGACTTAACAGAATACTTGGGTGCTTGGTTTCCCCGGCACAATCTGCTTTTGTTCCTGGTCGCCAGATATCTGATTGCACCACTCTTGCATCTGAGATTGTTGCGGATTGGCGGAGGCGGGGCGCGAGCGGTGTCCTCTGGAAGGTTGACTTTGCGAAGGCTTATGATAGCCTTGATTGGAGATTCCTGTGGTCGGTTTTACGTCATTTGGGCTTCCCGGACGTATGGATTTCGTGGATGAGGCGTTGTGTCACCACAGCTTCTCTTTCAATCTTGATCAATGGAAGACCGGAGGGGGGCTGGATTCAACCTCGTAGGGGGTTACGGCAGGGTTGCCCTCTCGCGCCAATGTTGTTTATACTTGCGGCTGATGTGCTGGCTGATATGGTGTCGGGGGTGATCAGCCATGGTTTCACTTCTGGCTATTGTAGGGAGGGGCTTCAGGTCCCGCTCATCCAGTATGCGGATGACACCCTCTTCCTCATTGAGGGGGGTACTGAGGCGGTCACTGGTATGGCTACGACGTTGGAGATCTACTCGGAGATGTCGGGGCTGCGCAAAAATGACAACAAATTTTCTTTCGTCTCGTTTGGTCTTGCGGAGCAGATGGCTGATGGGCTAGCAATGGCCTTGGCGTATGTTCAGGTCTCTCTGCCTCTTGAGTACCTGGGCATGCCGCTGGCTCTGGGGAGGACGAGGCTACGTGACTGGTTGAGGGTGGTGGAGAAAGTGGAGACGCGGTTGGCGGGGTGGAGAGCTGCTATCTTGTCGAGGGGGGGCAGATTGGTTCTTCTCAAGGCTGTGCTCTCTTCCATACCTACCTATTTTATGGCTAATCGCAAGATCCTAAAGGGAATTCGGGAGAGGTTGGAGAAGAGGATGCGAACATTCTTATGGAGAAACAACTCCGGTGGTCGTGGAGGGATCCATCTTGTAGGCTGGGAGGATGTCGCGTGTCGCAAAGAGCAGGGGGGGCTGGGGGTGAAATCTCTGGAGCAGATGAATGAGGCGTTTCCCCTTAAATGGGCAAGTAGGATCTGGGGTCCGGGAGAAGACTTTGTTTGCATGGTGATTCGCAGCATCTATGGTGTGAAGGGTGCGCCCCATCGGCAGCCCTCTAATCAGGCTTCCATGATGCCGTTTTGGAGGGGTGTGTTGAAATCTTTCGTGTCAAATCTTGAGCTCTTCAGACCAGTCTGTGGGAGAGGGGACAACTTCTTATTTTGGGAAGACAATTGGACCGGGGCGGGGGCCCTCTGCTCTCGCTTCCCACGGCTATATGCCTTGGCGGACAACAAGCATTGCTCGGTCATGGACTGTTGGGTGGACAGCTCCTGGTGGCCTACTTTCTCCGCAAATTGCTTGAACCAAAGACTTGAGGATTTCTTGATTTTGCTTGACGCATTGAGGGAGGTTGGGGCTCCATCTGCAGGTAGAGATCATTGGTGCTGGAAGGTCGGCTCTTTCTCGGTCAGGGGGGCTTATGGGGCAATTTCCAGACCGCCGCCGGCAAATTCGGAGTTGTTGAACAGGGACTGTAACTCTATTTGGGATTCAAAGTCTCCTGAGAGAATTGGATTCTTCTTATAGCTTCTTCGGAGAAAAAGATTGATGACGCGTGATCGCTGCGTCAGACTCTTGGGCGTGATTGCGAACAGATGCCTCCTTTGTGATTGCGACATTGAGACGGTGGAGCATCTCTTCTTTTCTTGTCCCTTGGTCGTGCAGGTTTGGCATGAGGAGGATGTGGCGTGGTGCCGCGTTGATGATTTCCAAGCTTTTTGGAACTCGATTCACGATAACAGGGACAGACCTAGGCGTGATCGGTTGCATCCCTTCGCTGTTCTCTGGGCGATTTGGAGGGGGAGAAATGACCTGCTGTTCTCAGGTCATAGGTTTTATATAGAGAATGTGGGGTTGTTGGCAAAAAGGTTGGCGGACGACTGGTGTTATAATTTTTCTTATCAGGGTTGCTTTCGTTTTTTGGGGTGTAGTAGTGTTATCCTTTTTTTTACGCTCAAAAAAGGGGGAGGCACTCATCGGTGCTCGCCCCAATGCATTAATAAAGGAGTTAAAGAACTACTTACAAGAGAAGAGACGAACAGCATCCGAAAAAACAAAAAGCGGATGGTATCCAAGATGAGATACCCCCCGTTACAAAAAAATCATCCTACCCAGAAGACCAATCAAGAAGGAAGCGCAAAGCCGAAATACGTATATTCTCCGTGTAGAACCTCTGCCTAGCAAAAAGAGCTTCATTTCTTCCCAGCCAAATGCTCCATAACCGCGCAATCGGTTCCAGCAGATCCACCCGAGGTCGGCCCCTAGAGTTAACCAAGCTTTCGCAGAACGAAACAAAGCTCGAGAGGTTGAGCCAGCCTAGGTCATCCCAAATGGCACGAACACAGCCGCAGTGAAAGAAAAGGTGCTCTATAGTTTCCGTCTCCGTGTCACAAAGGCCACAGTTGTGCGAGGCATTGGGAAACATAATTGCACAGCGGTCACGAGTTAACAATCTACCACGCCGCAATAGCCAGAGGAATATGCCAATGCGCTCAGGGAGCTTGAGTCCCCAAAAGAAACTACAATCACGCAAGAAGGTTGTGTCATCCCCGACAGTGGGAGGAAGAAGAGCCTGGTACGCCTTTCTGGTAGAGAACGAGCCATCCTTCCAAACCAAATAATCACGGCCAATAGAAGGCTTGGAAGCGTCTACGAGAGCAGCCATGAGAGAGATGAAATCATCCAAACGCTGGTCCGATAAATTAGCTGCAATCGAAGGGCACCAAGAGGCACCATCCCAGCAAGAGGCCACGGTAGCGTCTTTATCAACCACCAACACGAACAACCGAGGGTATAAGTCCTGGAAGGCACCCCTCCCGGTCCAATCATCCGCCCAGAAGCGAAACGAATTCCCATCGCCGAGCTTAGGTTTAAATAATGATCTGTTGCGATTAAGGGCATCAACCACCCCATGCCAAAACGATGAAAAGTGACCCTGTAATCGCCCCCGAGAAGCGGAACTCATGTCGACCCCCGCCGCCTCCCTCAAACAATTTAACATGAAGTTCTCCTCCTGACCCGATACCCTAGCCGCCCATTTGAGCAAAAGGGCATCGTTCACCACCTCCACCCGCCTCACGCCCAAGCCCCCCTCCCGCTTAGGCCGCGTAACCTCATCCCAACCCACCAGATGCAATCCCCTTCTCCCACCCCCCTTCTTTCCCCAAAGGAATCCCCGCATACACTTCTCCAACCTTGTTCGGATCCCCTTTGGCATTTCACGCACAGATAAAAAGTAAATCGGTGGTTATCAATAAATTTTGAAATGTAACTCTACTTTTGGTTATCAATAAATTTTGAAGGGGCGGACACCACCGAGTGTTTCCCCCTCCCTGGCAGACTTTCAAAAAAAAAGTACTACCTTGGGAAAGGCCTCACCTTATATGATGCTCATCATGATTGATCGGGATGGAATTTCAAAGAAAAATGGATTTGCAAAGCATATAACCAAGTCCATTGATGAGAAGATCAATCGGTGGTATTTTAATAAGTACAAGCTCAGAAAAAAAAGTTTGGCAGTGGAGGTATCCCAATCTTTAATCATGTCATTTTGCTAATATGTTCATGATCCCAATCTTCTATTGGTCCTTAGTTCTATTAAAGGAAAACTGACTTTTAACGAGTACCAATGTACTTTGCATGCTTAGGTAACGAGAAGGAAGACCAAAATTTGCATGCTCTTTAAATTTTTAAACTTACCCAAAAATATTGTTGATGCCCCATTCTCAGTGTTATCCAGCAGAGAACATATTGACAGAAGTTGGTATTACTGTGCACCATCATCATAGTAATCTTTATTTCAAGTGCTGATTAAACTAACTACTGGTTTATTTTAAGGCATCGATATGGAATCTGTTCGGTCTAAGATTGTCAACTTACTAAACATACAAAAATGATTTTCATATTGCAGAGAGCAAAGTTCTGCTTTTGAATTGTTAAATATTTCATGACATTTATAGAAGATTAGCTCGGATGTTCATCTATTTGCCTAAAAACAATTTCAAAATTCTTGAAATTGTGTAAAATTTTACCAAGAAGGCACACAACTAGTTTGAAACATATGCCAAAACCTTGCACATTAATAATGTTAGGGAGTACCTTTTTCATTTGTTATCTCAACAGAAACAATACCAGATAGCCATACCTTCGCATACACATCATTTGCCTCCCATGAGGCATTGGTCGCAGTCTTGTCCACCGGCTCATCCTGTGTCAGAATATGTTCCTTACCATGACTTTACAGTAGATTCATGAACTACATCATCCACAACTCATAGTTTGTGCCATCCATCTTGACAATAGGTGTCGGAGCCTTGAAGGCACTTGTGGATGGTGTATCAACTCTACTTTCTGACATCGTGGACAGATAATTGGGACCGTAGACAGATCTTGAAGTGTCTACACATACATGAAGAGGGGTGGTTGGTGTAGACTCATACCACAACCAACCCTAGACAAAAGTCTGCAAAAAGGGGTCCGATTTTGGTATGAAAAAGGGTGAAATCAGGGCAAAAACTGTGAACTTAAGGTTGCAGGAGGGCCATCGAGCAACATTGGATGGCGCTAGGTGGCTATCGAGGCTGCTAGGTGGGGTCGACAGTGCTTCTGTGGGCTGCTGGAGGTAGCTGCGAGCCAGAGTTGTGCAAAGGCAGCAACGTCGCTGCTAGGGCTGGGCATAACCGATCGACGGTAGGGTTGCCGCCAGGGCATCAACAGCAGGTTGCAAGGATGCCGCTAGGGCAATCAACGGCTGGGAAAGGGTCATTGCTTGGGCAATGGTGGTGCCGTTGAATCGAGGTGAGGTTGGAGGTGGGGCTGGGAGATGTAGCTCAGGCTCTGATATTTTATATGAGACCTAATGCAGTTACATACTTCAAAAGAACAGGGTTGTTGAGCGTGTGGTTTAAAATAAGTGCCTCAAGGCACTGAGACCCTCGAGGCTATAGCCTCAGTCAACCTACCGGAAGCGTAAGCATCAGTCCTCACACACGTGAGGCGCTATTGAGGCAAACGAGGCGATGAGGCACTACCAAGACGCTGCCTCAGTCTGGTGTGTATTTGTCTAAACAAACAAATAAATAAAGCTACTAAAATAACACTTTTTAGTAATATAAAGTTATAAACTATATGTTAGTCACATATATACATGTCAAAATCATGATATATATTATAATATAGTCATGTTTCTAGAAACATACATAATATGTTGATCCAAACCTATGTGTTGTAGAAGACGTATATGTTAGTCGCATTTCCTCAAAAATATATTTGCATGTTAGTCACAAGACTCACAACATATATTATAGTGCCATACTATATGGATGTTCATACATATTATTCAAAAACATATATTATACAGGTATATTACAACCATCGCCCTTGGGCTACTAAGAATGAGGGAATTCGAGACTACCTAAGACTATTGGGAGTGGTTGAGGCCTCCCTTACAGTCTAGTGCATGGTCTCAGAAAAGTCAAAAGCGGAGTCACAAATATATAGGAAAAATGACCTCGACAACAAAGGTCACATCTATTGCATCTTGCACCTTGTCAGAGCTTGCTGCTTTTTCTCTAGCCTTATCAGGCTTTTATGAGAAGTAGAAAACAGAACAGAAAGTGGTGTCTATGAGAAGTAGACTTGACAAAGAGGTTGGCCCCTTATTGCAATAGAGCATCAAAAAGATCATGCATGTATGTAGTGATTATTTTTTGGTAAGTATGAATAAGTTCATACCAACTAATGATAGTATAATGCTCATATCATTGCAATGGATACGATGTATGTCCAGGAAACTTTATGTTTTAGTAGAAGTACAACGGATATAAATCTACATAATTAAAAATTCGTAAGAAACATATAATGTTAATATGGTATGTTGTGTTCAATGTAGTAATATTAAAGGATTCATGGTAATAAAGTTAGTGAATATATGAAGTTTAGGATTTGATGACAATATAATTATGCTTGTTAATAGATTTTATGCGTATTTTTTATTGACTGAGGCTTATGTCTCGATTGCCGGCCGTGCCACAGTGACGGAAAACCGCCCCCATCCTTCTCATGTTCTTTAAAACCTTTATTAAGCAGAAAATTCTCCACCTTTTGGATATTGCAAGGAGGAATACAAAACCGTCTGAGCGCTAAAGCATCCTTCCCATGACATTTCCATTCAGCTGAGAAGGAGTGCTACGTAAATCCTTGTGTTCACGTGGTTTGATTGTTTATAAGTTTGTCAACAATTAACAATGTATGAATTTATAACAAGACATGCATAGACAATTCAAAATTTAATAATATCAGATAATCATGTAATCTCATTTTATTACCTATATCTAAAAAGGTTGACATCTATAAAATGCAGGAAAAAAATTCCAAACAAAAGAACCTCATATGAAGTGTAAAATGCATAGAAAGAACAGACAGAATGAAACTCTGCCACCATAAGATAATAATAAATAAGCATACTCACAAACGATCAACTATAGCGAAAATGAGTATAATTGTATGACTCGCATTAAGTATTCCACAAGTTATAATAGAAAAACATATTTTTTATAAAGAAGAGAGTGAGTGACATAAGCATCTGTTCACCATGAACACAATTAACATATCTTAAAAACTTTAGAAGTTTCATATTCAAGTTATATAAAAGAACCCGGCATGTGCAACAACATTTTCCACATAAAAATGCTCTCCATGGATAACAATGTGTTTCTGACAATCCAAATGGCCTACGAGAAAGCGAACATTTCCACCCCTTCAACTTTGGGCAGGACACTACACTCCCTCGATCAGTCCAGAAATTCTCCATCTCATCACCACATTTGAGCATTCAAGACATGTCAGTCTCCAAATTTCATTCACAGTTACACTCTATGTTGTGTAAACAGTTCAAAATACATGCGTGTGATGTCTTCTTCTTAAGGGAGATGGAAATGTTGAGCGTTGAGTCCATGTTGCGCTAATACAATGCGTGAATATAAAATATGTACAGCACAACAAGAACAAGAAATAGCATACATGGATTACATGGCTTATAATGTTCCCGAAGGAGCGCCTTACTCTATGAAAGAAGCAATCTTTTAGGTCAGATCTTCATATAGTACTTCTCACAAGAAAAAAGAGGTGGGTGTGGATCTTTATATAACCCTAACAACATATGCAAGTCCCACCACTAATAAATGTGAAACTAAAGATGAGAATAGTGTAAATTGGATCATGGAGAAATTCAATTATCCACTAAATTCACCTTACTCATGTGCACAAATAGGATAACTTACCTTCGTATTTTGAATAAATCTGGCCTTGAAAGTCACTGCCATCCCCCCCACACACACACAAGACAACCACATGAAAATCTCCACTCTAAGAGAAACCCTTGCTCTCCAGGTTATGTAGTATTCCCTGGCCACCATATTTGTCTCATGCATGTCTCGGCTTTCAAAAGCCTTATATAAGCCTTCCGAAACAAAATAGCAATGTCCTCCACACTCACGATCACGCCTAATGGTGGGATCCATTCAAACACTTGCTCCATAGTCATCCCAGTGAACCCTTCCATCTTATGATCTGAAACTGACAATGGAATCCACGATATCCAAACACCACCCATCCCGTCCATCCCCGACGGGCATTACACCCTTACCCTTGTCAAGAACTAAAGCAAAAGACCAGGAAACTTATTGCACAGGGCGTTATTCTGAGTCCAGCCATCAGTTCATTAACAGAAAGATTCCCTATTACCATGTACAAGTTTGAGCAATGCCATGTTCAGCATGATCGAGCATAACCCTTGCTAAAAAACAATGAAGACCACACTGTCATCTTAACTAGATTAAGATCAGACAAGAGATCCCATGAATCTCTCACCACTTAACAAAGGAGATCCTCACCATCCCCGCAAATTATCACCACATATTTATTTGTTGGCCCATAAATCCCCCAAGATATCAATCAACACTGACAACATGTGAGTCTCTTGCAACCCACCATTTATGAAGAACAATGTATTATTCACATATTAGTACATCAAGATAGTGTGCCATGTAACTCTCAAACAAATTGTACGCATTGCATATCTAATTGAATGGATACGACATCCACAGCAAAAATAGAAAACAAAGTGCCAGCAAGCATCAAGCATCACTGGCAGACCCACCACCAAGACTGAAACACCCCCAATCACAATTGATCAAAATCGAGAAGGATGAAGTAATGAGATCTCTTCTAAATAATCCGCATACCATGGGCGCATCTATATCATAATGAACTACATAGAAATCACCAATCAAAACTATCAAAAGCTTTAAAAAAATGCACCTCCCAGGACCCAGACAACCCTTTGCCATCCTCTTCCAGTCAGCCAATATTGTGAATCCATGAAACCATGTCCACAACATCGATCTCCAAGGAACAAAAGTCGTTAGCACAAGATTGAACATCATCCCCATAACCCCCTTAGGTTTGTTGGCCAACACCAATGCCAAAATGAGATAGATAACTCTAGAGAATAATTTGTCGATGATACTCAATCCTCATAGCTGCATCCTTCCTGAGATTCTGAGAATCAAAAAAAGAAAACTCTACTCACAATCAAAGCATGTGTTCCTTGCTCGGAACTCCTTAATATCTCCACGCTGTACGAACATATGAAATTACTTGAAGAAAAACAAGATAATGGCCTAGTCCAAACAAGCCATCCATATTCATCTGCAAAATTGCCTCTCAAACCTCATATTCAGAATAATCTCTTGTATGCATATTTGTCAGCTACGGTCCAAGGCCGACCAGCTCCACACCCTAACCACAAAATTGTGTACCTCATGGTGAAGGCCCTGAAATGCTCCACCACCGACAACATGGCAGCTTGTTGGTTACCCTGAACGAGCTTGACACCTTAATCGTATGAATTTAATTTCGTTATCTTCTATCGCTCGCATGAAGAGTAAAATGCAATGTTGGCATCCATTTCTTTCATCTAGGTATGCTTCGTTCATTAACTCTAATCGATCTCTATCTTCCTCTCATCCACGTTCACTACCTTATGTTGCTCCAATATAAGCACAATCTTATTGATCAGATGCCCCATCAAGCGAGTCTACCACATATTGAGTCACCACTCGTCCGACATGTGTTGTTTGATCATCTTCTTTGAAGTCTTCAGCTCTCTCCCTCAGGGACATAAGCTTGGAGAAAAGCCTCTTCATCGTCACAGTGTGTCAACACAATCAAAGCAAAATCTGTCCACCCATCTCGAAACCGACAACCATGATTATACAAACTTAAATTAATAAGATGGTTTGAAGTTCTCCCATTATTCCCAGAAGAGAAGATAGGTATGTCTCTGAGGAGACCATAAAGGACAACAAAAGTCATTCCATCAACTCCGTAAAAATAACTAGCATGTCTAATCTCAGTCTTAACATGAAGTGTCTCCATGTATTCATCTACAGTCTCCACAACAATAATTTCCAGTTAAAACTCCCAAATCCAACTCCCAAATCAAAGCCTTTATGGTCCAACTTAGACCTTCTCACTAAGACAAACCTTTCTTTTTCCATAAACTGAAGAAAGCACTAAATGCAAGCATCGCATGCTCTATTCAAAAGCAATGTCATCCAAGGTTCAAAATATCGATATCGATATTGTATCGTTCACAACCTGAAAAGGGATATATCGGGATATGTCGACGATATCAATGGAAATATCGGAAATGGCACAAAAAGGTATTTTTTTGCGAATTAAGATCATCCTAGTTAACACACAAGTACACACTAATAAGCAAGAATAAGGTGTATTTAGCACACCACTACAATTCATATCGTGCATACCGTTGGTTGTCAATGTTGACTATTGAGATAGAAAGGAAATTATGAAAATCAAACAATAACAACTTAGGGTGCGTTTGGTTGGGGGGTTACCCCCCACTTTGGGTGGGTTACCCCCCAAAACCCATATTCCCAACCCACTAGTGGGGCCCACTCTCTTTCCAACCAAAAAAATATATATTATACCATCATATCATCTAAAAACATAAAATACTCAACTTCTACTCACTATTCCAAACTTCAATACAATCACATCACAACATCCACCCACTTTTTCAAATTTCAATACAATCATACCATAATAACTACCAACTTTTTCAAATTCCAATACAATCACATCACACAAACCCTCCCAACCCTTAACCCACCAACCAAACACACAAACACAAAACCGGGTTATCCACCCCTGGATAACCCACGAACCAAACGCACCCTTAGAGACATAAAGGAAATGTATTTAACAAGTTATATTAATGTTATATCGTATATTACGTGTACACAAAATGTTGAGCAATATCGGATATCAAACAAACAAGCAGGCAAAAGAGCATAAGAACATGTAATTTTTAAAGAACACCACTCATATAATAATATTTTGGAATGAAAGAAGATGGATTAAATTCAATTGGAAACAAAACTTTTCTAACTGAACTAAAGAAAATCAATATGGATTAGAGTATATCATGAGTCTATAATTCCGCATCACCACATTACTAATAGTTACTAATACCAATTGGAGTATATTATGGGCATGGTATTCTATCTTGATTAGCTTTATAGTTGTTTCATCTCCATAGCCAAAAGGGAACGAAGCCCCCAAGTTGAAGAATCATCATATGCAACCCCCCCCCCCCCGTCGCACCGTACCCTACTAGACGGGGGTCAACGAGCCCGGAGGGGTCTACAGGGAGCAGGTGTGCTCCTCCTATAGGGGTGGAGGGTGTAGTGCCCCCACCCGAAATAATATATAAATCATATTGTATTTTTAATAACTCGGCTATGGCCGATCCCAAGCCCAAGTAAATGAGGAGGGTTGCGTTAGATAGCCGACAACCAGCATAAAAAAGTCGGAGACAACTTCCTAAATATTTAAAAAAAATACTATTTAGGAAGTTGCCTCATGACAGTCGGATCTTTTCAATGGATTTAAGCAAATATACAGATTCCATTGGGGTGTTCCCTACTTGCGATGCGTTGCATCGTCCGAATGCAATGAAAAATTGGCAAGGGCCGCTACATCGCAGCCTGGATTTAGTTCGAAATTTGCAAGGGCTCTCGCATGATGAACATATGCGGGTAAATAAGCTAGTTCCGTTGCATCACCACTTGGATGTAGTCCAAAATTAACAAGGATTCTCGCATAATGGACGCATGCAAGTAAAGAAGTTAAACCAAAAGAGATTGCAAAGTAAGTTGCGGATTGGTGGTTGGAATGTTGGCACTTTAACTGGAAAATTGATGGAGATAGTGGAAACGATGGAAAGAAGGAAAATTCGTATACTATGTCTTCAAGAGACTAAATGGGTTGGAAAGAAAGCAAGGGAGATCGAGAAGACAGGCTTTAAACTTTGGTGTTCGTGTAAAGATAAGGGTAGAACGGTGTTGGAGTGGTTGCTCATAAGGATTTGAAAGATTGTGTGGTTGAGGTGCAAAGATTCGGGGATCGGATTATTTTGCTAAAATTGGTGATTGAAGAAGAAATTCTGAATATCACCTCAATTTATGCACCGCAAATTGGTTTAGATGAAAGGACCAAACAAGTTTTTGGGACGATCTGGATAAGATTTTACAAGGAATACCACAAAGAGAGATGATTTGCATAGGTGGAGATCTTAATGGACATGTGGGAAAAGATGCTTCAGGATATGCTACTGTTCATGGAGGACATGGTTTTGGGGATAGAAATGAAGATGGAAAAGTCATTCTGGATTTTGTAACGGCATATGATCTTTTCATAGTAAACACTCTCTTCAAGAAGGAGGAGCATTTAATTACTTCTAAGAGTGGGCCAACTAGAACACAGATAGTTTGCTTTGCATTGAGGAGAAGAGATCGGTTGTGTTGTAAAGACTGCAAAGTAATCCCAGGAGAGAGTTTGACAACCCAACATCGCTTGTTAGTCTTGAATGTGCAAATAAAAGGGCTGGTAAAGCAAAAGAGGATTCCTAAGATCACTAGAACTAGAAGGTGGAATCTTCCACTGAAGCAATCGAGCTTCAGGGAGAAGGTTTTAGAAGACATATCTTGGGATCGTAGCGGAAGTGCAAACAAGATGTGGGAGGCAGTAGCATCTTGCATCCGAAAGGTAGCTAAAGAGATACTAGGCGAGTCAAAGGGAAGAGCTCCAGGTCAAAAGGAAGCTTGGTGGTGGAGTGAAGGAGTGCAAGAGAAGTTAAAAATTAAAAGAGCATGCTTTAAAGATATGTCTAAGGATAGAACAGCAGAAACTGTCACAAACTACAAAATAGCGAAGAAGGAAGTAAAGAAGGCCGTAATCGAAGCTAAGTCAAAAGCTTATGAAGTTTTTTATAAAAATCTTGACTCTAGGGAGGACCAGAAGGATATATTCAGGTTGGCCAAAGCAAGAGAAAGAAAGACCAAAGACCTTTCTCAAGTGAGATGCATTAAGGACGAGGAAGGTCGCGTGCTTATTACTCAGGACATAGAGACTAGATGGGAGCAGTATTTCCATAAACTTTTCATTGGGGAGGAAATAGAGAGATCACTTTGGGTGATCTAGCTAGTAGTAGAAGTTACTTGAATCGTGCAAGCAATAGACGAATACAAAGAAAGGAAGTAGAGGAGGCTTTGAAGGTTTATGAGACCTGAGAAAGGTGTAGGCTAGGACGACATCCCTGTAGAAGTATGGCGAGTTTTAGCTGAGCGTAGTTTGACTTGGCTTACGAATCTATTCAATGTTATTTGGCGAAGCAAGAAAATGTCTGAAAATTGGAGGACTATCGCGGTGCCTCTTTATAAGAATAAAGGAGACATTCAAAATTGTTCAAATTACAGAGGTATCAAGCAGATGAGTCACATTATAAAAATTTGGGAACGTGTGATCGAAAGAAGGCTGAGGCAAGTTTCCAACGTAAAAAAAAACCAATTCGGATTCATGCCAGGTCGCTCAACTATTGAAGCCATCCATTTGCTGAGGAGAACAATGGAGATTTATAGAGCAAAAAGGAAGAACCTCCATATGATCTTTATTGATTTGGAGAAGGCTTATGATTCTGTCCCACGAGAGATATTGTGGAGAGTTTTGAAGAAGAGACAAGTACATGTCCTATACATTAATCTCATAAAGGACATGTATGATAGGGCTTTATCTTGTATAAGGACCCCGTCTGGGAAGACTGACTATTTTGACATCAACATTGGTTTACATCAAAGTTCAGCTTTGAGTCCATTTCTTTTTACTTTGATTATGGACGAGTTGACAAGTCACATTCAGGATGAGTTACATTGGTGTATGTTATTTGCTGATGATATTGTGTTGATTGACGAGATTAGAGATGGAGTAATGAGAAGCTTGAGGTCCGAAGACATGCATTGGAGACTGAAGGATTTCGTATAAGTAGGCTAGGACGGAATATATGGAGTGCACCTTTGATTGAAGCAATGGCGAAGGAATTGAAGTAAAGATTGGTGACAAAAACATTCGGAAGAGAGATTCTTTTAGATATCTGGGATCTATTTTGCAACAAGATGAGAAAATTGATGGAGATGTTACTAATAGAATAAATGCAGGCCGGCTAAAGTGGAGAGGAGCCTCTATTGTTCTCTGTGATAAGAAAATTGCTTTAAAATTAAAGGAAAGTTTTACAAAGAAGTCGTAAGACCTGTTATGCTCTATGGATTTGAATGTTGGTATTTGAAGGAAAGTTTTACAAAGCAGTCGTAAGAATGATTGTAGAAGAAATGAAAATGCTAAGGTGGATGTGTGGACACACACGTAAAGATCGGATTCGGAATGATGCAATCAGAAAGAAAGTTGGTGTAGCTCCGATCGAGGATAAGATGCGAGAAAACCGCTTAAGATGGTTTGGTCATTTGCAAAGAAGATCAACGGATGGACCAGTTAGGAGATGTGAGTGTTGGGATGTTGAGTCGGCTAAGAGAGGGCGAGGACGGCCCAAGAAGTGTTGGAAAGAGACTATGCGAAGGGGTCTTAATTTTTTGGATATAAGCATGAGATTGACCTAAGATAGATCTGAATGGAGGCGAAGAATCCATGTCGTCAACCCTACTTAAATGTGGGAAAAGGCTTTGTTGTTGTTGTTGATTGTATATTTAATATTGGGAGTAACTAAGAAAGCAAAATCTCAAAAAATGAACCATTAAAAGTAAAGAAATGTTCATATCAAGTAATATAAGGCTAAATATCGATGTTATCGATCAAAATTGGGTAAATTTTATCTTGAAAAGTCCAAATTTGAACCGATACGGATTTATATGTTGATATCTCACCTAGATCTCATTGATAACTGGGAAATCAATATGCATGAGAATATCGACACACTCAAGCCATCAATAACTGATATATCGGCAATATATAGCCAATATATCATGATATTTAATAGTAATTGCCACCATATTAGCACCCATGCGAACATCTTCTGGCTCTAAGATCTCCCAATCCCACCTAACCAAGATACCATTGAATTGTACACATGCATCAAATACCACAAACCCAATCAGATCGTCCGGCTAAAACTCCTCCACAATCATAAATTACATCGTTCAAGTTTCGATCCATGCAATAACATGACATTCAGTCTCTATTTCGAAACATATGTCATTACAACAACCCACTTCTCTATGTACTCCCTCAAAACATGCCCCCAATGCTCCCACAACCACAACATAAATCACCTAAGCACCCTCATCAAATTCTCCATCTTCTTCATCTCCAATTAGCGCCCTATTTGAAGTAGCCTTGAAATGCACCCCAACACGGTTGACCAATCTTGCTTCAAACTACAGAGGCATGGAGGGTCAACTACATACGCATGACATGCAGTATCTTGGACGCAATCCCCCTTCACCATCCAAAAGTTCTCAATCGATCATATATATTAGTTTATTTGGTGTCACAGAGGATGAATATATAAATTACATCCAACCTCGACCCATTAATTACCACATAATGCTCCTTTTAATCTCATCTTTCGTACATAGGTCAATTGATCGTCAATACAAGTTCTACTAAGTGTGGCTTCGACTTCCCACGTATGGACTCCCGCTCCACATCCAAACAACCCTTACCACTGCCACAACCTCATCCTTCACCAAAAAATCCATTGCCTTAACCTCACAACAATAACAAGGACCTCCTGAACATCGGCAACTCATCGACGCCTAATTAAAAGAAGGATGCGAAGACAAATCATAACCCTAAACAATCGAAGCCCAATACAAGTGGATCTGCACTAATCAGATCTACATTATTAGGGATTTGAAGTCAACCACTCTGCACCAATTCTTAAAAATCCTTTTGGCAGTTGTCCGCCATTTGTGTCCCACCAAGTGTTGGGCCCTTCACTACCTATGAAATGGTTAAAGTCCACGGGTTATTCATAAATGACTCCAACCATTGCAACAAATGATCTTCCAATATCGTACCCTCCTCGAAAAGCGGTAAAGTTACCTAAGATTGGGACAACCCTTTCACTTCGTAAGGCACCTTCTCACCACTTCCCGAAATAGTCTCAACATCCAAGCACCACCACAAACAGGCTCCCGCACCAACGAAAAAGTACCGCCAATCTTAGAAACTGCCACTAGTAAAGATAATCTCCTAACCTTGCAAATCATTGTCGATGGGTAGGAGATATCGACAAAAGTGCCCAAGTTCAACACGATGTCTCAACATTCTCTTAGTGGCAGATTGTCCTCGACAACCTCAAATACATAACCCAAAACGTCTACATTCAAGTAGATCAAACACATGTCAATTGGTGCAAAATAGAAACAAAGCACGTCAATGATGGCGTCTAGGAGTAGCAGCACCATCCCAAGAGCGAGGCCTTCACTGAAGCATGTCTACATCATATAGCAGTTGAGAAATCACCTCTGTGAAGCCATATGCAAACCACAACCCTCTATCCACCCAGACTATGCCATCGGCAAAAATAAGGATCCATGTTTCCCTTCGACCTACGATTTGTCCAAAACTCCTCTTGCTCAAAACTTCATACTGAGACCATTGTTGAAGGGTCAAGCCACTACTTTCTATCATGTTATCGTAGGTCCTCCACCTCTACTCAATCCTTCCCTGAACGATCAAACACTTCTCTATGCACATTACTCTGCAACACCCCATCTTCTAACACTAAAAGTAGACCATTATGCCTCGACACTCCGACATTCCCTTGTGAGTACTCAAGCCCACCGAACGGAACCATGGTATGCCCATCGGCATGGCCATCCCGTGAAACACCTCATTTCCAATCCATCCTTCGCAAACCCGATACCGAGCATGCTCTCTCACTCCTCTCATCCCTCCATTCAGGCACCTCCAGAAGGTGGACCTCATTCTCACGGCTCGTCATATTCTACAAATACTCACATTTGTAACAGATTTAAATGGAAAGGGGGAGAAAAAACTTTGCCCCCTCACTTGCTGACAATAAAATGAAGCAGATTGGTTGCAGAAATGAAATGTTTGTATGAAATGAACAAAAGCCTCGAAAAAATACACTCATTACAGAACTCAAGACTGTAATATAAAAGACTGTGTAGCCATTTGAAGTTCCAGCTACCATTTTGTGGAGTGTTTCCTCACAGGAATCTAGGTATCTACAAAAGTGTGTAAATATTGATACTGAATGCTAGAATACACGAATTTAGAAGAAAAGTTAGAAAAGATAGGGCAGTCATTATTTACAAGTAAAGAGGAGCTATGGATATCCGCATATAAAGTTTTCGACCATTCAAACTAAATGGCCAGTTTGCAGCAAAAAAGAACATGTGCTTACACATGCAGAGCCATCACCACAAGCAGCTAACTGTGGAACACTATTGATTTAATCCAGTGACCCAAGATTGAAAATTTTCAAAAGTTATAGTTGCTTAATGTAGAATGACTCTATCATTAAAAACAGTCGAGAGAAAAATCATCAAACAATACAAAACCTAGATTAAGTAGTGCAAGTGCAAGTCAAAACAATACATGCACAACCATTAAAGAACAGACGAAACATAAATACGACTTTCCAGGCTCAATAAATCTTCTCTGATGCTCTTCCTAAATTGGGATATAAAATATGCAGTTATACTTTTGGCCAGGAGTATGATTGTTAAAGGCTACACCTCAGACACCCCCTCCCCCCAATTCTAAATGGTAAAGACCGAGGATCTCTTTTCATTTCAGCAAAACACTGAAGAGCCTGTGATGATAGGTGGACTGATTGGACCTAGCCTGACGAATATGTAGGTTTTTAGTTTGGGTAGGCGGTCCTATGAATTATTTATTTTTTGAAAAGAGAGAGTGGCATCCCAAGGTGGGACCCACCGTGCTTATATTAATTTAAAAGTAAAAAGAAAAGGAGAAAAAAGTACATTACATTACATAGTTCCACGAGTCACACGTCGCCCTACAATGCTCCGGAACATTTTCAGAGTAGAACAATTGTCCACGGAAAATGGCTTCATTTCTATAACACTAAATTGCCCACAAAATGGCGAACGGATAGGAGCTATCAAGTATCAACAAGACCAATGCCGCACTCCGATCTAATGCAATGCCAGGTTGGAGCCATCCTCCACCCAAAACCACGGAATGTCGGCACTGCTCCAGACATGTGCCCAAGGTTTGAAAGAACGAAAGGCGGAACGAGGCGTTTTCCTCGGAATCGAGGCGTTGCCTCGAGGCGTAAGCCTCAGTTTATAGAGAAAAATATGCAGAAAACTATAATTATCTATATGACAATGCAATTATATGTCCTTTGCCCAATATATAATACTTAACACTATAAAATACGATTAAATAACAGAGATAAGAACACATGAATAGAAGATAGAACAACATCATATTCATTTCTACACATTTTCACCCAATCAAAGAGGAATTCATTGTCTATATATGTTGTGAAAAAATTAAACAATACATATCTATCTTTGAAATATTGTTGTAATTAAAAGCACGATTAAATATACGTCGAAAAAATTTATGTTATGTGTCTAACATATAATATATGGCTGCATAAGAAACCGTGAATCCTATCCACTTTGAGCAAACCTTTGAAATATTGTTTTAATTAAAAGTAAGATTAAATATACGTCGAAGAAATATATTTAATATGTCAAACATATAATATATGGAAGCATGATAAATGGTGAACCTATTTATTTCCTTTTGCATGATATATTGCAAAGTTCATTAAGTTTACGAGTACTGTTGATTTGATATTTATGAATGAATTCATAGTAAGAGTTTGTGAAATAGTTGGACACAATTAATAGTAAATATGAAGTTATGGGCACGAAAGAAAATCGAATTTAGGCATTTATGTCGTACAATCATTATACTAAAAAACATATATTTATAAGCTTCTCAAACTACCAAATAAAACCACTACAATCATTAAAAAATACCTCAAAAAAGCAGAAACGCCTCGCAAAATGCCTTGATCGCCTCGAGGCTACGCCCCAGCCTCCTGAGGCGCACGCCTCAATGGACTGGACCGAGTCGTACACCTCGAGGCTAAAAAGGACCATCCCGCCTCGAGATGTGCGCCTCGACCGCCTCGAGGCTCGATTTTTCATAACATGCATGTGTCGAGTGAGAGCATGTAAAAAAATGATCCAAGTCTTTCACCTCCAACCCACATTTGTCACAACCACAATTGTCAATACCTAACTGATAGCATCGGCAGCTCTTAGTAAGAACCTTACCAAGCCTGAATAGACATAGGAAAACCTTGACTATGTTAGGCACTCTACTCCTCCAGATGATTCCAGCATTGAGTCTGACATCGTTGTGCGCATGCCCACCATCATCAGTGAAGATGTGATAGGCCTTCTTCACCGTGAATCTTCCATCACTCCAAACAAAATGGTCTATGCCATCTGATGGCCCCTTCACTTCTGCTAGTCCCTTTGTAGTCTAAGAAGGTCATCCAATCTATGATCAGAAAGCACCGAGAACCAGAAAGTCCATGTTCCTTGCTCACACAAATGGTTGATCGATCCCTCTATGTCGCAAGCCAGGTTGAAGAACCTAAGAAACCGCTTTCTCATGACCCAGTGGATTGTGGAGCCTAAATGAGCATGTTTGGCGATACCCAACCTGATGACATGTGGAATAAGCCCAAATCCACAAAATAGCAAGTGATTGGGTTTGATCACTAAATCGAGCCAAACGGAGGCTTTAACATGTGGCCAAAATGCCTCATCTTAGTGCCCATGGCCCAACTTGTTTCGTCGATAAGGCATCTATATGATATGGGAATTTCTTTTTCAACTTTTTGAATGATTATGCTAGTAAACATGATGTAAATGAATGCAAAGGTACTTTCAGAAGAAAAAATGGTAAAAAACGAACATAAGATAAATTAAAGCATGAAATTCTAATGAACACTAACAAAACAGAGCCTTTTCCCGTTTTGTATCCTCGATGCAAATGAAAACAAATAATACAAATGAGAAACAACAGTTTGTTTATTGTTTCTTACTTTTCCATGAAACCATTGAGAAAAGTTATATTCCATCTTACCCTAAAGCTCTCTTATATAGGGAAAAGCTCAAGGGTAAATTACATAAACAGGACAAGAAAAATAAACAATATAAATAAAGACAACGAAACGTAAGAATCTTAACACTCCCCCTCAAGCTGGAGCATATATATCTATCATGCTTAGCTTAGAACAACAATGATGAAATGGACCTCTTGCAAGAGCTTTGGTAAACATGTCTGCAATCTGATCAATGGAAGCAACATAAAACGTTGAAATAAGCCCCTTTTGGATCAAATCACGAGTGTAGTGACAGTCTACCTCAATGTGCTTTGGTTTCTCATGAAATGTTGGATTATTAGCTATGAATAAGGCTGCTTGATTATCACATTTGATATGCATAGGAAGAGGCACCTCAATCGTTAGATCAGTCGGGACAGACATGACCCACATCATTTCTGTACTCTCTTGGGCCATGGCCCTATATTCTGATTCAATGCTAGACCGAGCAACAACAGTTTGTTTCTTACTTTTCCATGAAACCAATAAGCTACTAACAAACACAATGAAGCATGAAGTGGACTTCCTGTCCTTGGGACACCCAGCATAATCTGCATCTGCACACCCAGTAACTGTGAGAGACGTATCTCTTCTAAAAAGAAGACTTGCACCTGGAGATGACTTCAAATATCTCAAGATCATGCAAACTGCATCCATGTGTGTCTGCCGGGTTACTCCATAAACTGACTCACTCTGCTCACAGTGAATGATATATCAAATCTGGTAATAGTAACATATAATAGCTTCCCTACCAGCTCTTTGTATCGTCTCTTGTCCACCTCCTCAGAGTCATCATCATAGAGCCTAGCATTAGGATCCATTGGGGTAGTAGTTGGTCTACATCCTGTCATAAATGTCTCAGATAAAAAATCAATAACATACTTCCTTTGCGTCATAACCATACCCTGCTGATTTTGTGCAAACTTCAAGCCAAGGAAGGAAGGAAGCATGCCAAGGTCCTTGGTAACAAACTGTTGTCCAAGGAAATCCTTAGTTGCTTGAATGCATTGTTCATCGTTGCCAGTGACAACAATGTCATCAACATAAACCAAAACAACTACAATACCTCATTGATTTCTCTTAACAAAAAAGAATGATTTGCAGAGGATATAACAAATCCATTCTGTTCAATCAACTCTGATAGCTTCTGAAACCAAGTCATCGGACTCTTCTTAAGGCCATATATTGCCTTATGAAGACATCAACACAATAATGGACTCCCCCTCAACAGCAAACCCAGGTGGTTGCTGCATGTAAACTTCCTCCTGCAGATCTCCATGCAAAAAAAATTCTTGACATCTAATTGGAAAAGTGGCCAATCACGAACCACAGCAACAGCAATAAGAATCCGCAGGGTAGAGTGATGTGCAACGTGGTGAAAAAGTGTCCTGATAATCCACCCTATAGGTTTGGGTGAACCCACGAGCAACCAAGTTGGCCTTGTATATGGTTATTGTACCATCAGCCCGATGCTTCACAGTAAACACCCACTTGCTGCCAACAATAGACGCAACTGGTGGAGCATGAACAACACTCCACGTACCTCGAGACTGTAAAGCTGTCATCTCCTCCTCCATGGCCAGACGCCATTGACTGCTCTGTAGTGCCTCCTGATATGACTATGGTATCTCCACGACAGACAATCCCACGACAAACATCTGAAAATCCTTGGAAAGACGCCCCAAGGAAACATGAGAACCAATAGGATGCATAGTGCATGCATGTTTCTGTCGCCGTAGTGCGATAGATACATCTAGATCCTCATTATTTGCAGGAGTATCCTCCAAGATAGTCTACCCCTCAAGCTGCATATGCAAATCACTAGTGCTATTAGAAGAACTCAAATGCTCAGAATATACCTTGGGCGTGCTAGATGGTGGAGGAGGCACATGAGCATGGGGTCGATGCTGGTAAACCTGAGGGCAGAAAGTAGGTAGTGGGGGGGTGGGGGTGGAGTAGGATGTTGTGGCAATGATAGTGTAGTGGAGATCTGAGGTAGAGGCATATAGACCTCCTCTTCATCTTGTGAAGGAATAAGCTTGTCACCTGTGAGAGAGAAATACATATTGGACTCGAAGAAAGTAACATCTCCACTAACGTAGTACCTTCGCCGAACATGATCAAAGCAACGACATCCTTTTTGGGTCTTGGAATACCCAACAAACACACATTTGACAGCTCTTGGAGAGAGCTTGTCAAGACCAGGAGACATCTGATGAATAAAAGCTACAGAACCGAACTCACGAGGCGTATGTGAGAAAAGATCCATCTCGAGAAATGCAATCAAGAACGGGATCTTCTCCCTCAAAATCGAAGAGGTCACACAATTTATCAGATAACAAGCAGTAAGAACCGCATCCCCCCAATACGAATGAGGAGCACGGCTCTGAATCAAAAGAGTCATGGTAACATCCAAAAGATGACGGTGTTTTCGCTCAGCTACCCCATTCTGTTGAGAAGTATGTACACAAGATGTCTGATGCACAATACCATGGGACTTAAGGAATTGAGAAAGATGAGAAATGCAAAATTCTAGTGCATTATCAGAACGTATAAACTTGACTTTAGCAGAAAAGATGTTTTTTATTTCAATAATAAATGACTAAATAACAGGACTAGCATCAGACTTATTTTTAAGAAGAAAGACCCAAGACAATCTTGAAATTCATCAACAGCAACTGTTAGGGTAAAAGAGTACTGAGATGTTTATTCCATAGAGCCCTCGGGTCTCTTATATAGGGAGAGAACCCTTGGGTAAATTACATGAGAGGTACATAAAGAAACTGAAATAATAAATAACACCAACGACAAACAACTATCTCTACACTCCCCCTCAAGATGGAGCATAGATATCTATCATGCTCAGCTTGGAAGAACATCTCTGAAAAGGTCCTCGGAGCAATGGCTTTGTGAATATATCTGCTGTCTGATCCTCTGAGCTGACGTGAGACGTGGAGATGAAGCCCTTCTGAATCATGTCCCTAGTGTAATGGCAATCCACCTCTATGTGTTTTGTTCTCTCATGGAAGGCTGGATTGTTGGCAATGAATAACGCTGCCTGATTGTCACATTGCAGGTTCATAGGCAACGGAACTTCAATATTCAGGTCTTCTAGGACTGCTTTAACCCACATCATTTCAGTGCTTGCCTGTGCCATGGCCCTGTACTCGGATTCGGCACTGGATCTCGCCACAACAGTCTGCTTCTTGCTTTTCCAGGAGACTAAGGAGCTTCCTATGAAGATAGCAAACCCAGAAGTAGACTTACGATCCCGTGGACACCCTGCATAATCCGCATCTGCGCAGGCTGAAATAGACAAATCCGTGTCTTTCTTGAACAGCAACCCTGTGCCTGGTGAAGACTTCAGATATCTCAATATCATGTACAATGCATCCATATGTACTTGCCTTGGCTGCTCCACAAATTGACTCACCCGGTTTACTGCAAGTGCAATATCCGGTCGAGTTATAGTGATGTATAAGAGCTTGCCCACCATTTCTCTGTACCTTCTCTTGTCCACCTCCTCAGTGTCATCATCGTACAGCTTCATACTCGGATCCATCGGTGTACTTGAAGGTCTGCATTCAGTCATTCCTGTTTCAGCCAGCAAATCTGTGACATATTTTCTTTGAGTCATCACCATTCCTTGTGCATTTCTTGCAAACTCTATCCCCAGAAAATACCGTATAGTGCCTAGATCCTTTGTAATGAATTGGCTGCCCAGCATAGACTTGGTTATCTCAACCCCTTTTGCATCATCTCCAGTAACCAATATGTCATCAACATATACCATAACAACGATGGTACCTCTAGGAGTCTTCCGGACGAACAGTGAGTGATCCGCATTTGATCTTCTGAAACCTTGTTGTTCAATAAGCTGGGAGAGCTTCTGGAACCATGCACGAGGACTCTGCTTAAGGCCATAAATAGCCTTATGAAGTCTGCATACCTTCTGAGTCTCCCCCTCAGCAGCAAACCCAGGTGGCTGCTGCATGTAGACTTCCTCCTGAAGATCACCATACAAGAAAGCATTTTTAACATCAAGCTGGAATATGGGCCAGCCACGTACCACAGCAACCGATAGAAGAATGCGAAGGGTAGAATGTCTCGCTACTGGTGAAAACGTGTCCAGGTAATCTACCCCATATGTCTGTGTAAACCCTCGTGCTACAAGCCTGGCCTTGTATCTGTCAAGACGACCATCTGCATGATATTTAACTGTAAAGACCCACTTGCAGCTCACCACAGACGCACCTGGAGGAAGAGGGACTAGAGACCAAGTCCCTCTGGATTGTAAGGCACGCATCTCCTCTTCCATTGCTAAACGCCAGCATTCAGTCGTCATGGCATCCTGATATGTTCGTGGTATCTCAACTGACGATACAGCAGCGGCAAACTTCTGGAAATCCCCAGAGAGACGATGAAAGGAAACCTGAGAGGCGAGGGGATATGAGACACACTGTCTTCGCTGTTTCCTATGAGCAATAGGCTGGTCCGAGTCATCCAAAACAGTGCTGACCGGTTGGTCCTCCTCCTGTGGTACAAGCTCCTGCACATGTGCATTATTTAACCCATCATTAATGTCAGAACATACCTGAGGCGTGCTGGATGGTTGAGATGTAGCTTGAGCTGGGCCTGTGCGTCTCGTGTAGAACTTAGGGAACGGAACAACTGGGGGTGGTGGTGGTGGTGGTGGAGGGGTTGGTGGTGGTGGTGTTATTGGAGACGCTGGAGTAGAGGACGGACCCAGGTTTGGAGGTGGTGGAACATAGACTTGGGAGTCTGATGATGTGGAGGAGACCAATCTGTCACCTGCAGGGGAGAAGTACATGACAGGTTCGAAGAATGTAACATCCGCACTCACATAGTATTTGTTATTGACAGGATCATAGCAGCGGTACCCCTTCTGTGTCCTGGAGTAGCCCACGAAAACACACTTGATAGCCCTAGGGGATAGCTTATCAAGCCCCGGAGATAAGCGGTGAACAAAAGCGACAGTGCCAAAAACCCGAGGTGTCAATGTAAACAAGTCTCTGTCCGGAAAGAGAACAGAGATTGGAGACTTTTCCCCAAGAATAGTTGTAGGCATTCGATTGACCAAATAACACGCAGTAAGTATAGCATCACCCCAAAAGGTTAATGGAGCACAACTCTGAATAAGTAAAGTGCGAGCAATGTCAAGGAAATGTCGATGTTTTCGTTCGGCAACTCCATTTTGTTGAGAGGTGTAGGGACATGTGGTTTGGTGGACAATGCCTTTAGATGAAAGAAAGGTGGCAAGAGAGCGAGTGCAGAACTCCAATGCATTGTCAGTACGCACATACTTAACAGTAGATGAAAAAACATTCAGAACTTCATTAATTAGATTTTGAATAACATTTCCTGCTTCAGATTTATTCTTGAGAAGAAAAGTCCACGACACTCTGGAAAAATCATCAACCACAACTAGATAGAACCTGTGCCCCTGGTGATCCGGGACACGACTTGGACCCCAAATATCTATATGAAATAATTCAAACGGGGAGCTACTGCTCCGACTCTGACGACCGGGGAAGCTAGACCGATGATGCTTCCCCAACTGACATGCTTCACATCGAAAAGAAGAACTCGGAGATATCTGAGGCAGGAGATGACGCATCTTCTGTAGCGGTAGATGACCGAACCGAAGATGCCAGGTGTACGGAGAAACAGATGCCTGGGTATGCAAGGAGACACCAGCGTAGGAGTTACGAACGAGACGATAAAGGCCATTGTGCTCAGAACCACAGCCAATCACCCTGCCCGTCAGTATGTCCTGAAAAATAACAGATGATGGATCAAAAATAGCACGACAGTGCAAATCACGTGTAATCTGACTAATAGATAAAAGGTTCATCGAGAATTCTGGAGCATGTAGCACATTCCGTAGATGCATAGAGGGTAGCAAAGCTGTCTCCCCCTGACCGATGATAGGAGACTGGGTGCCATCCGCAATGAGTACAGAGCGACCTGGCTGAACAGCCCTGTATGACTGCAGAATATCTTTCTCACGACATAGGTGATGTGTAGCTCCAGAGTCAACAATCCATCCTGTGAGATCATGACTATGAAATGGGGATGAAGGACTACCTGAGGCACTGGCTGAGGCCGATGTACTTGCTGATGCTGAAGCCGCAACATCAGAGACGTCTGCACCCTCTGACGAAGATTGTGGCATAATGTCCCGAAGTCGTGCCACCAACTCTTCGAACCTGTGATCTGTGGCGGGAGCTGAAGGACCCTGAACATGATCCGCGACACGTGCAGAAGGGGGGAAACCGTGCTTGGAATAGCACGTATCCTCCGAATGACCAGTACGGCGACAGAAAGAACACGTGGAACGTATGCGACCTCCGCGTCCACGTCCACCACTTCCTCTGCCACGAAACGAGGACGAACTACCACGTCCCCTGGAAACTGCCATTGCAGACGGAGGTGCAGTTGCTGTAGTAGATGGAACAGGTACACGACTGAGCCTCCTGTATACCTCTTCCATCGGCGGGATAGTGGCATCTGCTAGTATTTGAGACCGTGCGGCCTCATATTCCGGGTCTAGGGCAGCGAGTAAAACGCCAACCATTGTGGCATTGCGGAACGTCTTCTGTTGTTCCGGCGTAGCTGTGAGGGGAATGGTGCTATAGAGCTTCTCGAACATACCACGAAGCGACGTGTATAGCGAATGAAGCGGCCTCCCATTCTGCTTCGTGGTAAATATATCATGCTGCAACTGGAGCATCTTCGTCTCATTGCGGACCTGAGAGTATGTCATGGCCAAAATATCCCACATCGCCTTGGCGGTGGGTTGGTGAAGGACATCATTCGCAATCTCTGTTGTGAGCGTACCTGAGAGCCAAACCTTGGCGTACGCATCATCGGCCTCCCATGAGGCATAGACTCCTGTCTTCTCCGGCGGTTCATCCTCGGTAAGAATGTGCTTCTTACCACACGACTTCATGAGGCTGAGGAACTGCATCGCCCACAGTTCGTAGTTTGTCCCGTCCATTTTGACGATCGGTGCTGAACCTTTGAACGCACCTATGGCGGGCATATCGAGCTTTTGTTCGGACATGATGCCGGAGAAGGACGACTATTGATAGACCAAGAAGAGGTTGTCTACCACAACTTTTAGGATTCAAGTGCACATGTAGACGTTATGCACTTGAATCCATCATCGTCTATCCGAGACCGAGTGAAGAGGCGACACCCGGCGACAAGTAGAGGCCCCGGAAGCCTCTACCAAGGGAGATGGCGGCCTGGCGGGGACTGGTTAGGGCTGGGCGGAGGCCTGGAGCGAGTAGACAGCCCCCTGCGGCGGCTGTAGGGAGCCGGGGGCGGCTGTAGGAAGCCGGGACGGAAGGTGGTGGGGCTCCGGCGACGCCCTGGGGGCTGGGCGGAACAAGGAGAGGGTCCCTGGGGGCTGGCGGCGCCCTGGGCTGGGCGGAAACCTGGGGGCAGGCGGTGCCCTGGGACGGCGGCGGTGAGAGAGTCGACGGGGGGGGGGCGGTGGAGAGAAACCCTAGATTAGGGTTAGGGCTCTGATACCATGTTAGGGTAAAAGAGTACTGAGATGTTTATTCCATAGAGCCCTCGGGTCTCTTATATAGGGAGAGAACCCTTGGGTAAATTACATGAGAGGTACATAAAGAAACTGAAATAATAAATAACACCAACGACAAACAACTATCTCTACAGCAACCAGATAAAACCTATGTCCATGATGATCTGGGATACGACTGGGACACCAAATGTCAAATGAAGTAACTCAAATAAACCATGACTACTCCTATCCTAACGACTCTGAAAAGTAGACCGATGATGCTTCCCAAGATGATAGGCCTCGCACTGAAAGGTAGAGCGAGGAGAAATCTGTGGAAGAACGTGACACAGCTTTTGCAGAGGAAGATGACCAAATCGAAGATGTCATATGTAGGGAGAAACAGATACAGCATGAAGAGAAAAGACACCAGCAATGAGGAGATTGCACCAGTCTGTAGAGACCCCCTTGCTCACAGCCAGTTCCAATCACCCTGCCCGTGAGAATATCCTAAAACACAAGAGCAGATGGATCAAATATTGCACAACAGTGTAAATCCTTAGTGATTTGACTAATAGATGGTAAATTCATATAAAACTCGGGAGCATAGAGAACATTCTGAAGTCGTAATGAGGGAGTCAACTGCACCTCCCCCTGACTGGTAAATTCATATAAAACTCAGGAGAGTGTGTCCCATCTGCTATCACTACAGATCGTCTCGTGTGAGACGAAAGGAAATCACTCAATTGATTTCTATCACCACAGAGATGATGAGATGCTCCTGAATCCATGATCCATTCTGACAAGTCTGCCCTGTAACAACTAGTAAGAGCGTATGTTGTATCTGACGTGGATGTTGATGCTGAGACAGCTACCTCTGAAGATCCTGAAGGAGAGCTTGTGGATCCAGAAGTAGGCATAATCTCTCTGAGACGCGCCACAAGCTCATCAAACCTTTGATCAGAGACATGTGAAGGACCCCCTGCCTGCTGAGTCTGCTCTGCAACACGAGCTGAAGCTGGGAACCCATGCTTAGAATAGCATGTTTCCTCGGAGTGACCTGGCATGTGACCAGTAAGTACAAGGCTGCCAAGGGGGCCGACTATCCCGTCCCCTACCATGGCCACCTCGTCCTCGGTATGGAGTAGGGCCCCCCTTACCACGGAAGCTGCCATGGCGGAGGACGTCTGAGACAGTTGGGTACCACCAGGAGATATGGAGAGCCTACTCAGCCTATGACATGCTTCCTCTATAGGAGGTATGGTAGCATGGTGGCATCAGTAAGAATCTGTGCTCTTGCTGCATCATACTCCTGATCAAGTGCCGCTAGAAAAACTCATGTCATCACTGAATCCCTATAAGCCTTGAGTTGCTCTAGTGTGGCAGTCAAGGGAATGTAACCACGTAGCTTCTCAAACATACCCCTTAAAGAAGTGTAAAGGGTATGAAGAGGACGACCATTCTGCTTCGAAGTGAAGATGTCATGCTGAAGTTGCAGAACCTTCGACTCATTCTTCGCCAAAGAATATGCGGCGAGAATGTCCCACATAGCCTTTGTCGTGGGCTGACTCAGAATGTCATTTGCTATCTCCGAGGATACCGCGCCAGATAGCCATACATGTGTGTATGCATCGTCTGCCTCCCATGAGGCATTAACCCCAGTCTTGTCAACAGGCTCCTCTTGTGTGAGGATATGCTTCTTGCCATTACATTGCATCAGGCTCGTGAACTGCATGGCTCATAGTTCATAGTTCGTTCCATCCATCTTCACAATGGGTGTTGGACCTTTGAAGGCACCCAGAGATGGAACATCTGCTTTGTTGTCTGACATGATGACAACAATCTCTAAAGACTGGGGTACAAACTAAACGAATAATGTCTACATGGACATATAGGAAGATGGTTGAGTGTAGACTCATGCCACAACCCCTTCCATTCTTCAAGAGCTACTTGTAGTCTGTCGCACTGCAAGCATCACACATGGATGCGTGGGGAGAGACGCGCGAGAGAAGGGTTGAGCGCGTGAATTGGAGACACGGACTGCGTGCGTGATGCGCGCATGAGAACGGAGAAGCAGGGTCGTGCGCGTAATGCGCTGCTCGCGTGAGACACTGCGCGCGTGAGGCGCGAGCGCGGGCTGCGCACCGCGCGCGTGAGGTGCAGGTGGCACACCGCTAGGGGTGGCGCAGGCGGCGCACGGCAAGAGACGACGCCCGGCAGGAGGCGGCGTCGGCTAGGGGCGGTGCTCGGCGAGCGTGCGTGGGGTTTGGTAGGGTTAGGTTCTAGGGCACATGCTCCGGTCTAGGACCGTCGCTTTGATACCATATGGAATGGGAAGAAGAAAATTTATATTCCATCTAACCCTAGAGCTCTCTTATATAGGAGAAAAGCTCAAAGGATAAATTACATAAACAGGACAAGAAAATTAAACAATATAAATAAAGACAACGAAACGTAATAATCTTAACAAATACAAATGACATTAAATAAACAGAAAATTGGTCACACTGTGCATTAGCATAAAACTTGCACATCTTGTAATTTCACGGTGATTTAGCATAAAACTTGTTAGATCTTCTTCTCAGTTTCACAAAATTCACTAAGATGAGCCTTGGGAAAAAATCTACAGAGACAGAAATGGAACGATAGGGATACAAGTTCACACATATATCAACACGTAGGCACAAAAGCACTTACCAAAACAAATAGAATAGAAGAACCTATGCTACATCAAGAGCTTCCCCTCCTTAACCAGCGCTACTCAATAAGGAAGGGCTATGTGAAAAGTTTCATCAAACCGTATATGCTACTTGAAACTCGTGATGCCACATAAATGTAAAAATGATGCATCAGAACTTTTTAAAATTCTATACATAAATCATTATGCCCGCAGATTATTCACCATGATCCCATTTCCCAAACCCGGGGATAAGACGCCATCTGCAAGGTGAGAATTGCAACCACAAACTTACCTCCAAGAAATTTACATTAATTTATCAATTCTCAGATAATAATAGATCCAATATACGGTTCAAAAGTCTAATCATTTTCTAAGAAATCAGACTGCCTAACAGGACCAGGCATCGAAAGCAATATTATTTGTTCTACAGACAGTCTCTCAAGGGAGGCAAATATGGATCTCTAGAATGAACTTTTTTTTGAAACAATCTCTAGAACGAAATTTAAATACACAATTAACTAGATTATACATCTTAAATACGCAACTGTGAACTCTTTTGCCAGAGAATGTTCGGGATAGGAAAAAAATTTTACGCAAACCTTACATGGAGGGTAGAATATCTAGTAAGAAATTTGTTCAAACTATATAACGAAACATATTATGTTACCCGATAGTAAAAGTAGTCGTAGAGCCTCAGGATATGATACTTGTCTCCAGGATCATTCTTGTTCACAAACTTGAGAAGTTTTATCTCATCAAGGCTTTGATCAAAAAAATCTTTGTTGTTTTTTATTATTTTCACACAAACATCCATCCCCGTATGTAAATCATGAGCCTGTATTGCTTTACTGAATGCAGCAGATCCTAGATACTCAGTAACATGATATCGACCCGCAATCACTGAATTAAGAACAACATGGAAATTCTTGTCCTCCTCAAAGCCAGTCCTATGAATAGATAAGCAAACCAAGAGATTTTACATCAGTATTAACGAGATTAAGACATCAAAAGCATGGATGACATGAAAAAAATGTATTTACGCCGATAGCATCATTTGATAGCAGATAAACTAAATAGCTACACAAAAGAAAATGCAAGGGCAAGATACCTGTTTTTCCTGTGGACGATCTTCAGATTGAACGTTTCAAATTCCTCCTCCTGGGCCTTAATTTGTCTTACTTGTTCCTGTACAGCTGCTGCCTCCTCATCTTCTATCGTTGAACCAGGGTCCTCTTCCCTCGCTTCACCCGTTTTCTCATCCTGGCTTTTCCTAGCATCCCTCCTTTCAGCATAAACATAGTCTGAAGATGCTGATGGACTTGAATTTCTAGATTCTTCAGCATTTCCAAGATTTTCATCTGTAGAACTCTTTGTTGGAGAGGAATCATTGCTCTTTCGCCTCCATGTAGCAAGCATATCTTCTGCTTCTATCAAGCTGTTGTCACATTCCTCATTTTCACCCCCCATCAACATATTGACCTTATTTGAAGATAGAGATTTAAAAGAATCTGAGCGCACCACCTTGTCATCTCTTAAAGGAGGTGGAAACGAAAATCCACCATCACCAAAATTATTATGTGGTTGACCCTTCCCATCAGTGACAACACGTTTATCAGATTCTCTTTTAGACGCTCGTGTTTTACCCTTTTTTGTTCTGTCAAAGTAAATTTTATTTTTCTGGGATTGGAAATGACTCGATCCTCCAACACTGGCATCATGATCATGAAAGTATTCTAAATCCCCTTCACTGCTTTCACCAATCAAGCTTTCCCGTACTTCACTACCAATATCAGCAGCATCACTATTTATTCCCACACCAGTAGATCTGACCGAGCCTTGTTGATCATCATCAATACATAGCTCATCAACACGGGGGTGTTCACGGTCATCAAGGCCTCTTCTGTTTCTTGACAGTGTAAACTCGTTTGCATGCGTAACAAATCCCTGCCAACCAGGCCCAGAGCCCATCATCTGTAATTCTTCGGCACCCATTAAGTGGCCAGTATATTGGGACAGCAGATCATTATCATTTGTTCTTCTGTACATTTCACCCATAGATACTACTCCTATTGGGTCCTCTGAGACAGAAACCTGTTCAACACTTTTCGCCTGTAAATACTGCTCACCAGAAAAATACGAGTCTTCCTCAGCAAAAGATTGATCGTCATCCTCATCTTTGGGAGATGTTTTTTTCTGCTTATCAGGAGCACTGGCATTTCCAGTTCCTTTCTCATTGTCACTTGGATAGTCAATTTCATGTGCCAAAAACCAAGTCTCATCATCTATAGGCTGTCGCATGTAACCAACATCATCGTCGTCGTCATACTCGTCAGAATCCCAATATTCATTAGGATAATCAACTGATTCATCACCTATAGTGGCAAAACCGGATACCAAATCAGATGTATCCTCCGCGATTCCTTGACTTACAGACAACCAACTACTTCCAACTGTTCTTTTTCCTCCTATAAGAGAAATTTTATATGAGCATTTTTCAGCAATCTTTTACATAAAATAAATCAATACATCAAAAACACACATATATATTATAATTTAGAAATACAAGCAAATAAAAGGTGCACAGCATTTCTTTACATTTTATCAAATAACGTACAGTGTGTCTACCACACAAAAGACCAGGGTTCAAATCCCACTCTTGCAGGGGTTGCGTTAGGTAGTCGACGGCCAGCGTAAAAAATAGTCGAATCTTTCAACATGGATTTGAGCAAGAATCCATGTAGCCGACCCTACTTACAGTGGGAGAAGGCTTAGTACTTTTTTATCAAATAACGTAAACTAAAATTTTCACTTTTTCGCAACTTGTGCTAGTTATTGTGGTCATTGAGGTAGATAAGCAATATTAAAGCCATGTATGTTTCAGCAGAACAAGAAATGCTAATGTCAAATCAATGACATTTTTAATTTGATAGAGGTGCCATGAAAAACTACAATAGAAGTAGAGACGAGTAGCTTTGTTTGTGAGCAACTGCCATCTTGACTTCCACTTGATCAACAGGATTCCATCTACTATTTTCAGTTCTTAGGGAGGGGATCACTCCATTTTCTCTCGTTCGTCCTACTGAGGATTTGTAACATTCGGATCCAAATAAACCAAATCCAACCCGATTAGGAGTCTTGGGTGAGGCGAGGATGGGCTTGGCGCGGAGGGGTGATAACGGGCCCCACTCCCCGTTCTGGCGTGATCTGCTGGATGTTTTTACTCGGAATCTTTCCCTCTTTAGGCCGGTGCTGGGTAAGGGGGATTCCTTCCGTTTTTGGCTTGATAATTGGTCGGGAAGGGGGACCTTGATGGAGCGCTTCCCCCGTTTGTTTGCTTTGGTGGATGACAAAGAGGCTACAGTTGCTTCTTGTTGGGTGGATGGTTGCTGGTGTCCGCGTTTTATCACGAATTTCTCGGATCAGCGGCTTGATGATTTTATCTCTTTATTGAACGTGCTTGTTGATTATGATCGGCCTAACAATGGGCGTGATCACTGGACATGGAAGGATGGTTCTTTTTCCACGCGTAAGGCGTATCGGGCGCTGGCTCCCCTTCCTCAGGCTAGGGATGATCTCCTGTTGCGTGATTGCTAGTTTCTTTGGGGGTTGAAGCTTCCCGAGCGCGTTGGAGTCTTCCTCTGGCTTCTTCGCAGGGGGAGGCTTTTAACGCGTGATCGGTGCGCCAGATTCTTTGCTAACGTTGGGGCTAATTGTGGGCTTTGTGATGAGGAGGCGGAAACTATTGATCATTTGTTCTTCGGCTGCAATGTGGTCTGGGGGCTTTGGGATGATCTGGATTGGGTGAGGTCGGATGATCTAATTGCCTTCTGCGAGAGATTGTTTTGCAACAGGAGCAGGGAGAGGAGGGACCTTTTGGCTCCGATTGCAAGGTTGTGGTGCATCTGGCTGGGGAGGAATGAGGCTCTCTTCGCTGGCCAACGCTTCTATCGGGAGAATGTTCTTTTCCTTTGCTCGCGCATTCTGGATGAATAGTGTACAGTGTAGCCCGCAGGTGGCTTTTTTTGGGCTGATCTTATTATGTTGTTATCTCGGTTCTCCTTTCTGGGTCTAGCACTTTATGTTGAATCTTCCCTTTTTGTAACTTTCTTTACTTATTTCTTTTAATATATTGAGGCGAACACCGTTGAGTGTCTCCCCACTTTTTTTGAGCCTCCAAAAAAACCCGATTAGGAGTCCGAGTGGCCAATTATGTTCAATTAGTATTGAATAAACCATAAATCGATCAATAGATCGTATATCAAAAGTCGTTTGGTCGTAATCGATCAAAAACAGAGCGCATCGTAATGTGTGCCATGAAAAAGCCACAATGTAAATCAGAAACCGCGAAACAAACCAAGACTATCATAAAATCCGATTCGACGAAATAAGACCAATAGAATCGACCGTTCGTCAATCGGAGATCATTTGATATTTTTAAAGGCCATAAACCAAAACCGTATCTCGAGAATTTCATGTATTCATACCCGATCTAAAGTATATGAATATTATGCTCATTCTGATCGCCATTCAGAGACGATCGAAATGAGCTATTATTCATCAAAATCGGAGACTTCAGCTACGAATATGGATGACCTTTAGTTTATGCAAAAAGAATAAAAATAATAATAATAATAAAGATATTATATATATATTAAAAAAAGAAATGTGACATCAGCAATGACATCAACCTGTTGATGTCACGTAAAAAAAAGGATCCATCGTAGAAGCTTCCCCTTCCTCCTCCATCTACTTTTTCCCCAAATACCCTTCTCCCTTCTTTTTTCCAACAAAACCCCAAATTCCTCTCCTCTAAACCTTGGCTGAAGCTGCTGCCAATACTCTTCTTCCCCTGGAGCTCCAGCCAAGTGGTGAAGCCGTGCAACTTGCTCTTCCTGCAACCGAAGCCTACTATTGAAGCAAATTCAGAGCAGCAGCAACCCCAGCATGCAAATTTTCTCTATCTTTAAGGGACAAAGAAGTACATCCAAAACCCCCTTTGCTGCCTCCATGCATAGTTTTCATTCTTCTTGAAACTCAAGCATGAAATTTTGGATAAAGGAGACATATTACGAGTTATATAGATATTAAGTAAATTACACAAGATCTCACCATCAATAATTATGCATTGAGCTGTTGTCATTTTTTTAAGTAAAAAATATATATAATAAAGATTTCTCTGTTATTGTATTCTGTCTTAAGCTGCTATTAGAATTATGTTAAAAAAATAAAA
Source organism: Ottelia alismoides (assembly GCA_037367405.1). NCBI lineage: Eukaryota > Viridiplantae > Streptophyta > Magnoliopsida > Alismatales > Hydrocharitaceae > Ottelia > Ottelia alismoides. The sequence goes on from JAZKJV010002782.1 coordinate 394,755, forward strand.
TGTTTTCTACTTCTGTATTTTGTCTTAAGCTGCTATTAGAATTAAGTTGTAAAAAAATAAAATTTTCTGTGCTTCTTAAGCTGCTATTAGAATTAAGTTAAAAAAATAAATAATAAAAATTTCTTTGCTTCTGTCTGTAAGCTGATGTTAGATTTAAGTTCCCGAAAAAATATAATAATAATAGGGGGGATTCTTTTCTAGAGGTTGGGATTTTGGCTCACGACAATGATATTTCATTCAGGGATTAGATGTATTGTTTGTTCATAGCTTTGTGTGAAGGGCATGACATGCAATTATAAGTTTAAATTTGATATATGATATTGTATGATATTTTAAATATATGTTAATCATGTTAGATAGTAATATTCATGGCCTTAAATTTCAACGAATTTCGACCGAAATTCGGTTTCATGGCAATACCGATATCGAAACTATGTATAATGTCAGTTTCCAGGATTTCGACCGAATTTCGGTCATTTTGGTCCATTTCGGTCCGTTTCGGTGAAAACTGTTCACAAATTTCTCGGATTTCGGGTGGAATTTCGGTTCATATTCGGTCCATTTCGACTGAAATTGTTCTAAGTCACCATATATCATGCATAGGCCACTTACTGATATTCATAGGCACTATTTGGCCACTAAATGAAATTTATAGGTCACTATTTCAACCACCATTGCAATATAGGCCACTATTCCAACCACCATTGTAATAAATAAGGCCATTAAGGGTCCTCTTTAAACCCAATAAATATAATGTATATATTCTCATTCCATCTCACAACTTCACAAGTCACAATTGACAACCCAACTTAAGCCTTGGAGAGCCACGTTTCCAAATTCCAAGCAAGGTAAGTATTTTACCATATTTTTTCATAACACATCTTTTTTTAACATACTTCGAGATGCCAAATATGTATTTTTTTCATCTTTGAATGCTAACTTCAGAGTTCAGAATCTTCATAGTTAGAATCTTTATATAACCATCTTGTTATCTTTTCCTAGGCCTACTTGACTGTAACTATTAGGTAGGGCCTTTCATATTAACAAACTTCAGAGTTCTTCTTTTCCTTGCATATATTTTCCAGGCTTTCCTAGGCCCTACATATGAATACATTACATTGCATCAATTTAACTCACAAGACACTAGAAGTTTATTCTTTTCTAGGACTCTCTTGTTACTTCTCTCTACTACAAGGAGTACGCGTGGTAGGTTGTTAACAACCTTCCAAGTCTTTGACAGTAACTATTTTTCTACTATTAGGTTGGTCGTAGGTTGTGCTTATGAATGCTACACAATTTCTTGGTGTTAATTGATTTGTGTGTGTCTCGTATAACATACATTTTGCGATCACAAGTCCTACTATGCATTTGTTTGGCATACATGTTAAAATATTCGTGTTTGTGTGCGTGTCTTATTTTATTTTTAAATAAAAGTATTATTATTCTTTTGAGAATTGACAAAAAAATGAACGCCAAAATTTAACTGTGTACTGAAATATGAAATTTCACTCTGGACGGTCATCAATATGATGACCGAAATCATTATTTTAAGGCATTGAACATTATAACATCTTATTATAAGCAAAAAACTTGTATTTATGTCTCTTTTATTGATTAAACAACATTAGAAATCTTAAAATTTGAAAAAAAATGAGTTTTCAAGTCATTTTCCCAATTTCCGGCCATTTCACCGTAATTCCACTGAAACTCCTTTTCTGGGCTTACCGAAACGAAACCAAAATCCGACATTTGAGGCCTTGGTAATATTCATGGTTGTGAATAAAAATGCAAGAAGAGATGCTTGATTTACTCCCATTCATGTCTCCATAATATGTATATATAGCAGAATAAGAAGAGCTAGACATCCAAAAATTTTAAATACATCCAAAAATGAGAATAGTTAGGGTAACATATCGTTTAAAAAAATATTAATAAAAAATATAAATATATACACTAGTCGAATCATTCAATTATCTTTGTCTTTAAGAACTGAACTCTGAATTAATTTATAGCTTAAGACTATTTGGTTTGACATGTTTATCTACTATTATAACATGAGCCCTTCCATATAATTTGAGTCTCAATAAATATATTCGATTTGTTGGTATTTCATATACGCCAATTAATATATAATTGAGCTTATCTTCTCCAAATGAGCACATGATCTCTTCCTGATTTGACCATTCTTCTAATAGGAAATTCATAAATTCGTAAATATATATATCAAATATAATTGAATTAATTTATGGATTTCTATGATTAGTAAGACTATCAAACTTGTCAATTAATCTTTTAGTATGAATCACTATTAACAAGTTGTTGACAAGATAATCAGATTTGTAAAGTTGACCACAGAAAGGATTGAGGACAAAATGAATAATCAAGAGTGTGAATGTGACGGTGAATGAGTATGAGAATCAATTCTCGGCGGTCATGATGACTCTTACACTTGAATGTGCGAGAGCACGGTGACCCTTAACTGGGCGGAAGATAGGAAAGCCTAGTTAGGACAGCGACCGCTTAATGCGCGGGTCTAAGATCCCAGTCCTTGTTATGGTTTTACACCTCGTTGAGATCCCGACTTTTGACCAGTTCCGTTGACCCTCTGCTTTAGGGTACCTAGTCTGGGGGTCCCTCGGTTTCAGTTTTCCATACGAGCTCGTTAGCCCGTACTAATCGGGCCGGTTTCTAGAGTGACTTTTCCTGAGAGTCTCTCTCATCCGTCTCAGTGGCGTAGTTTTGGAGTAGACTTATCCCCTCTACTGGACCGCACTTCCACTTAGAGGGCGAGGCAGAAGGGTTTCTTAAGAGACTTCCTCACCGCTAGAGTTTTGGTTACCATTCCGCCAATAGGTTTGGCGATGGCTATATCTGAACCCTATATGGCTACATATGAATCAGTTACAGTTGAAATTGAAGAAGTTACACCTGAACTTGGAATGAAGCACAATTGAGTTGGCTAGTGTTGAAGTCAATCACAATTAAGTTTGGTTAGAGTTAAAATCAGTCATAATTGACTTGACTATAGTTTAGATTGGTACTGCATCATCATTTATCATAATCATCAAACCTCGACTACTAATCAGATATTAGAATTACTACTCCAGTTAATAGATAAGTTAGTGGACGTGTTGGGAACTTAGTTAGGATGCATTACACTCCATCACATGCCTACGAAGACACCCCAATCCTAAGGTATTCCTCACGCCTTAGAGTCATAGTGTTAGGTCACACTCAGACAAAGACCACAGACTATCCACTAGACTTGAAGTTAAATAGAATCAAGAATCAGATCGGAACCTCATCATTCCCATTATCAAGATCCATAAACATGATTTCTAAATGAAAAAAAAACATTCACATATGGGTCATCTAATATAAGAAAATGCTATAACATATAGAAAGTTATTGGGTGATGGGAAATCATGGGGTATACAAACGAAGCAGCTTGAAAATAATTTACCACGCAAATAGCTGTAATTTTTTTTAAAATATCATTGCCTTTCTACTTACTTTCTTTTGAACACATTAAATTCTATTATTTTTTATATATGTTGTATTGTACCGATATTTATTGATGTCCTTTTGTTCCTTGCATGCTTGGCTGGCAAAAAGTATGCGTCGCAATAGTAGATTAATGACCCCGAGCATATACACATATACCATACGGTACAGTTGTAGTTTTTGTTTTATTTATGAGGTAAATGTTTTTTTCTCTTCTGTACATTTTTGAGATATATATATACAATGTCAGCTTAGTTTGTTACATGTTGTATGTGTATATATATGGAAATTAATGAAATGAAAATTTAGTGGCACGTCTTGTTGTAGTTCTGTGGTTGTTACATTAGATGTGAATGTCATATGCAAAGGTGAAAAGATTCCTCCCAAATTCATGTTGGCTAAATGTGATCTTTAGTGAATGTTATACCGCGAATGACGCTTAAACGGGTACCCGGGTCCGAGAGCGTCTCAAGCTTTTTCTTTTCTATTTCTCATTTTTGGCTGCATTGATTTTCCCATAACTTTCATCATGCAGATAAGCTCTCCAATCATGCAGTCAAGCGCACCTTTTTGGGATATTTCTAGAGCTCAACAAAGATACCTGTATTGAAATTCTATTAGTCGTCGCTTCTATATTACTGCTGCGGTCAGACTGCCACAATCTTTGGCAGTCTGCTATTTCACAGATCCTGTTTGTGGCATTCCCTTCACGTTCCCATCTACACTAAACACCTACCAAAGTATGTACTTTAAAGTTTTACCAAATCCAGATGTGCATATTCCTAACAACCTATTAGACATATCATCGGATTTTCAACTAGCATACATCTTCACAAAAGCACATTCCACAAAGTGGCATTCTTTTCTTATTTCCAAGCTGTAAATGATTGACGCATATAGGCTAACTTGGGGAAGGGGAGAGAGAGAGAGGGACCTTTGTATTCGTAATTTCTTTTTTTTCTTGATTCAAAAAAATATTTTTTCCTAAGTTATTTAAGTAATTTTCTCACTAGCCATAGACTCTTGCTCTTCTACATAAAGAGCCCAGTGTGTCATTATAAAAAGACATCCATTTCTCTCAAGAAGAAGAAAAAACATTTGAGAAACTAGATTTTGCCCATTACAAGGACTTAAAATGCTGCATTTCAAATTTCTACGTTTAAAAAATTGCAACCCAAAAAAACTGCCTTCAGAAGGAACTTCAAGGAAGCCTGCAAACTTTAATGAAGAATGGAACTTTCCAAAAGATTTGATCATGCTAATTTTCCTTTTTTTTCATGGAGAAATAGATATAGAATAAACTATAATAAATATTGCTTCAGAATTGAACTTTTTATTTAAAAGGATAGAAAGGTTTGCCTAAGATCAAAAAATGATGTAGGTTTTATAGTATGTAAAGAATGACAAGGAAGATTTTACAAAATATGCAAGTAGCAGACCTCAAGGCAACTCAAGCACATGCCTCTTTAAATTTGGTTAAAGAAACAACGGGTTGGACAAAGCGCCAAATAGCAGAGCGCTGACAGGAATTTTTGCATTTTTAATTCTTCTTCCATGAGACATTAAATAGACATTTTTTTAGATAAAATCCATATATTTCATTTTTTGAGACCAAGACAAAATCCACATATTTCATGACATGAAAATTTCTAGATATATTATTGCCTATTGAGTTTGAAATCAATCCAAATAACTAGGAATACGTTGTCATCTTCATATTGCAAAGTGAGCTTCCTAAGATCTTCATGCTCTAAATAATGAAGCCGTGACAAGAACAAAACCAAAACCACAATCACACTTTCTCACATTATATTTAGATCTAACCAAATTAAATAAGTCCCCCATTTTCTAAAAGAACTCGTAAGATGAAGGTGTTCCTCTGACTACCCAGGAGAGAGCGGACGATGACGGGTGCTCGGACAGCTAGACTGTTTCCAGAGGCTAACAAAACCTGTCAACGTTGTTGTGAGGAGATGGAGAGCACGTCATCATCTCCATTTCTCCTACTCTTTGTCGAGGCAGATTTGGGCGGAGCTTGTTATATCTCATATTGTGACACCAGTGATTTTTGGGAGCCTATCGGTGCTTCTGGAATCATCTCAAGGCCTGAGAAGACTCGTGCAACCTCTATCCTGTGGGCAATCTGGTTGGCGAAAAACAGGATAATTTCCCACCGGAGAGATTTTATGATGAAAATGTACATGAACATGACAAACTCCTACAAGGGTCTTGGTTATTGTAATTTTATGCTTAACTTGTGAATATAAGTTTTTGAATGTCCGCCTTTACATTTTGACCCATGTTTTCTGTTCGGAAAAAATTCTAAAAGTACAAACAGTATTGCTAAGTCTTTTTCCTAAGAAAAAAATCAGTCCAGGAAATAAAGGTTGTTCATTCGCATAAAACAAGAGGCAAATACTATATTATCATAACTCAGCCTTTCATGCTTTGATGATGTCAAAGAAACCTAGGGCTGGGGAGATCATCAAAGGTAAGCTAATAAGAAACTTATGTCAAAATCAAAAAATCAAAGTTCATGATTCACCCCCTCATCCAATTCCTAAAAAAAGGATTTGTGATTTCGAAGAAATCGAAGGAAAAAATATGTCTTACCAATTTAATCCAAAAAAGTGATCAATGAACATTTGCTTAAAACATTTCTAATGTACGGTTTTATGAGTTAAACATGCATGGATCCCTTGATTAGGTCCAGACGAAAATCCGATTTTTGTAATGTATCAAAGATTCTTCTCCTTGATCGTTACAATTACTAGTACTAGTATCGACATCCCGATCCTTATCAGTGTAAATTACCACCCGATTGGATTTTTTTCTACTTTTCCTTTGATCTTTGTGCTGTGTGCAAAATTGAAACAGTTCAGGGGTGATGCTACCTAGAAAATGTACAATGTAACTCTTCATTGATAGTGGTTCTCAAGAGTAGAACATTAAGAAGCCATGCTAACTCTTCACACCCTTGTTTAGGGGAATTCTGACCGAATGACCACTAACATCTAAGACCAAATGACCACTAACATCTAACACGCAGCCATTAGTGGTGTTAGTCAAAACAAATATCACTGAATTCTCCTAGTTTCAATTCAATTAACTATAAAGTTTTCAAATTCAAATCGTATTTAAAACAATATTTTACTACTTGAAATTCATAATTTATTTTTGTTTTCAAGTATTTTCTATTCATTTTATTTCAAATTCCAAAAATCATAAAAGTGATTGTGTATCTAAAACTTATTGGAGATAAATAATATTACAAAGTCTAAAAAATATATATTTATCTCAAAACTATTTGCATCCTTAAATCCATACAAGTTTAAAAACTAGCTAAAATGTCTAAGGTAAATAAGAACAATTAAAAACTAGAATCTTAAATAGCAAAAAAATAAGCAAAACAAACAAAATTAGTATATGGCCTATCTACAATTACAAGCATCTTCAATGACAGTCAACATTTATACTCTTAGTTTGACTAATCTTTATTTTTGTATATAAAATCGATATCTAACAAAAAGAATCACACTATAGCACAAGTTTTTTCATCAAGTCATAACAATGTAAAATAAGCATAAGGAGAACCTAACGAATAAAAAGAACTCGGGAGTTTTAGAGAAAAATCAATTAAAATAGCACAAGAATGAGTTGACCTCAACAAAAGATCATAAAAGAGAGAAAAATCTCCCTCCATTCCAGCTTTTAAAGTTACTGAATATGATCATTCCAACTCAAAATTACACCAATGACGATTATCGTGAAGGAAAGAATGAACTTACACCATAATGTGAGAGGAAAATGATAGAGATATGAAGCAATATTGTCGAGTCTTCATCCAAATATATGTGCATAAGAAACAAACCACGTCCCAAGTATTTGGGAACCTAACTCTGAAAATCTTCATCAAAACACATTCCTATATGTACAGCCATGGCATATGTTTTTTACTAACTTTTTTCTTGATTCGGAGAAGGCTAATGCTTCTATCCCATATGAGATATCGTGGAGAGTTTTAGAGAAGAGACATGTACATGTACATTATAAAGGATATGTATGATGGAGCTTCATCTTGTATAAGAATCTAGTCTAGGAAGTCGGACTATTTTGACATCAGCATTGGCATGCATCAAGGTTCAGCTTTGAGTCCATTCCTTTTTACTTTGATTATGGACGAGTTGATCAGTCACATTCAGGATGAGATATCTTGGTATAAGTTTTCCGTTGATGATATTGTGTTGATTGATGAGACTAAAGATGGAGTAATGAGAAGCTTGAGGTTTGGAGACATGTCTTAGAGACTTAAAGGATTTCGTATAAGTAGGGCTAAGACTGAATATATGGAGTGCACATTTGATGGAAGTAGTGGTGAAGGAATCGAGGTGAAGTTTGGTGAATATAACATTCAAAAGAATGATTCTTTTAGATACTTGGGATCTAATTTGCAACATGATGGGGAAATCGATGGAGGTGTTGCTAATAGAATAAATACAAGTTAGCTAAAGTGGAAAGAAGTTGTCCTATGTGATTAGAAAATTCCTTTGAAAATCAAAGGAAAGCTTTACAAAGCAACCGTGAGACCAGATATGCTATATGGATCTGAATATTGGTCTGTGAACCAAGGCCTTAAATGTCGGTTTCGGTCACCATTTCGGTATCGACCAAAACAGAATTTCGGTCATTTTTTGTACTAGGACCCCCATATTTCGGTCATTTCGGTCGAATTTCAATTTCGACTGGATATCGATATTCGACAGAAATTCGACCGAATTTCGCTGAAATTTGAGGCCATGCTGTGAACCATAGACACATGTAGAGAATGATTGTATCAACAATAAAAATGCTAAGATAGATGTGTGGTCATGTATGTAAAGATCGAATTCGGAATAATGCGGTCAGAAAGAAAATTGGTGTAGCTCTGGTAGAGGATAAGATCAAGGTTCAGGAAAGCGGTATGAGACATGCCATCAAATATTGAATAAACGGTATGCATGGGCATATGCGGGGTATATGCAATTCTACGTGGTTTTCTAATTTTTAATTTAAAAATAAATAAATATCTATGAATAACCTTACTAATGAATTTATTTATCTAAGTGGAGTTAAAGAAGATCTAAGAAAAACGGTTCATGTTAGATGGTTGAGTACATGCTTTTATTTGCCTAACATTTAATCACGAAAAAATTATTTAGCCATTAACTTCACATATTAGATGATTCATGATAACAAAACTTCATTACAAATACATGCACTACGTGAGCAAAACCTCTATCAGCATATATTAAAATATTTGATGATACATTGCATATACTCATGAAAACAATACATGAGATAAACATAAAATAATGCATATATAAAATGGTATAATGCATTGCAATTTTATACAAATGCATGTCATATTCTTACAATTGAATGGAGAAGAGACAGATCTACGGAATTAAGCACCTAAATGAGAGGATTGGAAAGTTGGAGATGTTGGAGCAATATGCGAGGCATGTGCAGGGCGCATATGTGGGGAGGACGCATAATGCACCGATTCATGAAATCAGTTCGGTCTGCATGTTGCATGGGCATATGCGGCCGCATATGCGATACGTAGGACCGATTTCATGAACACTGGATAAGATGAGAGAAAACTGCTTAAGATGGTTTAGCCATTCGCAAAGGAGGTCGGTTAATGTATCAGTTAGAAGATGCAAGTTTTTGAATGTTGAAACGGCTACGAGATGGAGAGGGAGGCCCAAGAAGTGTTGGAATAAGACTATCGAAGGGATCTTCTTTTTTTTTACTTAAGCCCGAAACTGATCCAAGATCGATCTAAATGGAGGTAAAGAATCAATGTAGTTGACCCTACTTGATGTGGGAAAAGGCTTTGTTGTTGTTGTATATGAATTCCGTAAGAAAAAAAATTTGCGAAGGGAAATCTTCAGTATCCATACTAGTTTACAGTCACGTGCAAGATTGCTAGGGTCAAAATTTCTTCTAGTAAACAAGGCTTTACAACTTTCTTAACGGGGAAAGGGCCATCTATCCAAACCGAATGTTGTATACTATTCAAGGGGCTTCTTGTCATACTCGGATACCTCCTCAAGGATAGAAACTCTAGAAGTTGTCGCTCGGATACCCTCCCATGCACCATCTATATTATTTTGGCAGTAGCTCTTAGCCAAACATTTTTGAGTAAACTATGGTGGCTTCTTCCTCATATGATATAGCTACTACACTAAAGTGTAATGCATGTCAGCTAGAAAAACACCGTTATAGTTCATTCCCCTCAGTAGAGAGTTGACAACCCTACGTAATTTTTGATCTTATATATATGAATAGCAGGGGTCCAAGTAGAATTCCATACCGATTGGGTTATCTTGTTTTGGTGGTTGATTTAACCAGCTTTTCTTGGGTTTTTTCTATTGAAGAATAGGTATATAATGTCTGTTTTGCTATTATTTAATTCAATAAAGACATAAAAACACAATAAAATGCCACCTTCAAGAAAGTTTAATCTAATATGCATGAGTTTTGTTCTTCTCGAAGAAGTTATTTTTATAGTTTTTTTTTTTTGAGGCTCGAGTTATTTTTATAGTTACATGGGGATTATTCACCAAACTTCACGTGAACATACCTCTTAAATAGAACGTCGCAAAACACAAAAACCATCATATTCTATTGCCCTTTGCTTCTGTTTGTCTCTAAATGCGTAAAGTGGATCATGCATTTGAATTTGATTACAAGTGCAATAGAGTAGGTAGTACAGCACATGGCAAACTAAGTTACCTCGTGATAGTTTAATTTCCTGCTATTCGCATTCTACAGCAGCCAAATAGGAACCTTTTCCTCTTGAAACCTTTTGCTTTTTATTTTTGAAAGGAAAAAGTGTGTTCATCAAGAAATGCGTGCCTAAAAGCTTCGTTCACAAGATTAATGTGTAGAGCCAAATAATATTATAACAACCAAGACCGATGAAAGGATTTGAATCTCCAAGCAACCCTTGTCTCTTCCAATCTTGGTTTTCTGGAATGATTTAATACTACTTTTCATTTACATGTTCTAAAAAGAAAATTCAATATTATTTTAACAGTTTAGGACCAAGGAATTGCAATGAATCAATGATCATGCTTGTATTTGTTAACAACAACAAAAGAAAAGCATTTTCCCACATTCAGTAGGGTCGGCTACATGGATTCTTTGCCTTCATTTAATTTATCTTGGGTCAATCTCGAGCATAGGTCCAGAAAACTAAGATCCATTTGTATAGTCTCATTCTAACACTTCTTAGGCCTTCCTCGCCCTCTCTTAGCCGGCTCAACATCCCAAAACCCGTATATCCTAACTAGTGCATCAGCCGACCTCCTTTGCAAATGGTCAAACCACCTTAAGCAGATTTCTCGCATCTTATACTCAATCGGAGCTACACCAACTTTCCTTCTTATTTGCATCATTCCGAATCTGATCTTTACATGTATTTGTGCGTCCACACATCCACCTTAGCATTTCATTTCTACTATTGCTATTCTCTGCATATGTCTATGGTTCACATGCCAACATTCCGATTCATAGAGTATAGCAGGTCTCACAACTGCTTTGTAAAACTTTCCTTTAATTTTCAAAGGAATTTTATCACAGAGAATAGTAGAGGTTCCTCTCCACTTTAGCTAGCCTACTTTTATTCAATTGGATTTGTTTTTGTATAAAATGTCTATCTCATGAAGGAACATCAGATGCAACATATGAGATTTGCACATCTGATAAGAAGTTGAACTTTCTAAGCTAATACTTGCGACGGAGGATAACTTTCTAAGCTAATATGGAGTGCACCTTTGATGGAAGCAATGGTGAAGAAATCGAGGTGAAGATTGGTGACGATAATATTCAGAAGAGAGATTCCTTTAGATATCTGGGATCTATTCTGCAACATGATGGGGAAATTGATGGAGATGTTACTAATAGAATAAATGTCGGCTGGCTAAAGTGGAGAGGAGTCTTTGCTGTTCTCTGTGATAAGAAAATTCCTTTAAAAATTAAAGGAAAGTTTTACAAAGCAGCCGTGAGACCTGCTATGCTTTATGGATCTAAATGTTGGCCTCTGAACCATAGACATGTGCAGAGAATGGTTGTAGTAGAAATGAAAATGCTAAGGTGGATGTGTGGACACACACGTAAAGATCATATTCGAAATGATGTAATCAGAAAGAAAGTTGGTGTAGCTCCGATCGAGGATAAGATGCGAGAAAATCACTTAAGATAGTTTGGACATTTTTTTTTTGAAATCAGAACGGTTCGGGGGAGACACATGGTGGTGTTCGCCCCAAATTTTATTAAAAACCAAGCGAGGGAGTGGAGAAGAGAGGTACAAAGTGATACAAACATCAGGGATCGAGAGGATCCCTGTCGATACCCCAGACCACAACCCAAACACCAACACGCGGCAACAGCATTACCGGAGCATCCAGTCACTCAGAAGTAAATCCACATGCGCTAAAACGTTCTCCCTGTAGAACCTTTGGCCCCTGAAAATCTTCGCGTTCCTAGCGAGCCACAACGCCCAGATGCAAGCGAGGGGGCGGAGCAACTCCCTCCTTGGCCGATCTGCACGAGAGCGCAAAGTGATCCAAAACGAGTCGGCCGAAGAAGCGTCCACCCAAGCCACATTGAGGCCCTCCCAAATGGTTGCAGAGCACGGACAACAGAAGAAAAGATGTTGCAAGGTCTCCAGATCGCCGGTACACAGCACACACTCCAAGGAACCAACCCCCGATAGAAACTTAGCACATCTATCGCGGGTCAATACCCTACCACGGCGCAAAAGCCACAGGAAAAAAGCCACCTTCTCCGGCAATTTTAAACTCCACAGCCACCCCAAATCATTACAAAGGGGGTTCCGATCAGAGATTGGTTGATGTGAGATCACCTTGAAGGCCCGCCTCGACGAGAAGGCGCCGTCACGCCAGACCCAGTGATCCCTGCCATTGGATGGCGATGGCGCATCCCTAAGCTGTTGCAGGAGGCTTAAGAAGTCATCAAAGCGCTTGTCGGAGAGGTTGGCCGCAAAGGAAGGGAACCAGTTGCCCCCGCCCCAAGCGGAAGCCACCGAAGCACCAGAGTCAGACGCCAATGCACAGAGACGAGGGAAGGAGTTACCGAGGTTGGCGTCCCCCGCCCATGCGTCGTGCCAAAAAAGAAACGAGTTGCCATCACCCAGAGCCGGCTTGAACAGATGAGAGAACCGCCTAGCCGCCGAGGCGATCCCCCTCCAAAAAGGCGTCCCAGAACGCGAAGCGTCGGCGTCCCGCAGCATGTCCACTCCGATGGAGAGAATATCACGCAGCATAGAGGGAAAGAAGCCGGAGGCGCTACCCCAAAGCTTGTTGACCCATTTAAGCATCAGCGCATCCTTGACCAGATCCAGGCTACGAATGCCGAGCCCACCATCGCACTTCCTTTTCGCCACATCCTCCCAGGCCACCAGATGGATGCCCCGCGACACGGAGCCCCTTCTTCCCCATAGAAATGTCCGCATAAGGCCCTCAAGCCTCCTCTTAATCCCCACCGGAATAGCCCAGTTTGACAAAAAATAGATTGGAATAGCTGCCAAAACCGACCTGATGAGCACAAGACGCCCACCCCTGGATAGCATCGCCGCACTCCACCCAGCAAGCCTTCTTTCTGCCTTTTCCATGACCCTCTTCCAATGGGACAATCTCGATCTTCTCGCGCCCAGCGGTAGACCCAGGTAATCGATCGGAAGAGCAGAAGGGGAGCACCCCAGAATCGCGCCATAAGCCGCCGCAGACCGATCATCCCAAGCGAAAGGGATCAACTTGGACTTGGAATGGTTGATTCGTAGCCCCGAGAGCTCGCTAAAGATGGCGAAAGTGACAGCCATCCCTCTGACCTCCTCCAGACCCCCCTCTATGAAGGCGATTATGTCGTCCGCATACTGGAGGGTTGGAGAGTTGTTGTAATTACACGAGAACCCCGATGAGAAGCCCCTCGTGATCACCCTATCCGCCATTCTCGGGAGCACATCAGCGGCAATGACGAAGAGCATGGGTGCCAGAGGGCACCCCTGCCGAACACCCCTCCTTGGCTGAAACCGGCTACCAACGATACGGCCATTCAACATGATTGATAAGGATGCCGTAGAAACGCATCGGCGCATCCAGGAGATCCAAATATTTGGGAAGCCGCGAGCACGCAGCACAGACCAGAGGAAGCTCCAGTCCAAGGAGTCATACGCCTTTGCGAAGTCCACCTTCCAAAGAAAGCCCTGCTTCCCCCGCCTCACCCAGCTGTCGACCATCTCAGAGGCAAGAGCCGACACATCCGAGATCGAACGGCCGGGGATGAAGGCCACCTGTATGGATGAGAACATCCAAAACCACCGCCAGCCTCCTCGCAAGCACTTTGGCAACAATCAAGTACAAAGCATTTGAGATAGCAATAGGGCGAAAGTCATCAATAGCAGTTGGAGATTGAGATTTCGGGATAAGAACGATGAGAGCCCTATTAATCCCATCGAAGCCCAAGTTCCCCGTAGAGAATTCCACTACAACCTCCCAAACCTCTTGTCCCACCACATCCCAAAAATCCTTGTAGAAAGCGATAGGGAAGCCATCGGGGCCCGGCGAGGCATCGACATTTAGATCCCACACAGCAGCCTTTATCTCATCGATGGAGAAGCCGCAAGTCAACCCCGCACATTGCGCGGAGGAAAGCTTAGGAACATCCTCCCCCAGCCAGCGCCAGCGCCGAGGCAAACGAACCGAAGAGAAGTCCCTGAAGTAGCCCGCCACCGCATTCCCAATCGCCTCGTCGCCCACCATCTCGCGCCCCCCAAACGACATCGAGCGAACCAAATTTGACCGCCTCATGTTTGAAGCCGCTCTGTGAAAGAAGGAGGAATTTGCGTCTCCTTCTTTGATCCACCTCAACTTCGCTCGCTGGCGCCATTCCGTCACCCTCTTCCTTTCCTCCTTCTCAACCGCAGCCACCGCCGCCGACCTGGAAGCCAGCTCGTCAGCACAGAGCTCCCTCAGCCCCTCCAAGGAGTCCAGCTCGGTGACGATAGCCTCCGCCTCCTTCCTCGCCGAAAGCCTAGCCTCCCGCGATCTTTTCTTGAACTGGGACAGGACGCCCCTCAGCCGCTCTAATTTCTTCCGAAACCTGACGACCGCCGATCGACCCTCGCAAGGTTCCGCCCAAGAAGAAGCCACCACCACGCGAAAATCATTCTCAAGCATCCAACATCTCTCGTATCTGAAGAACCCAGCCCGTGGGGAAGACATCTGGGACTCCCAGACGATCGGAGAGTGGTCAGAGAACGCGCGAGGACGCGAGAGGACCGTCGCCAAAGGGAAAAGATCCATGAGAGCCATCGACGCGAGAAACCTGTCAATGCACGATTTCGAAGAAGAGTTCCTCCAAGTGAACCTGACGTCCGTCGCCATTAAGTCTTGTAGAGCCAAGTCATTGACGAAGGCCTTGAACTCCGCCGAGCCCGGGTCCGATCCTCCCCTGTACCGGGGTCTATCCGACGAACGAAGCGTGACATTAAAGTCACCCCCGATAAGCCAAGGTAAACCCGCGTAGTCCACCGAGATGTTGCGAAGCTCATCCCATACCTCCTTCCTTCTCGCCGCATCGCAAGGGCCGTAGGCGCAAGAGAGAACCAAAGAGAGAGAGTCGTCCTTCCTGGAGAGCAGAACCGAGATGGAGTGGTTTCCCTTCACAGCAGAGACAAGGGAGAACCGAGAAGACTTCCAGGCGATAAGCAGACCGCCAGCACTCCCCGACGCAGGAAGAGCAGAGAACTGATCAAGATCCCCCGCCATGAGGGAGCGCCAAACATCATCGTTCAGAGAGGCCAACTTGGTTTCTTGTAGGAGGACAGCGTCGCACCCCCATTCCCTGAATCTGGAGCCCAGGGTATTTCTCTTAGCCGCATCCCCCATGCCCCGAACGTTCCAGGAGAGGACCTTCATTTAGTAACCTTGTTGAGACCCCCTGAAGGTACCACCCCCGCTGCTTCCGCCACCGCCTCTTCGAAGGACTGGCAGGTGTGGTGCTCCCTAGACCGTGAACGAGCGCTTCGCCTTCTTCTGTAACGTTTGCATGATCTCTTCGACGATTCGATGTCTGAAGCCATATCAACAAGGGACTCCGGCTCTTCCCCATGAGAGCCCCCCACCATTGCCGAAGCCCCGGCCTAAGGCGAGGAAGAATCCGGTTGCTGGTTGATAAACAAGGAACCTGAATGCAGGGCAGGGAGCAATGGAGAAGAAAGGAGCAGGGCGCCCGGGTCCGTCTGCAGAAGAGAGTCCAGAGAGGGCCCCGAACCCGAAAGCCCACCCGCCCGACCCGGAGCAAAGGATGGATCCGCCTTGGAAAGATGGATCAGGGCTGCATCAGCAACCCGAGTTACCGATTGACGCACAGTACCGAATGATGGAGAGGCGGCACGCCCAAGAATGGAAGCGCCAGGAGAGAAGATCCGAAAGGCAGAGCCTTGCGACCCCACCGAGAATGTCAAATCTCCACCGAAACTCGTGCACCTACCCTCCATATCACCCCAACCGCCTGCCACGTCCCCCCGCGTACTCCCGAGGGCGGCTACCATGCAACGATGCCATGCGGTGGGATGGGCTTCACGTACACCAGGGGGAGAGGGCCTTACGTAAACATCATAGCAAGGCGCACCCTCCAAAGACGCCCCCAGCTGCGGCGAGAACATCGATGCGAAACCCCACCGCGGTTGCAACTCCTCGGAAAACGGAACGACTCGGTTGTCGGCCTCCCCCCAAGAGCCCGCTGCTCCGGCAAGGAGGGAGGCGGCGGCGGCAGCACCACAGAGAGCTCGATTCTACAGAAGAACCTTCCCAAATTTAACACTTCGAAGAACACCTGCCCAACCGCCCGGTCGAGGAAGGCCTTGTTGCACTCCATAAGGATCTTCGTTGCCGCAGGATCATCTCCCGGTGCTAGGCCGTCGCTGGTAACGGCCAGTACCTCACCCCACCTTCGAAGAGGACGCCGAAGGCAATGAACGGATCTAGATAAGAAAGGGACCCCCCTGACCTCAGCCACACAAACCTCCAGGTCCGAGCAGGCACCGTCTGCAAAACGCAGATCCCTCCACACGATGCCTCCATGAGGTCCTGCTTGAATCAAACGAGAACGCTGGTCCCCAAGAAGGCCTCTAACGCCGCATCTTTTCGAACCCAGCAAGAACAGGTCTCCCGAGAAGCTCGTCCCCAGAAGCTCAACTAGACTGTTGTTCACCTCCTCCAAGGAGAAGCACCGATCGAGGAAGACCCCTACCAGCACCCGACCTTGGCGCGTGCTTCGCATCTCACCAGCCCCCCCTACCGAATGAGTTGCACCCCCCGCTCCCCCCGCCCCCTCCATCGATACGCTCCCAGCAGCACCCACCACCCTCCCAGCTTCGGGATTCTCCCTGGACGTGGAAGCAACCAGAGGGTGAAACACTTCTCTCCCGCAGCACCCACCACCCTCCGCCGAAGAGCGCGGACCCCTCCCCGCGACCACCTGCGCGAAAGATCTGCATGCAGCGCCCGAGGCAAAACCTTCTGCATGAGGCCCCCCCGAGCCAGAAGCAACCCCTCGTTGGGAATGACCACCGAGAGAGAACCCACCGACAGCCCCTCGAGATTGTGCACCACAACCCGCTTGCTTGTGCCCCAGGCCACCACAAGAAAAACAGCGAGGCCTCGCAGCACAGACCGAAGCCAAGTGACCCTTCACCCCACACCGCCAACATGTGCGACCAAGCTTCTTGTGAGAGACCGCCACCCAACCTGCATCCTTAAGAAGCTTCTCCTCCCCTTGAGCGGCCACGAACTGGGGGCTGATGTCCTGTGTGGACGACGCACAGCCCTTCCCCTTGTCCCTCTCGCTAGGAACAAAGTGCACGATCGCCTTCCCGGTCGCCCTCTGAGTCGCCTCTGAGTCGCCATCCAACTACTCATAGTTTGGACATTTGCAAAGAAGATCAGCTAATGCACCAGTTAGGAGATGCGAGTGTTTGGATGTTGAGCCGGCTAAGAGAGGGCGAGGACGGCCCAAGAAGTGTTGGAAAGAGACCATACGAAGGGATCTTAGTTTTGTGGATATAAGCCCGGGATTGACTCAAGATAGATCTGAATGGAGGCGAAGAATCCATGTAGTCGACCCTGCTTAATTGTGGGAAAAGACTTTGTTGTTGTTGTTGTTGTATTGTTTGGAGTATTTATGCTGCAAGGGCAGCTAAATGAATGAATTCTCTATTTCTAGAAAATATATGTTTGTCAATAAAAAACATTTTTATTTTGCAATGAACTCAACCCTGACCAGTTTTTACAGGTATTACTTGTATTTCTTTATAGGTAGCCTTTTACCTAGAGATGTGGGAATGGATTGAGGGATTACTAACAAAATCAATTTAGCCTCCCTTTGTAGTGATAAGCCAAGTGACACAAGTTTCTGATATCCAACAACCACCAAAATGACCACCCAATTTGTTCAAAAAGATCAGTGAGGAAAAGATATTGAAATTCACGGATGAAGATGGAGTAACAAAGCGTATGTGTTAGTGAGGATTTTTTTTAAATACACTAGTGAGGAAAAGATATTGAAATCAATGGATGAAGAGAGAGTAGCAAAACGTGTGTATTCAATAAGTACGTTCCGCCAAAGATGGGAAAATGTGAAAGAAGGGATTGGCCAACATGTTAGAATACTCAGATGATTATTCCATAGAGCCCTTGGGTCTCTTATATAGGGAGAGAGCCCTTGGGTAAATTACATGAGAGGTACATAAAGAAACTAAAATAATAAATAACACCACAGACTAATAACTATCTCTACACTCCCCCTCAAGATGGAGCATAGATATCTATCATGCTCAGCTTGGACGAACATCTCTGGAAAGGTCCTCTGAACAATGGCTTCGTGAATATGTCTGCTGTTTGGTCCTCTGAACTGACGTGGGACGTGGAGATGAAGCCCTTCTGAATCATGTCCCTAGTGAAATGACAATCCACCTCTATATGTTTTGTTCTCTCATGGAAGGCTGGATTATTGGCAATGAATAACGCTGCCTGATTGTCACATTGCAGGTTCATAGGCAAGGGAACTTCAACATTCAGATCTTCTAGAACTGCTTTAACCCACATCATTTCTGTGCTTGCCTGTGCCATGGCCCTGTACTCGGATTCGGCACTGGATCTTGCCACTACAGTCTGCTTCTTGCTTTTCCAGGAGACTAAAGAGCTTCCTACAAAGACAGCAAATCCAGAAGTAGACTTACGATCTCGTGGACATCCTGCATAATCCGCATCTGCGCAGGCTGAAATAGACAAATCTGTGGCTTTCTTGAACAGCAACCCTGTGCCTGGAGAAGACTTCAGATATCTCAATATCATGTACAATGCATCCATATGTACCTGCCTCGGCTGCTCCATAAATTGACTCACCCGGTTTACTGCAAGTGCAATATCCGGTCGAGTTATAGTGATGTATAAGAGCTTGCCCACCATTTCTCTGTACCTTCTCTTGTCCACCTCCTCAGTGTCCTCATCGTACAGCTTCATACTTGGGTCCATAGGTGTACTTGAAGGTCTGCATCCAGTCATTCCTGTCTCTACCAGCAAATCTGTGACATATTTCCTCTGATTCATCACCATTCCTTGTGCATTTCTTGCAAATTCTATCCCCATACCGTATTGTGCCTAGGTCCTTTGTAGTGAACTGGCTGCCCAACATAGACTTGGTCATCGCAACCCCTTGTGCATCATCTCCAGTAACCAGTATGTCATCAACATATACCATAACAACGATGGTACCTCTAGGGGTCTTCCGGACAAACAGTGAGTGATCCGCATTTGATCTTCTGAAACCCTGTCGTTCAATAAGCTGGGAGAGCTTCTGGAACCACGCACGAGGACTCTGCTTAAGGCCATAGATAGCCTTATGAAGTCTACACACCTTCTGTGACTCCCCCTCAGCAGCAAACCCGGGTGGCTGCTGCATGTAGACTTCCTCCTGTAGATCACCATACAAGAAAGCATTCTTAACATCAAGCTGGAATATGGGCCAGTCACGTACCACTGCAACCGATAGAAGAATGCGAAGGGTAGAATGTCTCGCCACCGGTGAAAAAGTGTCCAAGTAGTCTACCCCATATGTCTGTGTAAACCCCCGTGCGACAAGCCTGGCCTTGTATCTGTCAAGACGACCATCTGCATGATATTTGATCGTAAAGACCCACTTGCAGCTCACAACAGACGCACCTGGAGGAATAGGGACCAGAGACCAAGTCCCTCTGGATTGCAATGCACGCATCTCCTCTTCCATTGCTAAACGCCAGCATTCAGTCTTCATGGCATCCTGATATGTCCGTGGAATCTCAACGGATGATACAGCTGCGGCAAACTTCTGGAAATCCCCAGTGAGTCGATGAAAGGACACATGAGAGGCCAGGGGATATGAGGCACACTGTCTTCGCTGTTTCCTATGAGCAATGGGCCGGTCCAAGTCCTCCAAAACAGTGCTAACCGGTTGGTCATCCTCCTGTGGTAAAGGCTCCTGCACATGTGCATTATTTAACCCATTATTAATATCAGAACATACCTGAGGCGTGCTGGATGGTTGAGATGTAGTCTGAGCAGGGCTTGTGCGTCTCGTATAGAACTTAGTGAGAGGAACAACTGGCGGTGGTGGTGGTGGTGGTGGTGGCGGAGATGGTGGTGGTGGTGTTGATATTGATGATGGTGGAGTAGAGGACGGACCAAGGCTTGGAGGTGGTGGAACATAGATCTGGGAGTCTGATGATGTGGAGGAGACCAACCTGTCACCTGCAGGGGAGAAGTACATGACAGGTTCGAAAAAAGTAACATATGCACTCACATAGTACTTGTCATTGACAGGATCATAGCAACGGTACCCCTTCTGTGTCCTGGAGTAACCCACGAAAACGCACTTGATAGCCCTAGGGGATAGCTTATCAAGCCCCGGAGATAATCGGTGAACAAAAGCGACAGTGCCAAATACCCGAGGTGTCAGTGTAAATAAATCTCTGTCAGGAAAGAGAACAGAGATTGGAGACTTTTCCCCCAGAACAGTTGTAGGCATTCGATTGACCAGATAACATGCTGTAAGTATAGCATCACCCCAAAAGGATAATGGGGCACAACTCTGAATAAGTAAAGTGCGTGCAATGTCAAGAAAGTGTCGATGTTTTCGTTCGGCAACCCCATTTTGTTGAGAGGTGTAGGCACATGTGGTTTGGTGGACAATGCCTTTGGATGAAAGGAAGCTAGCAAGAGAGCGAGTGCAGAACTCCAAGGCATTGTCTGTACGCACATACTTAACAGTAGATGAAAAAACATTCTGAACTTCATTTATTAGATTTTGAAGAACATTTCCTGCTTCAGATTTATTTTTAAGAAGAAAGGTCCACGACACTCTGGAAAAATCATCAACTACAACTAGATAGAACCTGTGCCCCTGGTGATCCGGGACACGACTTGGACCCCAAATATCTATATGAAATAACTCAAACGGGGAGCTACTGCTCCGACTCTGACGACTGGGGAAGCTAGACCGATGGTGCTTCCCTAACTGACACGCTTCACACCGAAAAGAGGAACTCGGAGATATCTGAGGCAGGAGGTGACGCATCTTTTGCAGCGGTAGATGACCGAACCGAAGATGCCAGGTGTACAGAGAAACAGAGGCCTGGTTATGCAAGGAGACGCCAGCATAGGAGTTACGAACGAGACGATAAAGGCCGTTGTGTTCAGAACCACAGCCAATCACCCTGCCCGTCAGTATGTCCTGAAAAATAACAGACGATGGGTCAAAAATAGCACGACAGTGCAAATCACGTGTAATCTGACTGATAGATAAGAGGTTCATAGAGAATTCTGGAGCATGTAGCACATTCTGTAAGTGCATAGAAGGTAGTAAAGCTGTCTCCCCCTGACCAATGATAGGAGACTGAGTGCCATCGGCAATGAGTACAGAGCGACCTGGCTGAACAGCTCTGTAGGACCGCAAAATATCTTTCTCACGGCATAGATGATAGGTAGCTCCAGAGTCGACAATCCATCCTGTGAGATCATGACTATGAAGTGAGGCTGAAGAACTACCTGAGGCACTGGCTGAGGCTGATGTACTGGCTGATGCCGAAGCCGCAACATCTGAAACGTCTGCATCCTCTGATGAAGAAGATTGTGGCATAATATCCCGAAGTCGTGCCACCAATTCTTCGAACCTATGATCTGGAGTAGATGCGGGTGGACCCTGAACATGATCAGCTACTCGGGCAGAAGGAGGGAAACCATGCTTAGAATAGCATGTCTCCTCCGAATGACCAGTGCGGCGGCAGTACGAGCACGTAGAGCGTATGCGACCTCTGCGGCCACGTCCACCACTTCCCCTGCCATGAAACGGGGATGAACCACCACGTCCCCTGGAAACTGCCATTGCTGATGGAGTCGCGGTCGCTGTACTGGATGGAACGGGTACACGGCTGAGCCTTCTGTATACCTCTTCCATCGGTGGGATGGTGGCATCTGCTAGTATCTGTGCACGTGCTGCCTCGTACTCCGGATCAAGGGCAGCGAGTAGTACGCCAACCATAGTGGCATTGCGGAACGTCTTCTGCTGTTCCGGTGTGGCTGTAAGAGGAATAGTGCTATAGAGCTTCTCGAACATACCACGAAGCGACGTGTACAGGGAATGAAGAGGCTTCCCATTCTGCTTCGTGGTAAATATATCATGCTGCAACTGGAGCATCTTTGTCTCATTGCGGACCTGAGAGTACGTCATAGCCAAAATGTCCCACATCGCCTTAGCGGTGGGCTGGTGAAGAACATCATTCGCTATCTCTGTCGTGAGCGTACCTGAGAGCCAGACCTTGGCGTACGCATCATCTGCCTCCCATGAGGCATAGATCCCTGTCTTCTCCGGCGGTTCATCCTCGGTAAGAATATGCTTCTTACCACACGACTTCATGAGACTGAGGAACTGCATCGCCCACAGCTCGTAGTTCGTCCCGTCCATCTTGACGATTGGTGCCGAACCTTTGAAGGCACCTATGGCGGGCATATCTAGTTTCTGATCAGACATGATGCCAGAGAAGAGCGACTACTGATAACCAAGAATATACTGTCTACCGGAACCTTGTAGGATCCAAGTGCATAGGTAGACGATTATGCACTTGAATCACACATAACTCCGAGTCCTCGGAAGAACGCGGAACACCGGCAACAAGTAGAGGCGGTGGGAGCCTCTACCTTGCCAAAATAGCGACCGAGAGGAGTCGGTCAGGGGCTGGACAGCAGGTGCAGGGGGCCCGGCGTCGGTTGGGGAGGGCCCGGCGGGGTTGAAGATGCCCTACAGGGGCTGGCTGTGGCAAGGAAGCCCTAGATCGCGGGCGTAGGAGGCCCGATCAGGGGCTGGCGGCGGCGTGGAGGCCCGATGAAGGGCTGGCGGCGGCGTGAGATGCCCGAGAAGGGGCTGGCAGCGGCGTGGGATGCCCAAGGAGGGGCTGGCGGCGATGGAGAACCGACTGGGGATGTCGGCGGCGGCGGTGGGAGGGGTCCCGATGAGAGTAGGGACCCCGGCGAAACCCTAGAAGAGAGAGGGTGGGGAGGGGGGCGGCGGTGGTGGAAACCCTAGGTTAGGGTCATGGCTCTGATACCATGTTAGAATACTCAGATGATTATTCCATAGAGCCCTTGGGTCTCTTATATAGGGAGAGAGCCCTTGGGTAAATTACATGAGAGGTACATAAAGAAACTAAAATAATAAATAACACCACAGACTAATAACTATCTCTACACAACAGAATACAGAATCGGCAAGGAAACTCCAAGAAGTGGCACATTCACATTTGCCCTCATCTCTTCTGGAATAAAAAGAGATATTTAAAGATCTCATGTTCATTCGTCTTACAATGGTCAACAAATTTTCTAAGCATCCTGCAGCCTTAAATTGCAAAATTTAGATGAGAAATGCATGCAAGAAGTTGCTTTCGAATGCATTAAACTTACGTAAATATGGGAGCAAATCGAACAGAGACGGTACAAACCTGAATTGCCGATCTCTTGCCCAACCGGGACATCCAGAAACGATCCAATCATAAAAGCATTGTCCCCTGACGATTTGGCACCGGAATTATGAATCTTCTCGTCCCAGTGAATGTTAAGAGACTTCTCCTCCGTCTTAAGCTTCACGGGTGGTAATCTGGGGAGATCCTCCCTGTGATTTTCAACAGGCAGAGACAAATGAAAGCTCCCAACAACTTTCTGCTCGGAGCTCTCAGAAACCTTGCCAGAGAAGACAAAGTCGCTCTCGTCCTCCTCAAGCTGCTCCCTGGTCGACACCCCTACATCATTGCTCTCCGCCTTCTTCTTCCTGTCGGAACCTGACGCCACAGCATAGTTTGAAAAGGAAGAAGAAGAAGAAGGCTCCCCCTTGGAGTTGAGAGGGATGACATTCTTTACAGTGCAATCCTTCCACAGCTCCTCGCTCTTGGACCACAAGCTGTCGAGCTTGTTGTCCCTGGAGGTGGCAACATCAACATCCTCCTTGCCCGTTTCCGCGGCGGCATTCCTGCCGGTACCACCTCCACCCGAAGCGAAGCCCCAAGGGTAGAGATCAGCGGAGAAGCCGTTCTTAGCGTCGGAGCAGCTGCCGTTGCCGACGCTGCGTACCTCGATCTCCTTAACGACAAACTCGCGGGAGTGGGGACGGAGGCTCCAGCGGGCGTCGGCGTCGGGGTCGGGCTTCTCCTCGGGCGGGGGTTTCTGGAGCTCGCCACGGAGCGCGGCCTCCGCCCTGGTGAAGCGGTTTCGCCGGAGGAAGTCGAGGACAACGTCGACGGACTCCGCCATGGACCTGCGCGAGGGCAAATCGAAAGCTTGCTTTGGAAACCCTGGAAATCTGCGGATCGAAACCCTAGAATGGAGGAGGGTGGGGCTTACGAGTTTTGGATTCGGTCAAGAGGGGAGGGGGCATGTGAAGGGGGAACAGCGGTGGCAGAGGTGAGGAGGCATTGTTTGATTGGGGGCACTGCACTGGACCCTCTTCTCCTTCTCCTCCTCCTCCTCCTCCTCCTCCTCTCTCCGCCTCCTCCTCCTTCTCCGCCTGGTTCTTGATGCTCTTCCTGTTCGTCCTGGTGGTGTTCTTCGTTCGGACCAGAGAGAGGGGCTGGTGGTGTGGTGGGTGATGGGATCGCCTGCATCGGCTAAATTAAAAAATAATTTCTAAAATCCGAAAAACAGATAAATGGGGTTTTTGCTCCTTTTTTTAACTTTTTGGGTAACTTGGAGGAGGAGATATATTATTATTAGAAATGGACGATTTGTTTAAATTGGCTTTGATGTGGGTTAATTATTGGGAATGGGAGAGGGTTCCATGGTTTTTCTGGACGGATGTGTGGGAGAGAGGGGTGCTAGACATGTAATGTAATATTGTGATTTTATCCTCATCCGATATGGCACAAGGGATCAGGGATTATAAATTAGAGGATATGGATGAAATTATTCATGATATTGTAGGTTTTTTTATGCAATTGCTACATGGGTTTGACTATCGATTGCTGGGTATTAATGGGATTGACGTGGAGCGATTATCCTTGTAGAGATTATTGATGGTAAGAATGCATTTCCCCCAAGAAGGATTAGATTTCAAACACGATCTCCAAATTATCAATTTGCAAGAAAAAATAAGAGATGAGTGGTAAAACATGCTTATTTCGTTGGAAGGGGAGCAAATCATGGAGCAGAATATGACCCGTTACTCGAACAGAAACGTGGAGGGCATATTCGGATTTTGGAATTTGGAATCCAAAGAATTGCTGGTGACATTATCGAGAATTGTCGTCACGATGTAAATGCAATTTCCGCAATTGGGAAATGAGACCACAAGTTTCAAAAAGGGATATTTACACTCATAACTTTGAGTAGTTCCATAATTAGCACAGGTACCCACGATAGTCTCGAATTACATGAGGAATTCCGAATAGTTACTCCGTCTCACACACATAACCTTCTGTTAGTTTTAACTGTTAACTCCAACCACACCATTGAATTAATCTAACGTGACATCAATCCAATGGCTAAAATTAAATGAGAAGTAAAAAGAAAAAAAAAACCTCCACCTTCCTTCTCCAACAGCTCCCCCGTCCTTCTCTAGCAACATCGCCCCCCTCCGCCTCCGACCATCTCCCCTTCCTCCTCCAATACCCCCACCCTCCGCCAACCACCTCCCCCTCCCCTTCTTTCGCCGCAAGTGGCTCTCAACCTTTTGGACGCCTTGACATGATCGAATCCATCGCCAAAAATAAAACAGAGGTTTTTCTTGCAGGCACCTGGATCAAGATGCGACAGGCAGTGGGTTGGTTTTGGGGGTGGGGGGGCTTTGACGAGGAGGGTGGTGGTCGAATGGGCAGTCGGTGGTGGGGCTTCGACGAGGAGGGTGGATGTCGGGGGGAGGGTTGCTTTGACGAGTGAGGAGGAGGCAGTCGGGGGGCCCTGCAAGCGGGGTGGAAGGGAGGCGACGGGGGGGAGGGGTGCTTTAACGAGGGAGGAGGAGGCGGTCGGGGGGCCATGTAGGCGGGGAGGAAAGGAGGCGAGTGGGGGACCTGTTGCATATCGCACTCAAATCCTGCTCAACCTCGTCGCTCCTCTGCCGCAGGTTGTGGTTGTTGCTCTGCTCCCTTCACGAGTGTATGCATCCCCTGTTTTTGCTCTTTTTCCCCTTTTTCATGCATATTATATTGATCATCGCACTCCATCTTTGTTTGATTCCTTTTTCTTCATACTTACATCCGATTACTCTCACTCGGGTTCCAGAGTTCTGGTTCACCCCCATGTTGGGATACTTTTGGCTCAATTTCTGATCTTGGATGTTTCTGACGAGGGAGGAGGAGGCGGTCGGGGGACCATGCAGGTGGGGTGGAAGGGAGGCGAAGGGGGTTGTTGCTTTGACGAGGGCAAAGTAGGTGGTCGGGGGGTGAAAAGGAGGCGTCAAGCGGGTCGGAGGGAGGTGACCCGGGGGGTCTCTTTGACGAGGGAGGTTGCAAGTGCGATGGGGAGGCAACCGGGGGGTCTTTCACGAGGAGGGGGTTCGCGGGGGTGTTGCCTGGTGGGGGCCGGGAGGTCGGGGAAGGGGATGTTAGCCTTCCGGTGGGAAGACGGCGACGGGGGGATGGGGGTTGCCTTGGAGGAGGAGGTTGGGGGAGAAATGGGAGGGGCTATTCGTAAAAAAAAAAGAGGAATTTGGGGGTAAAATATAAAATTCTTGACGGATATCGTCATAGTTAACAGGAAATTGGAGGGAAGTTAACACAGGGGTATGAGTGTAAGAGTTAAACATTATTCGGAGTTTCTCATGTAACTCGTGACTATTGTGGGTACCTAGGGTAATTATGGAACTATTCAGGGTTATGGGTGTAGATATCCCTTTCAAAAAATACGAAGAGGTGCGTTTCTGCAAAGTTTGCTGTTGAGCTCGTAACGGATATTATTGCGCACATCGAGAAGCTATTGGCTTTCGGTAAAAGATTGGGTTTGTCGTTTTCTTGAGTCTGGTTTGACGAGTCACGAGCATACATTTGGACTCAACCCAAAATCACAAACTAACTAATAATTGATGAGGAGACTCAGCTTGGCCTCATACCCAAATATACATGAATACTTACTTACCATTTCTAATTATATGTGCATTCCTATGATATTGGCTTTCTTCGGGGCGGAACTAGTATATGTTATGGAGGAGCCATGACACTTTCTTGATTATTATATGTCACTTGTACAGTGTATTAAGTTTTCAATATGACCCCTCTTTAATTATACAATAAATAGTATTGTTAAAGAAAAATTAGTAAGTTATTTAATGATCAAGTAGTAGAGTAATATGATTAATATTTTTAAGATTTGGGTTCGAAACTCTCCTCCCTCGATTTTGATTTCTTTTATATAGTTTATCCAATCACTTCCGAAGTATCAAAATTATTAGTATTATTTGATATAAAATTGTATTCAAGTTCATTTATCTCTACAATTGTTTCTAGCACTCCTTGTAAAAAT
Source organism: Ottelia alismoides (assembly GCA_037367405.1). Lineage (NCBI taxonomy): Eukaryota > Viridiplantae > Streptophyta > Magnoliopsida > Alismatales > Hydrocharitaceae > Ottelia > Ottelia alismoides. The sequence continues at coordinate 422,360 of JAZKJV010002782.1, forward strand.
AAATTATATTATTTTCTTTTAACCATGAACTTTTTTGTTTCAAAATTTCACTTGATAATTTAGCCTTTTGGGGACGGATTTAGAGAGATAAATTATTTGATTATCAAATTTTAAAAGTCACCACTAAAAAAATAAGTATTTGAAAATCTAACCTTAATAATAGATTTAAATTATAAGTTTGTCAAAATTGAAAAAAATGTTCACTTTAAAAATATTAACTCCATTTAAAAATATCATTTAAAAATATAATGATTTTTCTATTTTTGAGCATACATAATAGTTCTGTACTTTTGTTAGTGATTATGGGGGGAGGGGGTGAACCCTGATCTTAAGAGCAGGAACTCATTGCACTAGACCATAAGTTGGCTTTAATAGTTGTATACTTGGCCCCTCATTGATAAAATTCATGGTTCCGCCCCCGTGATTTGCTTATGTGCATGCTCTTCTTTTGTTTGATTTGTGATTATATATATATAGGGAAAAGGGAGTATGCTCCCTGGTTGTAGCCAACTTACATGCTCCCACCCATTTTCCCTATATTTTTTTATTTTTCTGAAATGAAACTTATTGGAATTTAGATCACATATATCACTATGGTGTCATTAAAAATTCAACTTAATTCGAGACTTTTATCCCCTCCATCAAGACTGTCAAATTTTAACGGTCTCATAATTGTTGAAATTGACCTCCTTCAGATGGAGGGCATATGAGTCTCTGTTTCTGACGAAATTGGAATGACATGTTAGGGAAATGTAGTGATGAATATACATATTTTTTATTTTAAAAAAAATAACAAATAGAGAAAAAATAGGGGTGTGTGCAGGTAACTCCCTACACCCGGCCTAATTTTTCATTATTTTTTGATTTTTTTGAAATGAAACCTTGAGGGATTTAGATCACCATGTGTCACCATGTTGTCATTCCAAATTCAACTTAATTCGAGACTTCTATCATCCCCATCAAGACTACCAAATTTTAACGGTCTCAGAATTGCTGAAATTGACCCTATCTAGATGAACATATTAGGAATTTTTGTTTTGCATGAAACTTGAAACACATATTCCCTTAACATATTAAGTAAATCCCCCAGACTTTTATTTCAAAAAATAAAAAAATAAAAAAATAGCCAAAAATGGGGTAGGTGCATGGAGTTTCCTACACCCCAGGGTGCAGGCTTCCTGCCCCATATATATATATATATATATATATATATATATATATATATATATATATATATATATATATATATATATATATAAAGACAATAGTGAATCTCCTTGGGTCTTATCATACAACCAAAGTACGGGGAAAATGTTATGTTATGTTCGATGATGCTCGAAGGAATTTTGGAAAAAATAGATAAAATGATCAAACGTGTACTTTTGTGTAATCGATTGTTCCCTAAATCGATTGCTTGTAGGAAGAGAACCGCTTTATTTTTTGGCATTAACACGCGAATCTTCATATGACATGAACCCATACTATGCGTAAAAATGGTAATTGCAGGGAGTCTCATAGTAGACACGGAGAACTTCGAGATAACTATATAACCACTGTTAATATGGATTTTGGGACAATTGATCCAGCCAACTATATAAGAAAAAACAACATGCTCAAATTTTAAGTTGAACCCAGATCCAATAATTTATATACTTAGAAATGAAGCCAATGCACCGCGTTAATTTTTCCCCTTATTTTATGAGAAAATGAGCAAAACCATGGTCTATTTTTAACGAAGTTTGATAACAATTGCATGATTAAGGTTAATTAGATTGGGTAATTGGATCTTGTCAAGGTCGTTCGTCAACTGTAAATGTGAGGTCTTCGTTAATTATTGTCCAATTGATAATTGATTATATATTCTGTTTTAACGAATGACCTTTAATGAAAATACCTACTAAAATGACCATTCAAGACTTTTGCCATAGTCGAAATTCATGCATCAAACGCAAGCTACAAAAAGATAGCGATAAGGTGGGCCAAACGCGCAGTCACGGAAACCCAAAGGAGGGCAGGATTATAGAATGAAAGAAGAGAATCACAAAAGATTTTATCTATGACAAACCAATGTGACATCACATCACATCACGTTTATCACATCACGTTTCTCATTCCTGGTTTATCCATATCCATTGGAATTCTATCAGAAATCAATATGACATCACATCATGTTTCTCATTCCAACCCTCTCCAACCCTCGTAACTTTCAAAATAGCTACTATGTACATGAGATTACTCCAACCCAGTTCAACCAAATTACCAACACAGGTCCCGAGTGGGGAGAGTTTACCAAGACCAACGATAAGAAACATTTTTACGAAATGTAATTACACGAGGTGCTATCATATGGGTTTTATCAATATTTCCACGTGTTTAGTAAGAAGAACTTTGAGTTGAAAGAGAGAAAAAAAAAGCATTGCATAAGGGGAGACAAAAATAATAATGAATGTGATTCATTGCCATACATTTTCAAACCCTATGCAATTTCTTGAAAAATATAGATATGTCGAGTGGATAGTATAGCCGCCCAGTTAAAGTCAAAAATCACTTGTACATTTACTTGAAGATTAATGAGTAGCTAGAAACTTGCATGATAAAGGGAAAATATAATTAAGCCAAGACATGGGTTGCTTACGAAATCAAGTTTCTTGTGTAGTGCCTTGGAGCTAAAATTATTGTAAATTTAAAAAGATCATGAGTGTGGAGTAATTAATTAAAATGTTTTTTTATTAAAAAACAATATTGTCATAAGAAATTTTTACACACATATCCTTGTATACTTCCACAATTACACATGGATCCCTCCAAAATTGTGAATTACACCAACACCTTTAAATAGTGGCTAGTCATTACATGGCATACCCCAATGTTGACTTTTCATTTATTCGTTTCCATTATCTTTGATGATTTTCGTTAAAAAACAAACAAATTTAAATGTCAATCGTATTTGTGAATCATGCTCTTCTTTTCTCCCACTTACCCACCCATGTAGATACATTGTAAAGTTCTAGAATCAACTTCCTTGGATCTTATTTCATAGGGTTATTATAGATCGGACTAACAAGAGAAATCTAACAAAACTTGTTTCGTATCAATCTGTGGTCATTACAAATTGTATTGGATTTTTGAAGTAAGGGAGGCTGACATCGGTTAAGTCGGTCATTAACCCTAAATAATAGTCATTAGTACTAACTAATTATGATTAAGAAAACTAATTATGATTAAAATTCTAATCAGAATTAACTAACATTATCATGGATTAGTAAAAACTAATCATAGTTTAAGAATGATTAATTGCGATTGCACTACTTAAGCATCGTTAGCAAAATCATCAGCCTCGTGATCGACAAGGGCAAAACCATATGCTGGATATGACTGCGCAATGAGCGGGATGATATGTAAATAGGGTGGAGGCATGTTAGAAAACCCTCATCCCTTCATTCTCTACCGATACATTCCATACTCCCCTTAAGGATGAGCATTGGATTGGGCCCGGCCCGGCCCAATTTGGAGTCCGGCCAAAAAACTCAACCCAACCCAATCCAAGCTCAAAATGAACATTGGATTGGGCTTGGGCCAAAATTGTGGATCCAAAAATATTTTGAGCAGGGTTTGGGCTTGGCTCAGCCCAGTCGCCTCACCTGAGAGCCCGGCTCGATTGAAGGTCCAGTTTAAGGCCCATTAGCCAATCTAAACAAGGCCCAAGCACCCCCAAGTCAAGCCTCAGACATGATGTTTCCAATGGAATGCCCCCCTCCCTCCAATCCCCACACCCTCTTCTAAAGAACGAAATCCTAGGGGCTTGTTTGGTTGCCAGGTTACCCTGGGGTAACATGGCATACTCCATGCTTTATCCATACATTCCTGGGTTGGAATTAGTTGTATGGACCACATAATTTCTTCGTTATAATATTTTTAACCAGATTCAAATAAAAAATTAACATAAAAATATATTATAATCATTAAAAAATTTAATATCACACATAATCAATGTCACATCACAATTATCATTCCAACCCTTCTAACCACCCAAACAACTACTATTCACATGAGGTTACACCAACACAGTTACCAAACATGCCCTAGGTTCGTACGAGTCCCTAGCAGTTATCGTGCGGCCGTGCCCAGGGACGGAGGGAGTGGGGGCGGGAGGAAGCCAAGCCTCCCCGTTCCTCCACAATTTCCCTTCCAAAATTTAGGGATAAAGGGGATTGGCGCCCCCATGCCTCCCCATTTTTAGTGGGTAACCAGATTTCCCCCTCTCCCTCCAACATTATCTTAACAAATTAAAAAAAATCAAAAAATCTTGACTAAATCTCATCGTGATTGAAGTAACGACTGCGACTTCGTGTTCTTTTTTAACTTATTTCTATAGATACAAATCTATATTATTGAGGCCCGCCTAATATCTCTCCTTTTCAATTTCAATTTTTAAAATTCTAGAACTACATTTATACAATCTTGGCATCTTCTCCTTTTTGGGTTCAACAACGTGAACGAGCCAGATTCTGGCACTTTCCTGCACCACAAGGCTCGCACCTCTTACGCAACCGCTCCAATACCATCCCGACCTCCATTATATTGATTTGATTTAACCTTCCTTCATTGTTCATTAGTAGTGTGCAGGTATCAATATCAACGAATATATTTTTAGTTTATTATTCTTTTTCTATTGATCTAATGATAGAAGTATGGTGTATGACAAATAATTCATAATCAGTAATTACTCAACATATTTGGAAGTTGCATATTAAACTTGGTTATGGGAATGATAATGAATGTCCGACTAATAAGGATGCAAATGGATAAGGATACATCCATATATGTTCCTCCATTGTATCTGTTTTATTACAGATTTTTACATCCATATCTATATCTGTTTTAAATTGAATACGGATAAGGATATCACTTTGAAATTCAGAAACATTTGTATTTGTATCAGAATATCCATTTTCATATATATATATATAATTGTAAATTTATTTTTAACCATGGATAACATAATATCAGGGTTCTATGACTTGCGGCCTTCTTAAATTTTGCAATACCAGATATGTTGTTCCTTTTTTGTAATATCATTTCTTGCACTATATTTTTACAAAATTCACAATCCTGTCCTTTCGTCAAGGTTAACTAGGGGCATAACTGATATTACAAAATGGTAGAATTGGGGATTTTTCATGAATACAGGGGCATAACTGATATTAAAAAAGAAAGGATATAACTGATATTATAGAATTTAAGATGAGCACAAGTGATAAAAAATCCTTAATTTTATACCTTCTTTCACCATATTTGATTTAACTATTATAATATGAGCGCATTTAGTATATTTACATCATCTGTATTTCCATATAATGCTTGTTTATTTAAGCTAATATATAAAGTATTCGTATGCAATTAATACATGTTTTCAGATATGTATCCATTTTTAAGGACTCGGTAACATAGTTGTCATATTCGTCAATGTCTGTATCTGCATCTGTATTCGTTAGTATCTGTATGAAAAAAATTTATCCATGTCTCACTTCAACAAAGTAAGTTTATTGGTGATTTTATTACTCTAGTTTTCTTTTCATATAATTCAAAAATATTGTGATATGTTCAAAAAAATATGTAATATTTTTAGAGATGGTATGATATGAAGTCAAATTAATTTTTGTGACTAAGTAAAAATTTTTCTCTCTCTATACGCACACATAATCTTCCTATTCTATTTGGCCCCTCCAAATCGACAATCCTAGCTTCATCCATGGCAGTGCCCACTACCCACCAGCCACCTGAGAGCTGACGAGTGTCGCGGGTGCTGCCCCTGATCTTCTTCGTTGTCCCAACCAACAACAGCCCTCTTCTCGGCCTGCGCTAGCCCACTTCGGCTTGTGGCCAGCCCTTAACCGGCGACTCTCGCAACCAGCAACCGTCCAAGCACCAACCATCTCCACCATCTTGTCGCTAGGCTTTCAGGCACCGCCTCTCTCAACCAGCAATTATCCAGCCCTCTTTTACACCGTCTCGTCGTTGCTGGTGCGTGGTCATACATGTTCATCTCCTCTTTATTTCTTACAGCAGGAACTTTGCAAAGGTAATCATCTCCTCTAAGTCCTCTTTGTATCTCACATGCTTTGCGGAACTAAGATTATACATACATTACAATCACTATTTGCATAACAAATTTTTTTTGCAAGTATTCATGCTCCAGCATCTAGTCAAAAGTGTAGATTACTTTCTAAACATATTGACCTCTATATTGCATTTTTCCATAGTAGCATTTCGTTGTAATTTGATTACATAGGAAAGAGATATAGGGAATCAATTGACACTAGATACATCCCTGAAATGAAGTGTGATCATGCCACAAAAAAGGAACAATTTGAGTGAGATCTACATACACGAGTACTAGAAACTGTTGATTTCCATTCAATTTTAATGTCAAGCCAATGGATTTTATTCAACAATCATTAAATGGAAATGATAAGTAATGAACTTATTAGATTTTTTATGTATTAGATTTCATTGAAATGCACTTCAATATGCAGTTTCAGATAATTTTACAATTTGTTGTGCCATTAAGATGGCAAAGCCAGTGCATGGAATGTACTTGAGTGGTCAAAACCTCCATGCGAATGCTCTTAAACAAACAAAATGGCTAGTTAATATAGTTGTATATATGGGCCAGTCTGACCAAGCTCGACCTAATTTTTTTGGACCAGGTCCTGGCTTGGGTCCTCCAAAAAAATTAGTGGGCATGGGCTATAGGGTCTGGCCTAAGCCCGACCCATGTTGATTCCTGCTCCCCTCTCCCTCCGTCAGGGATAAAGGTTGACGGGCTGAGAGAAGGAGACAGAACATGTGATGAAACACAAGCGAAGCATTGTCGGGAAGAGGAGGAGGAAGGGAAAGGTGGTAATCCTCTCTCAATCGGCTTCTGATAGGAGGTAATTAAGCATATCCAGCTTGACCAAGATTTTCAAGTTCTTTTCCTTTGATATATTAGTAATAGCATGTAAGGTAAAAGCTTGAGCATAACAGTACTTGGGTGAGGGCAGTTCTTCCGTCGGTGAACATGCAATCCTTCCCATGATTCACTCATCCATGTTATGAAATATGCCGATTATTCATCATGCACTAATAATGGTGTTAATATGTAAATGTAGAAATATAAATAATGCCCTATTTGAGTGGAAGCGGTCCTATCGATGAGTATGTGATTCTTTATATGCTTCACCCACCCATGACATGAGATGCATCGGTTCTTCACTGTTTACTCTTTTTCATTCACCTTTCTAAATTCCTGTTGTTTTTTCCTTTGAAAATTGCTTCTATAGAAGGAAACTTTATCAAAATTTTCTGAAATATCATCTGATATAAGGAAAAACACTGTCAAAATTTTCTTTGAAATATCACCTAATATAAGGGAAAACTCTACCAGCATTTCGAGAGATTTTATATTCATGTTTTTCGCATTCTTCACATTCTCCATTTTTTCTTCACGTTCTTGGTTAAGAAATAGATTTAATCATTTCAAGAATGGTTAATCATCTCAAATATGTGAATACTTGCATGATCGGAGCACTACTAGAGGGGGGTGAATAATGGTTATAAAATTTATGTTAGTTAAAATATTTATCCAAATTTAAACACTTAATCAAAAAAGATCAAACTAGGTAGACAGTCACATGCATGAGGATTTTAAGGTAGAAACCTTATTGGATAAAAATCACGGCCTAAATATGTGACTTAGAACCCCAATTAACATCACCAGTCAAGTGCTTCACTATATGAGTTGTTTAACGTGGATAACTCAATTGCTTACAAGATTCTTGGATAGGACACCGAAATACATTACAACCTTGGATCAAACATCGAAGTCCATACTTTACGTCAAACATTAAAGACTTCGTATGCGGATCAGACACCAAGGCACTATCGAGGATGAATTAGGCGCCAAAGTCCTTGAATCTTATTGGATAAACAGCAAGGAAGAGTCATGTTGTGGATCAGACACCGCGGACTGATGGCCTTCCAGACCGAATACTAGAGAGCATGCATAGCTTAGATCGAACACCAGAACTACATGTAAAAGTGGTTATCTAGATAATATGATAGATAAAATTTATATTCTTTTTAAGATGTCAACCAGTAGATATAAATACGAGTAAGGAATTTGCAATACCTCGCGTGTGATTATGAAATAATATAATCAGAAAAATATAACCAGTATTGTTGTCGTCTATAGAAAAACTTCTTTGACTAATCATAGAGAAATTGTAAGCTTGAGGCGATTATGGCTTACTTGAGAGCTTGAGCAAATAAACCAAACTAAGCTTTGCTATCAGAACATACAGAATTTCGTACTAAATGTAACGAATCAATACAGGAATATAGAGAGAGAAAGTAGAGAGCTTGGCACTGTGCTCTAGATGCACTGGGATGGATTGGAATGTGTGCTTTTAATTGTAGTCTGGAGGTTTATTTATAGTGCTCAAAGATGTCCATTCAAAAATATAGTCATCCGTCTAAGAATGGAAATGAATCAACAAGACATTATCGTGTTGATTGATTAGAAGTCCATGTTGATCGATTAAAATAGAGTCGATCGATTAGTTGAGTTTGGTTCATATATTCAAGAGAACCTACTATTATATATCCATTGAATTTGAATTTGATATGTCAGGAGGTTGATCTATAAGGACTTGATCGATCAGGACATGATCAAAGTTGATCAGTGAGGCAGTGGTCAATCAATAGTGAAGCGTGAATCGATCAGATGCTAAAGGTTGATCGATCATATCAATATAACCATTTGTTGCTTAACATCTGTGTCAACACAAGGCGATGTGATTCCTGTAAAAATCATTATATTAGAACTTAAAGAGACACATGGCATATTAAACAAGACTTGTATTATTCTCCTTGAACTTGTGCCGAAGTCAAGAGACTTCGACGATATTCTATATTTCAAATCCATTAACAATCTAACATACAAAAGAAGGAATGGAATATTGAGCTCTGAAATCATCTATGATGCATCGTCCCGTGATTACTGAGATCGAAGGGACAAGATTCTCAAACCTATGGAATACGTCTCTGATCTCTTATACTCGGCAAATCGACTCATGTACACTAGATTAGCATTTGAAATATATGATACCAAGAGAAATAACATGGAATAGTAGAAATTGCATCTATTACCATCAATCAAATTCATCAAGTCCATGTCCGTGATCGAGATAAACATATATAAATACAGAATGCATAATAAATGCTCTAAAAGTACCTTACTATATTGTCTCTCAAAGGAAATGGAAAAGTATGGGAAAACAAATAAAATCTCAAAAGTTATATGCATCTTGTTTGGTGCATATACATTGACGAATTCGAAATTACCCTCGCTAGTTACGTGGAATTAACGATTAAAAAGGATGGTGTAGGCGGGCAAACATGATTTATCAAAATGACCACTTAATTAACTTGTTCAATTAAAGCGAGCAGTCCATTTATATTTTACTTGGGCAATCCCAAAGTCAAACTCAGAGAGGCAGTTGTCTCCTTCGGTTGGTTAATATGAGATATAGAACTTAGGTTTTCATAGAAACATTTTTTTATTTTAAATGCAATTAAAAATGACATGCAAATTCAAGCAAGTTTAAGGGTTAAATGCAAATTTCAATCAAAGCAAGTCCAAAAAGCCTTAAAACTTGGCCAGAAGGTGAAATATGATGAAATTAATGCTCTGCATTTTTTTTTGAATTTTCCAGATATACATTGAATTAATTACGATTTAAATATGCATGTAGAGTGACTTTTCGTAAATTAATTTTAATAAATAGAAGACCAATTTATTTTTCATAAATAAAATTATCCTAAATAAGTCTATTTGAGAGGAATCCAAGAAAAATTAAAAGATTTCAAAGATAATGGATCTATGGCCTATTAAAAATAAATTACTCAAATTACAAATTATTTTATTGTGACCCCGATATACGTGTAAATATGATGAATTTTGGGCACATTATAAAATACACTAAAATCCACCTAGTAAGAATTTTTGTGGATTTTCTTGACAACGATTAACTTAATATTAATTCCAGATCACGTAATGGGCATTTTATGTAATTATCCACGAAAATAATTATATTAAATCAATCATAATCCATAAAAATTCAACCAAGCATCCACAAGATAGAGAATACATTGTTCTACAAAATGCTATTTTTGAAATGATAAAATGAATGCAAAATGATGTTCAAAACAAGACACGAAGTGCGGGTTCTAAGTGCAATGCAGAAGGAAAATAAAATAAAAAGAAATAGTTGATGAAGGCCTAATTGCATTTACCCATAATCATGAGCCTTCTGTGTAGATTCTCCCACTGGCGCTTGCCGCACAGGTGATATCCAGGCGGGGGTCTCTTTTGAAGTTTTATGAATTTGAATGAGTAGTTCTACAATATGTCCAAAAGGAGCTCCCCCGCAGGCGATGCTGACGTCAGATGGTGGGGACTTCTTTGGCACCTGTTGGAACACAGGAGGGGGTCGACGCAATATTTCCTCCACCCACGTGCTCCTCACGTGAAGGCAGGACACTTGGGTGGCAGACCTCATCGATGGCATGGACGCACAACCCCAAGCGTGACTGCTGAGGAGCCGGTAGTCATCGGTGTAGGCAAGGCGTGAGCGGTTGATGGCGTGTTGGAGAAGCGGGTCGACGACATCCTTGGGCTTGGAGGCGAAGCACGGTGATGGCTCAGGTGGAGTGGAGTGGGGTTGCGATGTCCTTTCCTCAGTGCAAGATGCGATCCACGATGTAGAGGGTGATCGATGGTGGTGCCCCGCAGCGGAGCAGGCGGAGCTCGGTGGTGGAGCCATAGGGGCAAAGGGAGGTCCAAGGCGTGACGGAGTTCGGTGTACACTGATCGAGCGACTAAAAGAAAGAGGTCATTCACTGGGCCTCTGGAGGATGTGCTAGCTCTTCATCAACACCCTGGGATATATGCACGGAGGTGGAAGGCAGGGATGAAGACAAGATTTTCATTAATGGGGGGCCAAACAGAAGGAGAAAATACATCCTTTTATTATGTACATAGATACCAAAAATCATGTCATGTCTAAAAATAATAACATAAAATACTTAACAAAATTAGCAATTACATTCATATTTTGTATACACTGATAGTAATCTTCATATTTTTCTAAAAATACAAACATAATTGCTTGACTAACAAAGCTATCAATTAGATTTTTTTGAAATCATTTTTTTTTTCAAAAACTAGCGTGATTGACACAACATATAAACATGTTTTTATTTGCACCATCGTTAATGATATAGAAAAAAAATATGACATTTAATACTAATTTCAAGTGTAAAAAATAATCTCCCAATGAATAATATTGTGAATATATATCTAACAATGGCTGATATAGTGATTGATTTAAAAAATGTTACTATATACCTATTCTATTGCAATATGCATTTTCTTATTTGCAAAATTTATGATGTTTTAATAACTATATAATTAAAGAATATTATATATCACTACAACAAAATCAATTTATGGTGACACTTTTTAAATCCCTCGATATGATGCCCGTTGATAATTTTACAAAGATGACATAATTCATCGCGAAATTATTTTTTTAGTACTTGAAGTAAGTGATAAAGGTAATATATGACGTTATATAGTTAAGAACAACCTATATAGCAATGCTTCGGCGTTGCTATTTTTCAAAATTTTAACTAATAATTAATCTAAAAAAAAGAGACGATTAATTAAGATTCAGAATTATAACAATGAATAGTCGTTGTTACATGAACAATTTCTAATGATATATCAACATATATAAAGCATTCATTGCTAATTTCAAGTATAATTTTTTTCATAATGAATAATATCAACATTATATATTTAACAATGTATGATATTGTGACATATTAAAATGACAATATGGACTTATTTTGATGTAGTGTACTAGTCTAACAAGTTTTTCTAAAGTCATTAATGGGTTGGATGACATTAAAATTTCAAGCATTTTAATAAAAAAATATTCTTTTTTGTTGAGAATGTAGGAAAATAAATAGAAAATAAAAAGTGTTTTTTGTGAGAAGTAAATACCCTTTAGTTAATTTAATTATGGTGTCTATAATTAATCTACGTCCATGTTGAAAAAGGAGAAGACAAAGAGAGATGATGTGCAGGAGAAAAAAATTAATAAGAAAGTGGATGATAATAAAGATAATTTGAGGTATTAAGTAAATAGTTTTTTAATTCAATTTATAGTAAAGAGGAAATTTGAAATCAACATTGCAATGGGGGGGGGGGGTAAATAGGAAATTTTGAATGAGCATTTTAATTAGGGGACTATTTGTTCCTAAACTATAGGAACTCTCCAATGACAGGGGGAATGGCCTCCTCCCGTCCCCCTCCCTCCGCCACTGATTGAAGGGTGATCCTCTATTGTCCCTGCAAGACTCGTGAAACAAGAAAAAGGGGGGACAATGGCTCTTCTGGACGTGGGGGAATTGAATTCGTGGATTTAATGTGATTCACTGGAGGTGGGAAGGTGTGAAAAGTAGAAGAAGAAGATGATGAGATAGAGAAGGTGTAGGTGGAGTTGATTGGCGTGTTGGTGTTGGTTGAGTTTGGATTTGATCGAGAAACGAAGAAGAAAACGAATTGTTAAGGAAGAAGAAGAATAGTAGAGAAACATAAACATAGAAGAAAGAAGAGGAAGGAAGAAGAATGGATGGCGAAGAAAAGAGAAGGAGAAATAGAAACTATACCTGATCACCAGTGGTGGCTCGAGCTCTAAAATCAAGTAGGGGCCTCTCGTGCGGGCAGAGCACACGAGGCTTGAACTTTGAGGCTTGCAATAGCATGTCACGGCAGGTTGGATCACGCTGGAGTATTGGGTGGTCGGTCACCACCTTCTAAGAGAAGACCCAAGTCTATCACACGAAGGACCTCTATGGCTATGGCACTCCCTCTCCCTTGGTTGGCGGATGTGGGTGCGCGTTGGTTACTCAGCCCCTTTATGGGAAGTTGGAGATTGTGTGAACGAGAGGGAGAGAAGGCGGCACCGGGTCTTGCGAGGAGCGGTTGTGCAGGGTGCGAGGAGGAGATGGCAGAGGTGGTTCGCATGTGCGTGAGAGGTGGTTCACAGGGGTAGTTGGGTGTGTGTGAGAGAGAGGGCAGAGGAGGCGGAGGTGGTCGCGAGTGAGAGAGACACCGCCGTGAAGGGTGGAGCGGTTGGGCACCACGCGAAGCGGAGGAAGAGGAAGGAGAGGGGGGCTGGCCACGTGACACATGGGGGCGCGACCACATGGTAGGGAGGAAAATAATAATAATAATAATAATAAATTAAAAATAAATTAAGAAATTAAATTTAATAATAATAAACTAAATCAAATAAATAAAATTAAAATAGAAATAGAAATAATAAATAAATAATACAAAATAGATAAGAAGTAAAATAAAATAACGAAATAAAGTAAATAAAAAATAAAAAGAAAATAAAATAATAAAAATTAAATTAAATTAAAAGAAAATAGGGGTGACACGTGGCGACTCCAGGAGCGACCACTTGTCACTCCCAGAAAAATCAAAAATTAAATCCACAGAAAAATTAAAAAGAAATAACAAAAGAGGTCAAATAAAAAATTGACCAACATGAAAGTTGCTTGTCTCGACGAGATCTACAAATTTTGCAATCTAAAACCAAAATAAATTATCCGTACAAAACGTATTTTTGGTGGCATTCTATAGATATAAAATACCGTATTTTGTGTTTTACAAATTTTTCTTTAATTTTTTAATAAGATAAAAATCAAAATAAAATCCAATAAAATATAAAATAAATATTTATAATTTAATCTAATTTTTAATAAATAAAGGGGACAAATGTACATGTTATACATAGAGACTCGGGTTGATTTATTTTCTTTGATTTTTGCCTCAATTTTTGTTTGGATTTTTATACATTTTATTAAAACAATAATAAAAGAAAATAAATGCAAAAGAGATAAGTTAAAAAGGATTATTTTTGTACATAAAACTAATTAGGTAAAAATAGATCAATATGTGCAATATATAATAGGGGCCCAAAATCCATGTTTCATATTGGTAATTGAATGTACATTAATTCAAAAGTGAGTAAAGGTCCATAGGAGACTGTATGAGAGAGATATTCACGTTTTAAGGTTTTTAGTCTCAAACTAAGGTTTGGGTTTTATTGATCAATTTTACAAGTTAGTATTTTTTGGTAATTTTCTTTTATTAGTGTTAGTAATATGTACATTATAGAGTTGATTTTATTCAATTTTGAGTTAGTGAAAATAGTTAAAAATAAGGGTTAAATGGGGCTGCCCCCTGGGGGAGCTAACTTGGCTCCCCGCACTATTTTGCCCATTTTTTATTTTTTTCTGAAAATTTCTTCCATGAATATTCGTCGCTATATCCCTATATTATGCTATTTAAATTTCGTGCGAAAAGAGACTTCTACGACCTCCATCCAAACAGTCATTTTTTAACGGTAACAGAATTGCTAAAAACGACCCTTCTAGATGGAGGTCGTAGGGATCTTCGTTTCACGTGAAATTTGAATGATATAATATAGGTATATATTGATAAAAATTCACAAAAATGGGCGAAATGGTGTGGGGGGCCAAGTTATCTCCCCCATGGGGAAGCCCCATTTTACCCTAAAAATAAGGGAAAATATAGTATAATACAAGTGATATTTACAAGAGAACTTAGCCTTCCTATTCATGCAAATATACATGCTAAAACGCATAAATTAATTCTAAGTGCATGAATGGTAAAAATGCATAATAAATGGAGAAATTGAACTAATTACTCGGGAACGAAGCTCTATTTCTAACTTAAGTGATGAATCACATATTCATCAACCCCATATGCTTAAACATTGCTCGTCCCCGAGCAACTAAAATGAAATGCAGAAGTGAGATGATTTTGGATCCTATACCAAGGTCATGAACAAAAGGTGAAAATGGATCTTGACTTGACCTTTGAATTGATAATATGACGGAACCTTAGACCTAACAGCCTTTAAGTTCCACAAGTCTCTATTCAGGTCGCCTCAACAGTCAGGTCATAACAAGTCCTCATACACAAATCTTGACGACTATGATTCTTACTTGTACCCTATAAGTGAAATATAGCTCTCCACCTCATAACTGGCAAAGAAACAACCTCCTTCAATAAGGTAACCCTAATTCCCCGATCTAGCTACTCTTTCCTCTAGGAGCGGGGTATTCCCTTCTAAGTTCAAGAGCAAACGGCTCAAGAAGAGGGGGTAGAGAAGAAAATGGACTGTGGCCAGTGTAGCCACATATCCTTAGAGCTTGACTAATGTAGCCAAGTCTCTAGCTGCAAGCTTCCTTGATATGAGACTTAAAACATATGCCTTCCTTATTCATAATTTTCTTCGACGGGAATTTTTATTTATTTACTTTTTACCCGTCTAACTTTTTCGGAGATTTTCTTCTTATTTTTTTTCTAATATATATATATATATGTGCAGCATGTACATAAGGAGTTTTTCTTCTCGAGCCACTAGACTATCCCTCTTTTGAAGCTTTATTGCAACCGACAACATCTCGTCGTTAGGCATCGTCACCATTAGACTAGGTTAGGACACACTGCCCACATATCACGACTGCGAATGTTTTCTCCCGCACGTTTCCCCAAGCTAAATGATTCTGCCTCCTCACCACCTCATCAATGAAGGGCTACGTGCAAGGTGCTTGTCCAAGTTGTCACTGTCTAAAAGAATCATGCGTGTGTATGAAATATTCTACTTAAACTAATCAAGATGACATGTGAGCATAGTCTTGTGGACTCAAAGAATTAAGTCGCCTGACCAGAAAAGTCTCAACTCCAGCTCCTATAAGGTTCCTCTGAACATAAGTAGATTAAAGCCAAAGAAAACCCATACTTGGTTTTTATTTATGACTTGGTTCAGAACCCACTAACTTTCCACTTTGCATATGCTAGATATGTAAATGAAGTGAAGATGTTATGAAATGCCTATGAATGAAGTGCGAGATGATTTTTTTAATGAATGCAAGGATAATATGCGAGAGTAAATAAGAAGCTCTCTTTTTTTTCAAAAGATTTTTAAAATTTTCTGGTATACCTCCTATTTCACAATAATTTTATCAAATCATTATTTTACAAGGATTTTAGAAAATTATACAAGATTCTACAAGGAGGCTATTATACACATTATACAAATTTTACAACTTGTATACAATACACATATTATACAAGTATACATGTATTTTACAAATTTGACAAAGAGTTTTTTCTCCAATTTTTTACACATCCCGTAGTATACATGTATTTTACAAATTTTACAAAGAGTTTTTTCACCAATTGTTTTACTATATACAAAACTACATGAAAGTACGAGCTATGGGTAAAGTATATATGTGATATATACACGACCACCTATACTTAGCGTGTGCTATGTCCTCAGAGCATGAAAAACGAGGAAAGGACATAGCTCGTGTTAAGCATAAGAGAATGAAAAACAATAGAAGTATAGAAGTCGGCCTGCCCTCCTATACTCAGGCTCTGGTCAACCTAAGTGTAGAAGAAGAGCAAAAATAGGACGATCGAGGTCGAGAGGAGAAGTGGATGAATATACACAGGGTGGGCATCGGTCTCCCCCATACTTAGGCTTTGGTCAGCCTAGGTATAGGACATGCGTGGGGATGAGAACTGATGGGATTGGGGAATGTACAAAGAGAAAGAAAAAGAAAACGAAGGAGAGACTCATGTCACTCTCCCCCTATACTTAGGATCTGGTCACCCTAAGTATAATCATCAGATGAAAAGGATATGGAGCTGGGGTAAGTGATACGAATCACTGGGGAGGGAGGGAAAGAAGAAGAAGACTATACAAGATGGAGGGAGAATGTGCAAGTATCAAGAAGGTTTGTAACGAACCTTCTTGTGTGACCGAGGAGATGGGGAATATGCAGGTATGTCGCTGTTGGAATCGTCCTCAGATGACTAATAATAATGGAAGGGATCTTCCAACGAGGGTCGACACACATACGCTTGCTCAGATAAGGCTTAAGAACAACCAAACTGAGCTCACTCATATAAATCACTTCACCGGACCCAGTGAAGACTCCTCGGAAAATTCCTTCTGGTATGTTGAAGGAAACTTTTGTAGTCGATTTTCTAGAACCTGAAGCATTGAGAGGGAGGGGAGAGTGACACACCTTGAGAGGTGACGACGCGGGAATCACACTAACAACCGAGGTGGAAAATAAATCACAATGTCGTTGTCCTCAATTGCTCAGAATGCGTCAATCAAGAAAATAAACCACAGATGAAGATAAATCAATAAAATACAGAGAAGTGGTCTAGCTATAGGATTAACCTGGTATAGCTCCCAGGGTCGAACACAAGGAGCACAGATTGGCTTAAGAAGCCTACGATGTAGTCAGAATCCAAGAGAGTACCTTTTTTGTGTTTTTATTTGTTTTTATAATTTTTTAGATTTTTTAAAAGATGAGAAAATGAAAGAAGGGAAAATACAAGGCAACTTCAACAATTTATACAACACACCAAAAATGATGCAAAAATTAAGGAAAAATGGTTTTTATGTTTTAAATGTTTTTTACTGTTTTTGGTGAATTTTGGGATTTTTCTAATGGGTGAATTATTTATTAAAAATCAAACAATGCAAAGAATAGAGGGTACTGTCCAGCAAGGCTTAAGACTCAAAAATAAAATATCTAAGAGTCTTACTAAGCCCTGGAGGTAATTTTCCTATAATCTATGAAGAATAAGGAAAATTTGGGCACCTTAATTATTGTTTTTGGATTTTTAATTTATTTTATACAATTTTTATGGGTTTTTAGGGGTTTTTCAATTTTTAGGGTTTTTAAGTGATGAAAAGTAGCCAAAATTGGCTAGAAAATCAAACAACCAGTAAGAAACAGTAGCCTAATTTTTTAGAATTTTTGGAGACGTTTTTATATTTTTTTTGGTATTTTTAAGGTCAAACAGTAGCGAAAATATGGGTTTTTGAATTTTTAAAAATAATAAATGGAATCAAAACTGTCCCCAAAAATCATAGAAATTCCTACACCATGGCAGGAGCCATGTGTCAAAATTTCATTGGATTTGGAGGTCGTTTGATATTTATTCAAAAATGGAGAAGAGGGCACTGTGCACAGGGACCTATGTGCAAATACCCAAAAGTTCTGGGGTCCTGGTGCAAAATACCCAAGAAATCACGTGCCAAGCACGTGCCTGGGGCACTCAAGGACCTAAATGTAATAAAAATAAGTTCCAAGGACCTATTGATAACTCGTATCAAAAGTCCAGGGGCTTATGTTGCAATTTACCCAAAATAATTCGCACATGTGCAAAAACAATGCTCACAGGGGCGTAAATGCAATTTCTCAAAAATATTCATTCATTGCATAACATCCAGAACTACAAGGGGTTCTATGCAAATATCCCAAAGTAACACGTGACGACGCACGTGGGTCTCTACTGGCGGGGGTATAAATGCAAATAAAATAAAGCGCGAGGTCCTTGATGCAAATAACCCAGAAAATAAACAACTGAATTAAAAGTTACAGGACTAAAAAGAAATGGACAAACTACGAGGGGGCCCTATGATATTTACCCCTTTTATTTAGCCGACGGTCGGATAGGCGCCACGTGTAGGCTCGAACGGTCTGGATGTGCTGCGCCTCTCTTCTCTTCTCCTCTTCGGCTCGATCGACGGTGGAGGTGCACCCACGTGGATGATCAAACGGTGCTGGGCTCGGGTGCCTCAGATGGCGTCTCCTCGGATCGGACGGTTGAAGCAGCTCCTCGAATGGACGGCCAAGATCTGACCTGGAGCGATGAGGAAGATCGGACGGCGATGGAGGGTCCTCGAAGAACAGGTGGCCGGCGAACTTCGCCGGCCTCGTGAAGGCTTCTCCTCTCTCCTCTGCTGCGCCTGAAGGTCGGAGAAGCTCCGGCGTGAAGTTCCGCAGCTGCTACTGGTCTCCGGTGGTCAAACCGAGCTCCGAGGAGCTCGAGCAAGGACGGCGGAGAAGAAGCTCCTGGCTTGAAGTTGGGGGGCCTCAGACGCCTCCCTTTGGACCTGCAAAAGAGTTCAGAAGCTTCACGGGTCGAGGGCAAAGTGCCTCGACCCAAGAAGGCGGGGTGAAGGTGGACGGTGCAGCGTGGCGAAAGAGCTCCGGCGAAGCGACGGCGAGGGAACTCGAATCCCAGATCCTGTGCGATCTGGGTTGTGCGAATAGGTGAAGAAAGTGCGTGAGGGTACGGCGAAGGTGATGAGATGGTCGGAGGATCGAGATGTTGCGTGAGATGGTCGGAATCAAGAAAATGCGTCGGAGGTGCGAATTGGGCGTGATCTAAAATTAGACGAAACTAGAAGAAGCTAAGGTTACCTGATGGATGCTGGAGACTGTGCTGGAGATGGGCTATCTCCGGGTCGTAGCTTCGAAGGGCGTCAAGGCCTGAAGCTCGATGCTCAACGCCGGCGGCGGAGCAAGGACGGCGAAGTACGCCGGATCGATGGATACGCTTCCTCACCTCACTGCAACAAGGGCTGACGCTCGCTGTCACTCTTGCGGAGCCAATGGAGGTCACGGGGAAGGAAGAGAAGGGCCAAAGATGCCGCGCGAAGGCGGCGGAGGTGATGGTTATATAGAGAGACAGCGTCGACTAGGGTTGAGTGGGGACGGCGAAGGAAGGCATTGATTTGATGGCGAAGGATCCGGCGAGGGAGAGGGATGTGCGGCGAAGAATCTGGGCGCGGGGGTTGAGTGGGAGACAGCCTGGAGCGCGTGGGAAAAATCGGGGAAGATGGGCGCGGCGCGCGTTGTCCAGAATAGGAAGGAGTCGCGGGGGAGTTGACCGGGGTCAACATTCCCCCGTGGACCAACCAGGGGCGGCCACGTGTACCCGGTTTTTGTTTTATTTTTTTAGGGTAGAAATAGGTCGAATTAAATAAAACTCAAAACATGAAATATTTTTCTTTTATTTTTTTCTATTTTTTGGTGATTTTTAATTAATTTTTGGAAATAAAAATAGGTTAGCTCTATATATAGGTATATGTACACTATATGGATTTTTATTTTTGATTTTTATTTGTTATTTTTATGAATTTTTATGCTCATTTTGTATTTTATTTATTTACAACATGAAATATGGAATAAAAGAGTATTTTTATTTTATTTTTATCACATATATACAAGGGTGAAATAAATGGTTGAATATATACATATGCATGGTATTTATACAATGTATTTTTGTATTTTTCATTTTGTAGTTTTTATTTGATTTTTATTTTGTTTCTTGTTATTTATTTTATTTACAAAATATGCCATAAAATATTCACAAAAAGTTTAGAAATAAATGAATTTATTTACAAGGTTGAATAAATACAAGAGTGTGGTTTATACACATGGTGAAAGGGTATTTTTGTATTTTTGAATTTCAAAATTTTTATTTTGTTTTTAATAGAATATACACACAATATGTACAAGCATATTTTTGGGTGAGGAGAATATATAGTTTTATGTATTTACAAATATATACACATGAGCTCCTATCTCCCTCTACTTTGGCTTTTATGCGGTCAGGCCCATGTTGAGCCCTCCCTTGGGTTAGGTTGCTCAATATTTATTCTAAATATTTCCCTCTTTTTCTTTTTGCTCTTTATTCTTTTATTTTGTGCACAAAAACATGCTAATTATAGGTTTTTACACAATGCATGCTTTTGGTATTTATTTGTATTTACACATATCTACATGTATTTGAAAAGGTTTTTGTAGCTAAAATAGAAGAATAAAGAGTGATGAATGGGTATTCATCAAGAGGTTCGGAGGAACACCTTCAGGAATCAATTCTAAACCTCCTCTCACTAGATTAACAACTAGAGGATGGAGCAACCATGTTTTTGGGAAGAGTCAATTGAGTCCTGGCTATCTCCTTTGTTGAAGGTCCGAGATGTGTTGCGGTGCTGACCATGGGTTCCTCATTAGATGAGTTACCATATAGATTGTAATAGTCCTAAAGGGTCAGCACACGACTCGGGGAGGTGCTAGTGATCTCAGCTGGTTTGGCATTGGTGGTTTCAGATGTCGGATCATTGAAATGGTCAAGACAATCAGCAAAAGTCGTGTCCGACTCAATGATATCTTCGAGTTGTGAGTCCTTTATTGAAGTTGTCACAATGGTGGCGATGCAAGCAACAGGAGTCATCGATGTGTGAGGAGTCCAATGGTCAACTCGACAATTGGTATCTTAGGTGTAGCAGAGAGGTGAGACTCATTTACCTCTCGATGGTCACGACTGGCAGTGACTATGTGGGTTGCTTCGGGTTGGATTGTGTCCTCAAAGGTCACTACCGATATGTGTGTACCCAATGCATGAAAATCGATCTCTCGAATCTCACAATCTATCGTCGCCTTAGCCAAGGCTAAGAATGACTTCCCAAAATAATAGGAGACCGGTGCTCAATATCAATGATCGTGAAGTCCACTTTGAGTGGAGCACCTCGGAAGCAATGATGGTTGAAATGGTTCCTCTCGACCGTTTGATGGATCGGTGAGCCAGCTGAACGATCACTCTTGATTTCCTAAGTGGTCCGAGTTTGAGCTTGTAAAAAACGGAGGTCGGGAGGATATTTATCGATGAGTCGTCATCGATTCTCGCATGGGTGAAAATGGTGTCTTTGATTCCACATTCAATACGGATAACCACTTCACTCTATGGCTTTTGATCTTTCTCCCCATTGCCAAGGAGGTGGCCATAGACACTAGATGTCTTTCTGTCCTTGTTCTCTTATTGCCTGACCTTGTGGGCATCAATTTACTCCTCACAAATCTTTTGAGGCCGGGGAAGTGGCCTATGACCTTTATTAAGGGAACATTAAGAATCAATTCCTCAGCAATGACTTCCCTACAAGCAGTGTCCAATTTTTTAAGTCATTTTCATTTTCTATTTTCATGAGATTTTTTTTCATTTTTTGGTCTTTTTGGGATTTTAGTTTTTTTTGTTATTTTCGATATGTGAAGGACATGAGGGAGAAAATGCAGACTCGGGATTGGAGGCAAGTGGTTTGTAGAAGAGGGAGGTAGAGTTGACTCCAACTGTACAGAGTGTGTGGGTTCCCTAGTATTCTCTCGGTTTTCAACATCAAATCCTCTCATGTCGGTCTCCACTTCCATACCTTGGTTAGAAGCATATGGATTCAATAAGTCAATGATATTTTTCAACCTATCCTCAATTGATTCATGTCTATTGACAAATCTGGAAACACCCTCATCCAAAATGTTCCCATGACAAATCATGGGCGAATTCGACTCAATTGGAGGATAATGTTGAGAATTCGAGGTCTCATACTCAACATATCTTGACTTCGGCATGTAGTGTTGAGTCGAATAGAGACCATCAGTATGGCAGATCTTGGCCATAGCCTCATATAATGGATTCAATATACATGCGACTTGTAGATCTAACTCATTAGTCCAGTCCCTTGTATGTGTAGGCTCACCGAATGGTTAGTCAATGTGAGCTTGATCGCTAAATTCAATGAGTTTAGAGCATCATAGTGTGCAGACCTCTCCATTCGGTTCCTTGGTTCGACCATTTGATATCCTAAGGTCCAGTCAGAATGAATATGTGTAATTTGTGGACATGTCCCAATGGTCATATGAGAGTCAAATGAGGTGTATGGGGGTAGGTAACTCTGCCAATCATCTATCTCAATAGTACCTTGCTCTTCAAATGATTCCTGAATGCCAGCAAGTGCCCAACAATTAAGTGAATTAACCGAAGATGGAAGTGGGTATGGGGGCGTAAGAAGGCGGGGTAGGTGGGAAATGTGGATAAGCGAGGAAGTTGGTCAAAGTTTTGACGTCAGAATTGGGGGTAGGATGGAGAGAAGAAGGGTAATTGCGGAGAAACCATCTTAAAGAGTGGATTCGCTGGAAGGAATAAGAAGAGGTTGTGAAGTCAGTCGATGGTCCAACTTCATAGCTGGGATGGGGTGGGGGTCCATCTCGAAGAGAGGGTTCATGGGAGAGAAAGATGGTGAAGATGGTCAGTGTGGAAACCGATGAGCCGACATCTTTGAGGAGTGAAAGCGGATTGAGGTGAAAATGTGAAATTACACAAAGGAATGTCATAAACGGACAGACACAAAAACATACACAAGAGCAAAACCTAGTTTATCCAACTTGACACAATGATAGTCGCAAAGGTCCGGCCGTTATTTTTTGATTTTAGTTAAGTGATAAAACAAGATATGAGTCCATTTACACAAGATTACGATGTGGGTTTTGGGCACTATCCTTATAATGTGTCCTCACCTCTCAACAACCAATATAAAATACATATAATGACAGGGTTACTCTATTGAAAATAAAGGTTAATTCTAGTCATTTTTTGGTTGAAGTTTTATTAGCAGTCATGATTTTAAGTTAGATTACCACTAAATTAAATCCACCACACAATGCACGCGTAATGAGAAATCTTGATTTCCTTTTATCCTAAGTTGTAAAACCAATGGGAAGGGAGTCGAGAAAAGTCGATGCAACGATAAAATCAATGATGCATGCCTGGTTCAGAATACTTACAGTGATCCCTGCACTCTACAAGTGGGATGCAATACAAAATTAAAAAATTTTATGCTAAATGAAATGCAAGTCAAAAATCACACCTCGCAGGAACTTCTATTATTCAGGAAGAATGTGAATTTAATTTGACTAGATAGAGCATTCTATGGTGCGTATTATTAAATATGAATGTGTGGTCCCAGATTTTACGAGCACAAGCAAATATTTGACCTAATAAAGCTCTAATAGCCGCAAGTGCATATCTAACCTACAGGCCACTCAAGTCGAGCCCCAACCTCACTATAGAGTGAAACCGGTCTCGATACACCACAAAATGAAGTCCAATGTCCAATTACACACGCGAAATCCCAAACAGGATCCATTGGAATTATGCAATTGCCAAATTATTACAAATTAATTACAAAAATGAAATAATTGTAGAAAACAAAATCTTAGACTCTACACTCTTTCACTATTTGAATCCTTCAGTCAGATTAATTTCCAAAAAAAACTAGCCTCTAATGCTACTTAGATGCTCGACCACCTAAGCAGCTGATCCGTCACGTCGGATCCCTCGCACAAAAATAATATGGTGGTCAGAGAGATACACAAAATAAATTAAATTAAAATAAAAATAAAAATAAAAAATTACAAGAAAATAAACAAAGTAATATATATAAGAAAAACTAGGATCAGATTACCCGCGGTGGAAAACCTATGCACTAAATTTTCTAAAAATCAACCTAAGTCGTGCTTCCCCGACAACGATACCATTTGAAGAACCCAAGTTACCTCACTAATTACGTGGAATTAATGATTAAAATGTATGTTGTAGACGGGCAATCAGGATTACTTAAAAACTGCTAATTAATTAATTTGTTCAATTAAAATGAGCGATAAATTTATATTTTATTTGGACAAGCCCAAGGTCGAACTCAAGGAGGCAACTATCTCCTCAGGTTGGTTAATAGGTGATGAATCTGCGATTCGTCATCTTTATTCATTTATTTTAGCTTAAAATCCCTTATAAAACACCTGCATATAACGCTAACTCCATATTCTTACTAACTTGCATCTGTGTAAATATTGTACATTTCTGACTAATTTTAACCTAAAATAAATAAATAAAGAAAGAACGGAAAAATAAAGAAAAGAAAATAAAAAAATAAATAAAGAAAAGAAATAAAAAAAGGAAGACTGTGTACAGGCTGACCCGAACCCCGAGAGAAGGTCAAGACGTGACCTGATCGACCAGGAATAAAGTAGGGGGAGATAGGGTCCTCAACCAGAAAATCCAAAAAGAAATGTGTCCTCACTCATTTTGTATAAATCTGTATAAACTGACACTAATTTATTTGTACCTTAATTGACTTCAAATCAAATAACATTCAAAATCAAAGTTGTAAATTAAAATGTGTTCTAATTACTAAAATTGATTGCACAATTAAATCTTGTATAGAATAAAAGTAGCCACACTCGGAAAAAGCCACTAAGCACCAATTGAAAGAGCAATTCCATCTCCATATGAGCTCAAATTGAATAAATCTCAGTTCCATTGAACTCGAAATTAAATTATCTTCAAAATGGCTATATTTTCATAATTTTTGGAGTTACGGATAAAAAGTCGGTTTTCTGGGGTGGTTTGTGCAATTTTCCCATGTATTTTGTACATATTGTATTTGTATATATTGTAAATTAATCTCACTAATTTTTTAATAAAAATAAAAATTAAAAAAATAATAAATTCTTAAAACACAAAAAAAGGGGCTAATTCGTCATTTATCCTTGTATATAGTGTCACATATGTATATAGTATATGTATATAGTTGCTATTTTTAATTAACCCTCATAAAAAAATAAAAAAATAACATTTTTTAATTCAAATTAAATAAGTGACGAAAATTCAAAAAAATTAGATAATTTTGTAATTAGTTTTATCTCTCTTTTATTTTCTTTTTCAAATTTCATCTCCCTCCCACCAAAAAATTCAAAAATTCATTTTAAATTTTCATCTCCATTATCCCTTTAAAAAAATTCAAATTTCATCTCTTCTATTTATATGGCTCCTTCTCCCTCATTCCAACTTGATCAATCTTTAGAGAGAGGAGCCCGATCTCCGAGAAAACAATTTCGTCGAGAAAAGGTGTCGAGCCTCCGAGCCGTCCGGTGACAGCGAGTCGGCCTTGTCGAGGCGATCACGATCCATTTTCCACTCCTAAGGTGAGATCCGTATTTTATTTGCATTTTTATCTTAGTTAAATCGTAGTTTTATTTTTCGTATTTTTTTCCCATCGTCATTTTTCTTTCTAGATCTTTTAAAAAAAAAATTCTCCATCTCGATTTGATCCGCCATCGACTCGATTTTTCATCTCACTTTCGTGATCTCTCCGCCTTCTATTTCTACCGTCCACGATCTCTCAACTCCGACCACGTACGGTGGCCGGAGATCGAATTCGAACCCTTCATGTCCGTCGGATCCTCATTCATTTTTTTCCAATTTGTAGATAAATAATTTTTTTTTATTTCTCTATTTTCTCTAACATTTGTTTTGCAGGAAAACACTATAAAAAATAAAAAAAACAAAAATAAAAAAATTCTTTATTCATCTTTGCTCTTATTTTCGGATTTACAAAAAAAAAGTTTTTATTCCTTTTTTTTATTTCCTGTTTACATAACTAAAATTACAAAAAAAATAAAAACAAAAAAAAAACAAAAAGAAAATCTATTGTTACAGGCTGCGGGGACATCACCCCCCGCCGCCCTTCCTCCTCCGTCAAATCACCGGCGCCGCCGGCCACCTTTTCCTTCCGCCTCCGCGCAAGGGCGGCGCAGCCACTTCACTGCCCCCAACCGCCTACTGCGGCTGTGCCCCTGAGCGGCCCAGGCCGCTCCATCGCCGGAGCCTCCCGCGCCCCGTTTGCAACGCCGCCCCACGCGGTGGCCTGATCTGGGCCCCGCCCTCCATCGACAGCCGAAGCCGCGGCGACCTCCTCCACGGCGCCGCCCGAGGCGACCTCCTCTACGCGCCATCGCCAGCCTCCAGACGTGCGCGCGCCCATCGCGCACCTGCCGCGGCGTCGCAGTCCGCGCAACCGCCTTCTCCGCTGAAGCCATCCGCCCGAAGCTGCTCTCCACATCAGACTCGCCGCCGCCCAGTGCCCTTTCGCGCGGTAGCGCCGCATCACCGCTCCACCGCGAAGACCTCCGCCGTGTTAGGAAGAAGAAGGCAGCGGCGGCTAACGGCCCCTTTGGTCCCTCTTGCTTTGGATTGAAACGAAAGCCCTATCTCTTGAGTTAAAAAAAATAAAGGGGAAAATTACAGTTTCGCCCCGGAGGATCTCAAATCTATAAAAAGGCCCTTGCCAGACTCAAGCACATGGTATGCACAAGGTATATTGGTAAAATTGTGCTTTCTCCCCTGTCATTTATTTTTGTTATCTATTTGAGGCTAAAACTCTGAAACTTTACAGTTTAGTCCAAACCTTTGGCAGTATTACGATTTGGTCTCCGAACTGCAGAACAAAAACTTGATTGATCTTTTTATTGAAATAAAGGCTATTTGTGATCCAAAAATCTTGAGAAAATTGTGCTATGCTCTTAATGTGATTCTTTTATTAGCATAAATTTTTCATTACATTTTGTCTTCATTTGGTATTATTAAAAAATCAAAAACATATCATTTTTCATTGTTTGAAATTCGAAAATTCATAAAAATTTGAAAATAGCTCCAAAAATTCTAAAAAAATTAGATTAGTTGTATTTCATTGTCTTTTAGTTTCAGACCAATTTTCATGCATTTATCATTTATAAAACTCAAAAAAATTGAAAAATATCAAAAATCTTCTTAAAATCATAAAAAAAATCTACAAAAATCCAAAAATTGTGATTTCAGTTCCTGTTTGTAAATATTTTCTTCTAGTTTGTTTTAAAAATAGTAGCCAGGAGTTTTGGGCATTTAAAAGATTTTTAAATTGTAAATTACTCCAGGCTGTCCACATTTTCTTATTTTCTCCTTGTTTGATTTTTAGAAAAATATAAAAACATATGAAATTTTCACAAAAATTGTCAAAAATATTTCAAAACTTTTAAAACACAAAAATAATTTCTTTGGATTTTTCTGAGTTTCTTTGATTAATTGAAAAATTGCAAAAAGAGTTAGTGTGCATATTTTCTGAGTTTAATCACATTGTTCGTTATTTTTGAAAATAAAAAAAATTACAAAATAAAAATCACTAAAAATTTAAAAATCAGAAAATATAAAAAAAATTAGAAAATAAAAAAATTAAAAAAATAAAAAGATTCAAAAAAATCACAAAAACCAAGGATAGTTGTCCTTTGAGATTCCTGTTTTCTTTTAATTAGTTTCTGATTAACTGAATAACCCTCGGGAATTGTAGCCTCCCTGAGTTCGACCCTGTCCGCTATACAGGTTAATAAGTAGCAAAAATTTTAAAAAAAATAATCTTTTGTTGAAGCGGGTTTTGGGGATAAAAGCAACGACCTATTCATCAATTAAATTCCCGGTAATAAATTCCTTCCTCAACAAAATTTTGCCGTTGCCGGGAGAAAAAAAAAGTGAGATCAAAAATCCCTCGAATTTCGCGCACAACAAAATGGCGCCGTTGCCGGGAGGCACGGCGAGGGTAGTTAGGTTTCTCTTTTGACCTGCTATTCTTGGTTGTATATTTTTCCATTCACTTCATTGTTTATACCCATTACATTCATTTCATTTTTTTTTCTTTTTCCTTTCTTCTTTTTTCTTTTTCTCATATTTGATAATTGTTTTTCTTACACATTTTCTTCTATTTTTCTTGCGAGGGCCCGCGGAGCGAAGGAGGCAATCTTAGGAGAGCCGAAGCACCCAAACGACGTGGAGGCGGCTTGATTCTTCACCAAGCCGCAAGATAGCGTGAGAAAAAGAGAAGAAGCGTGAAAGAGACGAACGAAAAGAGAGAGAGAGAGAGAGTTTCTTTTCCATTTGAACTTTGTAAAAGGACATTCATTTGTTGCGGGGTCTGTTTCGCCAAGTGCCGGTGCACTTGGGGGACCTCACCGGTTTTGTTTTCATCGCCTTTATTTTTCTTTGTTTTCCGCGGATTTCGTGAGCTACCTCTTGATTGCTTTAATTAATTTGCTTGAGCCAGGTAATTAATTAGGTCCAAACACCATAAACAAGAAATTTCTGTTCCTATAGAGTAGATCGTAGTTTGGACTTAGTCAAATTAACTTGTTCTTGCTCGTTAATAGAAGTTATCATCTAGGACGGTTCACTTGCATCATATAGGTTAGTTTATTTTCTATATTTAAAATTCTGCGCGGATCACTTGCATGTAGAGTGCTGGCGACAAGGTACGCATCTCTAACCCCTGCATGCATCATCGTTTTTAATCGCGCATTGGCATTTCTGATCTCCTTCCTTGTTTTCATTCACATAAATTAAAAGGAAATTGGACACTCGGTAGACGATTCGTTGAATATACTTAAACCAAGTGATAACTGCCTAAAATTGGGACTGCTAAAGAAAACTCGACCCTAAAAAAAACACAAGGAAAATCATTGTTTTGGGGAGAGTAACCCCCTCATTGTATTCGTTTTAAATTGCTCGCGTACACACTAAGGTTAGTGCCCAAATCCCATAATTTAGCCTAAATGTTTGTACAACTTTTGTGATTATCACCTAACTCTAAAACAGACAAGATTAAGAGATCGAATCTTCACGGTCTTCACATTGCGTGAGTTGGTGAATTGGGGGTTTGTATTGTGTTTGATTGCTTGTGTGCTTGCTAGATCCTTCTGTGCATTTGCACCTTCTTCTCCATATCTTTTGGCTTGACCCTCGTGCTCTCTCATCTTTTGTTTCGAAGATGGCCGACTGGAGTTATTTTAATCCGATCTTCGAAGATACCTCGTACTCTCCAGACGATCCACCTTCCTTTTTCCAGGAGGATCTTCCTTCTGAAGTTTGTGCATATCCGCCTAACCCATTATTTCAGGAAACGGAGGACTTTGATTTTCACCCACCCTCATTCAGCCCACCCGGTCCTGAGATTTTGGAGTCACCTTTCATGATTTCCACACTTGAGACACTGAACCAGATGGTGGAGCATATGAATTCGAGGATTAACAATCTCTTTAACATAAATACGAGCCAGAACGCTGCTCCATTTTTTGAGGATATGGATTCATTTGAGGATAATCATGAGAGCTTGCAATCACGCAAATTACAAAAAAATGAGCAAAATTTAAAAATCCAAAAAGATTCTGGGAGACACATTAACCATTCATTTTGTGAGGAGAAGACCCAAATGCCCCATTATTTACCCACACAATCATCCACCACATGTCCCAATCTTGACCCCGAGGATTCCACTGTACAGACTGCTCTTAGAAATCCTCGTGTAAATGCTGATTCCGACCTCCTCCCTTGTATGGATGAGGTCCAAAAATTCAAAAAAATGTTGACTGAACCCGAAGTGGTAGCCACCCTTAATGAGATCATTAAAGCTCCACTTCAACAGGCCATGACAGATTTATCTACTCCTCAACACAAGAAGAGAAAGTGAAGGAGAAGATCTGAGCGTCACATCTTGACCATGGCCACTGCCTACGCCATATCTCACCGTCCGTATTTTAAGAAAGGGAACACGACCACACCTCTTGTGAGTTGCTCCATATCTGACTATTCTTGTGATAACGCTCTCCTTGACAGCGGTTCATCAATCAATGTAATACCCTTCTCTATGGTACAGTCTCTTCATCTTGGGCCTCTTAAGAAAACCAGGATGATAGTTCAATTTGCTGATGGATCTATCAAGAGGCCGAAGGGTATTCTAGAAAACGCTGTCATTTCTATTCAGGGTATGGATTTTACTTCAGATTTTGTTGTAATGCCCATGGAGACCTCCGCCCATGTGGAGCACCCTCCAATCATCCTGGGACGGCCTTTCCTCGCCTCTGCGGGAGCCGTTATTGATTATGGTTCAGGAGAGATTCGCTTCCGTTCTGACATAGGGAGCGATGTGTTGATCACTACACCCATCATTGCCCAGAAACCTGCATCTCATGAGAACCCGCCCGTGTTAGCCAACCCCAAGGAATTTGACATCGACGATAATATCAGAGATTCTTGTTATATGTTGGATGATAATGAAACCCAAGAATTCCTCTTGAAGGAGGAAGACTCGGAAAGCATAGACCTTGGAGTTCCCCCTTCTGGAATGTGGAGATGCATTGATGACATTCGCGGGATTTACACGATAGACACCCTAGAGCGGAAGGCAGATTCTGATACTAGACAGGACGGACATGATTTGACTACTTCCACTGATGAGTCCGTTCCTATTCACCCTGATTCAGATGAGACCGATCATGCCCAATTTGATTTGATTGCTTTTATAAAAGAATTTGGGCCTTTTGATGAAGATGATGATCCAATAGAGGCTCCCCAGGCTGTAAATGATCCTACTTTTTCGGATAATGATTTCGAGCCATTTTACTTTGATGTTTGCGAGACTTCCCAGGCCAGAAATGACAATACTACTTCCAATAATCGGTTTAGGCCTGCACAATCTGAAACCGCTGAGGATATATTCTTGGTCGATTCTACTCAGTTTATATCTAATGATGATCCCAATATCGACCTACACCTTGTTAAATCCATACCTCACCGGTCCCGCAAGAAGGTTCGCTTTCAACCTTTTTGACCTTTGTACATCCACTCCTCTTGTATATCCTTTCGTTTTACTCTGTCTTCTCCCGTTTTATCATTCACCCCTTTTCCGTGTGTGTATATTTGCTATACTTAGGATGTGCCTTATACTAAGTATAGGGGGGGTGAATGATTTGTGTTGTTCATTTCCGTTTTGATCATCACTCTTGTTGTTGCCTATACTTAGGGATACTCTACCCTAAGTATAGGGGGGTGATGTTGTTCATATCGTGTCTTTTTATTTTTTTGAGTCTGTACATTCTCGTCATCGGTTTTCCCCTTTTGTACACTCTACTATACTTAGGATTACTTGATCCTAAGTATAGGGGGGATCATCATCTTCTCTTCTTTGTATCTTTTCTTTTCACTTTTCTATACTTAGCACGAGTTATGTCTTCCTTTTTCGCTCTCTGATCACTATGAGGACATAGTTTGAGCTAAGTATAGGGGGGTGTCATATATATTGTATATATACTTTAGACATAACTCGTACTTTTAAATACTTTTATTTGGGGGGTTATGTGTGTATAGTTTGTAAAATCCACGTGCGTAAAAAAAAACCAAAAAAAAAACCCAAAAAAAAACTACAAAAAAATATCAAAACACAAAAAAAAATCAGGAAAAAAAACAAAAAAAACCTTGTATATACTTGTATATTTTACTAACCCTTTTCAAAAAAAAAACAAAAAAATACAAAACAAAAAAATCTATAAAAATTTGCAAATTTCAAAAAAAAAACTTTCTTTCACATTTGCATTTTTCCTCCAAAAAAATCCATAAAAAGTTCAAAATTAGAAAATCGTTCAAAAAAAAGTGTGTTCTTTTCACATGTGCATCATTCCTTTTCCCAAAGAAAAAACCCTTGCATTGTTCATATGTTGCATTTGCATGTGCATTTTTCAGGATAGTATTGACATTTAAACTATGTCTGGAATAAAATTGAAGAATGGAGCTTAGATGGACCTTAATCCACCTAATTCTTAGAGGAACTTCACCGAGAAATAGGATTTTAGAAGCTTCAGGTCTTTGACTTAATTCTTTGAGTTCCACATGACAATGTGCAGCGTTTGACTCTTAGTGTCTAACCTGGTCTCTTCATTCTGGGTATAACTCTGGAATAGGGAATCAATTTGTACTCTCGCACTATGCACTTAGCTCAACTCAGATGGGATGTTGGAAGAATGTGTGAGTTTCTTTTCTGGTAGCGTGGAAATCTAAAGACCGGAGTACGGGTTGAAATAAAACTTCGGAAAAGGGATGGACGTCCGGGCACAATTTTTTCTAAGACCCCAAAAAATGTACGAAAAAAAAGATTCTATATCCGTAGGGGCAAACAAGATCCAAGCAGAACCACCAAAAATACAAATACAAAGAAGCCACTACCAAATAAATATCTGACCAAAAAGGTCCAAGCTTCAAGAAACCTGCAGATCTTGGTGGAGACTCGGCTACACTGGCCATCTCCACAAGGAGAGGTGACTACACTGGCCACCCTCCAGTTCTTTTCTCTTTCTTCTAACTTTTCCCCCTATTCGATTGTGAACACAGCGCGACAGACCTTAGAAGGAAATACCTGACTCCCCGAGGACGAGTTATTGGAGAGGAAATTTGCATGGTAGTCCTGCATTCTGGATGGGAAGAGCTAAAACCTTTCACACACATGAGTCGATTGTTCAATGTTCATAGGGTGTGCTTTAGGAAGAGGATTGATCTAAGATGACTTCTGAGCAGAAACTGTGACAATGATGTGTAGAACTTGAAGGCTGTCGTTTTTAAAATTCTAAGTCTCATCGAAGTTCCGACGCACTAATAATCCAAAGGTCCGACAGAGCTTCAAACTACAATTTTATGAAGATAAGTTTAATACGCAATGTTGTCCTACTTTCTTTATTTTCCCTTTCTTTTTCTTTTTCATTTTCTTTGCACTTATTCTTTCAAATAAGTGTTTGCTAAGGGACTAGCAAAGGTAAAGCATAGGGGGATGATGAATCTGCGATTCGTCATCTTTATTCATTTATTTTAGCTTAAAATCCCTTATAAAACACCTGCATATAACGCTAACTCCATATTCTTACTAACTTGCATCTGTGTAAATATTGTACATTTCTAACTAATTTTAACCTAAAATAAATAAATAAAGAAAGAAAGGAAAAATAAAGAAAAGAAAATAAAAAAAATAAATAAAGAAAAGAAATAAAAAAAGGAAGACTGTGTACAGGCTGACCCGAACCCCGAGAGAAGGTCAAGACGTGACCTGATCGACCAGGAATAAAGTAGGGGGAGATAGGGTCCTCAACCAGAAAATCCAAAAAAAAATGTGTCCTCACTCATTTTGTATAAATCTGTATAAACTGACACTAATTTATTTGTACCTTAATTGACTTCAAATCAAATAACATTCAAAATCAAAGTTGTAAATTAAAATGTGTTCTAATTACTAAAATTGATTGCACAATTAAATCTTGTATAGAATAAAAGTAGCCACACTCGGAAAAAGCCACTAAGCACCAATTGAAAGAGCAATTCCGTCTCCATATGAGCTCAAATTGAATAAATCTCAGTTCCATTGAACTCGAAATTAAATTATCTTCAAAATGGCTATATTTTCATAATTTTTGGAGTTACGGATAAAAAGTCGGTTTTCTGGGGTGGTTTGTGCAATTTTCCCATGTATTTTGTACATATTGTATTTGTATATATTTTAAATTAATCCCACTAATTTTTTTAATAAAAATAAAAATTAAAAAAATAATAAATTCTTAAAACACAAAAAAAGGGGCTAATTCGTCATTTATCCTTGTATATAGTGTCACATATGTATATAGTATATGTATATAGTTGCTATTTTTAATTAACCCTCATAAAAAAATAAAAAAATAACATTTTTTAATTCAAATTAAATAAGTGACGAAAATTCAAAAAAATTAGATAATTTTGTAATTAGTTTTATCTCTCTTTTATTTTCTTTTTCAAATTTCATCTCCCTCCCACCAAAAAATTCAAAAATTCATTTTAAATTTTCATCTCCATTATCCCTTTAAAAAAATTCAAATTTCATCTCTTCTATTTATATGGCTCCTTCTCCCTCATTCCAACTTGATCAATCTTTAGAGAGAGGAGCCCGATCTCCGAGAAAACATTTTCGTCGAGAAAAGGTGTCGAGCCTCCGAGCCGTCCGATGACAGCGAGTCGGCCTTGTCGAGGCAATCACGATCCATTTTCCACTCCTAAGGTGAGATCCGTATTTTATTTGCATTTTTATCTTAGTTAAATCGTAGTTTTATTTTTCGTATTTTTTTCCCATCGTCATTTTTCTTTCTAGATCTTTTAAAAAAAAAATTCTCCATCTCGATTTGATCCGCCATCGACTCGATTTTTCATCTCACTTTCGTGATCTCTCCGCCTTCTATTTCTACCGTCCACGATCTCTCAACTCCGACCACGTACGGTGGCCGGAGATCGGATTCGAACCCTTCATGTCCGCCGGATCCTCATTCATTTTTTTCCAATTTGTAGATAAATAATTTTTTTTATTTCTCTATTTTCTCTAACATTTGTTTTGCAGGAAAACACTATAAAAAATAAAAAAAACAAAAATAAAAAAATTCTTTATTCATCTTTGCTCTTATTTTCGGATTTACAAAAAAAAAGTTTTTATTCCTTTTTTTTATTTCCTGTTTACATAACTAAAATTACAAAAAAAATAAAAACAAAAAAAAAACAAAAAGAAAATCTATTGTTACAGGCTGCGGGGACATCACCCCCCGCCGCCCTTCCTCCTCCGTCAAATCACGGGCGCCGCCGGCCACCTTTTCCTTCCGCCTCCGCGCAAGGGCGGCGCAGCCACTTCACCGCCCCCAACCGCCTACTGCGGCTGTGCCCCTGAGCGGCCCAGGCCGCTCCATCGCCGGAGCCTCCCGCGCCCCGTTTGCAACGCCGCCCCACGCGGTGGCCTGATCTGGGCCCCGCCCTCCATCGACAGCCGAAGCCGCGGCGACCTCCTCCACGGCGCCGCCCGAGGCGACCTCCTCTACGCGCCATCGCCAGCCTCCAGACGTGCGCGCGCCCATCGCGCACCTGCCGCGGCGTCGCAGTCCGCGCAACCGCCTTCTCCGCTGAAGCCATCCGCCCGAAGCTGCTCTCCACATCAGACTCGCCGCCGCCCAGTGCCCTTTCGCGCGGTAGCGCCGCATCACCGCTCCGCCGCGAAGACCTCCGCCGTGTTAGGAAGAAGAAGGCGGCGACGGCTAACGGCCCCTTTGGTCCCTCTTGCTTTGGATTGAAACGAAAGCCCTATCTCTTGAGTTAAAAAAAATAAAGGGGAAAATTACAGTTTCGCCCCGGAGGATCTCAAATCTATAAAAAGGCCCTTGCCAGACTCAAGCACATGGTATGCACAAGGTATATTGGTAAAATTGTGCTTTCTCCCCTGTCATTTATTTTTGTTATCTATTTGAGGCTAAAACTCTGAAACTTTACAGTTTAGTCCAAACCTTTGGCAGTATTACGATTTGGTCTCCGAACTGCAGAACAAAAACTTGCTTGATCTTTTTATTGAAATAAAGGCTATTTGTGATCCAAAAATCTTGAGAAAATTGTGCTATGCTCTTAATGTGATTCTTTTATTAGCATAAATTTTTCATTACATTTTGTCTTCATTTGGTATTATTAAAAAATCAAAAACATATCATTTTTCATTGTTTGAAATTCGAAAATTCATAAAAATTTGAAAATAGCTCCAAAAATTCTAAAAAAATTAGATTAGTTGTATTTCATTGTCTTTTAGTTTCAGACCAATTTTCATGCATTTATCATTTATAAAACTCAAAAAAATTGAAAAATATCAAAAATCTTCTTAAAATCATAAAAAAAATCTACAAAAATCCAAAAATTGTGATTTCAGTTCCTGTTTGTAAATATTTTCTTCTAGTTTGTTTTAAAAATAGTAGCCAGGAGTTTTGGGCATTTAAAAGATTTTTAAATTGTAAATTACTCCAGGCTGTCCACATTTTCTTATTTTCTCCTTGTTTGATTTTTAGAAAAATATAAAAACATATGAAATTTTCACAAAAATTGTCAAAAATATTTCAAAACTTTTAAAACACAAAAATAATTTCTTTGGATTTTTCTGAGTTTCTTTGATTAATTGAAAAATTGCAAAAAGAGTTAGTGTGCATATTTTCTGAGTTTAATCACATTGTTCGTTATTTTTGAAAATAAAAAAAATTACAAAATAAAAATCACTAAAAATTTAAAAATCAGAAAATATAAAAAAAATTAGAAAATAAAAAAATTAAAAAAAAATAAAAAGATTCAAAAAATCACAAAAACCAAGGATAGTTGTCCTTTGAGATTCCTGTTTTCTTTTAATTAGTTTCTGATTAACTGAATAACCCTCGGGAATTGTAGCCTCCCTGAGTTCGACCCTGTCCGCTATACAGGTTAATAAGTAGCAAAAATTTTAAAAAAAATAATCTTTTGTTGAAGCGGGTTTTGGGGATAAAAGCAACGACCTATTCATCAATTAAATTCCTGGTAATAAATTCCTTCCTCAACAAAATTTTGCCGTTGCCGGGAGAAAAAAAAGTGAGATAAAAAATCCCTCGAATTTCGCGCACAACAATAGGCGCTTTACAACTTAAGTTTTCAGAGAAGCATTTTTTGTATTTTTTTATGCAATTAAAAAGGACATGCAAATCCATGCAAGTTTAAGGGTTAAAATGCAAATTTCAATCAAATCAAGTCCAAAAATCCTCAAACTTGTCTAGAAGGTGAAATATGATGACATTAATGCTTTGAATTTTTTTGGAATTTTTGGATGCACAATAGATTAATTATAAATTAAATATCCATGTTAGGTGAAAATTTAATAAATAAAAGAACAATTTATTTTTCAGAAATAAAATTATCCTGGATAAGTCTATCTGAGAGGAATCCATGAAAATTAAAAGATCAAAAAAATAAAAGATATATGACCACTAAAAATTAATTACTCAAATAATTAATTATTTTATTACGATCTCAATATGCATGCAAATGCGATGAATTTTGTGCACAATTTAAAACACACTAAAATCAACCTACTGTAAGATTTGGGAATTTTCAGGGCAACGATTGATTTAATATTAATTCTAGATCATGCAATGGGTAAATTATGCAATTATGCATTAAAATAATTATATTAAATCAGTCATAATCCAAAAAATTCAATCAAGCATCCAAATATATACAATAAGTTGTTCTTCAAAATGTTATTTTTGAAATGATAAAATGAATACAAAATGATTTTCAAAACAAGACAAGAAGTGAGGGTTCTAAGTGCAATGTAGAAATGAAATAAAATAAAAAGAAATAATCGACGAAGGCCCAATTGCATTTACCCCTAATCGATGGGCCTTCTGAGCAGATTCCCCCACTAGCGCATGCAGCACACGTGATATCCAGGCTGGGGGTCTCTTTGAAGTTTTCTGAATCTAAAGGAGTTGCTCTGCAATATATCCAAAAGGAGCCTCCCCAGCACGTGATGCTGATGTCAGATGGCAGGGACTTCTTTGGCACCAGTTGGAACTTGAGAGGAGGTCAGCGCAATATTTCCTTCACCCCACTTTCTCCTCATGTGAAGGCGAGGCACTGGGGTGGCGGACCTTGTCGATGGCGAGATGCGCAACCCCAGGCACATCGACCGAGGAACTAGTAGTCGTCGGTGTAGGTGAGGCATGAGTGGTAGATGGCATGTTGTAGAAGCGAGTCAACGTCGACCTTGGGTTTGGAGGCGAAGCATGGTGATGGCTTAGGTGGAGTGGAGCAGGGCTGCACTGTTCCTTTCATCGATGTAAGATGCGATCCGCGATGTAGAGGGTGATCGATGGTGGTGCCCCGCAATGGAGCAGACATAGCTCAGTGGTGGGGCCCAAGGGGCGAAGGGAGGTCCAAGGCGTGACAAAGTTCGGTATACACACCGACCGAGCGACTGGAAGAAGGGAATCATGCACCGGGCATCCAGAGGATGTGCTGTTCATCAACCCCTCGAGAGATATGCACGGAGGTGGGAGGGGTGATCCTCCTCTATTGTCCCTACAAGACTCGTGAAACCAAAAAAAAGGGGGATGGTGGCTCTTCTGGACGCGGGGGAATTGTAGCTGTATCTCTAACGTGATTCGCTGAGGGAGGGAAGGTGTGAGAGGTAAAAGGAGAAGATGATGAGATAGAGAAGGTATATGCAGAGGTTATTGGCATGAGTGACCGATCAACTAGGGTTAAGTATCAAAATATATCAATGGTCGTTGCGACCCCAATTAGTTGGCTAACTCAACAAGAAAAATATATAAAACCACTAAAAAATCAATCCATGAAAAGTAATGTAAGCGGTCTTCGCTATTTAATTTACCTGGTATAGCGACTAGGGTTGAACACAAGGAGCACGATGAAAAACTCAGTAGTCAAATTTCGAAAATAAAGGTTTTTTTAGTGTTTTTTATTTTTTAAAGTTTTTAATTTTCAAATAAGGCATAAAATACACAAGGGAAGAAATATACACAGCACACTCTTTTTGTATTTTTCAAAATAGTCACAAATGCTCAGAGAATTACACAAAATATATTTTTGGGTTTTAAAGGTTTTCAAAATTTTTGGTTATTTTTCTAAGATTTTTTGATGTTTTTGTATTTTTTTAAAAATCGAACAGTGGCAAAAAATAAACAGTGCATAGCCTAGAGTAATTTGCAACTTAAAAATATTTTAAGTGCCAAAAACTCCTGGAAATTATTTTTATGATAAAGTATAGACAAATTAAAATAGTATACTTATATTGCATAATTAACATTCATGCATATGTAAATAATGTCCACATTTTATCATTCATATTTGCATTAATAAGGAGCCAAATTCACTTGTAAATATTCACTTGTATATTAGCTACGATCACCTATTTGTATTTATTTTATAATAAATCTAAATCCAATAAAATCAACTCTATAGTGAATATATTGCTAACACTAATAAAGGAAAAATATCAAAAAATACTAACTTATAAAATTTACCAATAAAACCTGAATCCTAGTTTGAGACTAAGAACCTTAAAATGCGCATATTTCCCTCTACAAATGTCCGATTTAGGTCTACTCACTTTTAAAGTAATATACATTCAAAGACCTTCAAAACAAGATCAATTTCATAAAAATCAGAATTCGTATGTGAAACTTGAGTTTGGGCCCCTATTGTATATTGTTCATATTGACCAAATTACCCTTTATTTTATCTTTTTATTTTCTTAATCCAAAAAAAAGATTAAGTTGTAAATATTTATTTCATATTTTCTCTAACTTTACTTTGATTTTTCCGTATTTAAAATTGAAAGAAATATGCAAAAGATAAAAATACGGTATTTTATACCTATGAGATAACCCCCAAAAATACTTTTTGTACATATGCTTTCTTTTGATTTTCGATCCTTCATAAAAGTTGTAGATCTCATCGAGACGATCAACTTTTGTGTTGACCACTTTTTTATTGATCTTTTTTGTTATTTTTTTATTTTTATTTTGATTTAATTTGTGATTTTTCTGGGAGAGACACGTGGCAGCTCTTGGAGCCGTCACGTATCACCCCTATTTTTTATTTTATCTTTCTTTATTTATTACTTTAATTAATTATTTATTTACTTTAATTATTTGCCTTAATATATTTTTTTATTTATTTTAATTATTTTAATTTAATTATTACTATTTATTTACTTGTTCCCTGCCACATGGCGCCCCACCTTCCCTTTCTACCCACTCTCGCGCGACCCGACCCTCCATCCCACTTTGTGCGGCGGCCACTCTCCTCGCAACCCATGCCAATCATCTCGTTGATCTCACCCTCCGCCTTGACTGCCATCTCCCGCTCCCTCTCGCGACCACCTCCGCTTCGTGCAGCAGTGACCGATCCAAACCTCCCATCCCTCATTCACGACGCCGTCGCCAGTGCAAATGCCTCTGGTAAACCCGCCACCCACTCCCCTCAACCACCTCCCACACCCCCATCTCCCCACGTTCTCCATCCTCGCATCAATGACCCTTAAAAGGGGGTGCTCCTCCTCGAGAAAGAACCATCTGCCATTTGCGAGAGACAAGGCCCCAGCCCCTCCTCCATCTCCGGTGACAGAGGAGTTCCGGGAGAGTAGAGCGACGATGAGTGTCTTCGTTGTCAGCGAGATCTGCGAGGCAAGCCCTCGTATTGCAGCACATCCTCTAGGATCGCTGCCAAGCCTTTCAATTCCTTCCTCGTTGGAATAGATCGAGGCAAAGACCCGGTTAAGATCCTCAATCTTCACCACCTTCCTGGCTAGTCCAACCCATCCCCTTCGCAGCCGATCATCGACAGCCATCAGATACATTTTTTCTTCTACCTTGTTCCTTTCCTTTCCTCTGTCTTGCTTCATCATTGCTCCATATTCAACGTCCACCTCCACCATTCTCCCCTGCATCTCCGGCGTGCCCCCCTTCCCGCTCATCCTTTCACTTCTTTCTGCTCTTCT
The DNA here is from genome assembly GCA_037367405.1 of Ottelia alismoides. Lineage (NCBI taxonomy): Eukaryota > Viridiplantae > Streptophyta > Magnoliopsida > Alismatales > Hydrocharitaceae > Ottelia > Ottelia alismoides. Next base: position 463,210 of record JAZKJV010002782.1, read on the forward strand.
TCTCCGTTCAACAAACAATCCGTCGTAGTCTTCTCGCACCACCATACCCCACGTCCACCATCCCCTGATTGCCCCGTCACCGAGCATGCCTCCATTGCGTATCCCTACCTCGGCATCAACTGCACGATCGACCGTTGATCACCCCGCTCCTCAGGAGATGCACCTGTACGACTGCCACCCTCGATCTTCTTGCTTAAGCAAAACACTGGCTGCAGCAGTGTCATCGACCGTGCCACCACCTCAGAGCTCAACCGCGAGTTTCCTCCAGCAGCAGGACTTCACCGCCTCGTGCCTTCCGCCAGTTCGCATCAGCTCTAGGACCCTTTGATCTGCAGCACGAGCGAACCCACCACGCAAACTGCAGCTTGACCCCTTCGCACGATCCACCACCATCTTCATCAACGCAGGAGTAGTGGAGATCCAGATCATCATCACCCACTCCGTCGACCTTCGCAGCGGCAGCCACCTCCAGTCGTGTGTCGACGGAGGTGACCACCAACTCCGTCACCAGCCCATCGCCACGTCGGTCACCGACTTCACCCTCCACCTTCGGCTCTAGCAAAAGCCACCACCGAAGTCCACGCTTCAGCCGCCCTCTCGGCACTCTTGTTGCTCCACCTTTGGATGAAGGACTTCTGCAACACTTCTTCGTGTACCTCCATAGAAAGCTGCACTACCTTCGTCCTCGGGTGGCGAGCTCGTACTCCCTAAAGTCATCTACCTCGCCTTATCCTCCTGCACGTGCATGCATGTAATTTGCAAGGTGTGGCCCTGCCTTTTATTCGCATCCACAGGAACGTCCCTCTCCAGTAGAACAAGTGCAAGGGCCCTCCTGGCAAAATTGCACTGACATCCCTCCATTTTGAGGCTTTCGCGTACAGGTCCTGCCATCCAGAAGGCACGTGAGGTGCATGCGACCCTTTGGGCAAATTTCATTCCCCCCTTCCAAGTATCAGTAATGACATTTCAATCCTCATGCACATTTGTTAATGCATATTTGATTTTGTAATATTGCACTTATGCCCCCTCTCTTTTGGCAACATTTTGAGTCTCATTTGCATCATTTTATTGTTCTAAAAATTGCATAGTGTAGAACAACTCATGCTCTATCCTTGTAGATGTTGAATTTATTTTTATGAGTTGTGTATTAATTAATGTAATTATCTTTGTGGAAAATAGCATATTTTGCCCACTGTTTATTCTGAATTGATGTTAAATTAATCGTTGCTCAGAAAATTACGAAAAATTCACAATAGGTAGATCTTAGGTTATTATACTTTGTGCTCAAATTTCAACTCATTGACACGCACATCTAGGTCAAAATAAATGAAATGATGATTTTAGTAATTGATTTCTAATTAATTCCTCTCTTAGTATTTTTAGGAACTAAAATTATTCTGGATACTTCTCACATAGGCCTGTCTAGGATGATTTATATTCTGGAAAAATTGATGTTTGGTATTTATTAAAATTAGTTTACTCAAAATCACATAGTCTGTATATTTTATTCATAGTTAATTCATTTTGCATCCAAAAATTACAAAAAAATACAATAGTCTAATTACATCACATTTCACATTCTGGCCAAGTTTGAGATTTTTTTGACACTATTTGAAAGTAATTCACATTTTAGTCCATGAAGTTAGTCAAACTTGCATGTCAATCATTTATTACATTTAAAAATAGAAAAATGTCTCTTTGAAAACCTAGCATCTAGATCGAATAAAAACTATCCTAGGAGATAGTGACCTCCCTGAGTTCGACATTGGGCTTGCCAAATAAAAAAATTTTGACTGCTCGCTTTAATTGGAAAATCATTAAATTTACAGTTTTTGATTAATCCGATTTTGCCCGACTGCAACAAACCAATTTCAACATTAATTTCACATGGGACAAATCAACATTCTAAAATCTAGGGGGGGGGGGCATGCGCCCCTCCATGCCCCCTCTAGATCCGCCCATGCCGCTCGTACTTGCACAGAGGAGCTCCACCAAGTCCCACTCCGTAGCCCAGAACGCCTCCATCAGCAGCTACCACTGCCTGCACCCTTCGTGCATCACGCCTTCGATCGCCAACAGAGCCGGTGATGAATACCCATTCATCACTCTTTATTCTTTTATTTTAGCTACAAAACCTTTGTCAAACACATGTAGATTTATGTAAATATCAATAATTATCATTTGACATGCATTGTGTAAAATATAATAATTAGCATGTTTTTGTGCATAAATAAAAGAATAAAGAGACAAAAGAAAAAGAGGGAGATATTTAGAATAAATATTGAGCGACCTAATCCCAAGGGAGGGCTCAGCATGGGCCTGACCGCATAAAAGCCAAAGTAGAGAGAGATAAGGAAGCTCATGTGTGTAAATATACCTGTAAATAGAATAATAATATTTTCCTCTAAAAATAAAAATAAAATGGGTTTTATTTATTTGTAAATATTTGTAAATATTTGTAAATATTAAATTAAAATAAAAATGAGAAAATTAAAAAGAAAAAGAAAAATACCCTTCCTTGTATATATTCACCATGTACATAAGAGCCACTTATATATTTATTTATCCATATAAATAAATAAATTAAATTTCCATAAAAATAGTACATATTCTATATTCCATAATATAAATAAAATAAAAAGTACAAAAATAAAAATAAAATAAAAAGAACAAAAATACAAATCAACATCACCATTGTATATATACCATATATGTATAGAAATAAACCTATTTATGTACCCCTTGTAAATAATTAATAAAAATAAAATAAAAATACCAAAATATTCCAAATTTTATCTTGTAAATAAATAAAATAAAAAATTGGAATAAAAATGTACAAAAATAAATAATTAAAAATCAAAATTTAAAAATTCAATATTGTATATATACATATATATAGTACTATATTTTAAAAACTTTATTTTTATTTCAAAAAAATAAATATAAATCACAAAAAATAGTTTATAAATAAATAAACTTTTTTTTATGTTTTAACTTTTTCCAAAATAGGCCACTTGCTATTTTATTTTGAATTTCCCATTATTTTCCACGTGGCCGCATTCCATTGGTCCACGGGGGATGTTGACCCCCCGGTCAACTCCCCCCCTGGACCACTGCCCCGCGGATCTGCGCCCGACCCGCTTCTTCTCCCATTTACTGCGCATTGATCCGAGCCCCAAAATCGCTAACCCCAGGTCCTAATCATTCCCTGATCAACCCAGATCCACGCCCGACCGTTAGCATCGGGGTCCGTGCTCCGATTTTCTCGCCCGACACCCAGTTAGCCGGACCCCTAGGACTATATAACCTGAGCTCCGCCCTCACCTTCACTCATCTTTGGCTCCCCATTCCCCTACCCAGGACCTTCTCCACCTTCGCCTAAGTGACAGCTCGCGATTGGCGGTGTTGCAGCGAGGAGAGAGTGCTCGGACCATCGATCCAGCGACCTAGCGCCGTCGTGCGTTGCCACCAGCGTGGTGATCGATCCTCAGGCATCGACGGACCTCGAGGCAAGGACTAGGAGCTTCAAAGGCTTCTTCCCAGTCGACTTCGACCATACGGTGAGCTTGAATCTCCCTATCTTTAGCTAATTTTCGTTTACCCCCAATTTCACCCATCGCCGACGATCGTCGATTCCGACCATCTCCGACCCCCTTTCGATCATCGGACGACACATTCACCTTCACCCTTCTCCCACGCACATTCTACACCCCTTCATCCAACCCAGTTCGCACAGGAACTGGGATTGGAGCTCCTCCGCCGTCGCATCGCCGGAGCTCCTCCATTCCGACGCACCGACCACCCCCATCACCTCTAACCGGGTCGAGGCACTTTGCCCTCGACCCAGGAGTGCTTTTGTGCCATTTTGCAGGTCTGAGGAGGACCATCTGAGGTCCCCCACATTCAGCACATGAGACGTTGTGCCGCCGTCATCGTTGGAGCTCTCTGGAGCCTCCCAACATCATCGGAGGAGCCCTACAGACGCGGGAGGCCTGGGCGATCATTCTCCACCTATCAGCACCCCGCGAGGAGGCCCATCGCGCGCACATCAGGCCGGCGAAGTTCGCCGGCCATCAGTTCTTCATGGACCCTCCAGCACTGTCCGTTCTGCCTCAACGCTCCAGATCTCACACGGACCGTCCGATCGAGCACAGGGGTCCTCCACCAGCGTCTACCATATGATCGCCACGTGGAGTGACCTGAAGCGTCGGATCAGTGAAGGGTTAGCGCCATCGTCCAGAGCCGTTCCATCACCACGTGGCGCGCATCCAGCCCATCTGCGAATAAAGGGTAATTTACCCTTTGGCCCTTAGCCTTTTTATTTTTATTAAGTAGCCCCTGTAAATATTTCCGTAGTTTATTTTAGTTTGGAAAATTTGCATAGTAGACCTGGTAGTTTATCTTATTTGCTTTTATACCCCTATACGTTGTGGGACACGTGCTTCGTCACATGCATTTTGTGGTAAATTGCATGTAAGGGCCTGTGGTTTCTGATTGTTATGAAATGAAAAGATATTTTTAGATATTTGCAAATATGCCCCTGTGAGTGTTTTAATTGTGCATGTGCCGAATTTCTTGGGCTTCTTATACTTTCTCCCCTGGACTTTTAATACGTGTTACTAATAGGTCCAGGGACTTAAGTTTCGTTACAAAAAGGTCCCTGAGTGCCCCAGACACATGCATCGCGCGTGCATATTTGGGAATTTTGCACCTGGACCCCGTGGGTTTCCTGTATTGTTACTTTTAGGCCCTCCAAAGATACTTTCCTTACGATCAGGTCCCTATGACTATGGGCTCTTGATTGTTTTGAATAAAATATCAAAGTTCATCCAAATTTGGTGAAAATTTGACACGTGGCTCCTACCACCGTATAGAATTTTCACTAATTTTTGGGAAATTTTTGGAGCCCTTTCGTTATTTTTTAAAATTCAAAAACATCCATTTTTCAGCTTGTTCATATATAAAAATCACAAAAAAATATAAAAACATTTTCAAAAACTACAAAAAATTAGATTTTGTGTATTTTATCGTGCTTGATTTTCTGACCAAGTTTGGTCATTTTTGGACTTATAAAAATTATAAAAATTAAAAAACATTGAAAATCTCATTAAAATTCTAATAATTCATAGAAAACTTCAAAAATAAGAAACTCAGTCTCTGATTTTGCCTCTTTGTTTCTATTTTACATGAAAAATACCTTCAGGTTTATTAGGGCCATTTTTGACTTTATTTTGGCCCTTGAAGCCTGACTGGACATTGTTTTTTAGTTTTTGCCTTGTTTCATTTTTAGAAAATTATAAAAATCAGAAAATTACCAAAAATTCACCAAAATAGTAAAAAATATAAAAATTCTAAAAACATTTTTGTTTGATTTTTTTGAGCTTATTTGAGTAGTTAAATAATTGTGTGAAGTTGCTTGTTTTACTTGTTTTCCTATTTTCTTTATAATTTAAAAATCCAAAAAAATATAAAATATTAAAAATACACCAAAAATTCCTTTATTTATATTTTTTTTGTTTTGACTACTTCGTAGGTCACAAGGCCATCACGTGCTCTCCGAGTTCGACCCTGGGTGCTATACCAGGTTAATCCTTTAACGAGACCGCTATCTTGAGTTTTCATCGATTTTTGTCTTTGTTTGGTGGTCTGAATTTTTCTTGATTGAGCTCTGAGTCCTGGGCGACTGAGGTCGCAACGACCGCAGATATACCTGATTTACCTTAGTTGTTCGGGCGGCTCATCAGAATGGCGCCGTTGCCGGGGAGCTCAGCTTAGTAGTCTTTATTTTTCAGTTTATTTTTGTTTTCTTTTTCGCGGCTTTCTGCGGCTCTTTCTGAGTTCGTGGCTTTTTGCGGCTTTTATTTTTCTTTTATTTTTATTTTATTTTCTTTTTATTTCTTTTCTTTTATTTTTGTTTTTGTTTGTTTATTTTTATTTTACATTTTTGCACATATATCCCTGTTTCATTTCACTTGTTTTACCTGCTTTATTTACTTTATTTTATATGGTCTGTGACACTTGGTTGTATTCTTGCGAGGGCCCGAGGACCGAGGTGGCAACTTTCGAGGAGCTGGCGCAACCGCGACGTTTGGAGGCGGCTCCCTTCTGCACGGAGCTGCAGGAGAGAGCGAGGAGACAGCCGAGTGCAGCTTTAGTTTAGTTTAGTTAGACTTTATTTTCAGAACCATTTGAATTATTGTAATAATACAGGGACAACACACTTGGACTTGAGAGACTCTCGGGGTCTGTTTCGCCGAGCATCGGTGTGCTCGGGGGACCCCTCAGATTTCTTCGCGGCTTTTTACGCGGTTTTGTTTTCTTTACTGCCTTTTCCGGTTTCTCGCGGTTTCTCGAGCCCCTAACCGTAGGACTTCCTGCTTGATTGTGACGTAACTAGTAGGATCCAAACACCCTAATACATTTGCATTTTCCTATAGTTCGGTAATTGGACCTACAATAAAAGATTAATAAAATAGTTGATTCACTTCCTTCGAGCCTACGTGCCGCAACCCGCCCTGCCAAGCACTGCTCCTGAACCCGATTTGTCGGGAGGAGGGGTGGACCGAGACCGGACTCTTTGGATTGGAGGCTGGTGGTCAACTAGTTGTTCTTTCGAGTAGAAATTGCTGTTTAGGGACTTGGTTTTCCGCCTGCACCATTTAGGTAGTTTATTTTCTATCTTTCAATTCTGCGCAGATCATTTTGCATGTAGACTGCTGGAGTCAGGTATACATTTCTTACTCTGCATGCATCATCGATTTCATCGCGCATCGGCTTTTTCGACTTCTCCCCCCTGATTTTCGGACTTAATAACCAGGAGAACCGAAAAATTCTCTAGGCGATTTTGCTTTTTATTGAAAAAAAATACCTAAAAAGAAAAACAATAAAGTTTGGGACTGCTAACTCTATTGACCCTAAAAGACACCTCACCTAAAAAATTTGTCTTGGGGAGAGCAACCCCCTCATTGTCTGGTTTGCTTGCGTGAGAGAGTGACCCCGCACACTAGGTAGAGCCCTTCGATATTCTTCTCGACTGATTACCGGCTCTTTCTGTACGGGACAGTCGGTTGAGAAAATATCGGGTTACCCAACATGTCACGTAATTGCTCTGCAATCCTGACTGATCACCAAATAAAATTGACAAGATAATTGACCGAGCCTTTACGGTCTTCAGCTCGCGTTAAGGACCAAGGCGGCAAGCACAGATGAGAGGGACAATGGTGAATCGGGGGTTTGCTTGTGATCATAGTTGTTACCAGATCTCATCCGCACTACTCGCCACATCAAGATGATGGGCAGACGATCTCTTAGGCAGCCTCTGGCTGTACCGCTTTCGGACACGTCTACCCGCTCATCTAGGTTGGTTCGCGAGAGCCGAGACCCGCTCTCCGAACCCGAGTACGACTCCACCCTGTTCCCCGTTGATTCCCCTTCTTCTGATTCCGAGATACCAGTGCCAGAGGAGAGACAGATAGATGATTTATCGGCACCTGAGTTTGGATGCTTTGATTTTGCAGAGACTATAGACGGCAGCAGTGATGACCGCACCAGAGGTCCCCAGCACGACCAGACTTTCATTATGGACTAGGATGCAATCAACTCCACCCTGATCGCCTTCCTCGAGACAGTTCAGCAGTAGTTGAGGGATCAGGGAGCATTCATGTTGGACATGAGGCGTGAGATGGAGCAGTTGAGAGCCGCTCGCGACCAGCGCGAGCCCTAGGACGGGCCGAGGATACCCGACGATGCGGCAGCCGCCGCAGCAGCCGCAGCAGCAGCAGAGGCACCAAGGCCGATGCAGGAGTTACACAACCCCGGGTCGACCTTGATGCATCATTGGGTTTTGCTTCATGCTATCGTGGGGGACTTCAAGTTCCCCCCGAACACTTTGCAGCTTCTCCCCCGGTTCCACGGGCTCGCCACTGAGGAGCCCCATCTCCACCTGCAGGAGTTCTTGATGATCTGCAGCACAGTCCACGACCGTCAGGTGGACCAGGATACCATACGGATGATTGCCTTCCCCTTCTCCTTAGCAGACAGAGTAGCCACCTGGCCGAAGCATCTGGGGAAGTTCATCTACACCTGGGAGCAGCTCCGCACCGAGTACTTGCACAAGTACTATCCACTCGGGCGGACGAACGCCGCTAGAGCCCTGATCAGCAACTTCTCCATGCTCCCCAACGAACAGTTTCACGAGGCATGGGCGAGGTTCAGAGAGCTGACTGACAAAAGCCCGCACCATGATATTTCCAAGCCGAACCTTGTTCAGAGCTTTTTCAGCGGGCTGGCACCAGAGCTTCAGGGCTTGGTGAACGCTTCTTGTGGCGGGTCTTATTTCGCCAAGGATCACGATCAGGTCTGGGCCATCTACGAGGAGATGGCCGAGAACTACATGGTGATGTCCCAGACCCGATTGTACACTCAAGGGAGACCTCAGCCACAGACCGTGCAGTACCAGAGGATAGCACGGGTTGACGCCAGTCCATCCAGTTCGTCAGCGGCAGCAACACAAGCAGAGAGTTCAGCCGCAGACATGGGGATCATCAGTGAGAAGCTGGACCGGATGGAGATCATAGAGAAGAAGCAGTGCCAGGGCATCACGCAGATGGAGCAGATGGCACATACCCTGAGTGACATGAAAACACAACTCATGTGTCTCCAGGAGGCACAGACGGCTTCACAGCCTCGTCTTCAGGCACGAGGCGATCCGAGTAGCAACAACAGCTCGTCCCAGCGCTCCAGCTCCCACCAGCAGCCTAGATAGGTTCACCTTGTACAGGCGGAGCCGTACCAGCAGCCGCAACCCACCTACCAGTCACCGCCATATTCAGACATGCAGATGGTGGTATACCAGCCGGATCAGCCTCTGGCAGTGCTCCCGCCACCCCAGTACGAGTCAAAGCCATTGATGGATGTCAACGGGATTTGGTACGACCGCCCCCAGCCTGGTATCCGACGAGACTATCCTGGATTCCGTTGGGCGGCCGGAGGTGCCCAGCCCCAGCAGCAACCATCAGGTCAGGGTGGCCAGTACAACCATCAGAGGGATCACCAGCAGCAGCAGCCCCCAGTATACCCATAGCAGCAGCCACAACAGTCACTCCTCGTCCCTGTCAGCAGGGACAGTCTTGGAGGCGTGATCAACCTCACCAGCCGCAGCATCATCCACAGACTTACCCCTCTCACCCACAGCAGCAGCAACAGCCTCACTACCAGAGAGGCTACCCGTCAGGTTCTCATGGGCCATCCTATGAGAACCCCGCTTTGGATGACATAGCCCGCCTCCTCACAGATCAGCATGCTACCTTTCTTCGGGAGATGGATGAGTTCCGCCAAGAGATGCGGGACATAGTGAGAGGGAAGGCCGCCATCCCTGCCCAGATAGAGCCGACCCCAACAACCTGAAGAGGAAATCTGAGCAGGTAGTTTGTACTGAGTATGCCACTCCGAGTGATACTTTTGGTGATATGTCTGCATATCTTTTTGATACTGATTTTGTCACACTTAGGAGCGGTAGGATGCCAGCAGGCAGCGCCTCGTCTGAGCGACACCACGAGGATCCTTCTAGAGCGCCCGACGAGGAGGAGAGCGGTACTGAGGCTGCTAGAGATGATGACGGTGGTACTGATGCCACCACAAATGCTGATTCCACCAGCGGTACTGAGGCCTCCATTTCACCAGATGGAGGAGGTGGTACTGAGGCCACCCATGTTTCCGAGCCAGAGCGCGGTACTGAGGCCGCGAGTCTTCCAGCCGATGGTGGTGCTGATGCCACCGTTTCTTCCGAGAGTCCTGTAGTTTTCCCTTTTGCTGATGTATCTCGGAACACTTCTGGAAATAAAGGAAAGGGTTTGTTTTCTTCTGGTCCCACTATGGTGCATGATGTATGTGTGGATCCTGCCGTCGAGCAGCTCAGACCCATTCCTAGTCCTTCATCTGAGAAGGACCTTGTGATCCCCTTCCCTAGAGCTCTTCAGATGGGAAAGGGGAAGAAAATTGAAAATCCCAAAAAGAGACAACAGGAAGAGTTCAGCCATCAGATGATAGATCATTTTCACATTCAGTTGACTCTTCAGGAGGCTTTGCAGCACATCCCTCTACTCCAGCGTTCGCTTAGAGACAGGACTACAGTTAGGAGGAAGAGGAGGAACCACCATTCAGAGATTCATGTGCTGACCAGAGCCACTTGTTTCACGATCCAGAACCGTCTGCCAACCAAGAGGCCAGATTCAGGAGCCCCATATGTCAAATGCCACATCAGAGAGCAGAGGTTCGACCGTACTCTATTAGACAGCGGATCGTCGATCAACCTACTTCCGGCAGCCCTTCTCGACCGCTTCGAGTTGGGCACTCTTCGATAGAGCAGGACAGTCCTTCAGTTTGCTAATCGATCTGTCAAGATGCCGAAGGGGTTGCTTAGAGACGTTGTCGTCACGATTCAGGGCCTGCAATTCCCCGTGGACTTCGTAGTGTTGGACATCGAGATCCCTGAGTCAGTGATCGATACCCCCATCATTCTCGATCGCCCATTCTTGGCCACAGCCAAGGCAGTGACCGACCATGATAGCGGGAAGGTATACTTTCACGTCGAGGACGAAAGTGTACAAATAGAGACGGTCGAAGACAGCAGAGCCAGAGACAGAGCATGCTCAGAGACTACTTCAGATACAGAGCAGATGACATATGCCGGGCCAGACATCCACCAGGACTGCGACTTTGTGATCACAGATGACGAGGAAGTTTGGGCAGACCCAGCAGCACAGGCCATCCTCTCACATTCAGATTCCGCTGATGCAGAGACGACAACATAGGAGAGCTTGGAGAGCGCATTCTTGGTCCAGGATACTTTTGAGGCAGCAGAGCCGATTCTCGACCGCGATACTGAGTTCTTTTGTGATGACGGTGGTACTGAGGCCACCATTGATGACTGATGAACCTCAGTTTCATCATCTTTATTTCCCATAATTAACCCCCTTGCTTAAAAGTTTGTCAATAAATCCCTGTTAATGTCTAATAATTAACAGAGTCCTTAATAAATTAAAAACCACAAAAAAATGACAAAGCAAAAATTCGTGGTATTTTTAGACTCAAAAATACCTTCAAAAATATTTCGGGCCTTTGTTTGATTTCATCTCCAGTTTTGGCCAACATGAAACTTGTAGATCTCGTCAAGATCTACAACTTTCATGTTTTGAGTTTTCTCAAATTCGGCCATCTCAGCCCTCAAAAATCCAAAATACCCTCGAATAAGTCTGATTGGGCCACGTGGCCCGATCTGAGTGCGCCACGTGGCCCCCTTCCCTTGTCTTCCTCCGCCGCCATCCTCAACCGTTGGATCTCTCATTGGATCCAACGGCCCAGCTTTATCCACATCCGCCTCTTCTCCTAAGCCCTCAGATCTTCTCCACACTCCATCTACACCGCACGTCCCCGCCTCGCTCTACATGCGCCACGTGTCAAAGATCTCCACCATCAGATCGGCGTTTGGAGATGCAATCACCACCGTTATCTCCTGGGCCAATCTCATCCATCCGATCGACCCCTTGGTCCCATCCAAGCCATTCGCTACTGCCTCTCGTACATCCTGCCACGTGGCAGCACCTGACCCCTTCGATCGCATCGCCTCGGATCTTATCATAGCCGTCGCTGCGCGCCTTCATCCTCGCCGTTGGATCTCCAGATCCAACGGCCACGCATCGTCGTCAACCTCCAGCAGACTCCCTCTCGCACACGATCTCCACTCGCGCACCTCTCCCCCTTTCAATTTTCTCCACGACTCCAGAGCCCCTCACACCTCGCCAACCACCGCCGGGTCTTCCCCAGTCATCCACCATCCTCGCGCACTACTTCATGACTCCAGTCGTCGTCCCACTCGCTCCTCAACAACCCTCGAAGATCGCGTCAACCACCACCACAACCGCCATCGTCCCCTTCAAATACGCTGCCCCTCCCGTCAGTCCAATCTGTCCGCCTTTACACGGGGGCTCGCCCAGCCCTCCGCCACCTCCCAGTGACAGGGGGAGGTGGCCGGATCGAGCAAAGACGACGACGCCCCCTGGTGAGACCCTCCGCCTTCGACGGTGGAGCTGCGACGCCCTATCGCCGCCCGAGCTCGCTGGGACGACCGCCCAGCACGTGCGAAGACCCCGAGCTCCTCTCCGAGCTCAAGCCCAGGCCACTTCCTCCGCCCGATCACCGGTAAGTTCTCTCTTCCTCCTTTGACTTTTTATTCCTTTTTTATGCTTTAATTAGGCCCCTCCTGTCATTTTCGCTCACCATTCACACCTTCAACAGCTCCGCAACGCTTCCCCCTTCCACGCGCTCAGCTCCGACATCCTATTTCTCCTCCCCAGAACCTCGCCACCCTCCGGCCATCTCCTCCGCCCTCACGGCGGAGGATCTCCGAGCTCTCACCTTCTCCGCCCCCATATGAGCTCCCCATTTCACTCACTCACGCAACCACTTCTCATGCTTCGGCTATAGGATAAATCTTGCAGGTCGTCCTCTCAATGATCGGAGCTTCGCCGGAGTACGTTGGCCGAGCTTCGCTGCCACTACCAGAGCAAGAAGACACCGCCTTGAGCACCTTCGTGGCTCGACCATCGACTGAGATTCATCGACAACCTTCCAGCAGCTACGGGCGATCTTCACCGGCACCAAAGAAGAGTGGCGGAGCACGGGCTCCAGCGACGGAGTCCTGTTCTCGCCGCCAGTCGCGGAAGAGGACGAGGCGCAGCTGCCGTTGGATGGTCCTCTTGCAGCGACCATCCAACGGCCATGATGAGGCCGCGCCATCGGCATCAGCTTCCGTTGGATCTTCTAGATCCAGCGGCCTACATTCCGCCACGCGTCGACACCTGAGCGCCCCCGAGCCTCAGAATCCGAGCCTTTAGGCTTGGATGCTCCCGAGCCTCCACCGAACCTCCTGGAGCTTCGACCAGTACCGAGCCTACGCCGAAGCACCTCCGAACCTCCGCTGATCCCGAACCGACTTCCGAGCCTCGAAGGCGCGTGCCTGGCGCGTGCCTTCTGGGCAATTTGCGGAGGAGCCCACAGACTTCTCCATATTTGCAAGCAGGTCCAGAACATGTGCAGTCCACGTGCATATTGGGCATTTTGCACCTTTGCCCTCACGACTTCCAGCATTTGCAAAAATGCCCCTGTGCTTGTGGACAATTTACAGGGAAGGACTCGTCTTTACTTTAATTGCATTTTAGTCCCTCCCAGGGACCTTTTTGTAGATACTTTTTTATGTTTTCTTTTCAGTTATGCCCTTGCGTTCCTTTATGCATATCTTGAGCATCATGTTTCCGTTTCAGTTGATTTCAATCTCATTTGAAAGCTTGTTTGATGTACTTCTTAATGGCATGTTAAGTTCTGCATTTTGGACACTTGAATTTTTATGTATTATTGTATTTGTCATGTGTCCCTTATTAGTAACTTATGCCTTGTTAACATTATCGATCAAGCTTGACAGTTTTAAACAAATTTGAAATTGACTCGTATTTACTTTTGCTCATCATTATTAACCTAGGGCATATTTCTGCTACATTTTCATCGCTTTGCATGTCCATTTATGTGCATGATAAAAATGTTTAAAAAATGCATGTTTAATTTTAATGCATTGTTGTATCTCTGCATGTTTTGACCTATATGCTTTAATTCAACACTTGATTAAATATACTTAAATCCGATTAATACGAGAGAGGCTCGTGTCCCTAAGTTCGACCTTGGTTTCTTGCCAAGTAAAATAAATCACGATCACCTCATTTTGATTTATCATCGCATATCTTTATGAGGTGATCTTTTTGATGACCAAAATCGGCCCGACTGCTACGACATTTCCAAGTGCTAATTTAGCATTATTAAAGGGCCGATTTTACGACTCATCAAATGGCGCCGTTGCCGGGGACACAGCTCATTTCTTTTATTTTTTGGATTTTTTGTGTGTTTAATTTAGTGTTCCTCTTTATAGGTCAAATGGTCACATATTTTGCATATAAAATTTTTTCTTTCTTATTTGATCTCTAACCATTGTTTCTATGGCAGGGCCCTTGATGGATCAAGGAGGCGAGGAGCAGGACGTTCCCCGCTGCGAGGAGCCGCAGGAGCATGCTTGGAGAAAAGGAGAAAGAAAAGAAAAAAAATGTCTCGTATTTTTTGTTGCATTATATTTTTAATAATTCGTCTTTTACAGCGGTCTTCGATTGAAGACTCGCGATTGTAATCGAACAATTGTGGTTGTGTGGGGATCGTCCCCACTTGAGTGTCGACCTAGGACTAGGCACGCGGCTCTCCGAGCTCATTTTTCATATTCTCTTGTGCTTGATCGTAGGTAGGACACACTTTAAATATAGACGCACTTAATCTCGCATCACTTAGATAAAATTAATGAAGATCAATCACCGCTAATAGATGCATGATTAGGTGCGGCTTTTTCGACTTGCATACATGTTGGATTTGATTTTCAAAACGGCCCCATTTTTTTTGGCGGCTTTTATCGTCAAATCACTGCATGATTTCTCACTTAGCCTCGATCGCGTTTTTCTTCATCGAATACATGTTTTTCACGGCTTTCATTTCCTAGATTGATCACCTAGGATTAATGGAAAATGGAATGAACGGTAGACGATGATTTTCTGATTGATGTGCTAACCTTAAACTCAGTGATAATTTAAAATAAAATTGGGACTGTTAATTGCAAATCAACCAAAAATGGAGTAAAATTCGGTTTTGGGAGAGCAACACCCGCGCATACCCCGGTGTAGAAGGTACGATAGGTACTCAAAAAAGGCACACCCTGGTGTACTCCCTGGAAAACAAGTGCAGACGGCTCCAACTTCTCTTGACGGACGCACTGATCAACACCAAAAAAATTGCGTTGCGTAATAAGGCACTTGAGAGGATCCTTGTTCCAATGAGAGGGAGAGAAGAAATGACACAATCCTATGCCCTCCATCAACTGGCCTGCCATCTACACTTCCAAGTCTGACAACTAAAGAGACGGTGGATTGGATGCAAGAAATGATTTATTCCCTAGTGTTGAGGATCGGGTCCATAGGAGAGTCTCTTGGACTGGAACCTTGGGTGACGTTGTGACTCTACTCTTGTAACTGCGGTCAACACTTAAAGTCATATCCCTTATATATATGTATACAAAGAGAGTCTGATGATTAGGGAAATTGGGTACCTTTTGACTAGAGCTTGGTTCAACTTAGAATTTTAGGATCTCTAAAACCGAGAGTTCTTGAACGAATCAAGTCTTGTATTCACATGCACAGTCAGGGGTTAACCCAACTTATTCATTCCTTATTTGCTCGAGGACTAGCAAAGTTTAAGTATAGGGGGGTGATGAATCCGCGATTCATCATCGCAATATCTTGATCTTAGCAAAATCCCTGAGTAAAATCCCAAATAAATATCCATAAAATCAATAAATTAACAAAATAACTCTTGTAAATAAAATACACTAATTATTGTATATTAGATTGTACAAAATAAATTACACATAAAAAGCCGCAAAAATAAAGGAGTTTTATACATGTAAATAACCCAAAACTTCATGGTTTTTTAATAATTTCATTCAACTCCTTTTTGCCTAATTCTTTCTCTAACTTGTTTATAAAAATGTACATAAAAATACAAAAATACAAAATAAATTATATCTCAAATAAATGCTCCTAGATCCCAATGGGAAAAAGCCGTAAAGACCAACTTCCAAGCTAAATTCCCGCTCCGTATGAACTCCAAATTCACCAAACTCACTTTTAAAGTTCAAGTTAGAAAATTATCTATCCAACGGAAGTGGTTTCATTAAAATCGGAGCTCGTTTGCAAAAGTTGGGTTTTGGGACCTAGATGTACATTGTATATTATGTATATATTCTTTCTTTCTTCATTTTTTATTTTATCTTTCTTAATTACTAAAAAATCCAAAAAATCATTGTGGTCTTGTATTTTGATTGTACTATTTTATTGTATTTTCCTATTGTACATAGCTACTATTATAAAGACAAAAAAAATATAAAAAGAAAAGCAAACAAAAAATGTACATGTTGTATATCTTCTTTTTGTAAATTCCCCACTCCTTTTCTTCTCTTTATTTTATTTTCTCTTTTTAGTAGCCTACTTTATTTCATTTCATTTTTTATTTATTTAATAACATTCTCTACAATAACTTCCCTTTCTCCATTAACCTCCAAGTCTTCTTTCAACCTCCATTCCACTCCATATTCTTCATATAACCTCCCATTCAACTCCGCCAATAATCTAACTTCTCATTCAACACCACCACCTCTCTAACTCCCATTATTCATCTCTTTATAATCATCTCCACATGTACATTTTTTCCCCATCCACCATTCTTATAGAATAAGGAGAGAGCTTGGAGTGTTTTGTTGGTGACAGCGGCGAAGCATCGTCCTCAAGCGACGACCTCCTTCAGGTGAGATCCGCGGAGCTCTGCTTCGTGTCACGAGTTCCCCGTCGAGCTCGTGGAGCTTCTCCGATTTTTATTTCGCCAATCGGATCGAAGCGACAACAGGAGTTCAGCGTAGCTGCTCCGCCAATCCGGCAAAGAATCAGGTAAGTATTCCTCCTCGTTTTTCTTGTTATTTTATTTTATCTAATATCTTGTTTCCTTGTCGTTTAGATCACCATCATTTTTTTATCCATCATAACCCCATATCATTTTTTATTTTCATATCATCACGATTAACCCACCCTCATATTTGCATTTGTTCATATTCATCATTTTGCATTTCTTCATCTTTTTATTTAAACAAAAAAAAATTAAAAGCATTTGTTTCTTTGTTGTTTCATTCCACCATTTTTTTACCACCAACTCATCATCGTCCCCTTTTCCATTCATATTTGTTTCCTGTTCATAAAAAAATTAAAAAAATTAAAAAATTAAAACACACAAAAAAGATTTCTTTAGTACAGCATTAAAAAAATTAAAAAAAATAAAAAAACGGAAGAGGAAGGAGGCAGCAGCCGCCGCCCCCTCCCCCACCATCCACAGGTAGCGGCGGCGCCGCCGCCCCCTTCAGCCTTCCCACCGCGGCTGTAGCCGCCGTCGCCGCCCCTCCTCTCGCGAGCGCGGCTGTGCGCGCAACTCCGCCGCGCTACAGCGGAGCTCCACCCCGCGCTGCCGCCCCGCGCTGCCGCCCCTTGTGCACCCACCGAGACCAGCCCCGTCCACCGCACACCGCCTCCCCCGCCACCTCCTCGCGCCACCGCCCCTCCGCGTGCCTCCGCCGCGCCTCCGCGCGCCGGTGCGGCGCGGCCGCCGCCGCCGACCACTTCCCCCATTTGGGTTCATGACCTGCAACAACGAAGAAGGAGAAGGTCTTTTTCCTAATTTTTTTATTGTAAAAATTACATAGTTTTCTTTTATAGTTTTTGTAATTACATTTCAGTCCCTGTTCATGTTTTATATTATCAATTTCATTTTCTACTTTGCACAAACACCCCTGTGTTCTCCTGTTAATTTGGACATTCATCTTGTAACTTTTTAGTCAATGAAAAAGGTCATTATGTTGAGCAGCTAATTCTCTACATTGTGGACATTTATTTGGATTTTTATGTTACATGGGTAATTAATTAAAATTGTTTAACTAAAATTTTACGTATTTTACCCATTCTGTGCTCTTAAAATTATATCTTGCTCTAAACATTCTACAAAAAATATATGTAATGTCTTGATATTTGATGAGTTTACTGTCCAAATTTCACATCCATTGGATTTGTATTGTGCCCGAAATAAATTGTAGAGTAAATTTAGTATTTGATTTTTAATAAAATCCACGAATATTCTTTTTGTGAAATTTCAACTCTAATGGATTGCTCATCTAAATATCTTTCTAAGATAATTCGCACTCTGATTAACTTGACAATGTGGATTTATTAAAAATTATTTACTCAATGTTACTCTGTTTTCACTAAAAAAATCATAAAAAATTCATACGTTGTCAGAAAATTCCAAAAAATTTACTGTAGTCCCCTTGCATCATGTTTTAGTTCCAGTAAATTTTTCATAATTTTTGCTTACTGTTTGTGTGAAAAATTGCGAAAATACCCATAAAAGTGTGCATTTTTAGTTGTTGCATTTTAACCCTTAAAATTCTAAAAAAATATGTTTTGCGTTCATCACTGGATTAGAATTCTAGGAAAAATATAATTTGGCCAATTTGGACTAATTTGATGTTAAAATTAATTTGACCTTGTTGTGTGTTTTCTTAGTATTGTAATCCTCTTGCATTTGCATTCTATTTGCATAAAAAAATACAAAAAAACCGCCTTGGATTTCTAGATCTTAAATTTGCTAATTAACCCAAAGTTGTTCCTTTGCCTCCCTGAGTTCGACCCCGGACTTGCCCGGGATATAAATTAAAGCCGAGACACTCTTCACGGAGATCTTCTCTCGATTCTGACCGAATCGCTAAGTACACGTGCTACAACTTGACCGAATTAAATATCGTATCTAGCGACTCGTCAGATGGCGCCGTTGCCGGGGACACGGCTCATTTCTTTTATTTTTTGGATTTTTTGTGTGTTTAATTTAGTGTTCCTCTTTATAGGTCAAATGGTCACATATTTTGCATATAAAATTTTTTCTTTCTTATTTGATCTCTAACCATTGTTTCTGTGGCAGGGCCCTTGATGGATCAAGGAGGCGAGGAGCAGGACGTTCCCCGCTGCGAGGAGCCGCAGGAGCATGCTTGGAGAAAAGGAGAAAGAAAAGAAAAAAATGTCTCGCATTTTTTGTTGCATTATATTTTTAATAATTCGTCTTTTACAGCGGTCTTCGATTGAAGACTCGCGATTGTAATCGAACGATTGTGGTTGTGTGGGGATCGTCCCTACTTGAGTGTCGACCTAGGACTAGGCACGCGGCTCTCCGAGCTCATTTTTCATATTCTCTTGTGCTTGATCGTAGGTAGGACACACTTTAAATATAGACGCACTTAATCTCGCATCACTTAGATAAAATTAATGAAGATCAATCACCGCTAATAGATGCATGATTAGGTGCGGCTTTTTCGACTTGCATACATGTTGGATTTGATTTTCAAAACGGTCCCATTTTTTTCGCGGCTTTTATCGTCAAATCACTGCATGATTTCTCACTTAGCCTCGATCGCGTTTTTCTTCATCGAATACATGTTTTTCACGGCTTTCATTTCCTAGATTGATCACCTAGGATTAATGGAAAATGGAATGAACGGTAGACGATGATTTTCTGATTGATGTGCTATCCTTAAAATCAGTGATAATTTAAAATAAAATTGGGACTGTTAATTGCAAGTCAACCAAAAATGGAGTAAAATTCGGTTTTGGGAGAGCAACACCCGCGCATACGCCTTGATTCACATTTTCTTCGCGTAATTATCTAATGTTTTATCACCAATAAAACAGACAAGATAATTAACCAACCTTGGTTGGTTTCATGTGTGAGTTGGTGAAACTAAGGGTTTGTTTGCTTGAATTGAGCCTTTGTTGCAACACACAACCCTAAAACCTTAGTCACTCCATTTCATCTCCAAAGATTCAACCGCGCACTTGTAAATCCATCCCTCTTCTTCATTCACCTTGGGTTCCTTCCAACATCAATCCTCATCTTTATACTTAGGCTAATCTCAGCCTAAGTATAGGGGGGACCCAAGTCCCCGTGATTTTCTCTACTCTTCCTTTCTTGCCTTTATACTTAGGTTATTTCTAACCTAAGTATAGGGGGAGCCCCTCTTAGCTCCCGTATATTCTTCTATATTTAGATGGACCTATGTACTTGTAACATCTAGTGCTATGAGGACATAGCAAAGTTTAAGTATAGGGGGGTATACCGTATATACCGTATATTTACTTTAGCTATAATCTGAAAAATTTGAAAAATTTAAAACTTTTTGGCTAAGGTAAAATTCATTGGACTAAGAGAACTCAAAGGATTTCGCGGTTTTTCGATATTATGTTACACTATTTTATAGAAATATTTTCGAAAATGATTTTTTTGAAAATGTTTTGAAAATTTTTATTCTTGTGTGACATGGTTTCGAAAAGATTTGCCTTCTCTTTTCAAGGAAAGTCGAGTTTAACTTGTGTATTAACTTTATTAAAATCCATAAAAATGAGAAAAATCCTAAAAACCTTTAGGAGCTATTAGTGACTACTAAGCCCAATTAGGAAAGCCGCGTTCAGTGAGGGTTCGCCCTTAGCAGATTGGATGGTTTAGAGGACATCGCGTAAGGCCCCGTCCTCAAGCAACGGGCTTCGGCCTGTACTTACATCCATACTGGCTGAATTGTAGCTACTTAATTGAGTTTAGGCAGTTGTAATATCTCTCAAAGTCCAAAAAAAAAATCTTGTCTTGAATGAAGAAGTTGGATTAGTCCTCTACACTTACACTTTCACCCAGGATCTGAATTGGTCAAGGAGACTTAGCTTTTAGAAGTCTTTGAGATTTTAGGTTAACCAGCCTTAGCTATCAGGGTCTTAGACTTAATCATCCACATTCCCCTAAGTTTCTAGATTTGCATGCTATATTCCATGCTTAGTCTCAGACATAAAGAATATAATCAGCACATCACATGCACGACTGCAGTTTTTGATGAGATGAGTTGATTTTTCACCCGAGGGATTGGGATGAGGAAGTCGAGTTTGGATTTGATCTAATGATGCTCGAGGATGGGATAAAATGTTTGGAGGCTTCATGAAACCTGAGTGTCAGCAATATTAGCCAGTATGAGAACTTGATTCTTATACTAATCTCTTGACATTAACCTAAGTGCCTGGGTGTGAAAAATAAATAAAAAAATGTTGATCAGTGTGCGCCAACTCTTGGTAAAAGCAGTGGAGCTAGCCACAAATTTTACAAGTCAATGAAATTCAAAGAAAAGCTCTCATTCCACCAAAGTCAAATATCAAAGAGCTTCCACCAAAGGCGAGCGCTCCCAAACTTTTCAAAGTGTCCACTTGGACCACCGCTATTAGGACCAGGAGTCGGGCTTGCACCAAAAAAGGGCTCTGCATCGTAAATGCTACAAGTCTGGGTGTCGAAGGTACGATAGGTACTCAAAAGAGACACACCCCGGTGTACTCCCAGGAAAACAAGTGCAGACGGCTCCAATTTCTCTTGACGGACGCACTGATCAACACCAAAAAAAAATGTGTTGCGTAAAAGGCACTAGAGAGAATCCTTGTTCCAATGAGAGGGAGAGAAGAATTGACACAATCCCATGCCCTCCATTTTCTGGCCTGCCATCCACATTTTCTAAGTCTGACAACTAAAGAGACGGTGGACTGAATGCAAGATTTGATTGATTCCCTAGTGTTGAGGATTGGGTCCTTAGGAGATTTTCTCAGACCAAGATTTTGGGTGAAGACTTGACTCTACTCTCAAAATTGCAGTCAACACTAAACTTCATATCCTTTAGTTTATATGTACATCAGAGAGAGTCTAGAGAAATGGAGGAATTGGAAGCCTCTTGATTAAGGCTGGGTTGAACTCTAGAATTTTGGATTTCTGAAGACGAGTCGACTTGATCAGATTGGATCCGGTATTCACATACACAAGGGGGTTAATCCAACTTAGTCATTCTTTTTGATGCTCGAGGACGAGCATATTTTAAGTATAGGGGGGTGATGAACCTCAGTTTCATCATCTTTATTTCCCATAATTAACCCCCTTGCTTAAAAGTTTGTCAATAAATCCCTGTTAATGTCTAATAATTAACAGAGTCCTTAATAAATTAAAAACCACAAGAAAATGACAAAGCAAAAATTCGTGGTATTTTTAGACTCAAAAATACCTTCAAAAATATTTCGGGCCTTTGTTTGATTTCATCTCTAGTTTTGGCCAACATGAAACTTGTAGATCTCGTCAAGATCTACAACTTTCATGTTTTGAGTTTTCTCAAATTCGGCCATCTCAGCCCTCAAAAATCCAAAATACCCTCGAATAAGTCTGATTGGGCCACGTGGCCCGATCTGAGTGCGCCACGTGGCCCCCTTACCTTGTCTTCCTCCGCCGCCATCCTCAACCGTTGGATCTCTCATTGGATCCAACGGCCTAGCTTTATCCACATCCGCCTCTTCTCCTAAGCCCTCAGATCTTCTCCACACTCCATCTACACCGCACGTCCCCGCCTCGCTCTACATGCGCCACGTGTCAAAGATCTCCACCATCAGATCGGCGTTTGGAGATGCAATCACCACCGTTATCTCCTGGGCCAATCTCATCCATCCGATCGACCCCTTGGTCCCATCCAAGCCATTCGCTACTGCCTCTCGTACATCCTGCCACGTGGCAGCACCTGACCCCTTCGATCGCATCGCCTCGGATCTTATCATAGCCGTCGCTGCGCGCCTTCATCCTCGCCGTTGGATCTCCAGATCCAACGGCCACGCATCGTCGTCAACCTCCAGCAGACTCCCTCTCGCACACAATCTCCACTCGCGCACCTCTCCCCCTTTCAATTTTCTCCACGACTCTAGAGCCCCTCACACCTCGCCAACCACCGCCGGGTCTTCCCCAGTCATCCACCATCCTCGCGCACTACTTCATGACTCCAGTCGTCGTCCCACTCGCTCCTCAACAACCCTCGAAGATCGCGTCAACCACCACCACAACCGCCATCGTCCCCTTCAAATACATTGCCCCTCCCGTCAGTCCAATCTGTCCGCCTTTACACGGGGGCTCGCCTAGCCCTCCGCCACCTCCCAGTGACAGGGGGAGGTGGCCGGATCGAGCAAAGACGACGACGCCCCCTGGTGAGACCCTCCGCCTTCGACGGTGGAGCTGCGACGCCCTATCACCGCCCGAGCTCGCTGGGACGACCGCCCAGCACGTGCGAAGACCCCGAGCTCCTCTCCGAGCTCAAGCCCAGGCCACTTCCTCCGCCCGATCACCGGTAAGTTCTCTCTTCCTCCTTTGACTTTTTATTCCTTTTTTATGCTTTAATTAGGCCCCTCCTGTCGTTTTCGCTCGCCATTCACACCTTCAACAGCTCCGCAACGCTTCCCCCTTCCACGCGCTCAGCTCCGACATCCTATTTCTCCTCCCCAGAACCTCGCCACCCTCCGGCCATCTCCTCCGCCCTCACGGCGGAGGATCTCCGAGCTCTCACCTTCTCCGCCCCCATATGAGCTCCCCATTTCACTCACTCACGCAACCACTTCTCATGCTTCGGCTATAGGACTAATCTTGCAGGTCGTCCTCTCAATGATCGGAGCTTCGCCGGAGTACGTTGGCCGAGCTTCGCTGCCACTACCAGAGCAAGAAGACACCGCCTTGAGCACCTTCGTGGCTCGACCATCGACTGAGCTTCATCGACAACCTTCCAGCAGCTACGGGCGATCTTCACCGGCACCAAAGAAGAGTGGCGGAGCACGGGCTCCGGCGACGGAGTCCTGTTCTCGCCGCCAGTCGCGGAAGAGGACGAGGCGCAGCTGCCGTTGGATGGTCCTCTTGCAGCGACCATCCAACGGCCATGATGAGGCTGCGCCATCGGCATCAGCTTCCGTTGGATCTTCTAGATCCAGCGGCCTACATTCCGCCACGCGTCGACACCTGAGCGCCCCCGAGCCTCAGAATCCGAGCCTTTAGGCTTGGATGCTCCCGAGCCTCCACCGAACCTCCTGGAGCTTCGACCAGTACCGAGCCTACGCCGAAGCACCTCCGAACCTCCGCTGATCCCGAACCGACTTCCGAGCCTCGAAGGCGCGTGCCTGGCGCGTGCCTTCTGGGCAATTTGCGGAGGAGCCCACAGACTTCTCCATATTTGCAAGCAGGTCCAGAACATGTGCAGTCCACGTGCATATTGGGCATTTTGCACCTTTGCCCTCACGACTTCCAGCATTTGCAAAAATGCCCCTGTGCTTGTGGACAATTTACAGGGAAGGACTCGTCTTTACTTTAATTGCATTTTAGTCCCTCCCAGGGACCTTTTTGTAGATACTTTTTTATGTTTTCTTTTCAGTTATGCCCTTGCGTTTCTTTATGCATATCTTGAGCATCATGTTTCCGTTTCAGTTGATTTCAATCTCATTTGAAAGCTTGTTTGATGTACTTCTTAATGGCATGTTAAGTTCTGCATTTTGGACACTTGAATTTTTATGTATTATTGTATTTGTCATGTGTCCCTTATTAGTAACTTATGCCTTGTTAACATTATCGATCAAGCTTGACAGTTTTAAACAAATCTGAAATTGACTCGTATTTACTTTTGCTCATCATTATTAACCTAGGGCATATTTCTGCTACATTTTCATCGCTTTGCATGTCCATTTATGTGCATGATAAAAATGTTTAAAAAATGCATGTTTAATTTTAATGCATTGTTGTATCTCTGCATGTTTTGACCTATATGCTTTAATTCAACACTTGATTAAATATACTTAAATCCGATTAATACGAGAGAGGCTCGTGTCCCTGAGTTCGACCTTGGTTTCTTGCCAAGTAAAATAAATCACGATCACCTCATTTTGATTTATCATCGCATATCTTTAAATTAGATGATCTTTTTGATGACCAAAATCGGCCCGACTGCTACGACATTTCCAAGTGCTAATTTAGCATTATTAAAGGGCCGATTTTACGACTCATCAAATGGCGCCGTTGCCGGGGACACAACTCATTTCTTTTATTTTTTGGATTTTTTGTGTGTTTAATTTAGTGTTCCTCTTTATAGGTCAAATGGTCACATATTTTGCATATAAAATTTTTTCTTTCTTATTTGATCTATAACCATTGTTTCTGTGGCAGGGCCCTTGATGGATCAAGGAGGCGAGGAGCAGGACGTTCCCCGCTGCGAGGAGCCGCAGGAGCATGCTTGGAGAAAAGGAGAAAGAAAAGAAAAAAATGTCTCGCATTTTTTGTTGCATTATATTTTTAATAATTCGTCTTTTACAGCGGTCTTCGATTGAAGACTCGCGATTGTAATCGAACAATTGTGGTTGTGTGGGGATCGTCCCCACTTGAGTGTCGACCTAGGACTAGGCACGCGGCTCTCCGAGCTCATTTTTCATATTCTCTTGTGCTTGATCGTAGGTAGGACATACTTTAAATATAGACGCACTTAATCTCGCATCACTTAGATAAAATTAATGAAGATCAATCACCGCTAATAGATGCATGATTAGGTGCGGCTTTTTCGACTTGCATACATGTTGGATTTGATTTTCAAAACGGCCCCATTTTTTTTGCGGCTTTTATCGTCAAATCACTGCATGATTTCTCACTTAGCCTCGATCGCGTTTTTCTTCATCGAATACATGTTTTTCACGGCTTTCATTTCCTAGATTGATCACCTAGGATTAATGGAAAATGGAATGAACGGTAGACGATGATTTTCTGATTGATGTGCTAACCTTAAACTCAGTGATAATTTAAAATAAAATTGGGACTGTTAATTGCAAATCAACCAAAAATGGAGTAAAATTCGGTTTTGGGAGAGCAACACCCGCGCATACCCCGGTGTAGAAGGTACGATAGGTACTCAAAAAAGGCACACCCTGGTGTACTCCCTGAAAAACAAGTGCAGACGGCTCCAACTTCTCTTGACGGACGCACTGATCAACACCAAAAAAATTGCGTTGCGTAATAAGGCACTTGAGAGGATCCTTGTTCCAATGAGAGGGAGAGAAGAAATGACACAATCCTATGCCCTCCATCAACTGGCCTGCCATCTACACTTCCAAGTCTGACAACTAAAGAGACGGTGGATTGGATGCAAGAAATGATTTATTCCCTAGTGTTGAGGATCGGGTCCATAGGAGAGTCTCTTGGACTGGAACCTTGGGTGACGTTGTGACTCTACTCTTGTAACTGCGGTCAACACTTAAAGTCATATCCCTTATATATATGTATACAAAGAGAGTCTGATGATTAGGGAAATTGGGTACCTTTTGACTAGAGCTTGGTTCAACTTAGAATTTTAGGATCTCTAAAACCGAGAGTTCTTGAACGAATCAAGTCTTGTATTCACATGCACAGTCAGGGGTTAACCCAACTTATTCATTCCTTATTTGCTCGAGGACTAGCAAAGTTTAAGTATAGGGGGGTGATGAATCCGCGATTCATCATCGCAATATCTTGATCTTAGCAAAATCCCTGAGTAAAATCCCAAATAAATATCCATAAAATCAATAAATTAACAAAATAACTCTTGTAAATAAAATACACTAATTATTGTATATTAGATTGTACAAAATAAATTACACATAAAAAGCTGCAAAAATAAAGGAGTTTTATACATGTAAATAACCCAAAACTTCATGGTTTTTTAATAATTTCATTCAACTCCTTTTTGCCTAATTCTTTCTCTAACTTGTTTATAAAAATGTACATAAAAATACAAAAATACAAAATAAATTATATCTCAAATAAATGCTCCTAGATCCCAATGGGAAAAAGCCGTAAAGACCAACTTCCAAGCTAAATTCCCGCTCCGTATGAACTCCAAATTCACCAAACTCACTTTTAAAGTTCAAGTTAGAAAATTATCTATCCAACGGAAGTGGTTTTATTAAAATCGGAGCTCGTTTGCAAAAGTTGGGTTTTGGGACCTAGATGTACATTGTATATTATGTATATATTCTTTCTTTCTTCATTTTTTATTTTATCTTTCTTAATTACTAAAAAATCCAAAAAATCATTGTGGTCTTGTATTTTGATTGTACTATTTTATTGTATTTTCCTATTGTACATAGCTACTATTATAAAGACAAAAAAAATATAAAAAGAAAAGCAAACAAAAAATGTACATGTTGTATATCTTCTTTTTGTAAATTCCCCACTCCTTTTCTTCTCTTTATTTTATTTTCTCTTTTTAGTAGCCTACTTTATTTCATTTCATTTTTTATTTATTTAATAACATTCTCTACAATAACTTCCCTTTCTCCATTAACCTCCAAGTCTTCTTTCAACCTCCATTCCACTCCATATTCTTCATATAACCTCCCATTCAACTCCACCAATAATCTAACTTCTCATTCAACACCACCACCTCTCTAACTCCCATTATTCATCTCTTTATAATCATCTCCACATGCACATTTTTTCCTCATCCACCATTCTTATAGAATAAGGAGAGAGCTTGGAGTGTTTTGTTGGTGACAGCGGCGAAGCATCGTCCTCAAGCGACGACCTCCTTCAGGTGAGATCCGCGGAGCTCTGCTTCGTGTCACGAGTTCCCCGTCGAGCTCGTGGAGCTTCTCCGATTTTTATTTCACCAATCGGATCAAAGCGACAACAGGAGTTCAGCGTAGCTGCTCCGCCAATCCGGCAAAGAATCAGGTAAGTATTTCTCCTCGTTTTTCTTGTTATTTTATTTTATCTAATATCTTGTTTCCTTGTCGTTTAGATCACCAT
Source organism: Ottelia alismoides (assembly GCA_037367405.1). NCBI lineage: Eukaryota > Viridiplantae > Streptophyta > Magnoliopsida > Alismatales > Hydrocharitaceae > Ottelia > Ottelia alismoides. Next base: position 490,576 of record JAZKJV010002782.1, read on the forward strand.
CATTTTTTTATCCATCATAACCCCATATCATTTTTTATTTTCATATCATCACGATTAACCCACCCTCATATTTGCATTTGTTCATATTCATCATTTTGCATTTCTTCATCTTTTTATTTAAACAAAAAAAAATTAAAAGCATTTGTTTCTTTGTTGTTTCATTCCACCATTTTTTTACCACCAACTCATCATCGTCCCCTTTTCCATTCATATTTGTTTCATGTTCATAAAAAAATTAAAAAAATTAAAAAATTAAAACACACAAAAAAGATTTCTTTAGTACAGCATTAAAAAAATTAAAAAAAAATAAAAAAACGGAAGAGGAAGGAGGCAGCAGCCGCCGCCCCCTCCCCCACCATCCACAGGTAGCGGCGGCGCCGCCGCCCCCTTCGGCCTTCCCACCGCGGCTGTAGCTGCCGTCGCCGCCCCTCCTCTCGCGAGCGCGGCTGTGCGCGCAACTCCGCCGCGCTACAGCGGAGCTCCGCCCCGCGCTGCCGCCCCTTGTGCACCCACCGAGACCAGCCCCGTCCACCGCACACCGCCGCCCCCGCCACCTCCTCGCGCCACCGCCCCTCCGTGTGCCTCCGCCGCGCCTCCGCGCGCTGGTGCGGCGCGGCCGCCGCCGCCGACCACTTCACCCATTTGGGTTCACGACCTGCAACAACGAAGAAGGAGAAGGTCTTTTTCCTAATTTTTTTATTGTAAAAATTACATAGTTTTCTTTTATAGTTTTTGTAATTACATTTCAGTCCCTGTTCATGTTTTATATTATCAATTTCATTTTCTACTTTGCACAAACACCCCTGTGTTCTCCTGTTAATTTGGACATTCATCTTGTAACTTTTTAGTCAATGAAAAATGTCATTATGTTGAGCAGCTAATTCTCTACATTGTGGACATTTATTTGGATTTTTATGTTACATGGGTAATTAATTAAAATTGTTTAACTGAAATTTTACGTATTTTACCCATTCCGTGCTCTTAAAATTATATCTCATACATGGTTGCTCTAAACATTCTACAAAAAATATATGTAATGTCTTGATATTTGATGAGTTTACTGTCCAAATTTCACATCCATTGGATTTGTATTGTGCCCGAAATAAATTGTAGAGTAAATTTAGTATTTGATTTTTAATAAAATCCACGAATATTCTTTTTGTGAAATTTCAACTCTAATGGATTGCTCATCTAAATATCTTTCTAAGATAATTCGCACTCTGATTAACTTGACAATGTGGATTTATTAAAAATTATTTACTCACTGTTACTCTGTTTTCACTAAAAAAATCATAAAAAATTCATACGTTGTCAGAAAATTCCAAAAAATTTACTGTAGTCCCCTTGCATCATGTTTTAGTTCCAGTAAATTTTTCATAATTTTTGCTTACTGTTTGTGTGAAAAATTGCGAAAATACCCATAAAAGTGTGCATTTTTAGTTGTTGCATTTTAACCCTTAAAATTCTAAAAAAATATGTTTTGCGTTCATCACTGGATTAGAATTCTAGGAAAAATATAATTTGGCCAATTTGGACTAATTTGATGTTAAAATTAATTTGACCTTGTTGTGTGTTTTCTTAGTATTGTAATCCTCTTGCATTTGCATTCTATTTGCATAAAAAAATACAAAAAAACCGCCTTGGATTTCTAGATCTTAAATTTGCTAATTAACCCAAAGTTGTTCCTTTGCCTCCCTGAGTTCGACCCCGGACTTGCCCGGGATATAAATTAAAGCCGAGACACTCTTCACGGAGATCTTCTCTCGATTCTGACCGAATCGCTAAGTACACGTGCTACAACTTGACCGAATTAAATATCGTATCTAGCGACTCGTCAGATGGCGCCGTTGCCGGGGACACGGCTCATTTCTTTTATTTTTTGGATTTTTTGTGTGTTTAATTTAGTGTTCCTCTTTATAGGTCAAATGGTCACATATTTTGCATATAAAATTTTTTCTTTCTTATTTGATCTCTAACCATTGTTTCTGTGGCAGGGCCCTTGATGGATCAAGGAGGCGAGGAGCAGGACGTTCCCCGCTGCGAGGAGCCGCAGGAGCATGCTTGGAGAAAAGGAGAAAGAAAAGAAAAAAATGTCTCGCATTTTTTGTTGCATTATATTTTTAATAATTCGTCTTTTACAGCGGTCTTCGATTGAAGACTCGCGATTGTAATCGAACGATTGTGGTTGTGTGGGGATCGTCCCTACTTGAGTGTCGACCTAGGACTAGGCACGCGGCTCTCCGAGCTCATTTTTCATATTCTCTTGTGCTTGATCGTAGGTAGGACACACTTTAAATATAGACGCACTTAATCTCGCATCACTTAGATAAAATTAATGAAGATCAATCACCGCTAATAGATGCATGATTAGGTGCGGCTTTTTCGACTTGCATACATGTTGGATTTGATTTTCAAAACGGTCCCATTTTTTTCGCGGCTTTTATCGTCAAATCACTGCATGATTTCTCACTTAGCCTCGATCGCGTTTTTCTTCATCGAATACATGTTTTTCACGGCTTTCATTTCCTAGATTGATCACCTAGGATTAATGGAAAATGGAATGAACGGTAGACGATGATTTTCTGATTGATGTGCTATCCTTAAAATCAGTGATAATTTAAAATAAAATTGGGACTGTTAATTGCAAGTCAACCAAAAATGGAGTAAAATTCGGTTTTGGGAGAGCAACACCCGCGCATACGCCTTGATTCACATTTTCTTCGCGTAATTATCTAATGTTTTATCACCAATAAAACAGACAAGATAATTAACCAACCTCGGTTGGTTTCATGTGTGAGTTGGTGAAACTAAGGGTTTGTTTGCTTGAATTGAGCCTTTGTTGCAACACACAACCCTAAAACCTTAGTCACTCCATTTCATCTCCAAAGATTCAACCGCGCACTTGTAAATCCATCCCTCTTCTTCGTTCACCTTGGGTTCCTTCCAACATCAATCCTCATCTTTATACTTAGGCTAATCTCAGCCTAAGTATAGGGGGGACCCAAGTCCCCGTGATTTTCTCTACTCTTCCTTTCTTGCCTTTATACTTAGGTTATTTCTAACCTAAGTATAGGGGGAGCCCCTCTTAGCTCCCGTATATTCTTCTATATTTAAATGGACCTATGTACTTGTAACATCTAGTGCTATGAGGACATAGCAAAGTTTAAGTATAGGGGGGTATACCGTATATACCGTATATTTACTTTAGCTATAATCTGAAAAATTTGAAAAATTTAAAACTTTTTGGCTAAGGTAAAATTCATTGGACTAAGAGAACTCAAAGGATTTCGCGGTTTTTCGATATTATGTTACACTATTTTATAGAAATATTTTCGAAAATGATTTTTTTGAAAATGTTTTGAAAATTTTTATTCTTGTGTGACATGGTTTCGAAAAGATTTGCCTTCTCTTTTCAAGGAAAGTCGAGTTTAACTTGTGTATTAACTTTATTAAAATCCATAAAAATGAGAAAAATCCTAAAAACCTTTAGGAGCTATTAGTGACTACTAAGCCCAATTAGGAAAGCCGCGTTCAGTGAGGGTTCGCCCTTAGCAGATTGGATGGTTTAGAGGACATCGCGTAAGGCACCGTCCTCAAGCAACGGGCTTCGGCCTGTACTTACATCCATACTGGCTGAATTGTAGCTACTTAATTGAGTTTAGGCAGTTGTAATATCTCTCAAAGTCCAAAAAAAAAATCTTGTCTTGAATGAAGAAGTTGGATTAGTCCTATACACTTACACTTTCACCCAGGATCTGAATTGGTCAAGGAGACTTAGCTTTTAGAAGTCTTTGAGATTTTAGGTTAACCAGCCTTAGCTATCAGGGTCTTAGACTTAATCATCCACATTCCCCTAAGTTTCTAGATTTGCATGCTATATTCCATGCTTAGTCTCAGACATAAAGAATATAATCAGCACATCACATGCACGACTGCAGTTTTTGATGAGATGAGTTGATTTTTCACCCGAGGGATTGGGATGAGGAAGTCGAGTTTGGATTTGATCTAATGATGCTCGAGGATGGGATAAAATGTTTGGAGGCTTCATGAAACCTGAGTGTCAGCAATATTAGCCAGTATGAGAACTTGATTCTTATACTAATCTCTTGACATTAACCTAAGTGCCTGGGTGTGAAAAATAAATAAAAAAATGTTGATCAGTGTGCGCCAACTCTTGGTAAAAGCAGTGGAGCTAGCCACAAATTTTACAAGTCAATGAAATTCAAAGAAAAGCTCTCATTCCACCAAAGTCAAATATCAAAGAGCTTCCACCAAAGGCGAGCGCTCCCAAACTTTTCAAAGTGTCCACTTGGACCACCGCTATTAGGACCAGGAGTCGGGCTTGCACCAAAAAAGGGCTCTGCATCGTAAATGCTACAAGTCTGGGTGTCGAAGGTACGATAGGTACTCAAAAGAGACACACCCCGGTGTACTCCCAGGAAAACAAGTGCAGACGGCTCCAATTTCTCTTGACGGACGCACTGATCAACACCAAAAAAAAATGTGTTGCGTAAAAGGCACTAGAGAGAATCCTTGTTCCAATGAGAGGGAGAGAAGAATTGACACAATCCCATGCCCTCCATTTTCTGGCCTGCCATCCACATTTTCTAAGTCTGACAACTAAAGAGACGGTGGACTGAATGCAAGATTTGATTGATTCCCTAGTGTTGAGGATTGGGTCCTTAGGAGATTTTCTCAGACCAAGATTTTGGGTGAAGACTTGACTCTACTCTCAAAATTGCAGTCAACACTAAACTTCATATCCTTTAGTTTATATGTACATCAGAGAGAGTCTAGAGAAATGGAGGAATTGGAAGCCTCTTGATTAAGGCTGGGTTGAACTCTAGAATTTTGGATTTCTGAAGACGAGTCGACTTGATCAGATTGGATCCGGTATTCACATACACAAGGGGGTTAATCCAACTTAGTCATTCTTTTTGATGCTCGAGGACGAGCATATTTTAAGTATAGGGGGGTGATGAACCTCAGTTTCATCATCTTTATTTCCCATAATTAACCCCCTTGCTTAAAAGTTTGTCAATAAATCCCTGTTAATGTCTAATAATTAACAGAGTCCTTAATAAATTAAAAACCACAAAAAAATGACAAAGCAAAAATTCGTGGTATTTTTAGACTCAAAAATACCTTCAAAAATATTTCGGGCCTTTGTTTGATTTTATCTCTAGTTTTGGCCAACATGAAACTTGTAGATCTCGTCAAGATCTACAACTTTCATGTTTTGAGTTTTCTCAAATTCGGCCATCTCAGCCCTCAAAAATCCAAAATACCCTCGAATAAGTCTGATTGGGCCACGTGGCCCGATCTGAGTGCGCCACGTGGCCCCCTTCCCTTGTCTTCCTCCGCCGCCATACTCAACCGTTGGATCTCTCATTGGATCCAACGGCCTAGCTTTATCCACATCCTCCTCTTCTCCTAAGCCCTCAGATCTTCTCCACACTCCATCTACACCGCACGTCCCCGCCTCGCTCTACATGCGCCACGTGTCAAAGATCTCCACCATCAGATCGGCGTTTGGAGATGCAATCACCACCGTTATCTCCTGGGCCAATCTCATCCATCCGATCGACCCCTTGGTCCCATCCAAGCCATTCGCTACTGCCTCTTGTACAGCCTGCCACGTGGCAGCACCTGACCCCTTCGATCGCATCGCCTCGGATCTTATCATAGCCGTCGCTGCGCGCCTTCATCCTCGCCGTTGGATCTCCAGATCCAACGGCCACGCATCGTCGTCAACCTCTAGCAGACTCCCTCTCGCACACGATCTCCACTCACGCACCTCTCCCCCTTTCAATTTTCTCCACGACTCCAGAGCCCCTCACACCTCGCCAACCACCGTCGGGTCTTCCCCAGTCATCCACCATCCTCGCGCACTACTTCATGACTCCAGTCGTCGTCCCACTCGCTCCTCAACAACCCTCGAAGATCGCGTCAACCACCACCACGACCGCCATCGTCCCCTTCAAATACACTGCCCCTCCCGTCAGTCCAATCTGTTCGCCTTTACACGGGGGCTCGCCCAGCCCTCCGCCACCTCCCAGTGACAGGGGGAGGTGGCCGGATCGAGCAAAGACGACGACGCCCCCTGGTGAGACCCTCCGCCTTCGACGGTGGAGCTGCGACGCCCTATCGTCGCCCGAGCTCGCTGGGACGGCCGCCCAGCACGTGCGAAGACCCCGAGCTCCTCTCCGAGCTCAAGCCCAGGCCACTTCCTCCGCCCGATCACCGGTAAGTTCTCTCTTCCTCCTTTGACTTTTTATTCCTTTTTTCTGCTTTAATTAGGCCCCTCCTGTCGTTTTCGCTCGCCATTCACACCTTCAACAGCTCTGCAACGCTTCCCCCTTCCACGCGCTCAGCTCCGACATCCTATTTCTCCTCCCCAGAACCTCGCCACCCTCCGGCCATCTCCTCCGCCCTCACGGCGTAGGAGCTCCGAGCTCTCACCTTCTCCGCCCCCATATGAGCTCCCCATTTCACTCACTCACGCAACCACTTCTCGTGCTTCGGCTATAGGACTAATCTTGCAGGTCGTCCTCTCAATGATAGGAGCTTCGCCGGAGTACGTTGGCCGAGCTTCGCTGCCACTACCAGAGCAAGAAGACACTCGACCATCGACTGAGCTTCATCGACAACCTTCCAGCAGCTACGGGCGATCTTCACCGGCACCAAAGAAGAGTGGCGGAGCACGGGCTCCGGCGACGGAGTCCTGTTCTCGCCGCCAGTCGCGGAAGAGGACGAGGCGCAGCTGCCGTTGGATGGTCCTCTTGCAGCGACCATCCAACGGCCATGATGAGGCCACGCCATCGGCATCAGCTTCCGTTGGATCTTCTAGATCCAGCGGCCTACATTCCGCCACGCGTCGACACCTGAGCGCCCCCGAGCCTCAGAATCCGAGCCTTTAGGCTTGGATGCTCCCGAGCCTCCACCGAACCTCCTGGAGCTTCGACCAGTACCGAGCCTACGCCGAAGCACCTCCGAACCTCCGCTGATCCCGAACCGACTTCCGAACCTCGAAGGCGCGTGCCTGGCGCGTGCCTTCTGGGCAATTTGCGGAGGAGCCCACAGACTTCTCCATATTTGCAAGCAGGTCCAGAACATGTGCAGTCCACGCGCATATTGGGCATTTTGCACCTTTGCCCTCACGACTTCCAGCATTTGCAAAAATGCCCCTGTGCTTGTGGACAATTTACAGGGAAGGACTCGTCTTTACTTTAATTGCATTTTAGTCCCTCCCAGGGACCTTTTTGTAGATACTTTTTTATGTTTTCTTTTCAGTTATGCCCTTGCGTTCCTTTATGCATATCTTGAGCATCATGTTTCCGTTTCAGTTGATTTCAGTCTCATTTGAAAGCTTGTTTGATGTACTTCTTAATGGCATGTTAAGTTCTGCATTTTGGACACTTGAATTTTTATGTATTATTGTATTTGTCATGTGTCCCTTATTAGTAACTTATGCCTTGTTAACATTATCGATCAAGCTTGACAGTTTTAAACAAATCTGAAATTGACTCGTATTTACTTTTGCTCATCATTATTAACCTAGGGCATATTTCTGCTACATTTTCATCGCTTTGCATGTCCATTTATGTGCATGATAAAAATGTTTAAAAAATGCATGTTTAATTTTAATGCATTGTTGTATCTCTGCATGTTTTGACCTATATGCTTTAATTCAACACTTGATTAAATATACTTAAATCCGATTAATACGAGAGAGGCTCGTGTCCCTGAGTTCGACCTTGGTTTCTTGCCAAGTAAAATAAATCACGATCACCTCATTTTGATTTATCATCGCATATCTTTAAATGAGGTGATCTTTTTGATGACCAAAATCGGCCCGACTGCTACGACATTTCCAAGTGCTAATTTAGCATTATTAAAGGGCCGATTTTGCGACTCATCAATGACACAGATCCCTTGGAGTCAGATTTTGACTGGACTGAGTTTGATGATTACATACCAGATCTGACTTCCACTGAGCCTGCAGCTAGGGAGGAGGTAGATGCCGAGCAGAGCAGAGACAGTCCATCAGGGTAGCCTTCTCCAGATTCAGAGAGTGACAGAGAGTTTCAGTTCTCCCATGCGGATTTGGCAGCATTCACGCAGAGTTTTCATAGGCCAGATCCACCAGCACCTAGTTGTCCAGAGCTGAAGCCACTTCCTGCGTCGCTGAAGTATAGGTTCCTTGCGGGTGAGCATGAGATGTACCCAGTCATTATCTCCGCCGATTTGACTGGAGAGCAGGAATCCCGTTTGATGGGGGTTCTTGAAAAGAACCGCAAGGCGATAAGATGGAGCGTAGCAGATCTCCAGAGGATAAGTCCGGCCCTGTGCTCCCACCATATCTATCTCGAGGATGAGGCGAAGCCGTCGTGTGAGTTCCAGCGACGGCTGAACCCGAATCTGAGAGAGGTTGTCATGAAGGAGATATCGAAATGGTGGAGCGCCGATTTTATCTACCCCATCTCCGACTCCAAGTGGGTCAGCCCTTTGCATGTGGTGCCCAAGAAGACGGGCATCACTACAATGGTCAGCGAGTCTGGAGAGGAGATTGCTACACGGGTACCCACTTCTTGGCGAGTCTGCGTGGATTACAGACGACTCAACCGGGCCACCAAGAAGGATCATTTCCCCCTTCCCTTTATAGATCAGATCATTGAGAGGCTGGCAGGGAAGAGCCACTATTGTTTTCTGGATGGGTACTCGGGCTACAACCAGGTGGCCATTGCTCCTGAGGACCAGGACAAGACTACCTTTACCTGTCCCTTCGGCACATACGCCTTCCGACGCATGCCATTTGGACTATGCAATGCCCCTGCGACCTTTTAGAGATGCATGCTGTCGATCTTTTCGGACATGGTAGGGGAGTGCTTGGAGGTCTTCATGGATGATTTCTTGGTTTACGGTGACGGATTCGACTCCTGTCTTGACTGCCTAGACTGAGTCCTTCACCGATGCATAGAGGTTCACTTCGTGCTATCTTGGGAGAAGAGTCACTTCATGGTGACTCAATGGACAGTGCTTGGCCATATCATCTCCAACAGGGGCATGGAGGTTGATCCGACCAAGGTTGATGTCATTAGAAAAATCGCACCACCGTCCAATTTGCGGCAGTTACGGTCATTCCTGGGGAACGTCAGTTTCTACCGGCGATTCATTCATGATTTCAGCAGGATTGCCCGACCGTTGACTGATCTGCTGATGAAAGACACCGAGTTCCTTGTCGATGACAAGTGTCTTTCGTCGTTTGAGACTCTCAAGCGATGTGTTGTTGTGGCTCCTATTCTCCAGCCGCCTGATTGGTCTCTCCCATTCGAGATCATGACGGATGCCTCCGATTTTGCCGTGGGGGCCGTGCTGGAACAGAGGAGGGATGGAGTTCCATTTGCTATTCACTACGCTAGCCGCACATTGGATTCCGCGCAGCAGAATTACACAGTCACATAGAAGGAGATGCTAGCCGTAGTCTTCGCCCTAGATAAGTTCAGATCATACATTATTGGATCTAGAGTGACCTTGTATACTGATCACACCGCCATCAGGTACCTCATGGCAAAGAAGGATGCCAAGGCCAGATTGACTAGATGGATCCTTCTACTCCAGGAGTTTGACATAGAGATTAAGGATAAACCTGGAGTCAGGAATGTGGTGGCGGATCATCTCTCCCGATTAGAGCACCTTGAGGATTCTGAGCAGATTGACCCTATTTGTGAGACCTTCCCAGATGAGGCGATCCTTGCTATCGTCTCTCTCCCATGGTACGTCGATATTGCGAACTTTCTTGTTGCTAAGAAAGTTCCACAAGATTGGCCCAAGCAGAGGCTTGAGACCTTCCTCGCGAAGGCCAAGTCCTACCACTGGAGGATCCCATCCTTTACCACAAAGGAGGGGATAGCGTATGGCGTAGGTGCATTCCTCAGGAGGAGCACCATAGCGTCCTCACTTACTGCCACAAGCTTGAGGCAGGAGGACATCACTCTGGGAGGAGAATGACACAGAAAGTGCTCCAATCCGGCCTATGATGGCCTACCCTCTTCAAGGACTCTGATGAGTTCGTGAAGAAGTGTACTGACTGTCAGAGGATGGGCACTTGTGGACAGCATGATATGATGCCGATGCAGCCCATTCAATTCTGTGAGGTTTTTGACGCACGGGGCATCAATTTCATGGGTCCATTTCCTAAGAGTCAGGGATTTGAGTACATTCTGTTGGCCGTTGATTATGTGAGTCGTTGGGTTGAGGCCATTCCCGCCTGAACCGCAGATGCCAGGACAGTTTGCAGATTTTTGAGGAAGCACATCATTACACGGTTCGGGGTACCTCGAGTGTTTATTTCTGACGGGGGGTCTCATTTCATCAACGACCAGGTGAAGGCCCTTGCTAGTGAGTTCGGTATAGACCATCGAGTTGCCACTCCATACCATCCACAGATGAATGGTCTAGCCGAGGTGTCGAACAAGGAGATCAAGACTATATTGCAGAAAGTCATCCGCCCTGACCGAAAGGATTGGTCACAACTTTTGGACTCGGTCTTGTAGGCATATAGGACGTCTTTCAAGACACCTTTGGGCACATCTCCCTTTCGCCTTGTTTATGGCAAGCCGTGCCATCTACCTGTTGAGTTGAGACACAGGTCACTTTGGGCAGTCACAGATATACTTTTGGATCCAGATAGTGTAGGAGACCAGAGAAGGGCAGAGTTAGCAGCCTTGGAGGAACTTCGTGATACCGCCTTCTCAAACAGCCTATAGTACAAGGAGAGAGTGAAGGAGTGGCATGATTCTCATATCAGCCACAAGCATTTTGAGCATGGACAGAGAGTGTGGCTGTTTGATGCTAGGTTTCGTCTATTTCCAGGGAAGCTACATAGCAAATGGAAGGGACCTTATCTTGTGAGAAAGGTACACGACAATGGAAGTATCGATATATCTGAGTTGTCTTCTGAGAGTACCTTTCGAGTGAACGGCCAGCGGCTCAAGCCATTTCTAGATCACGAGCCGCGGGTCGTTGGTGTTGCCCCTATTCACTTTGCGTGAGATGTGGTTTCTTGACTCACATCTATTGCATCTCACGCCTGATTATCACTGTTCTCCCGAATTGTATAGATCCAGATGTCCATATCATTCCATTCTTTAGTCCACATCCCTTTTCTCATCCATTGATTATGCTATACTTAGGGTGTACTTTACCCTAAGTATAGGGGGGATGTAGGACTCTTGGGTATTCTTTTGATTCTTTTCTATCCTTGTTTTGCTACCTATACTTAGGGATATTTTACCCTAAGTATAGGGGGGGGGTAGACCCTGTACATTCTCCACTCGGTTTTCCCTTTGTGTACAGCCTGCTATACTTACGATTATTTGATCCTAAGTATAGGGGGAAAAGCCGAGACCCTCTTGATTTTCTATTCATTCATTCGTCTTTGTATATAGCCTTTCTTTTCACTTCCCTATACTAAGCACGAGTTATGTCTTCTTCATCGCTCTTGACTCTGAGGACATCGTTCGAGCTAAGTATAGGGGGGTGTGTATATATTCCATATATACTTTAGCCATAACTCGTACTTTGTGTGAGTGTGTTAATAAATAAAATGGCTAAAAACTAAAAACCTAAAAATCCATAAAAATTAAAAAATTTTCCTGTAAATAAACATTCTTTTATTGCACATACATAGCTATTATACAAATTATTTTTGTAAAAATGTTTTCAAAAACTTTTTGTGTAAAGTTTGTGTAAATATGTGCATATCAAAATTATGTATATAGTACAAAAATTTTTCTAAAATGTTTTGAAAATCAAAAGTTTGCAAAAATCTTGTGTAAATTTGTGTAAATATTTTGCAAAACTTGCATTCATGCATACATCCATGATTTCAAAACATTTTTCAAAAATTTTGCATTTGTGTAAATATTGTGTAAATAGCATCTTTGTATATACTTGTATATAGTTTTTCCCGGATTATAGTTGACATTTAAACTAGCCTGGAATTAAATTGGGAAATGGAGCTTGATTAAGATCTTAATCTACCTAATTCTAAGAGGAACCTTATAGGGCTTAGGGTTAAGGCTTTTCAGGTCCATGGTGACTTAATTCTTTGAGTCCACTAGGCTATGATCATATGTCATCTCAATGAGCCTAAGTAGAGCACTTAACAACACACACATGACTCATATAGACAATGGCTTTACTTGGACACCACACTTAGCACCGAGCTCTCTACGGATGAGGTGGTGAGGAGGCAATCTTCCTTGACTTGGGGTAGCATATGAGGGTAGTATTTCTAGGCGGAACCTCTCTTCTTCTTTTAGTGAAGGAAGTGCGTCTCAACTTGGTCTGGTTGCCATGAGGTCTAACGACAGGAGTTGTGGGTTGCAATAATGCTTCAAAAGAGGGATAGTCTACTGGCTCAAGAGGAAAAACTCCTTGTATATATGCTGCACATGTATATGTTGTATAGATGCACTTGAAAAAAAATGCAAAATGCAAAAAGAAAATAACTCCAAAAAAGTGGTGGGTCTGATAGAAAATGATAATCCCACCAGAGTATGTATATAGTGCAATAAGCAAAGCTTGAGACTTATGGATTCCATCTTATGTAGCTTGCAGCAGGGAGACTTAGCTACATTGGTTGAGCTCCCAAGGATACATGGCTACACTGGCCATGGTCCATTCTCTTCTTCCCCCTCTTCTTGAGCCGGTTGAACATGAACTTAGAAGGGAATACCCCGCTCCTCAAGGAAAGAGTGGCCAGTTAGGGTCATAGAGTTACCTTGTTGGGGAGGGTTGTCGAGTTGCTACTTCTGAGGTGGAGAGCTTATCTATCACTTACACAGTACAGGGAAAGACTCATAGTCTTCAGGGTTTGTGTATGATGACTTGTTCTGATCTGGATTGTTGAGGAGTCTTGATTATAGATTAGTGGATCTTAGAGGCTGTTGAGTTTTAAACTTAAGTCTAAATAAGGTTTCGACACATTAATAATCCAAAGATCTGATCGAGCTCCATATTTCAATTTAATGAAGGCAAGTTTAATAATCAACCTTGATCCATGCATATTCTCCTCTTTTTCTTTTTTTCTTTTTCTTTTTCTTTTTCACTTCTTTTTCAAATAAGTGTTTGCTAAGGGACTAGCAAAGTTAAGTATAGGGGGGTGATGAATACCCATTCATCACTCTTTATTCTTTTATTTTAGTTACAATACCTTTGTCAAACACATGTAGATTTATGTAAATATCAATAATTATCATTTGACATGCATTGTGTAAAATATAATAATTAGCATGTTTTTGTGCATAAATAAAATAATAAAGAGACAAAAGAAAAAGAGGGAGATATTTAGAATAAATATTGAGCGACCTAATCCCAAGGGAGGGCTCAGCATGGGCCTAATCGCTTAAAAGCCAAAGTAGAGAGAGATAAGGAAGCTCATGTGTGTAAATATACCTGTAAATAGAATAATAGTATTTTTCTCTAAAAATAAAAATAAAATGGGTTTTATTTATTTGTAAATATTTGTAAATATTTGTAAATATTAAATTAAAATAAAAATGAGAAAATTAAAAAGAAAAATAAAAATACCCTTCCTTGTATATATTCACCATGTACATAAGAGCCACTTATCTATTTATTTATCCCTATAAATAAATAAATTAAAATTCCATAAAAATTGTACATATTCTATATTCCATAATATAAATAAAATAAAAAATATAAAAATAAAAATAAAATAAAAAGAACAAAAATAAAAATCAACATCACCATTGTATATATACCATATATGTATAGAAATAAACCTATTTATGTACCCCTTGTAAATAATTAATAAAAATAAAATAAAAATACCAAAATATTCCAAATTTTATCTTGTAAATAAATAAAATATAAAATTGGAATAAAAATGTACAAAAATAAATAATTAAAAATCAAAATTTAAAAATTCAATATTGTATATATACATATATATAGTACTATATTTTAAAAACTTTATTTTTATTTCAAAAAAATAAATATAAATCACAAAAAATAGTTTATAAATAAATAAACTTTTTTTTATGTTTTAACTTTTTCCAAAATAGGCCACTTGCTATTTTATTTTGAATTTCCAATTATTTTCCACGTGGCCGCATTCCATTGGTCCACGGGGGATGTTGACCCCCCGGTCAACTCCCCCCTGGACCACCTTCGCCTGAGTGACAGCTCGCGATTGGCGGTGTTGCAGCGAGGAGAGAGTGCTCGGACCATCGATCCGGCGACCTAGTGCCGCCGTGCACCGCCACCAGCGTGGTTCTCGAGCCTCGGGCATCGACGACCCTCGAGGCAAGGACCAGGAGCTTCAGCGGCTTCTTCCCAGTCGACTTCGACCATCCGGGGAGCTTGAATCTCCCTATCTTTAGCTAATTTTCGTTTACCGCCAATTTCACCCATCGCCGACGACCGTCGATTCCGACCATCTCCGACCCCCTTTCGATCATCGGACGACACATTCACCTTCGCCCTTCTCCCACGCACATTCTACACCCCTTCATCCAACCCAGTTCGCACAGGAACTGGGATTGGAGCTCCTCCGCCGTCGCATCGCCGGAGCTCCTCCATTCCGACGCACCGACCACCCCCATCACCTCTAACCGGGTCGAGGCACTTTGCCCTCGACCCAGGAGGGCTTTTGTGCCATTTTGCAGGTCTGAGGAGGACCATCTGAGGTCCCCCACATTCAGCACAGGAGCCGTTGCACCGCCGTCGTCGCTGGAGCTCTCTAGAGCCTCCCAGCGTCATCGGAGGAGCCCTATAGACGCGGGAGGCCCGGGCGATCATTCTCCACCTATCAGCACCCCGCGAGGAGGCTCATCGCGCGCACATCAGGCCGACGAAGTTCGCTGGCCATCAGTTCTTCCTGGACCATCCAGCACCGTCCGTTTCGCCTCCACGCTCCAGATCTCACACGGACTGTCCGATCGAGCACATGGGTCCTCCACCAGCGTCTACCGTCTGATCGCCATGTGGAGAGACCTAAAGCGTCGGATCAGTGAAGGGTTAGCACCATCGTCCAGAGCCGTTCGATCACCACGTGGCGTGCATCCAGCCCATCTGTGAATAAAGGGTAATTTACACTTAGGCCCTTAGCCTTTTTATTTTTATTAAGTAGCCCCTGTAAATATTTTCGTAGTTTATTTTAGTTTGGACAATTTGCCTTGTGGACCTGGTAGTTTATCTTATTTGCTTTTATACCCCTGTACGTTGTGGGACACGTGCTTCGTCACGTGCATTTTGTGGTAAATTACATGTAAGGGCATGTGGTTTCTGGTTGTTATGAAATGAAAAGATATTTTTAGATATTTGCAAATATGCCCCTGTGAGTGTTTTAATTGTGCATGTGCCGAATTTCTTGGGTTTTTATACTTTCACCCCTGGACTTTTAGTATGTGTTACTAATAGGTCCAGGGACTTAAGTTTCGTTACAAAAAGGTCCCTGAGTGCCCCAGACACGTGCATCGCGCGTGCATATTTGGGAATTTTGCACCTGGACCCCCTGAGTTTCCTGTATTGTTACTTTTAGGCCCTCCAAAGATACTTTCATTACGATCAGGTCCCTATGACTGTGGGCTCTTGATTGTTTTGAATAAAATATCAAAGTTCATCCAAATTAGTTGAAAATTTGACACGTGGCTCTTACCACTGTATAGAATTTTCACTAATTTTTGGGAAATTTTTGGAGCCTTTTGTTATTTTTAAAAAATTCAAAAACATCCATTTTTCATCCTGTTCATATATAAAAATCACAAAAAAATATAAAAACATTTTCAAAAATTACAAAAATTAGTTTTTATGTATTTTATTGTGCTTGATTTTCTGACCAAGTTTGGTCATTTTTGGACTTATAAAAAATATAAAAATTTAAAAACATTGAAAATCTCATAAAAATTCTAATAATTCATAGGAAACTCCAAAAATAAGAAACTCAGTCTCTGATTTTGCCTCTTTATTTCTATTTTACATGAAAAATACCTTCAGTTTTATTAGGGCCATTTTTGACTTTATTTTGGCCCTTGAAGCCTGACTGAACATTGTCTTTCAGTTTTTTCCTTGTTTCATTTTTAGAAAATTATATAAAAATCACAAAATTACCAAAAATTCATCAAAAATAGTAAATAATACAAAAATTCTAAAAACATTTTTGTTTGATTTTTTTGAGCTTATTTGAATAGTTAAATAATTGTGTGATGTTGCTTGTGTTACTTGATTTCCTATTTTCTTTATAATTTAAAAATCTAAAAAAATATAAAATATTAAAAATCTACCAAAAATTCCTTTGTTTATATTTTTATTTGTTTTGACTACTTCGTAGGTCGCAAGGCCATCACGTGCTCTCCGAGTTCGATCCTGGGTGCTATACCAGGTAAATCCTTTAGCGAGACCGCTATCTTGAGTTTTCATCGATTTTTGTCTTTGTTTGGTGGTCTGAATTTTTCTTGATTGAGATCTGAGTCCCGGGCGACTAAGGTCGCAACGACCGCAGATATACCTGATTTACCTTAGTTGTTCGGGCGGCTCATCATCCGCCGCCTGCCTGCTCTTAGTCGTAGGAACCACATCTCCTCCGCAGCCTTCTTCCTCGACCGATGTGATGAGGACCTCCTCGTGGAAAGCACCAGAACTATCGTCCTCCCCAACACGTGTGCAACATGCGGGGCGTAGAAAACCTGCTATCATGCCCCTGTTGTTTCAATCAACTCGCACATCTGCCCTCAGCTTTAAACCCCTTTTTTGCACACGTGGGCACTGGAAGAATTGCACTGACCCCCCACGGTTTCAACAAATGACACATGTACCCCCTCTCCAGCAGGTCATGTGCGGAGCACACACATGAAGGATAAATTGCGCAAGAACACCCATAAGTCTCGATAATAACCCTTAGGTTCTTAAGCATGTTTTTATTTATGCATTTTATTCTGTAAATGCATTTAGAACCCTGCGTTTGCATATTTATTTGAACCTACATTTGGCATCATTTTATTAGTTTAAAAATTGCGTATTGTAGAACAACTCATGCTCTATCACTGTGGATATTGAATATACTTTGTTGACGGAGTTTTATTCATATAATTATTTCGGTAGAAAATTATATAATTCACCCACTTTGTGCTATTCAATTCATATTAAATTAATTGCTATTCCAAAAATTCTCAAAAATTCGTAATAGCTAGATTTTAGTATCGTCTACATTATGCCCAAATTTCATATCATTTGCATGTATATCAAGGATGTAATAAATTGATTAGTGATTTCATTAATTGATTTTTATAGACTGAAAACTCATTATTTTTAGGGTTTGGAATTTTTCCTGAATAGATCTCACATAGACTCCTTTAGGATAATTTTATTTCCGAGAGATAAATTGATTTGATGTTTATTAAAATTAATTGTCTCAAAATCACCTAGTCTATATATTTTATTCGTAATTAATTCATATTGCACCAAAAATTCCAAAAAAATTTACAATCACTCAATTTCATCATTATTCATCTTCTGGTTAAGTTTCATAATTTTTGGACATTGATTGAATGCAAATTACATTTTATTCCCCGAACTTTTCCAAATTTGCATTTTATCCATTAAATTGCATTTAAAAATATCAAAGAAAATATATTCCCTACAAACCTAACCTCTAAATCACCTAATAATTAACCTAAGGAGATAGTTGCCTCCCTGAGTTCTACCTTAGGCTTGCCCAAGTAAAAATAAAATTGTCCGCTCGCTTTAATTGGATAATTAATTATTTTAGGGGTTTTTAATTAATCCGAATGTGTGCCTACAATGAAAATTAACGTTAATTCCACATAACTAAATAGGGCATCTACGGGTAGTTGCCCTTGCTATTCAATCTAATGGCCCTCGTATCTCAAAAGATAACACCCGTTTGGGACACGGATGGACGTCAACTAACTTGAGGGGTACAAGTGATAAAACTGGGGCACAACTGATTCTCCAAAAAAAGGAAGAGGTATAACTGATATTGTAACTCTAAGAAAGATAGAGTGACAAAACCCAATATTCTACACTTAAATCTACCAGATATTGTCGAGGAGGGGGCACAAGCTTACATAATACTATCATGATAGATGTTTAACTAAAATATCGTGTATGATAAATTATGTCATCTATCTTTTCATATAAATAATAACAATCATTTCAAACTTAATTTTTTAAATCCGACTTTATATTTTTATTCCGTTGTATATAAATTGATATTATATATAGGGTAAAATAGGGTTACCTTCTTGGGGGAGCTAACTTCGCTCCCACGCCCCATTTTGCCTATTTTTTAAATAAAATAAAAAAATTCATCATTATATCTCTATATTATGTCATTCAAGTTTCATATGAAACTGAGACTTCTACAACCTCCATCCAGACCATCATTTTTTTAACAGTTGAAGAATTCTTGAAATCATCCTTGTCTGGATGGAGGTCGCATGAGTCACTATTTCACACGAAATTTGAATGATATAATATAGGGATGTAGTGATGAATTTTTACAGCTTTATTTTAAAAAAAGAAAAAAAGGAAAAATTAGACGGGGGAGTCAAGTTAGCTCCCTCCAGGGGCATGCCCATTTTACCCATATATAGGGTCTTGGGTTACACGTTAGATGTCCCCGTCCCATTTTTCGATGATTTTTTTTATTTTTATTTTCAAAAATACGGTCATATGTTTTCATAACTATATCCATCTAATATGTCATTTCATATTCGTCAGAAACAGAGACTTCTATGCACTCCATCTAGAATAGATCAATTACAACAATTCTTAGACTGTTAGAATTACATGTTCTAGATGGAGGGTACATGAGTCTCTGTATATAACAAAATTTGAATGGCATATTAGAGGGATATAGTAATGAAAATACATGGTGGTATTTTTGAAAAAACTAAAAAATCGTCGGAAAATGGGGGACAACCAACGACAGACCCCCCCCACTCACACACATTTGAACTCTTTCTTCATTGAGAAATATAAGTGGAAGTGGATCGTCTATTGTAAGTGAGATGCACTAGACTCCGATGTAAACTCATAGATGCATGCTACGTGGCAACAAGCGATCCAACGGTTTGGAAAACACTCCCACCCAACCCTCTCCTCACCCGACACCATCCTCCACCAAACCCTCCTCGTCCCCAATCCCTCAACGCCCACCCCCTTGTCGCACATCCTCCTCGCCATGTATGCGCATGAGAACTTTCTGTAGGAATTGTATTATAAAGTGAGTTCTAATATGATTTCATTCTCTGTTGCGTATCTGAGGGAAGTTTTGTATTTCCTTCATATATATGTTGCGTATCTAGTGTCTCGCTTTGGTTGAAGAATGGGGAAGAACTTGTTCAATCTACCGTGACTAATTTTCCCATAATGAAATAGGCATCAATTTTCTCTTGACAACTCTTGAGCGCATTCATGAGAGGGAACATATAAAAACTCTCTTAAATATGCAACAGAGAAAACATTCATAGCAGAACTCACTCCATTATACACAAATATTCATTTTACTACAAAAATGTTCAATTCTATATAAACATCCTCTTCTCTACCAAGAATATACAAGAAGTTATCTCAAGTATGCAACAAAGGATGAATCCTTACAAGAACTTACTCCAATATATGAAAAGGTTTATTCTCCATACAAACATCCCCTTCTCTACCAAGTATACACAAGGAGAAAGATTCATACCAACTTACACTTAGATATGCAGAAGGCACATCAATACAAAATTTGACCTTATAGCATAAAATCGTGTACTTGTAGACAATAATACATCCAATACAATGTAACATTAATATGATACAAAGCTTATCTCAAATATGTACAAGAATTTACTACAACATCAAAAACATTCATGAGCAATCTGTACAAGACGATCCTCTTCCGCATAAAGCATCCCATAACAACCAGTCGATCCTTGGCAACCAATGGAGCACTCTAACATGACTCCCCTCTTCCTCATTTTCTCAATCTTCCTCATCTCTTTCATACTATTGTGCTTGATCCCCTTCAAGAAGAAGGGTACCATTCCATCCAGGTTGACACCGAGCCAATCCTTTGGTGCTCGAATCTTTCTTTTCCATCTACTATTTGCTAGAGGATACTTTCAACAAATCAACTCGATCCTCAATCGCCTCCAAGATCAATACGTCCCGATGATAACCTTAGGCGTCGACTCCATGCCCAATACAAGGATCATTGATCGCCACATTGTCCATAAAGCCCTTATCGAAGAAGGTGGCGCCTTCTCCAACCGGATCATAGTAAATGAGGGTGCTATTTTTTTAATGATATATATAGCAAATGGTGTCTAGCATGAGGTGCAACAGAAAGTTATGGGGTATCCTTTGTCGCAAATCCCTTATCGAAGGCTCTCTACAAGTCGAACTTGAGGGTATTCGCAGGAAGAAGAAGGCATGTTGTTGAGAAGTTGGTCATGAAGCTTAAAGCTCGGCGCCAAGAGTTTGTATTTGCCAGCATCTTCCACCACGCCTTATACCGATTGATGATCTTCTTGTGCTTTAGTGAGGATCTCGACCTAACGGTCCTGCACTTAAAGGTTGAAACTAATCCTATCATTCCTATAGGAGTGAAGGTATACATCTCCACAAACATGCTCTCCATAACCAAGTTCATGTTCTGGAGAAAATGGAGGAAATTCTCACAGGGGCGTCACAAGTTCGAAGAAATCACCATCCCCTTCATAAATGCACAACGTGAATGCATAGTAAAGGAGCAGATACATCAAAGCTACAATGACGATGGCGTCTCCTACATGGATACCATGCTCGATCTCAAGATTCTTGATCATGAAGAAGGAAGAAAGAGGAATCTGCATGCAAGGAAGATTGCAAGCCTTTGTCAAGAGTTCCTGGTGCTCGGTGTAGAGAGTATCGTAAGTGATTTGGAGTGGATTATGGTGAATCTGATCATTCATCCGCACGTGAAACACAGACTCTACGAAGAAATCGTGGGAGAATCCCACCTAGGGTAGGATATCCAACAAGATGACTTGGCCAAGATGCCATACCTCAAGGCGGTGATACTGGAGATGTTGCATTGTCACCCTCCCATCATACTCCCATTTCTGAGTGTGGTTCACAAACATGCATACATCAATGGTCACACCTTTAAAGTGGGTGGAATAGTTGGTATTGGTCGAGACAAAGTTGTATGGGAGAAACAACACGAGTTCAAGCCGGAGAGGTTCCTTTCACACCTCTACAACATCTACCATGGCATCAACCTCGTTGATGTCGTCGGCATCGCTATACACGCCGCCCTGCTCACCGACAGTGACCTGCAGATGTTTTGACCCCGAAGACCTCTTCTTATATGATGTAAGTCCTCTCTTGTTGGGCACCAACACCACTAAATTGAATATGAGTGAGAGGAGGATGAGTGGGTAGGGGATACACGACCGGGGGGCACGAAGAGGGGGATTCGTGCTGAGGAGGATGCAAAGCGGAGTGGGGAGGCATGACCAGGTTGATGCGCGACAGAGGCAGTGGGCGTGGGGAGGAGGATGCATGGCAGAGCGAGGAGGCACGGCGAGGAGGATGTGCAACACATGGGGGGGCATGGGGAGGTGGATGCACGACGGAGGGGGGAGGCATGACGAGGAGGATGAACGACAAGGGGTGGGCGTCAAGGGATTAGGGACGAGGAGGGTTTGGGGGAGGATGGTGTCGGGTGAGGAGTGTGCTGGGTGGCAGTATTTTCCAAAATGTTGAATCGCTTGTTGCCACGTGGCGTGTATATGCGAGTTTACAGCAGAGTCTACTGCAACTCACTTGCGACAAACGATCCCCTTCTAATATAAGTTGCATAATCTTAAAAATATTATTTTGATTTAAACGAATAATTATTGTAATGATTTTCTATTTGCAATTCCTTGAATTTCTTATGAATGATAAATTTATGTTCAGAAATTACAACCATTTATATATTTTTGATTTATTTTCAATAAACTATACATGTTATAAATCTCAACTAAATTGGAATATATATACACATAATATTATATTTTTTCCGGTATAATTAGATATATTAATTTATACATATGGAAAAATATGGTATATTCTATCAATTTAATTACAATGAATCCAACATCCACGTTTGTGAGTGTGTTAATTGGATTAGATAGTTACATTAGTGGTGCACATAGATCGGATTTTGACTTAATCCTTATCCAATCCACACGTAATGGATTTTACTATTTTCCAATTCAACCCAATCCATTCCGTTAAACATATAAATCTAATCAAGCTGATTACGGATTGGACTGGATTGGATCGTATTTTTAATGCTCACATATTATCACTTCATAATCAATGATCAAGTTTGTAGCACACTAGACCTCAACATTTGAATCTTGTTCTAAAATTTGATAGTATGGAAAAAATACAAAAAAGTGACAACTTATACATGTCATTCATAGAAACTGTAATTCATAGAGTTTCTATGAATTACATGTAATTCATAGAAACTGCAGAAGTATGCTGTTGACTTTAAATAAAATTACAAATATGTACATGTCAAGTAAGGACTACAACTGTCCACCAAATGGTACTACCAAAACTAAATATAGCACAAGCATATATAGTAAAATGACAGGAAGAAAAACACCAGCTTCTTAAAAACAAAAGAATAAATTCCAGTGCAAAGTAAGCGTCGACACTATTTGGGTTGGGGGGGGGACCTCAAACTAGGTCCTTGAGTCTTCTGGGGCTTTTTGGTATCATAACAGAATTGGATTCAGCATATAGAAATCTTGGTGATTTTTAAAATCTTGTTTTTAATTAGTTATCCTTGCTTGGAAAGTAAGAACATTTGGTTCTCTAGTGCTTTTATTTTAGATGAATGAAAAATATTTTTTTTTCAAAAAATGGAATTCATCACCGTTATATTGTATTGTTTATTCACGTGATTTCTTGATGGCAGTCGATTGCGCATCTAGTTTGATTTGCCCCGACAAGGATATCAAAGGATTTCAAATAATTTTTGACTCACACCACCAAGCATAATAGAAATCACTTAAATGGCCTAGTGGTAGAATCAATGGTATCCCACTCCAATGATAAGGATTTCAACCCCACCCTCCCCGTTAACTAGTAAAAAAGCACAATAAGCGATGCTTACTTTGCACAGATAAAGTTTGTAATGACAAATCCAAGAGCTTTGCCAGAGTCATCGACCTCTAGAGCTCGCTCCTTGAGATATGGACCTTTTTGTAGCACCTAGGAGACGTACAGAGATTGCAGGAACGAGTAGCGGCCATTGGAAGGTTTCCAGGTGGCCGGAGACGTGCGCGACGTCGATTTCAAACTCGCCCGCGATGAGTTCTTCCATCATTCTTACTGGTCTTCTCAATGTCGTCCGATCATCACCCTACGCCCAGATTGAGCACCAAGCGTTAGATCAAAGCAAGCCTTCACCGTCCGATCAACATTGGAAATCTAATCGAGGTCGTTGCAAAGAAGCGTCATCGTGCCCTCTTGTGCCACCACATGTCCAAGTCAACGATCGAGGACCGCACGATCCGAGCCTTTAGGGGGTATTTTGCATCTTTGACCCCCATTTTTTGTTCGTTTTTATTTAATCCTATAATTCATTTGAGATGTTTAATATTTGTGGATATTTTGCAAGTTGACCCTTGCCAGTTTTGCATATTGTTATTGGGTCCAGTCCGGCTCACCTCACGTGCGGTCCCATGTGAGGTGGGCATTTCACACTATGACCCTTGCAGGTTTTTGTATTATAGTTTAGTCTTTAAAGTTTAAAAATTAGTTGTAAACTTCTGGGTAATTTGCTTTGTAATCCCTGACTTATATTTTAATTACAAATATACCCTTGCTAGTTTAACAATTTTTGTGCTTGTTCTTTAATTTTTATAAATATCATTTGTGCTCCAAAATTTATGAAAAATAGGGTTAAGTGCATGCTTAAATCGGCTTTTACATTATATTTTTAGTATGCATTTTTGGTATTTTCCTATTTATTAAAAATCAAAATAACATAGTTTTGTCCCTCTTTGACTTAAAATTCAGAAAAAAAATTATAAAACAATATTTAAAGATACCAAAAAATATTATTTCTTCATTATGGTATTTTATACATCCAGACCAAAAATCCTCAAAAATAGAAAAACAAAATGACCAAAAAAATTAAAATATCCAAAATCCTTATAAAAAATTTTAAAAAATCTTTTAAAAATCCAAAAATATTTATTTCTATCTTTGAATTTTTCTTTTTATTATATATTAATGGTTTTGGAAAATTTTAACTTTATTTTTTTTTAAATTTCCAAAACAATTCAGTCTATTTATTTAATCCCTGTTTTGGGATATTTTTGACTTTAAAATTACATAAAAATTAGCTAAAATTCCTTAAAAATCAAAAAAATAGTAGAAAAATATATATAATACAAAAATATTTTTTGTATTTTTATTGTAAATTGTATTTATAATTATATTACTCTATATTATATATAATTATATATAAATCTTTATATTCTATTTTAAAAACAAAAAAGAAATTTAAAAATTTAAAATTAAAAACAATTTAAAATTATATCCGAAAATATATATAATTAAAAACCCACACAAAAAACAAAAAAAAGACATGAAGAAGGACAAATTTTTTCATTCGTTGCACAGTCTATCACGTTTGCACCATGTGTTTGACACTCTACATATACTTACACCTACACACACACTTTGTAGAGTTATAATAAATTTTAACTTCACATTTTCTATGTGTTGCTTAATCTATATTGTTGTTTAATTGTTGAATTATTCAGGTTTTGTGAGATGTTGCTTTGAAGACTATTGACCCGCCTCGTGGATTGACAAGACCCTCACAAAATCTGAGTTTTCAAATGACATCATTGTCGAGGAGCAACATTGTATATTGCATTTATGGTTTCTTCTCTCTTATCTCTTTTTTTCTTTATTTCTTAATTTATCATTTTATTTTATATTATTTGTGAGTTTTCTAACCATCTTCTTTGTTTGACTTTGTTGCGAGGGACTGCGGATTGAGATAGGATGTCTTAGGAGACCTATGCACCCACGTGAAGCGGAGTCAGTTTTTCAGCACAAGCCTACATGAGAGAGTGACAAAAGAGGAGTTGGAGGATTTTTGGCAAGACAATACCTTTTGTCTTTTATTTCATTTTATTTTATCTTGTAATTTAAGTGATCCACTACCCGAGTGATTGTTCACTCGGGGGCCTCGTCGGGTTTTTCATGGTTTTCCGACTTCCTTTTATTTTGTTTCATAGTTTTAAGTTTTTCGACTTTCTTTTATTTATTTTGTGTGATTGAGTCTTAGAATAGAATTGCTTGATCGATAGATTAGGTACAAAGATGTAAAAAAATGCATGTACCTATATTTTGCTTGTGGATCTAGTCAAATTGAATTGTTGATTATTTATACTTGAGACCGTACGTCGAGAGAGGCACTATACAATGCTTGCAGGACCCATTGTGGTGGACATCAAGGCTGTCTCGAAGACCAAACCCTAGGTTTCATATCTAGATTATTAGTATCTAGTGCATCACGCTAATAACATATTTTGTTCTAGGGTGATTTCATCGGCCTACATTGCATATAGATAGGTTTCAATTCTGCTTAGCATCTTGCATGAAGAGAGCTGAAGGCAAAGTGAGCATCTCTCTCTAATCATACATCATTGATTTATGCTTGAATTGCTTCTCCGACTCTCTCCATCTGATTTTGATCACATATGGTACTAAAAGAATTGATTCCTCACTAAGACTCGTGCATTTTTATTAGAAATCCAAAAAAGTGACAACGGTTAAAATTGGGGCTGCTAACTTTAACGCTAAAATCAAAAAAGAAATCCTTGTCTTGGGGAAAGTAACCCCCTCATTGTACTCATATTTTATTCTTGATATGTACACACTAAGGATTAGTGCCCCAATCCCAGGCCTACCTATATGCTTGTACAACTTTTTGAAATTCACCTAACTCTAGAACTGATAGGGTAAAAAGATCGAACTTTCATGGTCATCACTGAGTTGAGTTGGTGAATTGAGAGGTTTTTGTTTGTTTATATTTGTGATTGTATATTTGCATAATCGATCTTCTCTATGCTTCTTTTCCTTTTTCTTGCATATCTTGACTTGACCTTTGTGCTCTCCCAACCCCTGTCTTTTATTTCAGAGATGGCTGCATGGAGTGATTTTTATCCGAACTTTGCAGATCCTTCTCCTTCTCCTGCCGATCCACCTCCATTTTATCATGAGGACGTTGCTCCTGACTTTTCTTTTATACATATCCGCCCCATCCACAATTTCACCATCAGAATTTTTCCCACCACCACCTTCACACTCCCTACCATCTCACCCACCTGAGTCTGACCTGCTACAGTCACCTCTTATGGGTACCGCTCTTGAGTACATGACCCAGTTGATGGAGCAAATGAATCAGAGGATTGATGAACTCACTCTAGCCTAAATAAGAGTCATACTACTGCTTCACCATCCGACTTCATGAATTCATTTGAGGACACCCATGAGAGCTTGCAATCGCCCAAAATACAAAAAATGAGAAAAACTAAAAATATAAAGATTTTGGGAGATACATTGTTGAGTCAGCTTATGAGGAGAGGGCACCCTTGCCAAGCCCTTTAACCAACACATACACAAATACACCACAATTCCCACCTTTGCCCCCAAGGATGACATTGTACAGACAGCTCTTAGTCATCCTTGTGTAGATGACGATTCCGATCTCCTCTCTTGTATGGAGGAGATCTAAAATCTTAAAAAATGTTGTTTGAAACAGAAGTGGTGGCAGTTATTCATGAGATTATTGAGGCTCCACTTCGCCGGGCCATGAACCTATTATCTGCACCCAAACGCAAGAAGAGAAAGTGATGGAGCAGATCCGAGCAACTCATTCTGACCATGGCCACTACCTACGCCATAACTCACCATCCACACACTAAGAAAGGGAACATTGTTACACCTCTTATGAGATGCACCATTTCTGACCAATTTTGTGATCACACTCTCCTTGACGGCAATGCTTCAATTAATATAACTCCCTTCTCATTGGTACAATCTCTTCATCTAGGGCCACTCAAGAAGACCATGATGATTTGTCAATTTGCTGATGGATCCATAAAGAGGTTGAAGGTTATTCTTGAGAATGATGTCATTCAGATCCAGAGCATGAGCTTCCTTGTAGACTTTATCGTATTGCCCAAGAAGACCTCCACCCCTGTGGAGCATCTTGTGATCATCCTGGGACAGCATTTTCTCACCTCTGCGAGAGTCGTTATTGATTATGGATATGGAGAGATTCGCTTTCATTCTACTGATGAAAGTGTTGTCTTTATCACCACACCTACCACTGATCAGAGACCAGCATCTGACGAGAGTGTGCCAGTATTAGCTAACCTCAAGGGCTATGTCCTATTGATGAACGTGAAAATTGTTTCTTTAATTATCGATGATATTGTAGTATAGGAGATAATTTTCGATCCAGCAAAGACCACAATTTTTTAATATCTGGAAGTTATTTTACTTGGTAAGTTTACCCAGGTCGAACGTAAAGACACGAGTCTCTTCGTCTATTTATCAAAAATTATTGATTAATTCTTGAGCAGTTATTCGAATCTAGGTCTTCATATGCACATGTGGATGTTATACACAGAACAATATATGGGTTCATGATGCAGAGGCAAAGTAATGCAAGGATAAAATAGTATGATGCATGTCTTTTTTTGGTTAATATGAGCAACATGATAAATAATGGCACTTAAATCATGAGCATGAGACACTATATACACCATCAAAAATTAGTGAATAACATATGTCGTTATGCAGAGAATAAAGAAAGCTTAAAAATGAATTTGAAATCGTTCAATTTGGATTTAAATTGATCAAGATATGCTAAAAACAATGCAAGGGGGCATAAATGTAATAAAAATGCATGAAAAATAAATATAAACATTACAAATAGGCCCTCGGAGAAACCTATTTGCAATTAGCAAAAGCCATCGGGGCCTCCCTATAAATTTTGTTTTGCGTACGGGGACGTATTTGCAATTTTGGACAACCAACTGGGCCTCCCTGTAATATGTCCAAATGCACACGTGATGCATGCGTGCCTGGACCTATATGTAAATATAGAGTAATTGGGGCTTCAATGTTTTTAATTTTCCAAGCCCGCGCGCACCATGCACGTATGCGGGCTAGGCTCGGCAAGTGGGGCTGTGGCTCGAGCCACGTGGTGACAGTTGGCGATTCGGGAGGAGTCTCGGTCCACCCGTGCCTGTAGGGTAGGGTTGGAGGCTCGGGCCATCATTTAGGCCGTCCAATTGATCCGATCGGATGACAGCTGCTTCATCTTGCTCTGCCCCTCCTACCGGAGAGGGCTGCGCTCTGGTGAAGCTGGGCTAGCTCCTCCGTGCTCCCTGAATCCCTCTGAAGATCGGAGAAGGCCGCTGATGTGTCGACAAAAGGGAAGGAAGCACGACAGAGATGTTGTGATGGCTGAGGAGGCGTAGCGGTGCAAGCATGTAGGAGGCGGAGAAGATGATCGATGTACGTTTGCAAAGTCCGATCAGCTAGGTACCTGTCGAGATGGTTAGCGGTGGGGGGGATAGCCAAAGCGGGGCGAATTGGTGACAGGATTCTGACTAAGCTGATGGGGGGTTTGATTGAGTGGAAGGTGGTGTGTGTGTTTGAATAAAAAGGAACAAAACACGAGGACGAGATGAGGGTGTTATACGGAGATCGGAGATGGTCATCGGTGGAAGAATTGACTTATGCCAGGCTTCGAGAGAAGCCCTGGTCTTCGCTCAACGTGCACAGCCGATGCACGGAGCTCAGTGGAGCCAGAGGCACTGTGACACGGCAGAGCACCGTGGGTCGACACCGGAGCATGGAGGTGCCATTATTGGTGGACGGAGATGAAGGGAGGCTGTGGATTGATATTTATAGGCGAAGTTAGCTAGTTATAGGTGAGGCGAGGAACCCTTTGAAATGATCGTCGACGGATCTAGAACGATGGCTAATAATGGGTCCGTGGTGATGGGTGTTGTGCTTCATGGGGAGACGTTATGAGGAGGAAGGGAGGGTTAGACACGAACGCCAAAAATGGAAGGGGGGTATGGTCATGAGGCATAACATTCGGGCGACGGGGGTGCATAAGGTGGAAGATAAAGTCCTAGCCATTGGATCAAGAGATCCAACGACCCAGATTAAGGCGTGGGTGGGCGGTGTGGATCAGATCATAGGATCTGATCCCTGCGGATGGAGAGCGGGCAGGGATGTGCAGTCTAGATGGGAGTGGGTGGAAAGGATCTAGCAACTGAGAAGGGGGTGTGTGTTGTGCGGCGTGGATCAGATGATGGCTATTGGATCATGAGATCTGACGGCTAATATAGGAGTGTGAAGCAATGAGGGGGATCATATCAGGGATTTGATCAAGCAGTTGATGGAGCGGTGCTTAAGGGATGGTTGTGATGAGGCGTGGGCTCCATCCAATGGTGGAGGTGGTTTAAATGGCGTGGAGAGGCCAGTACTATTGGATGAGATGTCATCCAATGATCGTGATGATGGCGAGCAGGAGGGGTGGAGATATGATCTGGAAGGCCAATCTGAGGGATGAGGGAGAGGCGATGATGGATGACTATGATTGAGGCAGGGAGAAGGTGATCCAAGGGCAGAGAACAAGGTCGAGTGGCGGAGAGAGATGCGGCCATGTGGGTGGCCCAGAGGGAGCCACATGGCTGCACCGGATTATTTAGAGAATAAAGAAATTTCAAAAAGAAATAGTTAGAAGCTTAATTATAAAAAGGTCAAAACATGAAAGTTGTTGATCTTGATGAGATCTACAAGTTTCACATCAATCAAAAAGTAAAAGCAAGCCATTTGTACAATGAAGAATTTTTGCAAGTATTTTTATTGACTTAAAAACACTTATTTTAAGGTTTTTATATTTCTTTGTATTTTTTATTATTTTTAGAGCCAAAATAAATATATACAATAATTAACCTAAATTTTAGGTATTTTTAATAAAATAGAAAATTAAATACAATAAATTTAGGGTTAGATATTTAGTGTCAATTATACACAGATTATTTACAATATAATACAAGTTAATGTTAGTGAATTAATGGTGGTTTTTACTGAATTGTTTAAGATAGGAGAATAAGGAATGGGTTTTATAATGATGTATTTGGGATTCATCATACCCCTATACTTAAACTATGCTCATCCTCGAGTATATAAAGAATTAAGGAGCTGAATTAATTCCTGACAGTGCTTGTGAATTTTCATGGCTTAATTCATCGAAGACCCTTAATTTAAGTGATCCTAAAATTCTGTTCTCAACCATGCTCTAGTCAAAAGGATTCCAACTTCTCTAATTATCAAACTCTTGCTTTGTATATAAACTATAAGGATATGACGATTAGTGTGCTGCAATCATGAGTGTCGAGTCGAGATGTCACCCAAGGTTCCAATCCAAGAGACTCTCCTCTTGACCTAATTCTCAACACTAGGAAATAAGTTGATTCTTGCTTCAATCAGCCGTCTCATTATCTTGTCAGACTTGAACGTGTAGATGGACGACTAGATGATGGAGGGTATAGGATTGTGTATATTTTTCTCTACCTCAATTTGGAACATGGGTCCTCTCGAGTGCCTTATTACTTAACACAGGTATATTTTTGTTTGTTAATAAATGTGTTCGTCAAGAGAACTCGGAGTAGCTTGCACTTGTTTTCCTGGGAGTACTGGGGTGTCTCTCTTTTGAGTATCTAAGATACCTTCGACACCCAAACTTGTATCACTATACGATGCAGAGCCCTTTTTAGGTGCTATCCGACTCCTTAGTCCTAATAGCATTTGGTCCAAGTGGACATTTTGAAATGGTTGGGAGTGCTCGCCTTTGGTGAAAGCTCTTTTGAAATTTGACATTGTGTTTGAAAGCTCTTTTATTTCAATATTTATCTTTTCTTTTCTTTTTGGCTAACTCCACTGCTTTCACCAAGAGTTGGCGCACTCTAATCAACAATTATTTAGTTTCATCACACCTCGGCACATAGGTCAATATCAAGAGACAACATGCAAACTTCTTCACATACTGGCTAGGGTTTTGCTGACACTCAGGTTTCTTGAAGCCTTCATTGACTTTATCTCATCCTCGAGCAACATTAAATCGGGTCTAGACTCAAATCACTAGTCCATATTCCTCAAGTGATAACTCAACTCATCTCATCAATCATGCAGTTGTGAAAGTGATGTTCTGGTCATATTCTTTATAAGATAGAGATGAAGGGTGCAATATAGCGCTCAAATCTTCAAACTAGGGAAGTGTGGATTATTAAGCTTCAAAACCCTAATGACCAAGGCTGGCTAACTTAGTCTCTCAATATCTTAGAAATCAAGTGTCTTCAAATCCTTATGCCTTGAGTGATAGTGAATGTGTCATGAATATATCAACTTCAGAGTTGGTGAATTTTTGTGATTTTAAGTTTTTGCAATATTTTTTTAATTAATTTTTTTAAATTCTTCAGAGAGATAATGACTGACTTAAGCTCATATGAATAGTTACATCTACTTCCAACCGGTATGGGTGTAATTAGGGATAATAAAAATACAGCTACCAGTTACTTGAGGACAGAGCCTTACACAATGTCCTCTAAACCATCCACTCTGCTAAGGGAGACCATAGTTATCTCACTGAAGAGTGCGACTCATTTTTAAACCTAGTAGTTAGAGTCTCTACTAAAGAAAAATTTTAATTTTTCAGATCTTTAAGGAATTTTCGAATAAAGTTAATGGTAATTACAAAAAAATTAGTCCCTCAATTTAAAAATATTTTTACAACAAATTTTACAAAAATCAATTTGCAGGTAAACTTAAACCGTAGCCCAAAAAAGTTTAAAAAATTTTAAAATACGAGCTATGTGTGAAGTATATATACAATATACACGGTATACCCCCCTGTGCTTAACTTTTATTATGTCCTTATAGCACAAGTGATATGAAGCCATAGCTCTGGTTAAATACAAGGTGATGTAGCGGAACAGACTCGGATGTCCCCCTATACTTAGGTCAAAATGACTAAGTATAAGAAGATGGGTAGAGGAAAGATGGACTAGTCGGGTCCCCCTATACTTAGGCTGAAAATAGCCTTAGTATTTGATGTGGATTTTTGGCTGGGGGACTTGTGGTATGTTAGGGTTAGAAGGGAGGGGGCGTGAGTTTTTACAGAAGAATAGATGGAGGTATGGAGAGGGGAGATGAGTGAATACACAGAGATGGATGTGTGTGTGTGGCGGGGGGGGGGTAGATCATCGAGTGATCCACTTCTTTTTCTCTTTTTTTACACACGCAAGCCCTCGAACGAGAACTGCTAGAAATGCACATGATACACACATATTTTAAGACGAGAGATGCATGAACAAAAATGATGTCTCAACTCCTTGAATTCTTTTGGATTTCTTCTACGGCTCCTCACAGCGGGAGCTCCCAACTCCATGCCTCCATGGGTCTCAAGAGTCCTCGATCTCCATGGGCCCAACCACCAAAGAAATAGTTAAAAAAATATCAAGAAATTTAATCATGAAATGAAGACCTAAGATTCTGAAAATATTTACATAAAAAATAATACAATAAAATTCAACAAATGTATAAAAATGAGTCGTGTCCCCAGCAATGACGCCATTTGATTAACGTGAAAATCGTCACTTTAATTGTTGATGATATTGTAGTATTGGAGTCAGTTTTCGATCCGGCAAAGACCACAATTTTCGAATATGTGGAAGTTATTTTACTTGGTAAGTTTACCAAGATCGAACACAAGGACATGAGCCTCTTCATCTATTTATCAAAAAATATTGATTAATTCTTGATCAATTATAATCGAATCTAGGTCTTCATATGCATATGTGGATGTTATACACAGAATAATATGCGAGTTCATGATGTAGAGACAAAATAATGCAAGGATAGAATAGTATGATGCATGTCTTTTTGTTTGGTTTTAGATGCAATTGAAAAATATGCAATGTGTATGATATGCCACAAATAAATATATTGTACAAATATGCCCTAAGATAATCAAATCTATGAGAAATAGAATAAGGATCAATTTCAGAGGCAATTTGAGCAACATGATAAATAATGGCACTTCAATCATGAGAAGGAGACACTATATGCACCATCAAAAATTAGACCCTTTAATCCAGTGTCAAATCAGTGAATAACATATCTCATTATATAGAGAATACAACAACCTTCGAAATGAAACTAAAATTGTTCAATTTGGATTTAAAATGCTCAAGATATGCTAAAAATAATGCAAGAGGCATAAATATAATAAAAATGCATGAAAAATAAAGATGAATATCTCAAATAGGCTAGTGGAGGGACCTATTTACAATTAGCAAAAGCCGATGGGGCCTCCTTGTAAATTTTCTTTTACGTATGGAGGCATATTTGTAATTTTGGACAACTGACTGGACCTCCCTATAATATGTCCAGGCATGCACGTGATGCACGTGCACCTGAACCTATCTGTAAATTTGGAGTACTTGGAGGGCTTCAGTGTAATTTTCCCAGCGCGCATGTGCCATGCACGTGCACGGGCTAGGCTCGCTGAGCATGGCTATAGCTCGGGCCATGTGGTGAATGTTGGCGGTTCGGGTGGCAGCTCGGCCCACCCGAGCCTACAGGGTAGGCGTGGAGGCTCGAGCCATCATCTGGGTCGTCCGATCGATCTGATCGGACGATAGCTGCTTCATCTTGCTCCACTCCACCCACCGGAAAGGGCTACGCTCCGGTGAAGCAGGGCTAGCTCCTCCATGCTCCTTGAACCCCTCTGAAGGTTGGAGAAGGTTGCTGATGTGTGGGCGAAAGGGAAGGAAGCACTGTGGAGATGTTGTGATGGCTGAGGAGGCGGGGCGCTTCAAGCATGTCGAAGGTTGAGAAGATGACTGGAGCAGGTTTGCAAAGTATGATCAGTGAAGGTACCTACAGAGATGGTCAGCGAGGGGGGAGGGGGGAGTAGCCGAAGTGGAGCGAATGGGTGGCAGGTGTCGATGCAGAGCAAATGAATGCCTGAAGTGGGATCTCCTCTGTCAGAGGAGGAGGAGACACCTTGGGATGGAGGGAGGTTGTGGATGAGGAAGAAGGCGATCAAGACCCTCCGCAAAAATCATAGGAGTCCAACTAAGCTGATGGGGGTTTGATTGAGTGGAAGGTGGTGTGTGTGTGTTTGAATAAAAAGGAAGAAAACATGAGGACGAGATGAGGGAGTTACCTGGAAATCAGAGATGGTCATCGGTGGAGGAATTGACTTGTGCTAGGCTTTGGGTGAAGCCCTGGTCTTCGCTCAACGTGCACAACCCTTTCCAAACAGGCCTCCCTGTAATATGTCCAAATGCACATGTGATGCACGTGTGTCTGGACCTATTTGTAAATCTAGAGTACTTGGGGCTTTGGTGTTTTTAATTTTCTAAGCTCGCACGCACCATGCACGTATGCGGGCTAGGCTCGGCAAGCGGGGCTATGGCTCGAGCCATGTGGTGACAGCTGGCAGTTCGGGAGGAGGCTCTATCCACCCGAGCCTGTATAGTAGGGGTGGAGGCTCGGGCCATCATCTAGGCCATCCGATTGATCCGATCGGATGGTAGCTGCTTCATCTTGCTCTGCCCCTCCTGCCGGAGAGGGTTGCGCTCCAGTGAAGCAGGGCTAGCTCCTCCATGCTCCCCGAATCCCTCTGAAAATCAGAGAAGGTCGCTGATGTGTGGGCGAAAGGGAAGGAAGCATGGCGGAGATGTTGTGATGGCTGAGGAGGCAAGGCGATGCAAGCATGTCAGAGGCAGAGAAGATGACCGAAGTAGGTTTGCGAAGTCCGACCGGTGAAGGTACCTGCAGAGATGGTTAGCGGTGAGGGGGAGGATAGCCGAAGCAGGGTGAATTGGTGGCAGGTGTCAATGCGGAGAACATGAATGCCTGAAGTGGGGTCTCCTCCATCGGAGGCGGAGGAGACTGCTTGGGATGGAGGGAGGTTGCAGATGAGGAAGAAGGTGATCAAGACCCTCTACGAAAATCATAGGAGTCCGGTGAAGTTGATGGGGGGTTTGTTTGAATGGAAGGTGGTGTGTGTGCTTTGAATAAAAAGGAAGAAAATATGAGGATGGGATGAGGAAGTTACCTGGAGCTCGGAGATGGTCACCGGTGGAGGAATAGGCTTGTGCTAGGATTCGGGTGAATCGATGGTTTTCGCTCACCATGTGCAGCCAATGCACGGAGCTTAGCGGAGCCAAAGGCACTACTAAACGGCATAACACCATGGGTCGACACCGGAGCAGGGAGGCACCATTGTGTCCCTCCTCCGACCCCCGTCTATCACAGAGAGGTTGAGGAGGGCTAGGGATCGAGCTCAGAGTTGGTGGACAGAGATAAAGGGAGGCAGTGGATCAGTATTTATAAGTGGAGTTGGCTGGTTATAGGCGAGGTGAGGC
The DNA here is from genome assembly GCA_037367405.1 of Ottelia alismoides. NCBI lineage: Eukaryota > Viridiplantae > Streptophyta > Magnoliopsida > Alismatales > Hydrocharitaceae > Ottelia > Ottelia alismoides. Next base: position 526,146 of record JAZKJV010002782.1, read on the forward strand.
ACCCCTTTGAAACGGTCGTCGACGGCTCTAGAAATTAGGGCACAGTGGTTTAATGGGTCCGCGATGATGGGTGATGATTGGGCTTCATAGGGAGACATTATGCAGAGGAAGGGAGGGTCGGACGTGAACGCTAAAAATGGAAAGGAGGGGGTGGTCATAAGGTGTAGCATTCAGGCGATGGGGGCACAAAAGGTAGAAGATAAAGTCCTAGCCATTGGATTAAGAGCTCAAACATCCCTGATTAAGGCTTAGGCAGGCGCCGTGGATCAGATCATAGGGTCTGATCCTACGGTTGGAGAGCGGGCGGGGATGTGTGGTCTAGATGGGAGCCGGTGGAAAGGATCTAGCGTCTTAGGAGGGGGCACGTGGCATCCAGCTGATGAAAGAGTTTCTAGCTGAAGTCATGTCAATCCACAAGGCAGACCGACTGTCGTCAAGGCAACCTCAAGCGAAACCTCAATCGATCAACAATCAACCCACGAATATAAATCAAGCAATGAATATCAAAAAGTGAGTTAAAATTTATTGTTCTATACATCTAGATGTATATCAAACAAGTACGTAGAGGTTAAACCACAAAGAGCAAATATGGTAGCCTATAGTTATTTTCAACCAATGAGCACTATATACTCGCAGTTCATTCATCATGTATATATACACGTGTGTATATATATATATATGTATTTGTGGGTTTTTATTTTTTATTATTTATTTTTGTTTTTAATTTTTTTGTTTTTGATTTTATATTCATATTATATATATTTATAGATTTTTATCTCCAGTATTTTTATATAAGAAGTAATATTGAATATAATAGAATATATATAGACAATAATGGATAATATAGGTATAAATATAGATAAAAGTATCAAAAAATAACACAAATACATATTTTTAGTTTTTAAATAATTTATATCTGTTTTTGTGAATTTTTAAGAATTTTTGCTAATTTTTATGGATTTTAAAAATCACAAATGTCCCAAATCATGGATTTAATATATAGTCAGAATTGAAATGGAAATTAAAAATGGCAAATTAGGACCAAATTTTCCAAATCAATTTTAATAAGTAGATAACTATAAGACAGAAAAACATATTTTTTTGAACTTTTGGGAATTTTATATATTTTCTCAAGTTTTTGGGGGTTTTTCATTTTTTTGGCCTTTTCTTTTTCTATTATTAGTGATTTTTGGTCTGTAACAAAGATAGCATATAATAAACCATATATATATATATTTGTGATTTTTCTATACATTTTTATATTTTTTGGTATTTTATAGACTAGACAATACAAAAATGTTCTGTAAATGATTTTTACTAAATATTAAAAAGGTCCAAAATTAAAAATAAAAAATCATGGCGTGAAACTACAAGAAATCAAGAACCTACACCTATTTTTGCTTAATTTTTAGAGCAAGGGTGCTATTTTTAATAGATGAAATTCAAGCACAAAAAATCAAATATTGATAGGTGCATATATGTAAATAAAATAAAGTTTGGGGGCCACCCTACAATTTTCACAAAAAATATACAACATATTTAAAATTTTACTAGACTAAAAAGAAATACAAGAAGTCTTAGAGGAGTCCCTGCAATTTACATAGCTCACGTGGGATGGCACGTGAGCTGAACTAGACTGGACCCAAAAGCAAATAAAATAAGTACATGGGTCTATTTGCAAAATGTTCATTTTATTTTAAATTCTACAATTTATTTACATCATCAATAAATAAATAACGATAGGGCTAAGGTGCAAATTGCCCCATATACGTGCGGGATGGAACGGTGCAGCACGGCTCACTAGCCACGTGTCGCGCTCAGGTGTGGCGATACCCCTTCGGCCTTGGACGAATATGATCAAATCTCCCAGATGAGATCGACGGCTGTGGCTGGCGATGATCTAATGACTCGTGATGAAACTGGAGGGTTGTGACGATCAGACGTCTTCAAGGTGGCTTGGAGGAACAGGGAAGAACTCTCGTTCCTCCAAGCTTCAATCCAGCTGCTTACGCCTTTCCGACCACCTAGGGAGCTTGCAGAGGGCTCCGATCATTGCCCCAGTCTCTCTGCATCTAATGGAGTCCTCACGAGGCACGCTGGAGCTCAAATGATGACGAACCACCTCAGGGAAGAAACAGAGCTCCATGTGCATCCCTTTCGATCGCAATCGACCCAGGAGGGTCCTTTGTCCCACTAGACCCTGCAGAAAGATTAGAATCACAAAAATAATGGGTCCGGAGTTGTTATTGGCGTGAGTGGGCGACCAAGGGGGCGTGGTGGATATCTATGACAAAGAGGTGGTAGAGGAGATCTGATCTCCACATACATGGTGAATCTGGGTGAGATGAGAGGCCTAGGACATGAAGAAGCGGCAAAGGAAAGATGTGGAGGCAGTTTGGCGGGTGACAGACTTTGGAGCACGATGGATAGGGTTCGTTGGAGCCCCGCTTAATAAAGACCTATGAAGTGGTAATTTTACACTAATGCGCTTAATAAAGGCCTAAACTAAGAATGGAAATTAAAACCTACAACTAAATATTAATTAGAAAGTAAGAAAATGAAGCTCTTATACTCGAGAGAGAGCTCATGGAGTAGGGTGGCCGGACAACCACCGTGGGTGCACCTCCGTCCTCCTAGAGCCACTCCAGACCGTCAGGAAACTCCTCTTGTCACGAGGGTACTCCCTAGATGAAGAAGAAAGTCTCAAAGACTTAGATTAGTAACCGAAGAGGAAGAGGGAGATAGAGGAGCTTATTATAAACATGTAAAGGCACCCTTATTGACGGTTGAATTGGAAAGAACAGAGATTATGTACAAGCAATCTGAAGGGCCAGCGTAGATCCTGGAGGATCAATGATGAATTCCCCTGAAGAAAGCGAGCGTGATGGATCGATGGGTCGAGAAGGAAAAAGGGAAGAAAAGAGGGGAAAAGACCGTTCTGACGAGTCCGAACGCCGAGTACGAGTTGACTGGCGATCAAAAATCGTTGCGATCTTATTGGGCCACGCAAGCCGCTGGAAGACAAAAATGAATATTTATTTGAAATTAATTTTTGAAAAATAGTAAATGGTTTTATTATTTTTAAGTATAAAATAATTTTTTTATTATTTTATGTAACACTTTTATGCTTTTTATTTATTTTAAGGTTATTTAATAGTAGTTAGTTATTAGGGGTGTATTTATTGGTATATTCATCTATATTTCAGCTATGTTATTTTTATTTTGCATATTTTATTTTTATTATTTCATTATCTTATTTTATATATTACAACATATTTTTATGTACACAAAAATATTTCTATTATATTTTTATGATGTTATTTGTATACTTAAATAAATAGGGGTACAAAGTATATATATATAATTATTATATATTTATCTATGTGTTTTGTACATTATTTTAATTTTATGTATTTTCTTGGATTTTATTCTAGATATATATTTTACTAGAATATAAATAATATTTACAAGAGTAGAAAAAAATAAAAGAACAAATAATCAAAGAATAATATCCACTTTTATTTATTTACAAGTAGTGACATAGGTATTTTTACATATATTTTTATAGGCTTATTTTATTTAAGTGTTTTATTGGTAAGTTTATTCTATTTTGAGTCTGTATATATATTCTAAATAAAATTTACAAAATTATAAAACAATAAAATTGTAAAAATAATAAAGCATGAATAAACTGGAAATTTTATTCGGATTTACTGTACAATGAGGGTCCAAAACCCAACTTCTTAACTCCAAAAAATATGAAACCATCTTCATTAAATAGCTTATTAAAAATTATATACAATTAGAAGTGATTTTGATACATTTTGAATTTTTATTTGGGAGATATGGGTATGTGAAGTTAGGACTTTGGCTTTTTATTTTGTGTATAGAATGAACGTTGTATCTTATTTTTGTACAAGCTCAATTTTGTATTTTATTCACATTATTATCTGCAACTTTCATGTACAAAGTTTCTTTGTTTGATGTATAAATAATAAAGAATAAAAATGGGTATAAAAATGCTTTATTGGGAAGTAAAAGAATTGGGTTTTTATTGTATTTTTGGCCTTTATCTCCTCCTACTTTATTCCTTGCTGACCAACTCAATTATTGACTTGGTCTTTGGGTTTAGGGTCATAAAATATCTTTGGTATTTTATTCTTTTTCTTTTCTTTTCTTTATTCTATAATTTTAGCATTAGAAATAGTATTTTATATGTAATAAATGCAATAAATAATGAATGCCATTTTGCACAAATTAATGCTATTTACATGCATTAGCTAGGGTTTTTATGGCCAAAATAATAGAATAAAGGTGATGAAACATCAACGACGTGGATTAGATGATGGTCGTTGGATCATGAGATCTAATGGCTAAGAAAGGAGCATGAAGCAACGAGGGGCATCAGATCAGGGATCTGACCTAGTGGTTGATGGAGCGATGCTTAAGGGACGACTGTGATGAGGCGTGGGCTCCATCCAAGGGTGGAGGTGGTTTAGGTGACATGGAGAGGCCAGGACTAATGGATGAGATGTCATTCAATGATCGTGATGATGATGGGTAGGAGGGGTGGAGATGTGATCTGGAAGGCCGATCCGAGGGTTGAGGGAGAGGCGATGATGGATGGCTATTATTGAGGCAGGGAGAAGGCAATCCAAGGGAGGAGAACAAGGCCGGGTGGCGGAGAGAGATGCGGCCACGTGGGCGGCCCTGAGGGCGCCACGTGGTTGCACCAGATTATTCAGAAAAAAAGAAAATAAAGAAAATTCAAAAAGAAATAGTTAGAGGCTTAATTACAAAAAAGTCAAAACATGAAAGTTGTCGATCTTGATGAGATCTACTAATTTTAGGTTGATCAAAAAGTCAAAGTAGGTCATTTGTACAAAGAAGAATTTTCGCAAGTATTTATAATGACTTAAAAACAGTTATTTTAAGAGTTTTATATTTTCTTTGTATTTTTAATTCTTTTTAGAGCCAAAATAAATATATATTATAATTACCCTTATTTTTAGGTATTTTTAATAAAATAGAAAAGTAAATACAATAAATTTAGGGTTAGATATCAAGTGGCAATAATATACAGATTATTTACAATATAATACAAGTTATTGTTAGTGAATTAATGGTGGTTTTTATTGAATTGTTTAAGACATGAGAATAAGGAATGAATTTTATAATGATGTATCTGGGATTCATCACCTATATGCTGATATTAGAGAGGTTCGCTTTATGATGGATGAGACTGGGACCCAAGAATCCCTCTTCAGGGAGGAATACTTAGAAAGCATAGACCTTAGAGTTCCCCTTCTGGCGAGTGGAGATTCATTGATGACATTCGTGGTATTTTCACTAGACACCTTAGAGTGGTGGGCAGACTTCAGAGAGATTGCACATGCCGAATTTAACCTTACTACTTTCATAAATGAGTTCTGGACTTTTTCTTTTGATCTAGAAGAGACTTCCCATACCGAGCATGTTCATACTACCTCCACTGATTAGTTTGTGTCTTTCCACTTTTAGACCACTGAGGATCTTCATCAGGTCGATCGTGATCGGGTTGAGTCAGTTGAGGACCTCGATATCGACCTGCACCTTGTGAGATCCATTCCTCAGCACAACAGTCACACAAGAAGGTACGCTTTCTACCTTCTTGATCTCTATATAGACTCCACCTTGTATATCCACTTTCGTTTTCGTCCTTCCATCTACCATTTTGCTCATCCACCCCACTCCGTATTTTTGCCTTGCTTAGGATGTGTACATTGTCCTAAGTATGGGGATGGGAGTGGATGAGCCGAGTGTTCATTCTTCGTTCTGTTTCATTACTCTTGTTGTTGCCTATGCTTATGGCTCATTTACCCTAAGTATAGGGGAAGTGATGCATATATTCTCCCCTCGTATTTTCTTTTTTTTTTTCTCAGATCTTTTCTTTTCTTGATCCCCTCAACTGTCTCCTCGCCAGTTGATATTTCTGTCGATATTTAGGGATATCTTAACCTAAGTATAGGGGGAGACATATTGAGTTGTGACATTTTTATTCCCATTCGCAACCCTCCCTGCATGCAGATATAGCTTATTATACTTAGGATTAGTTCGTCATAAGTACAGGAGGGACTAGTGACTTCTCATTCATTGATTCATTGTTCTTTAGTCGTTTTAGTATAGACTCTTCAATACTTAGTAAGAGTTATGACTTCTCTTTTTCTCTCTGATATATGAGTACATAGCTCAAGAAAAGTATAGGTGGGTCATATATAATATGTATATACTTTAGCCATAACTCGTACTTTCATATTTTCAATAATATGGTTAATCAATGAAACACAAAAATTCTTTGATTAATAAGTCAGGTTTAAAATGTTTTTTTTGCAAAATGTTTGAAAAATAGTTTGAAAATATTTTAGAAAAATATTTTGAAAACTATTTGGAAAATGGTTGTTAAATATTTTCAACCTTTGTAAAAATATTTTGTTTGTAAAAATTTCTTTTCTTTGTTAGAAAAAAATATTTTAAAAATCTATTTGCTAATAGTTTGGAAAATGGTTGCAAAAATACTTTGAAAAATCTATATATACCGTTTGAAAAATCTTTTCAAAATGATTCTCAAATTTTTATGAAAATTATTTGTCAAATTAGTTTGCAAAATAAAAGGTATCAAAGTATTTGTAAAAATATTTTTCAAATTTTTGAGAATTGGGTACATAATAAAATCCGTTATAAACCTTATATGTACATACCTATAAATTCATACATCCTAATGCTTGTAAATAAAAAGAAGTACTCCCATGTAAATATCTACATGTATTTATTTTCTTAAGTTTTTTAAGTGTTTTCTGCATTATGCATAACATTTGCATTTTTGTGATTGAAATTGATCATTGAACAAGTCTAAATAAAATCTGAAGATTGGAGCTTGGTTGGATCTTAATCTACTTAATAACAGGAACCTTATAGGAACTGGAATTGAGATACTTCATTCTGCTAGACTTAATTATTCGAGAACACATGACTTAGTTCAGTGTCATCTTGATTAGCTAAGTACAATATTTCGAAGCACACCTACAATTCTTGTTGATAATGACCTAGCTTGCACACCTGCACCTTTCGCTTTGCTCACCTCAGTTGAAGTGGTAGAGGGCTGGATTTGTTGGCATGAGACACAAGCCAATGGAAACATCGGAAGTCACACTTTTGTGGCCATTGTACCCTAACTAGGTTCGGTAGCTATGAGGTCTATAGATAGAAGTTGTGGGTTGCAATAATGCTTCAAAAGAGGAATATTCTATTGGCTCAAGAGTAGTCTATTGGCTCAAAAAGTCCATATGTTAATGATGTTGTATATATTATTAAAAATGCAAAAATAAAAAAACTTAAAAGGAAAAGATGATAATATTCCAAGAAAAACCAGTTCCAATCGGAGTATGTATATAGATGTAGTCAAATAAGTAAGCTCGAGCTTCAAAGTCATATCCATGTGAGCTTCAAAGTCACCTCCTCTTCTTGAGCTAGTTGTACTTGAACTTAGAAGGGAATACCTCATTTCTCGAGGAAAGAGTTGTTAGATTGGGGAATTAGGGTCACAATGTTGGAGAAGACTGACTTTTACCGCTTCAGCCGAGGAGAGCTAAATATCACACACTCTATCCAAGATAGATTCATAGTCATAAGGGTTTGTATATGAGTTCACTTATTCTAACCAGGCTATTGAGGAGACCTGAGCAGAGTTTTGTGATTCTCGAAGATTGTTGTGTTTCAAATCTGTTTTCCAATAAGGTTCCGACCACACCTAAAATCCAAAGATTCGACTGAGCTCCAAACTTTGATTTTATAAAGACAAGTTTATGAATTAAAATCAATCCAAGTTATTTCTTTTTATTTTCTTTATTTTCCTTTCTACATTATAGGCATACATGGTTACTATGGACTAGTAAAGGCAAGTATAGGGAGGTGATGAATCTCCATTTCATCACCTTTATTATTTCATTTTGGCCTTTAAGCCTTATCTAAATGCATGTATATATCATTATTTTGCATAAATTAACATTCTTTAATTATTGTATAAATATTGTATAAAATACAATGTTTAAAGTCAAAATAAAATAATAAAGAAAAGAAAAGAAAAAGAAATAAAATGTCAAATGTATTTTATGACCCTTAAACCTCGAGACCAAGGCATCATGATGACTGGGTCAACAAGGAATAAAGTAGGGGAAATAATGGTCAAACACACAATAAAAAACCTAATTTTATTTATACAATAATTCATTTTGGGACCCATTTTATTCTTTATTATTTTTACCTTAAATAAAGAAACTTTGTATATGAAATTTGTAGATAAAAATACATATTAAAATTCAAACTTTATTTCACACAAAAATGATACAAATTGGACATTCTACACTCAGAATAAAAAGACAAAATCCAAACTTCCCATACCATATCTTTTCCATATGAACTCAAAATGTACCAAAATCATTGTATATAACTTTTAATAAGCTAGTTGAGGAAGGTGGTTTCATCTAATTTGGATTTAAGATGCAAAAGTTAGGTTTTGGACCCCTATTGTACTATATAATTGAATAAAATATTAATTTTATTTATTCTTTATAGTTTTCATAATTTTATATTTTTATAATTTTGTAATTATTCTTATAATTTATACACATATTTAGAATATCGATTGTCACAAAGGCTAACTGGGTTAAGTTGATTAATACAATGTCGTTGTCACCTAATCAACTGATGCAATCAACGAGAAAATTTATTTTAACCACTAAGAAATCAAGCAATTCACACAAGTGGTAGACCTACTTTTATTAACCTGGTATAACGACCAGAATCGAACTCAAGGAGAATAATAAAAAAGCTAAATAGGTGATTAGAAAATCAAAGGAATTTTATGTTCTTTTTAGTGGTTTTTAATTTTGCAAATTTTTAGTTTTTAAAATAAGGGGAATAAGGACAAAGGGGAAAAATATACACAAGCGATTTTCTAAATAGAAAAAAATACTCAGAAAAATTAAGTAAAAATATTTTTGGAAATTTCAAATTCTATACTTTTTTATAAAGATTTTTGGTTAATTTTTCAAATATTTTTGTAATTCTCTAAAAATCAAAAAGTGAAAATATAGACAAACAGTGCACCGTCAGAAGTATTTTTTGATTTAAAAATACAATAAAGCCTTAAAACACCTGAAGTGATTTTTATTAACTACTATGAAGAAATATCTACAAACAGGAACTTAAAATACAATTTTTGGAATTTTTAGTAATTTTATATGATTTTTATAAGTTTTAGAAAATTTTGCAAAATTTTATGTTTTTATAAAATATTTTCAATCAAAATTTATACAGTAGCTAAAATAGGACAAAACACAACTACTCTATTTTTTGGAATTTTTAGAAGGTTTTCGAATTTTTATAGATTTTCTAAGGCAAACATGCACTTTTCTACTGTTTTTGAATTTTTAATAATAGAAAATAAGAGAAAAATGACACACAGAAATTACCATGCAAATATCAAGTTAGCAATAGTTACAGGGTATTTTCTTGTAATTTTTAGGTCCAATGCTATTTATTATGATTAGTAAAAGACAATGATTAAAAACAATGTAATAAGGACCTATACTCAAATATTTCAAGTCCTCTGGCCTAATGAATAACAAGTAGAGAAAGTGTAAGGCCCTTGATGCAAAAAGTCCAGACAAAACATGCGCTACACATGACTCATCATACACAGGGGTATAAGTGCAATTGCTAAAAACTTCAGCTCATTTATCAATCATAGATTAGTTCATGGTAAAACATGCAAACAACCCACTAAAATACATATGGACGCAAGTGAGTCAGACTCAGCTGGACTAAAATGTAAATATAAGAACTCTGATGTCCTTACTGCAAAATGTCTTTAACTAATTACTATACTTATTAGACTGAAACATAAATAAGGAAAAAATGAGGGTGCAAGTGAAATATACCCTCGCAAGAGGGAGGCGACACATGGCTGGATCTGATGGCTCTGAGCTTCGATGCCAATGTATGGTTCTGACTGCGCGTGAAAAGATCTGATGTCCCAGAGAATGTCTGGAACGTGCGCTGGGGATCTGATGCTCCAGTACTATACAAAGGTCTGATTTGGGTGTGATCGTACGGTGCTGATCAGATCTATAGGGGGATCCCCTCTATCCGACGATGAAGAGACATCCTAGATGAACTGGGAAGAGTAGACTACTGGGTGAGTTTCGATTGAAGACGCTGGGTGATCCACTTCTCTGATCAGAAGGCTACCGGGTCTTGCACACTCCGAGAGGTGTTGCACGGCGACTGGGCGACTTGGATGGGGCGATGGATGGTCGGGACGGAGGTGCATCACCTGGGGGTGCTCCACATGAGCAACCGAGGGCCTATTTGGGCCCTGTTCTTGCTCCATAACATGCAAGGTGAATCACAGCTCGAAGACAGAGCTTCGGCTCATGGTTATTGCTGCTGAGAAAGAGAGAAGCAATGTCAGGTCGATCTATGCGGGTGGGTACGTGAAGCTGAGCCTCGACGCAGAGGTCGGGGCTAAGAAAGTGGAGGACGGTGATGAACAAAGAACTGAATTGAATACAAAATACGAAGGGGATAAGTTATACCTGAGGCTCCTGATATGAGAAGCAACGTCGGGCAAAAGCGTAGGCGAGGTTATAGCCTCAACCGGGTGGTGGAAAGCCTAGGTGGCTTGTCGCAACAGAGCACCACCCACGAAGTGAGCTACGATCAACCATGCACCAAGTCAAGTTCTGAAGGGGTCCTCCGGGATTCTGTCACTCTCCTGGAGGTGGCTAAGTGGCAAAGGTGGCGCGAGGGACGAGCTGAGGAGCTGGGTGAGTGGAGGAGAATATTTATAAGGTGCCCTAGGGTTCCAGAAAGATCGGAAGAATGTACGAAACCCTAGGGAGATCCGGACCAATCTAGGGATCCACAAGAATCACGAATCTATGAGGAATCTCGGGTCTAAATTTCAAGGAGATCCATGGCCAGAGTCGGGCTGGGAAATATTGAGAAAAGGCTTCGGCGACGAGAATTCAGGTATGACCCGACTGGGAGGAAGGGTTGACCTGGGTCAACAAACCGGGTCAGCCAATCAGAAAATTTCATTCACTAAATCAAAGAATATTAAATAAAAAATAGTAAATGAATTAAAAATAAAAAATGAATAAACTGAAAAACCTTTATTATTTTCAATCTATTTTCTATAATTTTTAATTATTTTTATGAATTCATATATAGAGTATTTATATAATGCATTATGTACAGGTATAGTTGACGAGGCACAAAATTGGCCCTTTAATAACGTTAAATTAGCACTTGGAAATGTCGGTGCAGTCGGGCCGATTTCGGTCGTCAAAGAGATCACCTCATTTAAAGTTATGCGATGATAAATCAAAATGAGGTGATCGTGATTTATTTTACTTGGCAAGAAACCAAGGTCGAACTCAGGGACACGAGCCTCTCTCGTATTGATCGGACTTAAGTGTATTTAATTAAGTGTTGGATTAAAGCATATAGGTCAAAATCATGCAGAGACACATCAAGAACCATGCATTAAAAAAATAAACATGCATTTTTTTAAACATTTTTTATCATGCAAATGAATGCACATGCAAAGAATCACAATTATACCCTAGATACGAAATGATGAGAAAAAGTCAACAACAAGTCAATTCCAGATTTAATTAAGATGACAAACTCAGTTTGAACAAGGCATGGATTAACTAATAAGAGACACATAACTATCAAAACAATACGTCAACATTAAAGTGCCCATTACATGAAATAAGCATGCCATGAGAAAGTACGTCAAACGAGCTTCGAAACGAAACTGAAATCAACTCGATTGGAGCTATGTAGCTCAAGATATGCAAGTTCAAAGATAAGGGCATAAATGAAAGAAAACATAAAAAGATAACTACAAAAAGGTCCCTGGGAAGGACTAAAAAGTAAATAAAATAAGATCTGAGGTCTTCCCTGTAAAATAACCATAAGCGCGGGGACCTTTTTGCAAATTTGGAGAAGTTCAAGGGCTGCTCTGCAATTTACCCAGAGTAGCACGTGCGAGGCACGTGCTATCTAGGCTCGGAAGGAGGCTCGGCAGAGGCTTGGTTGCTGCTTCGGCTAGGCTCGGGGGATCCGAAGCTCTAGCAGGCTCGGTGGAGGCTCGGAGCAACCGAACCTGGAGGCACGGTGACTAAGGCTCAGGCGCGTTCTGGTGATGCCACGTGGCTGAATATGAGCCATCCGATTGTAGTAATCGGATAGTCGCTGAAGAGTCGACGTGGCTGCGTTGAGTCCGTCGGATCGGGAGGATCCAACGGACTATTGGCGTTGATGGCGTGGCCTCTTCATGGCCGTTAGATAATCGCCGATGAAGGATTATCTAACGGTCATCGTTTCTTCTCCTTCGACTTCAGCTGGTGGCGAGTCTGGAGCTCCGGCGAAGGAGCTCCTCCTCCGCCGCTCGCTCCCGGCTACGGTGGACACTCCCCGAACTAGAAGACCAGTCGTCGATGAAGCGCGGAGTTCGAGGAAGTCCCAGGACCCTCAGGCACCGCTCGTCGGAGTTCGGATAGGAACTGCGAGGTCGATGAAGACTGCTCCGATCGAACTCCGGCCATTGAAACTTTTGATGACCTGCATGGTTAGGTGCATAGCCGAAGCATATAGCGATGTGCGTGCATGCATGGAGTGAAGTGGGAGCTCATCGGGGACGGAGAAGGTGGGGAGCTCGGAGCTCCTCCGCCGCGAGGGCGGAGGAGGTGGGTCGGAAGTGATTGGGGGTTTGGAGGAAGGAGACAGTGAGCGGAGGGTGTCGCGATGAAGGGGGATCGGAGGCGGAGCTAATGGGGTGGTCATCGGAGCGAGGGGATGGCCGGAGAGACCTAATTAAATCGAGGAAATCAAATAAAAAATCAAAGGAAGTTCAGAGGGGCTTACCTGCGATGGGGCGGAGCGGAGGCTTGGGCTGGACATCGGGATCGACGCCCGGGTCTTCGCTGAACACCTTTAGCCACCTGGTGCAGCTCGGGCGGTCGCCAAGAGGCTTCGTAGCTCCGCCGTCGAAGGCGGAGGGTCTCACCGGGAGTGGAGTCGTCGTCGCTCAATCGCACCGCCTCCCCCTGTCACGGGGAGGCGGAGGAGGGCTGGGCTCCCTTCCTCGTAAAGGTGGACGCCGGCGAAAGGTGGGGGAAGCGGCTTATTTGAAGGGGTGACTCGGCGGAGGTGATAGTGGTGTCGTGGTTTGCGAGGCGATCATGGGACGACTGGAAGGGAGTTATGGGTCGTGGAGGTATGCGCGGAGTAGAGGGATGATGGGGCTCGGTCGTGGGTTGGTTTGAGAGGGAAGAGGTAGTCGGAGAAGTCGGCGATAATGGGAAGGGGGAGACTTCCGCACGAGGTGGTGATCGTGGGGAAAGAGGCGGACGGGAGGTTGACGATGCAGCTCAACCGTTGGATCTGGAGATCCAACGGTTGATAATTGGGCGTTAAGTGACGGTGTGGATCGGATCGGGGGACGGAGCGATCGATGGCAGATGGAGCTGCCACGTGGCGAATCGAGAGCGAGGCGCCATCGGAGGGTGGTGATGAGAGATGGAGGTTGATCGAGCGGTTAGGAATAGGGCATGGATTAAGCGGCTCAGATCAGAGGATCCGGGGCGCAATCAAGTGGACTACACTGCGCCACGTGGCACGCTCTGTTTAAGGCGCCAACGAGCGGTGTGGATTGAGGGCTAAGATGATCAGATGGTCGAGAGAGAGCAGCGGGCGTGGAGAGCTGGAGGCCGTTGTATCTCAGGAGGAGATCTAACGGCCAGAATTGGTGGCGGATAAGGCAAAGAAGGCCGGGCCACGTGGCACCCCCAGAATGGGCCACGTGGCTCAATCAGATTATTCAGAAGATTTTTCTTATTTATGAGGGCCCTATTGGCCGAATTTGAGAAAACTCAAAACATGAAAGTTGTAGATCTTGACGAGATCTACAAGTTTCATGTTGACCAAAACTGGAAAAGAGATCAAACAAGGACCCGAAATATTTTTGAGGGTATTTTTGAGTCTAAAAATACCACTGATTTTTGTTTTGCCATTTTTTTCTGGTTTTTAATTTATTAAGGACTCTGTTAATTATAGGACATTAACAGGGATTTATTGACAAAACATTAAGCAAGGGGGTTAATTATAATAAATAAAGATGATGAAACTGAGGTTCATCACCCCCCTATACTTAACCTATGCTCGTCCTCGAGCATAAAAAAGAATGACTAAGTTGGATTAACCCCCTTGTGCATGTGAATACCGGATCCAATCTGATCAAGTCGACTCGGCTTCAGAGATCCAAAATTCTAGAGTTCAACCCAGCCTTAATCAAGAGGCTTCCAATTCCTCTATTTTTCTAGACTCTCTCTGATGTACATATAAACTAAAGGATATGAGTTTAGTGTTGACTGCAATTCTGAGAGTAGAGTCAATTTGTCACCCAAAATCTTGGTTCGAGAAAATCTCCTAAGAACCTAATCCTCAGCACTAGGGAATAAATCCAATCTTGCATTCAGTCCACCGTCTCTTTAGTTGTCAGACTTAGAAAATGTAGATGGCAGGCCAGAAAAAAGGAGGGCATGGGATTGTGTCAATTCTTCTCTCCCTCTCATTGGAACAAGGATTCTCTCTAGTGCCTTTTACGCAACTCATTTTTTTGGTGTTGATCAGTGCGTTCGTCAAGAGAAGTTGGAGCCATCTGCACTTGTTTTCCTGGGAGTACACCGGGGTGTGCCTTTTTTGAGTACCTATCGTACCTTCTACACCCAGACTTGTAGCATTTACGATGCAGAGCCCTTTTTTGGTGCAAGCCCGACTCCTGGTCCTAATAGCGGTGGTCCAAGCGGACACTTTGAAATGGTTGGGAGCGCTCGCCTTTGGTGGAAGCTCTTTTGATAATTGACTTTGTGGAATGAGAGCTTTTCTTTGACATTTCATTGCTTTGTAGTATTTGTGGCTAGCTCCACTGCTTTTACCAAGAGTTGGCGCACACTGATCAACATTTTTTTTATTTTATCACACCCTGGCACATAGGTAAATATCAAGAGATTAGTATAAGAATCAAGTTCTCATACTGGCTAATATTGCTGACACTCAAGTTTCATGAAGCCTCCAAAGATTTTATCCCATCCTCGAGCATCATTAGATCAAATCCAAACTCGACTTCCTCATCCCAATCCCTCAGGTGAAAAATCAACTCATCTCATCAAAAACCGCAGTCGTGCATGTGATGTGCTGATCATATTCTTTATGTCTGAGACTAAGCATGGAATATAGCATGCAAATCTAGAAACTTAGGGGAATGTGGATGATTAAGTCTAAGACCCTGATGGCTAAGGCTGGTTAACCTAAAATCTCAAAGACTTCTAAAAGCTAAGTCTCCTTGACCAATTCAGATCCTGGGTGAGAGTGAAAGTGTAGAGGACTAATCCAACTTCTTCATTCAAAAACAAGACACTTTTTTTTGAACTCTAAGAGATATTAGAACTTCCTAAGCTCAATTAAGTAGCTACAATTCAGCCAGTATGGATGTAAGTACAGGCCGAAGCCCGTTGCTTGAGGACGGGGCCTTACGCGATGTCCTCTAAACCATCCAATCTGCTAAGGACGAACCCTCACTGAACGCGGCCTTCCTAATTGGGCTTAGTAGTCACTAATAGCTCTTAAAGGGTTTTGCGGTTTTTCTCATTTTTATGGATTTTAATAAAGTTAAAACACAAGTTAGACTCAACTTTCCTTGAAAAAGAGATGGCGATTTTTTTAAAACCCATGTCACACAAAATAAAAATTTTCAAAAATCATTTTCGAAAATATTTCTATAAAATAGTGTAACATAATATCGAAAAAACCGCGAAATCCTTTGACTTTTCTTAGTCCAATAAATTTTACCTTAGCCAAAAAGTTTTAAATTTTTCAAATTTTTCAGATTATAGCTAAAGTAAATATACGGTATATACGGTATACCCCCCTATACTTAAACTTTGCTATGTCCTCATAGCACTAGATGTTACAAGTACATAGGTCCGTTTAAATATAGAAGAATATACGGGAGCTAAGAGGGGCTCCCCCTATACTTAGGTTAGAAATAACCTAAGTATAAAGGCAAGAAAGGAAGAGTAGAGAAAATCACGGGGACTTGGGTCCCCCCTATACTTAGGCTGAGATTAGCCTAAGTACAAAGATGGGAATTGATGTTGGAAGGGACCCAAGGTGAACGAAGAAGAGGGATGGATTTACAAGTGCGCGGTTGAATCTTTGGAGATGAAATGGAGGAACTAAGGTTCTAGGGTGTGTGTCGCAACAAAGGCTCAATTCAAGCAAGCAAACCCTTAGTTTCACCAACTCACACATGAAACCAACCGAGGTTGGTTAATTATCTTGTCTGTTTTATTGGTGATAAAACATTAGATACTTACGCGAAGAAAATGTGAATCAAAGCGTATGCGCGGGTGTTGCTCTCCCAAAACCGAATTTTACTCCATTTTAGGTTGACTTGCAATTAACAGTCCCAATTTTATTTTAAATTGTCACTGAATTAAGGTTAGCACATCAATCAGAAAATCATCGTCTACCGTTCATTCCATTTTTCATTAATCCTAGGTGATCAATCTAGGAAATGAAAGCTGTGAAAAACATGTATTCGATGAAGAAAAACGCGATCTAGGCTAAGCGAGAAATCATGCAGTGATTTGACGATAAAAGCCGCGAAAAAACTGGGGCCGTTTTGAAAATCAAATCCAACATGTATGCAAGTCGAAAAAGCCGCACCTAATCATGCATCTATTAGCAGTGATTGATCTTCATTAATTTTATCTAAGTGATGCGAGATTAAGTGCGTCTATATTTAAAGTGTGTCCTACCTACGATCAAGCACAAGAGAATATGAAAAATGAGCTCGGAGAGCCGCGTGCCTAGTCCTAGGTCGACACTCAAGTGGGGACGATCCCCACACAACCACAATCGTTCGATTACAATCGCGAGTCTTCGATCGAAGACCGCTGTAAAAGACGAATTATTAAAAATATAATGCAACAAAAAATGCGAGACATTTTTTTTTCTTTTCTTCCTCCTTTTCTCCAAGCATGCTCCTGCGGCTCCTCGCAGCGGGGAACGTCCTGCTCCTCGCCTCCTTGATCCATCAAGGGCCCTGCCACAAAAGCAATGATTAGATATCAAAAAGGAAAGAAAAGTTTTATATGCAAAATTTGCGGTTAATTGACCTATAAAAAGGAACACTAAATTAAACACACAAGAATCCAAAAAATAAAAGAAATGAGCCGTGTCCCCGGCAATGACGCCATTTGACGAGGCGCAAAATTGGCCCTTTAATAACGCTAAATTAGCACTTGGAAATGTCGGTGCAGTCGGGCCGATTTCGGTC
The DNA here is from genome assembly GCA_037367405.1 of Ottelia alismoides. NCBI lineage: Eukaryota > Viridiplantae > Streptophyta > Magnoliopsida > Alismatales > Hydrocharitaceae > Ottelia > Ottelia alismoides. The sequence continues at coordinate 543,598 of JAZKJV010002782.1, forward strand.
GTCAAAGAGATCACCTCATTTAAAGTTATGCAATGACAAATCAAAATGAGGTGATCGTGATTTATTTTACTTGGCAAGAAACCAAGGTCGAACTCAGGGACACGAGCCTCTCTCGTATTGATCGGACTTAAGTGTATTTAATTAAGTGTTGGATTAAAGCATATAGGTCAAAATCATGCAGAGACACATCAAGAACCATGCATTAAAAAAATAAACATGCATTTTTTTAAACATTTTTTATCACGCAAATGAATGCACATGCAAAGAATCACAATTATACCCTAGATACGAAATGATGAGCAAAAGTCAACAACAAGTCAATTCCAGATTTAATTAAGATGACAAACTCAGTTTGAACAAGGCATGGATTAACTAATAAGAGACACATAGCTATCAAAATAATACGTCAACATTAAAGTGCCCATTACATGAAATAAGCATGCCATGAGAAAGTACGTCAAACGAGCTTCGAAACGAAACTGAAATCAACTCGATTGGAGCTATGTAGCTCAAGATATGCAAGTTCAAAGATAAGGGCATAAATGAAAGAAAACATAAAAAGATAACTACAAAAAGGTCCCTGGGAAGGACTAAAAAGTAAATAAAATAAGATCTGAGGTCTTCCCTGTAAATTAACCATAAGCGCGGGGACCTTTTTGCAAATTTGGAGAAGTTCAAGGGCTGCTCTGCAATTTACCCAGAGTAGCACGTGCGAGGCACGTGCTATCTAGGCTCGGAAGGAGGCTCGGCAGAGGCTTGGTTGCTGCTTCGGCTAGGCTCGGGGGATCCGAAGCTCTAGCAGGCTCGGTGGAGGCTCGGAGCAACCGAACCTGGAGGCACGGTGACTAAGGCTCGGGCGCGTTCTGGTGATGCCACGTGGCTGAATATGAGCCATCCGATTGTAGTAATCGGATGGTCGCTGAAGAGTCGACGTGGCTGCGTGAGTCCGTCGGATCGGGAGGATCCAACGGACTATTGGCGTTGATGGCGTGGCCTCTTCATGGCCGTTAGATAATCGCCGATGAAGGATTATCTAATGGTCATCGTTTCTTCTCCTTCGACTTCAGCTGGTGGCGAGTCTGGAGCTCCGGCGAAGGAGCTCCTCCTCCGCCGCTCGCTCCCGGCTACGGTGGACACTCCCCGAACTAGAAGACCAGTCGTCGATGAAGCGCGGAGTTCGAGGAAGTCCCAGGACCCTCAAGCACCGCTCGTCGGAGTTCGGATAGGAACTACGAGGTCGATGAAGACTGCTCCGATCGAACTCCGGCCATTGAAACTTTTGATGACCTGCATGGTTAGGTGCATAGCCGAAGCATATAGCGATGTGCGTGCATGCATGGAGTGAAGAGGGAGCTCATCGGGGACGGAGAAGGTGGGGAGCTCGGAGCTCCTCCGCCGCGAGGGCGGAGGAGGTGGGTCGGAAGTGATTGGGGGTTTGGAGGAAGGAGACGGTGAGCGGAGGGTGTCGCGATGAAGGGGGATCGGAGGCGAAGCTAATGGGGTGGTCATCGGAGCGAGGGGATGGCCGGAGAGACCTAATTAAATCGAGGAAATCAAATAAAAAATCAAAGGAAGTTCAGAGGGGCTTACCTGCGATGGGGCGGAGCGGAGGCTTGGGCTGGACATCGGGATCGACGCGCGGGTCTTCGCTGAACACCTTTAGCCACCTGGTGCAGCTCGGGCGGTCGCCAAGAGGCGCCGCAGCTCCGCCATCGAAGGCGGAGGGTCTCACCGGGAGTGGAGTCGTCGTCGCTCAATCGCACCGCCTCCCCCTGTCACGGGGAGGCGGAGGAGGGCTGGGCTACCTTCCTCGTAAAGGTGGATGCCGGCGAAAGGTGGGGGAAGCGGCTTATTTGAAGGGGTGACTCGGCGGAGGTGATAGTGGTGTCGTGGTTTGCGAGGCGATCATGGGACGACTGGAAGGGAGTTATGGGTCGTGGAGGTATGCGCGGAGTAGAGGGATGATGGGGCTCGGTCGTGGGTTGGTTTGAGAGGGAAGAGGTAGTCGGAGAAGTCGGCGATAATGGGAAGGGGGAGACTTCCGCGCGAGGTGGTGATCGTGGGGAAAGAGGCGGACGAGAGGTTGACGATGCAGCTCAACCGTTGGATCTGGAGATCCAACAGTTGATAATTGGGCGTTAAGTGACGGTGTGGATCGGATCGGGGGACGGAGCGATCGATGGTAGATGGAGCTGCCACGTGGCGAATCGAGAGCGAGGCGCCATCGGAGGGTGGTGATGAGAGATGGAGGTTGATCGAGCGGTTAGGAATAGGGCATGGATTAAGCGGCTCAGATCAGAGGATCCGGGGCGCAATCAAGTGGACTACACTGCGCCACGTGGCGCGCTCTGTTTAAGGCGCCAACGAGCGGTGTGGATTGAGGGCTAAGATGATCAGATGGTCGAGAGAGAGCAGCGGGCCTGGAGAGCTGGAGGCTGTTGGATCTCAGGAGGAGATCTATCGGCCAGAATTGGTGGCGGATAAGGCAAAGAAGGCCGGGCCACGTGGCGCCCCCAGAATGGGCCACGTGGCTCAATCAGATTATTCAGAAGATTTTTCTTATTTTTGAGGGCCCTATTGGCCGAATTTGAGAAAACTCAAAACATGAAAGTTGCAGATCTTGACGAGATCTACAAGTTTCATGTTGACCAAAACTAGAAAAGAGATCAAACAAGGACCCGAAATATTTTTGAGGGTATTTTTGAGTCTAAAAATACCACTGATTTTTGTTTTGCCATTTTTTTTGTGGTTTTTAATTTATTAAGGACTCTGTTAATTATAGGACATTAACAGGGATTTATTGACAAAACATTAAGCAAGGGGGTTAATTATAATAAATAAAGATGATGAAACTGAGGTTCATCAATAGTATACCTATATATTTTATACTTCTATTTTTCTTTTATTATTTTTACATAAATTCATTTTATTTTAGAATTTACTTCTTTACAACATAATTAAATGAATATAAAAGAACTTTTATTTGATTTTATACGGATGTTAAATAAATAGGTCTTTTGTACAATATATACATATTTGGCTATTTGTACAATGAAATTTTGATTTTATCTTGATTTTATTTTATGTTTTATGTTTTTTAATTTGGAAATATTCCCAAGTATTTTAAAAATACAATATTTAAAAATTATGTACAAAATAAATACATAAATATGTACAGGTACATGCATAGTATAGTTATACAATACACTCAAAAGCCAACTTTTCATAGTGACTCCAAAAATTTTGACTCATTTTAAAGATATTTTTATTAGGTTACAATAAAGGTGATTTTGGAAGAATTGAGTTCATATGGAGCCAGAATTGATCTTTTAATTTCTATTTTGAGGCTTGTTGTGAGTGGTATTATTTACACTATGTACCTTAATTGATTTTACAACTATTTTTTATTATTTATAAAACATTTTTATGTACAATTTTTATTAAGAAAATGATTTATTTTGAATTCATTTTATTAGTAAATAAAATAAGGTGAAGATCTCTATACATGTGGAATGGTGATGAATATATACAAAATGAATAAGGACCCTATCTCCCCCTACTTTATTCCTTGTTGATCAGGTCAATAATTGACTTTCTCTCGGGATTCAGGCCAGTCTGTACTTATTTCATAATTAAATCTCTCTTATCTTTTTCTTTTCTTCTTTGTTCTTTTATTTTCAACAAATATGTGCTAATTATACAATATTTAAAAATGCATAGCGAATTCTAATTTATTGGATTTACATATGTTTACAAATGTTTTTGCTAAAAGATTTGGTTAAATAAAAATAATAAAGAATGAGAATCATAGATTTATCACCCCCCTATATTTACCTTTGCTAGTCCCTTAGCAAACACTTATTTGATAAAGAAGCGAAAAGAAAGAAAAGAAAAAGGAAGAACTAGAGTTAATTATTAAATTTATCTTCATAAAATTGGAGTATGGAGCTCGGTCAGACATTTGAATTATTAATTTGGTAGAACCTTATTGGGAAACGGGTCTAAGACTCAACAAACTTCAAGTTCCACTAGTCTATGGTCAACTCTCCTCAACAACCAGGTCAGAACAAGTGTACATACACAAATTCTAATGACTATGAAGCTTTACTTGTACTGTGTAAGTGATATATGGCTCCTCACCTCAAAAGTAGCAAAGAAACAACCTCCCTCAACAAGGTAACTCTAATCCCCCAATCTAGCAACTCTTTCCTCGAGGATTGAGGTATTCCCTTCTAAGTTCAAGTACAACTAGCTCAAGAAGAGGGGAAAAGAAGAGAATGGACCGTGACCATTGTAGTCACATATACCTTGGAGCTTAACCAGTGTAGCTAAGTCTCCAGCTGCAAGCTTCCATGAGATGAGGCGGTGGAATACATAAGCTTTGCTTATTCAACTATATACACTCTAGCAGGCATTTTATTTTCAATCAGGCTTGTTCCCATTTTTGGAATTTTTACATTTTTTATGACATATATACAACATATGTACAAGGTGCAACATTTACATAAGGAGTTTTTCTTCTTGAGCCAGTAGAATATCCCAATTTTGATCTTTATTACAAACCACAACCTCATATCTTTAAACCTCAATGCTATTAGATCAGGTTGAGGTGCACTTTCCTCCCTATACGAGGACGAGTGGTTCATGCCAGTTGTATTACACATGTATGCTATTCCATGCCAAAGGATCCTACCTCCTCACCACCTCATCCATGTTGAGCTATGTGTAAGGTGCATGTCCAAGTCAAGCCATTATCTCTGGGAGTCATGTGTGCGTTGTTAAGTGTTCTACTTAGGCCCATCAAGATAACATGTGAACAAGGCATAGTGGACTTAGAATTAAGTTGCTATGGACCTGAAAAGTCTTAACCCCAAATCCTATAAGGTTCCTCTGAAGTTATGTGGATTAAGATCTTAACCAAGCTCCATTATTCAAATTTTATTCAAGATAAGCTTAAATGCCAACAATGATACTGAAGAATGCACATGCAAGTATTTATAAAACTCTTTTTGTAGGAATTTTTCAAACTATGCAAATTTTTTATGAAATTTATTTTTTTTCAAATTTTTAGGTATTTTTGAAAAATAGGAAAGAGAAAGTTTTTACAAATATATATACATATTTACACAGAATTTATGTTAAAGATTCTATATACACATGGGCTTTATTTATAAGATGTTAAGTCAGCTTTATTGAGGATAGTTTACGTACAAGTGATTTGGGGTAGATTATAAATTTTAATGTATAAGTATATACAAGTGATTTTTGTACCCCATTAATTATTTCCATGTGATAAAATATTTTTCAAAACGTTTTTCAAAATATTTTTGCAAATTTTTTCAAATGATTTTTCAAAAGATTTTCAAACTATTTTTACAAACAAATAATTTTACAAACTATTTTTGCAAACATTTTATTTCACATCCCTTTCAAAAATTTAGTACAATATACATAATTTTGATATAGAAAATAATTTACAAATATTTTGCAAACAAAATATTCTTACAAAAATTATACAAAATAATTTTTCAAAATTTTTTACAAAGAATTTTTGCAAATATTTTTCAAAACATTTTTATTCCAATTTTGTAAATAATAACCTTATTATTAACACACACACAAAGTACGAGTTACGGGTAAAGTATATATACAATATATATGACACACCATGTGCTTAGCTCAAACAATGTCCTCAGAGTGATCAGAGAGCGATGAAGGAAGACATAACTCGTGCTGAGTATAGAGAAGTAAAAACAAGCCTATACTACAATGACTCAACAGAATGAAGGACTAAAATGAATAGAAATCGGTAATCCCCCCCATACTTAGGATCCAGTAATTTTAAGTATAAACGACTGTACAAAGGGGAAAACCGAGGAACATAATGTACGCAATCAGCGACTAACCTTATCCCCCCTATACTTAGAGTTAAATATCACTAAGTATAGAAAAGAATATCAACAGTTGAGGGACAAGGGAGTGAGCAATCAAAGAAAGAAAGAAAATAGATATTACCTCCCCTATACTTAGGGTTGGATATCCCTAAGTATAGGCAATAAAATAGAGGTAATAGATTAATCGAATATATGAACAAACCGAGTTTAACACCCCCCATACTTAGGATGAAGTGTATCCTAAGTATAGCAAAATCATTAGATGGGTTTGGGGTGTTAAACACAATGAATGAATGATATAGACAGTATGGATATACTAAGATGTAGAGTAGAAATGAAAATCAGGTATGAGACGCAGATGATAAGAGTCAACGAACACATCGCATATAAAATAAATCCGGGAAACATCAATGATCAACGGATGATGATCAAGATAGAGTTTCAGGTGCTGACCATTGACTCGAAAGGTGGACTCAGAAGACAACTCAGATATATCAATACTGACATTATCGTGCACCTTTCAGACCAAGTATGGTCCCTTCCATTTACTATGTAACTTCTCTGTAAATGATCTCAACCTAGAATCAAATAGCCATAATCTCTGATTGGGCTCAAACTACTTATGGCTGATGTGAGAATGATGCCATATCTTCACTCTGTCCATATATTGTAGGCTACTTGAGAAGATTGTATCTCTCAACTCCTCAAGGGCTGCCAATTCTGATCTCCTCTGATCTCCTATACTCTCAGGATCCAAAAGTATCTCAGTGATTGCCCAAAGTGACTTATGCTTAATCTCAACAAGTAAGTGTCATGGCTTGCCATAAACGAGTCGAAAAGGAGATGTACCCAAAGATGTCTTGAAAGAAGTTCTATAGGCCCACAGGACCGAGTCTAAAAGTTGTGACCAATCCTTTCGGTCTGGGCAGACGACCCTCTGAAATATAGTCTTGATCTCCATATTTGAAACCTCAACAAACCATTCGTCTGTGGATGGTATGGAGTGGCAACTCTATGGTCAATGCTGAACTCATTAGCAAGGGCCCTTACCTTATCATTGATAAAATGAGTCCCCCGTCAGAAATCAAGACTCCAGGAACCCCAAACTGTGATATGATATTCTTCCTAAAAAATATGCAAACAGTCCTCGAATCAACAGCTCGGGCAGGGATGGCCTCAACCCAACGACTCATATAATCCACAACTAGCAAAATATACTCAAATCCCTAACTCTTAGTGAATGGTCCCATGAAATCGATGGCCCATGCATCAAAAACCTCACAGAAGTGAATGGGATGCATCGACATCATATCTCTCTGTCCACAAGTGCCCATCCTCTGACAGTCAATGAATCCTTGAAGAGGGTTGGCTATCAAAGGTCACATTGGAGCACCTTTTGTGTTGTCCTTCTCCCAGAGTGATGTACTCCTACCTCAAGCTTGTGGCAATAGATGAGGATTGATGAGCCGCTAAATACTATATTTAATTTGGTCACGTTGTAGCATGTGTACTTAGCGATTCGGTCAGAACCGAGAGAAGATCTCCGTGAAGAGTGTCTCGGCTTTAATTTATATCCCGGGCAAGTCCGGGGTCGAACACAGGGAGGCAAAGGAACAACTTCGGGTTTAATTCAAAAAACTTAGGTCTAGATATCCAATGCGGTATTTTTTTAGATTTTTTTAATACGAAAAGAATGTCAAATACAAAATGCGGGTGAATTAAGTACTAAGAAATCACACAACTTAGCCAAATTAATTTTAATGTTAAATTAATCCAATTCATCCAAATTATAATTTTCCTAAAGTCCTAATCCAGTGGAGAACACAAAACACATTTTTTGTATTTTTTTAGGTTTAAAGTGTAACAATGAAAAATGCACACTTTTTATGGGGGTTTTCACAATTTTCACACAAACAGTGAGCAAAAATTATAAAAAAAATTACTGGAACTAAAACATGATGCAAGGAGACTACAATAATGTTTTTGGAATTTTTTTAGAAGTTATGAATTTTTTATGGATTTTTTAGTGAAAATAGAGTGACAGTGAGTAAATAATTTATAATAAATCCATAATGTCAAATTAATCAGAGTGCGAATTATCTCAGAAAGATATTTAGATAAGAAATCCAGGAGAGTTGAAATTTCGCAAAAATGATTTATGTAGATTTAATTAAAAATCAAAGACTAAATCCACTCTATAAATTATTACATGCACAAGACAACTACATTTTAGATGAAATTAGGATAGTAATTTAATCATATATCAAGGCATCATTCCTAATTTTTGTGGAATTTTTAGAGCAACCGTGTGAGATATAATTTTAAGATCACTGATTGGGTAAAATATGCAATATTTCAGTTGAACAATTTAATTTAATTACCCCCAGACTACAAAAATATAAATAAATATTCTGATGATAGACAATTAGTTGCTCAACACAATGCCACTTTTCATTGAATAAAAAGATGTAATATCGATGTCCAAATTTAAAGTCAAACACAGGGGTACCGGTGCAAACTCAGAAAACAACATTTACATCAAGAACGTGTACAGGGACCATTTCGTAATTACAAAAACTATAAATAAAGAAAATGTAATTTTCACAATAAAATAATTAAGGGAAATGGACCTTTCTTCTTCCCTGGTCGGCTGGAGAAGAACCCAATGGATAGGGCGGCGTCGGCGGCGGGCTGAGGTGGAGGAGGTTGCGGCGAGGCGGCGCCGACGGCTGAAGACGGTCGGTGGAGGGCGAGGGGGATGGAGGCGGCGGCGAGAGGGGCCGCGGCCGGCTGGGAGAAGAGGAGGCAGCAACCCTGGCGGTTGTGGCGGAGTCGGGGATGGCCGGCGGCGCGCGCGGCAAGCCGAGGACGTGCGCGGCGGCGCGCGGGTGGGGACGGCTGGGGGCGGCGGCGCCGCGAGGTGACTGAGGCCGCCGGCTAGCGGCGGTAGGAAGAAGGAGAGGGGGCGGCGGCGGTGGGTGCTCCCCCACCGCTGCTGCGGATTTTTTTGTTTTTGTTTTTAATTTTTTTTGATTTCTTTTTTTCTACTGTAATAAAAACCCTTTTTTTTGTTTTATTTTTTTTAAATTTTTTTATTTTTATTAGACAGGGAATATGATTGACAAAAAAAATAAAATGGGTTGGTGGTGGTGATGGTGATGAACTAAATAAATGAAAAAAAAATGGTGTGATGGTGGTGGAAGGGATGATATGTAGGTGGTAATGTGATGTGCTAAAAAAATGCAAATAAACAAATGATCACAAGAAGATGAAGATAAAATTACCTAAGATGGACGGTCGCCTATGAAGTGCTCACGAGAGCACGGTCTTCGCTCAAATCGCCGGCGTGCGATGAGCTCGAGCAGCGGGCGATTGCGGCTGCGATGTTGGCCGAAAAGCCAACGGATCTCACCGGAGAGAGGGCCGTCGTCGCTCGACCGCGGTTGCGTCGCTGTCACCGATTCAACTCTAGGAACTAGGCTCTCCTCACATAAAGATGGATCAAAGGCAAAATTGAGGAGAATGACATGTATATAAAGATGATGGAATGAGAGGTTATTAAAGTGGTGGAGTTGAATGGGAGGTTGTATTATTAATGGAGTTGAATGGGAAGTTGGGAAAAATGGTGGAATAATGGAGTTGAATTGGTGGTTATTGTAGAGAATGGAAATTAAATAATAAATAAATAAATAAATAAATAAAGTTGTCTATTTTAAATACAATAAAATAAAAAGAGAAGAGAAATAGTGGAGAATTTACAATGGAAGACAAACAACATGTACACATTTTTTTACTTTTCTAATATGTAATTTTTTTTATCTTTTTAATAAGAGATATTTACAACGGAAAAATACAATAAAATACTACAATTAAAATACAATACAAATATGATTTTTTTGTATTTTTAATAATTAAGAAAGATACAATAAAAAATGAAGAAAGTATGAATATATACATAATGTACAATGTACATCTAGGTCCCAAAATCCAACTTTTGCAAATGAGCTCCGATTTTAATGAAACCACTTCCATTGGATAGATAATTTTCTAACTTGAACTTTAAAAGTGAGTTTGGTGAATTTGGAGTTCATACGAAGCGGGAATTTAGCTTGGAAGTTGGACTTTACGGCTTTTTCTCTTTGGGATTTAGGAGCATTTATTTGAGATGAAATTTGTTTTGTATTTTTGTATTTTTATATACATTTTTTTAAACAAGTTAGAGAAAGAGTTAGGCAAAAAGGAGTTGAAATGAATTTATTAAAAATATACGAAGATTTAGGCTATTTACATGTGAGAAACTCCTTTGATTTTTGCGGCTTTTTATTGTTAATTTATTTTGTACAATCTAATATACAATAATTAGTGTGTTTTATTTACAAGAGTTATTTTGTTAATTTATTGATTTTATGGACATTTATTTGGGATTTTATTCGGGGATTTTTCTAAGATCAAGATATTGCGATGATGAATCGCGGATTCATCACCCCCCTATACTTAAACTTTGCTAGTCCTCGAGCAAATAAAGAATGAATAAATTGGGTTAACCCCTGACTGTGCATGTGAATACAAGACTTGATCCGTTCAAGAACTCTCGGTTTTAGAGATCCTAAAATTCTAAGCTGAACCAAGCTCTAGTCAAAAGGTACCCAATTTCCCTAATCATCAGACTCTCTTTGTATACATATATAGTAGGGATATGGCATTAAGTGTTGACCGTAGTTACAAGAGTAGAGTCACAACGTCACCCAAGGTTCCAGTCCAAGAGACTCTCCTATGGACCTGATCCTCAACACCAGGGAATAAATCATTTCTTGCATCCAATCCACCGTCTCTTTAGTTGTCAGACTTGAAAGTGTAGATGGAAGGCCAGTTGATGGAGGGCATAGGATTGTGTCATTTCTTCTCTCCCTCTCATTGGAACAAGGATCCTCTCAAGTGCCTTATTACGCAACGCATATTTTTGGTGTTGATCAGTGCGTCCGTCAAGAGAAGTTGGAGCCGTCTGCACTTGTTTTCCTGGGAGTACACCGGGGTGTGCCTTTTTTGAGTACCTATCGTACCTTCTACACCCAGACTTGTAGCATTTACGATGCAGAGCCCTTTTTTGGTGCAAGCCCGACTCCTGGTCCTAATAGCGGTGGTCCAAGTGGACACTTTGAAATGGTTGGGAGCGCTCGCCTTTGGTGGAAGCTCTTTTGATAATTGACTTTGTGGAATGAGAGATTTTCTTTGACATTTCATTGCTTTGTAGTATTTGTGGCTAGCTCCACTGCTTTTACCAAGAGTTGGCGCACACTGATCAACAATTTTTTTTATTTTATCACACCCTGGCACATAGGCAAATGTCAAGAGATAGTACAAGAACCATGTTCTCATACTGGCTAAAGATGCTGACACTCTGGTTTCATGAAGCCTTCATTGATTTTATCCCATCCTCGAGCATCATTAAATCAAGTCCAAACTCAAATCCCTCATCCCAGTTCCTCAAGTGAAATTTCAACTCATCTCATCATAACTGCAGTCGTGTATGTGAGGTGTTGATCATATTCTTTAAGGTAGAGACTAAGCATGCAATATAGCACACAAATCTTTCAAACTAGGGAAATGTGAATAATTAAGTCCAAGGAACCTAAGGCTGGTTAACTCAAAACATCAAGACCTCATAAACCAAGTGTTCTTGAACATCACTAGTCTTGTGTGAAAGTGAATTGTGTCAGGGATTAAACCAACTTATCAGTTAGTTTTTTTAGTTTTTTTTGATGATTGATTGATTTTTTTTAAAGTTTTTTAGAAAAAGTTTTTTTTGGACAAACAAAGGAGAAGAAGTTTTTTTTAAGAAAAGTTTTGCTTCTCTTTTTTTTCAAGAGTTTTTTTTTGAAAAAAGATAGGTAAATAAGAAAAGACTTTTTTTTGAAAAAGTTTTTTAAAGAGGGGTTTTTTGAAAAGTTTTTTTAGCAAAAAAGGAAAAAGAGTTTTTTTGTTTTTTTAGGAAAAAAGTTTTTTTGTTTTGTTTTTTTGTTGTGTTTTTTTAACCCACCCCATAATTATTATATAGTATATACAAAAATACGTGAAAGTACGAGGTATGGGTAAAGTATATATGTAATATATACACGCCCCCCTATACTTAGCTTGTGCTATGTCCTCATGGCACTAGGTCACAAAAAGACATAGCTCGTACTAAGCGTAGGAAAGCTAAAATAATAAAAAAGTATAGAAGTCGATCCGCCCCCTATACTTAGGCTCTAGTCAGCCTAAGTGTAGAAGAAGAGCAAAAATGGGGCGGACAAGGTCAAGAGGAGAAATGATGAGTATATACACATAGCGGGCATCAGTCCCCCTATACTTAGGCTTTGGTAAGCCTAAGTATAGGACAAGAGTAAGTGTAAGAACTGATGTGATCTGGAGAATATACAAGGAAGGGAGAATGTACAAGAGTGATTAAATCTTCTAAGATGTTGAATCTATATGCTGCATCTTCATGACGAGTAATATGATGTATCTGCTCTTTGCTCACTCTGCATGAAATTGATGACCTCGAATTGGACTAACTGCTCTTTCGAATGAACAAAATGCTTCAACAGTTGTCCATTCACCACATGAGACTGTGCACCATCTGTGAGATCAGCTATCTCTACACTTCCATTCTCGTGCACTTTCTTAACCACAAAGGGACCCGTCCATTTAGATTTGAGCTTCCCATGGAACATCTTCAACCTGGCATTGAACAACCATACCTTTTGCCCAGGGACAAAGTCTTTGCACCTAATGTGTTGATCATGCCATCTCTTTACTTTGTCCTTATAAATCAAACTGTTGTCATATGCCCTGTTTCGGATTTCCACGAGCTCGTTCAAGTTCAAGTCTCGGCAAAGCTCCCCTAGGTGACAACTCCAATTAATCTTCTTAATTGCCCATTCGGATTTATGAATCAATTCTGCAGGCAAATGGCATGGCTTACCATAGATCATTCTAAATGGTGAAGCACCCAATGGTGTCTTGTAGGCTGTCCTATAGGTCCACAGAACTTGGTCCAAAAGCTGAGACCAGTTCTTCCTATCGGGACGAACCAATTTCTGCAAAATACTCTTCACCTCTCTGTTCGAAACCTCTGCCATGCCGTTGGACTGTGGGTGGTAAGGACTAGTAACTCTATGATCAAATCCATAGTACTTAGCTAAAGATCTCATATCTCGGTTCACAAAGTGGCTACCCCCATCAGATATCAAAACTTTTGGCACCCCGAACCTAGCAATAATATGGTCTCTCACAAACTTACAGACAGTCTTACTGTCTACGGTTCGGGTTGGGATAGCCTCCACCCACCTGGATAAATAATCAACCGCCAACAATATGTACTCATGTCCTTGGCTGTTGGGAAAGGGACCCATAAAATCTATGCCCCATGCATCAAAAACATCACAAATAATCATCGGTTGCATAGGCATCTCATCTCTCTATCCAACTGTCCCTCCCATCCTTTGACAAATCGGGCACGACCACACAAAATCAATGGCATCTCTAAACAAGGTCGGCCAATACAATCCACATTGAAGTACTTTGTGAGCGGTTCTCTTTCCCGAATGGTGTCCTCCAGCCTCAAGTGAATGACAATATATGAGGACACTATGGTATTCCTCCTGAGGAATACACCTTCTCCAAACACAATCCGGTCCTTCGAAGAAAAGGAAAGGATCGTCCCAGTGGTATCTCCTCGAATCCGACTTCAGTCGATCAATGCTGCTCCTAGTCCAACCATGGGGAACCTGCTTGGAGACAAGATAGTTCACCATGTTGGTATACCACGGGAGTGAGTCAATAACACAAATTGACTCATTTGGGAAGGTCTCTCTAATTCGCTCATGATCAGGAGAATCCTTAAGTTCAATCCGAGAAAGGTGATCAGCCACAACATTCTTCACTCCAGGTTTATCTTTTATCTCCAAATCAAATTCCTGGAGGAGTAAAATCCACCTAAGAAGACGCGCCTTCGCGTCCTTCTTTTCCATTAAATATCGAATGGCTGTGTGATCAGTATAAATTGTCACCTTAGAGCCCAAAATATATGATCTGAACTTCTCGAGGGCCCATACTACTGCGAGCATTTCCTTTTCAGTCACTGTATAATTTTTTAGTGTAGGATCTAATACTTTGCTCGCATAGTGAATCGCAAACGGAATCCCCTCTCGCCATTGTCCTAACACAGCTCCTATAACAAAATCTGAAGCATCGGTCATGATCTCAAAGGGGAGAGACCAGCCAGGAGCTTGTAGGATAGGCGAGGCACAAATCTTCCTTTTCAAGAGCTCAAAGGCCTCCAGACACCTGTGATCTACAACGAACTCTTCTTTCCCTAAGAGCTCAGTCAGTGGGCGGGCGATCTTTGAAAAATCTTGAATGAATCTCCTATAGAATCCAACATGCCCTAAGAATGACCGCACTAACTTCACGTTAGTAGGTGGATCGAGTTTCTTGATCACCTCCACCTTGGCAGGGTCAACCTCCATTCCCCTTTTGGAGATGACATGCCCCAACACGATACCCTCCGTAACCATAAAGTGACTCTTCTCCCAGGAGAGTACCAGATTCACCTCTCTACACCTCGTGAGGACTCGGTCCAAGTGCGCTAAACATGTATCAAAAGAATCACCATGGACCGAGAAGTCATCCATGAACACTTCCAGGAAATCTCCCACCATCTCGGCAAATATGGCTATCATGCACCGCTGAAATGTGCCCGGGGCATTGCAGAGCCTGAATGGCATGCGCCTGAAAGCATAAGTGCCGAATGGACATGTGAATGTGGTCTTTTCCTGATCCTTAGGGGCTATGGCCACCTGGTTGTAGCCTGAGTACCCGTCAAGAAAACAGAAGAACTCTTTCCCTGCAAGTCTCTCCAAGATCTGATCAATAAAAGGTAAGGGAAAGTGATCTTTCTTGGTCGCAGCATTCATGCGCTTGTAATCAACACAGACACGCCACGACATGGGTACTCGTGTCGCGATCTCTACCCCCTCCTCGTTGGTGACCATCTGAATTCCCGACTTCTTCGGGACAACATGAAGTGGGGCCACCCACTTGGAGTCAGAAATAGGGTATATAAACCCTGCTTTGCACCATTTCTCAATTTCATTCTTCACCACTTCCCATAGATTGGGGTTAAGTCTCCTCTGAAACTCACGGGAAGGTCTCACGTTATCCTCAGTAAAAATGTGGTGCGAGCAGAGAGCGGGGTTGATCCCCACGAGATCCGATACTGTCCAGCCTATTGCTTTGCGGTTCCTCTCTAATACTTCTAACAACCTAGACTCCTACTCTAAAGTCAAGTCTGAGCTAATGATGACAGGATATCTCTCTTTGGGTCCCGCAAGAAAGGCGTACTTGAGTGTAGGAGGTAGTGATTTCAGTTCTGGCAATGTGGTATCATCAAGCAGATCTGGCTGAACTGAATCTGAATCTGTTTCCGTGCTGCATGAAGGTGGGCTAAGCTGAGTAGTACTCGCCACCAAATCAGAAGTATCGGGAGCCGGATCATCAAAAATATCCAAACAATCGGCAAAAGCCACGTCCGACTCGTCATCTATGTCCCATGATTGTTCCGAAGAAGATGGAACTGACAGATCCGGATGGATCTCTAAGTCATCATGAGAATAGGTTGATGCATCTCTAGTAAGATCAGACAACACCTGGCAAACTGCATCATGCACTATATCCTCTCCAGATGAAAGGGTCTCGCTCTGTCCTGAAGGAATCTGTCCCCAAATCCCAACTGTGTTAATCAAACTGTAGTCTGCCTCTGAAGATGAGTACTCTGTGCTACTCTCTGAATCGGGTCGCTGACACTTGGTTTGCTTCATCTCAAGGTTCACTTCTCCACCTGGAGAACGGAACTTCATCATTCCCGTACCATAATAGAAAGCTGCGCCTGCGGTCCTAAGGAAGGGTCGCCCGAGAATGATCTGAGATTCTCTCCAATGATTGGGGGTCTCCATGTCCAAGACTGTGAAGTCCACCTGATAGTTCTGCCCCTCAATCGAGATAACGACGTTCTTCACTTCTCCCTTAGGTCTCTTCATTGAATGATCTGCGAATTGGAGTAAAGCTCTAGATTTGCGAAGTGGTCCCAACTCCAATTTCTGATATAATGCTAAGGGAAATAAGTTGATCGAAGAACCATTATCTAAGAGTGTGCGTGCAAACGCAATGTCGTCAATACGACTCTCCACATAGTGAGCACCCATGTCTCTCTTTTTATTTGGCAAAGTCTGATTCTTGAGACAATAGGTTGTGGCTACTGATAAGACATGTGTCTTTATATTTCGATTATCTTTCTTCCTGCTAACCCTTGTAGGTGTGCATCTCACCTTAAGGTATTTTTGGAATGCAGGATGGTTAGCCACATATTCATCAAATGGCACCTTAGCTGTGATGTTTTCTTTACAAAACCGTGCCATATCGGGGTCATCTTTCTGAATCTTTTTGATGCGCTTTCCTGCCGTAAGAGCACGGGGGAAAGGGATTGAAGCTAGGGAAACAGAGGATGAAGAATCTGAATCATGAACTGAAAGATCATTCTTTGCATTAACGGAAACAGAGTTCTTTATACAAGAATCTTTTTGATGCAACATGGACTCAAAATCTAAACTATCTACTAAAGGTTGTGGAATAGAAGCTGAAGTGGTATCCGCCACAACCGGAGATGCAAGGTCCTCCGTAGACTCAGAAGAATATCCATGCTGACGATGCTGCATACGTGCTCTCCTCCTCCTCTCGGCTTCCTGAGTGGAAATCCTCGAATGGTGCTGATGGGGTTCTGAAATATGATGCCTCTCCTCCTCGTCCTCTGAAGACTCCTCAGGTAGAGCTCCAGAGATGCCCCTCCTCGTGTCCCTCGCCCGGTCAGGTACGACCACGATCCTTCTGCTCCTGAGTGACATGTGGTTAGCCTCGTCACACGAAAGAATCTCATGTTCAGATTTAGGAGATGCTGAATAGTATACCTGACCAAAGTGCTGCTGAGAATTAGAACGGTTCAGGCTATTGGGGTTAGCCTGAACTTGGGCTGGGATCGAGGTAGAGGGTGCAGTCTGCTCGTCTCGCCATCTGGACAGGCGGTTGACATCCACCCGTAAGTCCTGAACCTTGTTCCTGTAGGAACGTAGCTCGTCGAGTATCTGCTGCTGAATATCCATGGGACTAGACGATGAAGGAAGTGGATAAGGCTGGGAAGAAGAACGGGAAGACTGGCCTTGCTGGCCAGTGTACTGCCTCTGCTGCTGCTGTTGGGGTTGCGGGCCCTGCTGGCTCGTCTGCTAATGGCCCTGTCGGCCATACTGCTGGTACTGCTGCCTCTGCTGCTAAGGTGCATGGAATCCAGGGCTCTGTTGTGAAGGAGGTGGTGCGGAGGTGAATGCAGTGTTGTGAAAGGTCAGGGGACGCTGATAGGTCTGTCGGTCTCCCGTACTTCCCTGCCTGGCAGGGTCCTGAGTATACCCTATCCCATTCACCTCCCAAACTGGTACCTGGACTGTCTCTGCTACTGGAGGTGGCTGCTGGAAAGAGTGGGTGTAGGATTGGTCCTACTCCCACGGTTGGGGTTGCCCTGACACCAACTGCTCCTGAACATGGTGAACTCGGTATACGGGAGCAGAGGGTGCAGTCACGGCAGGTATCCTTATCTTAGATACCCTCTCAGTCAACTCCTCCATCTGTTTTGGAAGTTTGGAGACGCTCTGGTCTAACTCATCAATCCTCCTGTCGATCTTCTCGACTACAGTAAGCTTGTCAGCAAGGAGTCCCATGCTAGGGATCACGTCCTGAGAGAGATCGACTACAACTGATTTTCCCCCTCCAGATGAGAGTAAACTGGGGGATGGTGTATAGGCCCTGCTGGCCATCTGTGAGCGGCTAGTTTCAGCCATCTGCTCGAATACCCTCTAGACGGTATCCGCTCCTCGTGATGTATAGCTGCCTCCACAGGCAGCGCTCATTAAACCCTGCATCTAAGGGTTGAGACCAGTGAAGAAGGATTGGACCAAGATGTTGTCAAATACATGACAAGGACACTTTTGCAGGATGTCCTTGAATCTTTCCCAAGCATCATAGAAGGCTTCATGGGGTAACTGGGAAAAACTCGTAATTCGCGTCCTCATCATGTTAGTTCTACTCAACGGGTAGAACTTCTTTAGGAATAGGTCCTTGAACTGGGCATAAGTGGTGACGATGATTCCAAGATTCTTTACTTAGTAATCGGCTTTTCCACCCAAGGAAAATGGAAGGGCTTTGAGCCTAATATAATCCTGGCTAACATTATTATGTTTGAGGTTAGCACAGATGAGCTCAAAGTCCCTTAGGAATGCATATGGCTCCTCAGAAGCATTCCCATCAAAATGTGGCAGCAAGTTCATAAAATGCGGCTTCAATTCAAAGTCAACAGTGGGTTCAGCCGGACTCAAGTAGTTATGAATTTGATATTGTCCGGGGTTATAGGCCGCATCCATTGGTAGTTGGACCCCAACATTTAACTGTCCTAGCTGAGCTCTCATTAATGCATGTTGCTGCTTAGATGCAGCTAATCGGGAAAGTATCATTCTCATTGGGTCTTCATGGTTCTCTTCTTCCTCTTCTTTCTTCTTTGGCATTTTACTTGAATGTCCTGAATCAGCAATGTGTTCTTGATTAGAAGAGGATTTATGAATCAAGATATTCTCACCGAGGCGATGGTCTTCCTTGGTGAGGTGGGAAGAGAGAAAGGGAATGGTTTGAGAGTAACCATCCCGAGAGTGAGTGATCCTGGGCTCAAGAGGGTCATGAGTCCAGGTTGGTCCAAGTTGTGCTTGGACCTTTGAAGACGTACTTTTTGAAGGGTTCAACGAGAGATTCGCAAAGTCCGAATAAATATCCCCCCAATCAGTCATCTTCGATGTCAAAAGAACCGATTAGATCACGATAGTCAATGAGGCACTAGTTCTACGGTGCACGTAAATGTGCGGAGTGAACTCACACAATACAAACGCAATTCAAACCCCCAATTTCACCAACTCAACACGTGATGTCCGTAAGAGTTCGGCCGAATTATCTGGTCAATTTTAGTTGGTGAAAATACAATCTTGGAAAGATTAACGAGCTGTTAGGTGCCCGTATTTTCCTACAGACTGGCCCGGTTCTTACGACTAGTTTGACCTACTTTCAGCGAGTATAGGAGTAAGTACGGACCGTATAAATACGGCTACCCGTTCCTTGAGGACTAAGGCGTCCTCTAAACCTCCCACTCTGCTAAGGAAGTCTGGACCGTTTACAGGCTACCCGTAAATCCTCACTGAAAAGTAGCTAATCGCCTAAAAATAAAGAACCAGTAGTAAGTAAGAAATCCAGACTTGGCTCTATCCTAGGGTCGTCTCTCTCTCACTTGCAATTAAAACAAACAATGAGGGCTTTATGCACCCGAGAACAAAGGTTCTTTTTATTCCAATTAATTAAATCGACCTGCTCAATTCAGTCCCAATTCTAGAGTTAGGTTATCACTTGAAATTTATGTGAACACACAAGCATGTCTACCGTTCAGTCCCAATTTCCTTTTGACCTTAAGTTGTAAAACAAGAGGGGAATCAGAAATCAGAATGCAAACGAGAAACTATGATGCATGCTCAGAAGAAGGTATACTTACAGTGAATCCCAGCACTCTTCATGCGTTATGCAGAACCGAATTTATAAATATTACACTAAATGCATGCAGATCGAGAAAACCACACCTAAACAATATACTATTAGCGGGGAAGAATTGATTGGATTTGAGCTAAGTAGTACGTGTCTATGTGCGTCTCATTATGAATCTTATAAGATATGTGAATCTTCTAAGATATGTGTGGTCTAATTTACGATGGGCACAAACAAATTTGATTCTATACTACCGTGTGCCTAATCCTCAAGTTTCGCCACTCAAGTCGAGCTCCACCCTCACCGGAGAGTGAAACATGCTCGACACACCACAAATAATGTCCAAGTCTTTTTACACGCGCGAGCTCTTAAACAAGAGCCGCTATAAATGAGCAAGATAAATAATTACAACAATTTACAAAATTTCTCTCAAAAATAAATTGCTTTTCCTCGCTCTTCAGCAGTCGGCACGCGTCGCGTCCGTCGACCTCCGATGCACTCCAAGTCCACCAGGCCCTCGCAAGAAAAATGAGATTTAGATTAGAGAGATAAACAACAAGATATATACAAAAATATAAAGAGAAATAATTGCAAAAAAATGGAATAAATACAAGTGGCTCGGGGGTCAGACTACCCGAGTAAATGAAAATCTAAATCCAACTTTTTAGACTAATCCCTAAGCCGTTTGCCTCCTCGGCAACGACGCCATCTGACGAGCCACTAAATACTATATTTAATTTGGTCACGTTGTAGCACGTGTACTTAGCGATTCGGTCGGAACCGAGAGAAGATCTCCGTGAAGAGTGTCTCGGCTTTAATTTATATCCAGGGCAAGTCCGGGGTCGAACACAGGGAGGCAAAGGAACAACTTCGGGTTTAATTCAAAAAACTTAGGTCTAGATATCCAATGTGGTATTTTTTTAATACAAAAAGAATGTCAAATACAAAATGCGGGTGAATTAAGTACTAAGAAATCACACAACTTAGCCAAATTAATTTTAATGTTAAATCAATCCAATTCAACCAAATTATATTTTTCCTAAAGTCCTAATCCAGTGGAGAACACAAAACACATTTTTTGTATTTTTTAGGTTTAACATGTAACAATGAAAAATGCACACTTTTTATGGGTTTTTTTCGCAATTTATCACACGAACAGTAAGCAAAAATTATAAAAAAATTACTGGAACTAAAACATGATGCAAGGAGACTACAGTAATTTTTTTGGAATTTTTTTACAAGTTATGATTTTTTTATGGATTTTTTAGTGAAAATAGAGTGACAGTGAGTAAATAATTTCTAATAAATCCACAATGTCAAATTAATCAGAGTGCAAATTATCTCAGAAAGATATTTAGATAAGAAATCCAGGAGAGTTGAAATTTCGCAAAAATGATTTATGTAGATTTAATTAAAAATTAAAGACTAAATCCACTCTATAAATTATTACCGGCACAAGACAACTCTATTTTAAATGAAATTTGGATAGTAAGTTAATCATATATCAGGGCATCGGTCCTAATTTTTGTGGAATTTTTAGAGCAACCGTGTGTGAGATATAATTTTAAGATCATTGATTGGGTAAAATATGCAATATTTCAGTTGAACAATTTAATTTAATTACCCAAAGATTACAAAAATATAAATAAATATTCTGATGGTAGACAATTAGTTGCTCAACACAATGCCACTTTTCATTGAATAAAAAGATGTAATATCGATATCCAAATTTAAAGTCAAACACAGGGGTACCGGTGCAAACTCAGAAAACAACATTTACATCAAGAACATGTACAGGGACCATTTCGTAATTACAAAAACTATAAATAAAGAAAATGTAATTTTCACAATAGAATAATTAAGGGAAAGTGGACCTTTCTTCTTCCCTGGTCGGCTGGAGAAGAACCCAATGGATAGGGCGGCGTCGGCGACGGGCTGAGGTAGAGGAGGTTGCCGCGCGGCGACGCCGACGGCTGAAGACGGTCGGTGGAGGGCGAGGGGGCTGGAGGCGGCGGCGAGAGGGGCCGCGGCCGGCTGGGAGAAGAGGAGGCGGCTGCCCTGGCGGTTGTGGCGGAGTCGGGGACGGCCGGCGGCGTGCGCGGCAGGCCGAGGATGTGCGCGACGGCGCGCGGGTGGGGACGGCTGGGGGCGGCGGCGCCGCGAGGTGACTGAGGCCGCCGGCTAGCGGCGGTAGGAAGAAGGAGAGGGGGCGGCGGCGGTGGGTGCTCCCCCATCGTTGTTGCGGATTTTTTTGTTTTTTTTTATTTTTTTTGATTTCTTTTTTCTGCTGTAATAAAAACCCTTTTTTGTTTATTTTTTTTAAATTTTTTTAATTTTGATTAGACAGGGAATATGATTGACAAAAAAAATAAAATGGGTTGGTGGTGGTGATGATGATGAACTAAATAAATGAAAAAAAATGGTGTGATGGTGGTGGAAGAAATGATATGTAGGTGGTAATGTGATGTGCTAAAAAAATGCAAATAAACAAATGATAACAAGAAGATGAAGATAAAATTACCTAAGATGGACGGTCGTCTATGAAGTGCTCATGAGAGCACGGTCTTCACTCAAATCGTCGGCGTGCGATGAGCTCGAGCAGCGCGCGGTTGCAGCTGCGATGTTGGCCGAAAAGCCAACGGATCTCACCGGAGAGAGGGCCGTCGTCGCTCGACCGCGGTTGCGTCGCTGTCACCGATTCAACTCTAGGAACTAGGCTCTCCTCACACAAAGATGGATCAAAGGCAAAATTGAGGAGAATGACATGTATATAAAGATGATGGAATGAGAGGTTATTAAAGTGGTGGAGTTGAATGGGAGGTTGTATTATTAATGGAGTTGAATGGGAAGTTGGGAAAAATGGTGGAATAATGGAGTTGAATTGGTGGTTATTGTAGAGAATGGAAATTAAATAATAAATAAATAAATAAAGTTGTCTACTTTAAATACAATAAAATGAAAAGAGAAGAGAAATAGTGGAGAATTTACAATGGAAGACAAACAACATGTACACATTTTTTTTACTTTTCTAATATGTAATTTTTTTATCTTTTTAATAAGAGATATTTACAACGGAAAAATACAATAAAATACTACAATTAAAATACAACACAAGTATGATTTTTTTGTATTTTTAATAATTAAGAAAGATACAATAAAAAATGAAGAAAGTATGAATATATACATAATGTACAATGTACATCTAGGTCCCAAAACCCAACTTTTGCAAATGAACTCCGATTTTAATGAAACCACTTCCATTGGATAGATAATTTTCTAACTTGAACTTTAAAAGTGAGTTTGGTGAATTTGGAGTTCATATGGAGCGGGAATTTAGCTTGGAAGTTGGACTTTACGACCTTTTCTCTTTAGGATCTAGGAGCATTTATTTGAGATGAAATTTGTTTTGTATTTTTGTATTTTTATATTCATTTTTATAAACAAGTTAGAGAAAGAATTAGGCAAAAAGGAGTTGAAATGAATTTATTAAAAATATACGAAGTTTTGGGCTATTTACATGTGAGAAACTCCTTTGATTTTTGCGGCTTTTTATTGTTAATTTATTTTGTACAATCTAATATACAATAATTAGTGTGTTTTATTTATAAGAGTTATTTTGTTAATTTATTGATTTTATGGACATTTATTTGGGATTTTACTCGGGGATTTTGCTAAGATCAAGATATTGCGATGATGAATCACGGATTCATCAAGGATGCTATGGTACTCCTCCTAAGGAATACACCGACGCCAGACGCTCTCCCCTCCTTCATGGTAAAGGGTGGGATCCTCCCAGTGGTATGACTTGTACTTCACAAGGAAGGTCCCAAGTTGCTTCCTGAACCAATCTTGTGGAACTTTCTTGGTAACAAGATAGTTCACAATGTCATCATACCATGGGAAGGAAGTGATAGCAAGAATCAACTAGTATGGAATGTTTCAGTGATAGGTATGGTAGTCTCAGAATCCTCAAGATGCTCTAATCGAGAGAGGTAATCCGCCACCACATTCTTGACTCCAGGTTTATCCTTAATCTCAATATCAAACTCTTGGAGTAGAAGGATCCATCTAGTCAATATAGCTTTGGCATCCTTCTTGGTCATTAAGTACCAGATGGCAGTGTGATTGATGAACCGATAAATCATCCTGTTAATAATGTCGAATTAACATTCGAATTTCGTTGCACTCGGGCGAAATAGGATCGATCAAAAACCGCTTAATTAGTTCTTCAATTAAACATAAACGATCAAATTTATTTTACTTGGGCAAGCCCAAGGTTGAACTCAGGGACACGAGCCTTTTAAATGATTATTTAGACTCCTAATACTCGACTCAAGTGATTAATGAATAACTAATAGGTCAAAACACACAAGGACACATGACACAGACAAATGAAGATACTTTTTATTTGGGTTCTATGATGCAACTTGATACAAATGTAAATATATGCAAGCATGCAAATATGCCCTATATGAATAAAATCATTGAGCAATAAAGATGTGTTATTAATTTCAGGATCAAATTATAAAGCAAGCTTAATCAATGATTGGGCAAATGACACTAAAATTCATTTAACATAGGACACTTCCTTACTAAAATTTATCACCTAAATTCAAGTGTCAAAACATGGAATAAACAATGCCGATCAATAGATAATGAAGCAAGCTTCGAAATAAAATTGAAATCAACTAAAATGAAGATCATATGCTCAAGATATTTGCTAGAGAGTCCAAGGGTATAAACGTAAAGAAAACTGCAAAATAAATAGAAAATCATTACAAACATGTCCTTGGGAGGGCATAAATGTAATTAAATAAAAATTGTGAGTCCTTCCCTGTAATTTTTCCATACACACGAGGGTTGTTTTGCAATTATTAAAACCCAGAGGGGCTACTTTGCAAATAACCCCAGGGGCGCATTCTTGGCAGGTGCTTGGAGGACCTATCTGCAATTTGGAGAAGTAAGCGGGGCACCTCTGTCATTTTCCTAACCGTCACATGACCAGAGCATGTGAGGCTAGGCTCGGATGAAGGCTCAAGCTCGGGTGCGAGGCTCGGACACGTAGCTGGAGGCCCGGGCCATATTTCATCACGTGGTGCTCTGGCTTGACTCGGATATCCCGAGCCTGGAGGTTGGAAGTGGAGGCTCGGGCATGGAAACGTGGTGTCTTGTGAACCATCCGATCATGGAGATCGGACGACAACTGCATGCCGAGTTCCTCAACGTCTCCGCCTCATGCGGCGGACTTGGCAGGGCTCTAGCAAGCTCTGCTTTCCTTCACCAGGCCTCCATCAGACGTATGAAGCTCGAGGAAGCATCTGGGGGAGTTGATAATGGAGCTCTGACGCTGGGGAATCACCGGAGAGGTCATGGGCATCAGGGAGAGGGGAGCTGATCGGAGATGGAGCCTTTAAAATCAGTCCCAACAAAGCTCCAACCATTCAAGGATTGAGCATGCATTTGTTAGTCCTAGCCGAAGCGTGCAAGTGTGAGGTGATTGGAGTGGGAGCCTTAGCGATCGGAGAAGGTGGAGGCTCGTCGGGATCCTCCGTCGTAAAGGCGGAAAAAATGGGCGGCGTGGTTGAGGTTCTGATGGAGAGGCAAGGGTGGTGGAGGGTACGACAAAGATGAGAGAGGTATGACGGAGCTAAATGGGTGGTCAATTTAGGGTGAAAACGAGAAGAGGAGCCTAATTAATTACTAGAAACAAGAAGGAAAAGAGAGAGGAATTGAGGATACTTACCTGGAGATCGGGGCGAACGAGGGTGGTCTGGGATGAGCTCCAAAAAGAGCTCCGATCTTCACTGGACTCTGACGACCAGTTGGAGTAGCTCGCCGACTGGTTTAGGGACGGATCATAGCCTACCATGGCCATGGGTCGACACCGGAGCCATGACGGTCTTTGCGTCATCGATTCGACCCCCTGTCACGGGGAGACGGAGAGACGTTGGGACATGGCCCTCGTAAAGGTGGACGGGGTGAAATGTAGATGGCGATGACGTATTTCAAGGGGGAAGGCTGAAATGCGGGTGGTGGAGTGATGGACTTCTTGGGCTCACACTGACCGGAAGGAGAGGGGAGGATCGCGATTAGGTTGCGCTCGAGGAAGATGGAAGCTAGGGCTAGGAATTGGTGTGGCTATAGAGTGGAGGAGGTGGCTATTGAGGTCGAGGAAATAGGAAGGGGGCAATGTGCTCGATGTGGAGAACGTGGGAGAGAGGGGATGGCTGGAGGTAAGAGAAGACGGAGTGTCGACCGTTGGATCTTATGATCCAATGGTTGAGATGATGGCACGATGGAGCGGCCCTGATTAATTGATTAGGACACATCAACGGGCGTGAGCAAGGCGATCATGGCTGTTGGATATAATGATCCAACAGACGTAGGGCGAGCGGGGTCGAACGCCCCATATGAAATCTGGAGGTAGATCAAAGGGTGGAGATGAGATGTGGATGTGCGGCTGAGATGGAGGCACGTTGGAGGAGATCGGATGGCCTGGAAGGAAGGCGGATGATGCGAGGGCAGCGGGCCGCTTGGCTCAACCATAAGGAGCCACGTGGCCTAATGGGATTATTCAGAATATAAAAATAAAATAAAAAGTCAAGAAGAAATAGAAGGAGGATGAATTAAGAAAAACTCAAAACATGAAAGTTGTAAATCTCGATGAGATCTACAAGTTTCATGTCGACCAAAAACACATAAGAAGTCAAACAAAGGGAGAAATATTTTTGGAAGCGTTTTAAGGGTATAAAACAATGTATTTTTTCTGCTTTTGTATTTTTGTGTATTTTAAATTTATTTTAAAACCAATGTATATACAATAATTACTCTGATTTTTATTGACAAACTTTTAAGAAAGGGGATTAATATATGGAAATTATCATGACGAAATCGAGGTTCATCAGTGATCTATATAGATAGTCACTCTAGATCCAAGAATGTAAGATAGAAACTTATCCAGAGCAAATACTACGGCTAGCATCTCATTCTCTATCACTGTACAGTTTCGTGAGCGGCATCCAAAATCTGGCTAGCATAGTGTATGGCAAACAGTAGTCCATCCCTTCTCTATCCAAGCACATCCCCTATGGCGAAATAGGAAGCATCCGTCATGATCTCGAATGGGAAAGACCAATCGAGTGGATGAAGGATAGGAGCCTGCACAACTAAACCCTTGAGAGTATCAAATGACGAAAGACACTTATCATCTACAAGGAATTCAATGTCTTTTGTGAGTAGATCAATGAGCGGTCGGGCATTCGATTGAAGTCTTGTATGAACCGTCGGTAGAAACCGACATGCCCCAGAAAAGACCGCAATCGTCTCAGATTGAACGGTGGAGTGAGCTTCTTGATGATATACAACTTGGTCTAATCAACCTCCATGCCCTTGTTGGAGATGATGTGACCAAGGACAGTCCGTTGAGTCATCATGAAATGACTCTTCTCCCAAGATAAGACTAGGTAGACCTCAATGCAGCACTGAAGTACTCAGTCTAGGAATGCAAGACAAGTATCAAACCCATAGCCATAGACCAAAAAGTCATCCATGAAGACCTCTAAACAGTCGCCCACCATGTCTGAGAAAATGGAAAGCATGCACCTTTGTAATGTAGCCGGGGCATTACATAATCCAAAGGGCATCCGTCTAAAAGCATACGTTCCAAACGGACAGGTGAACGTAATTTTCTCGTAGTCTTCGAGCGCTATGGCCACCTGGTTGTACCTCGAGTACCCTCAAGAAAGCAATAATGACTCTTCCCATCTAATTTCTTAATAATCTGATTAATGAATGATAGTGGGAAGTGGTCCTTCTTGGTAGCATGATTCAATCGTCTGTAGTACACACAGACTTTCCAAGAAGTGGGTACTCGGGTAGCAATCTCCTCTCCCCTCTTCGTACTCACTCACAACTATAGTGATACCCGTCTTCTTGGGTACCACATGCAATGGACTAACCCATTTGGAGTCGGAGATGGGTATATAAAATCGTCTCTCCACCACTTGGATATTTCCTTCATGACTATATCTTGAAGATTCGGGTTTAGCCTAAGCTGAAACTCACGTGATGGCTTGGCATCATCTTCGAGATATATGTGGTGGGAGCACATGGCCAGACTTATCCCATGGAGATCAGCTACTTTCTAATCATTTTCCTTGTGGTTTCTTTCAAGAACCTCCATCAAACGAGATTCTTGGTCATCAGTCAAATCCGCTGAGATAATGACTGGAAACATTTCTGGCTCACCCACAAGGACTGCTTCATTCTCTGCGGCAAGATCTTCAATTCTGGGCATGTGGGAGCTTGCAAATATGGTCTCTGAAAGGTCTGAGTGAAGGCTACTAGATCTGCATGAGAGAACTCTCGTTGTATCAATAAATCTAACGAAGATCGCACTATCAAATGAGCCGACTCAATCTCTGCCCTAGCTGTGGGTTTTGTAGACATCAGACACGGTAAATAATCGTCAAAGTCCTGCAACTCGAAATCAGTGATTGAGTCTGAGGGATCTGAATCAGAATCATAAGAAATATAATCCACTTCACTAGCCAGATCACATTTGTCAGCCTCTAAGGTATCCAGTGCCACAAGTGTGCTCTCTGAATTCTCATCCGTTGGCATCTGTGATTCTGCAGTCTCTGAAGGTGTGATAAGAGCTCGTGAAATGGGATCGGCGCAAACTTCTTCATCATCTGTGATCACAAAAGCACACTCATGGTGGATGTCTGGCTTTGAATCTGTAATATACTCGGAACACTGCTCTGAGCATGTTGAATCTCTAACTCTCAACTTCGTAATCATCTATATTTTTATACTCTCGCCCTCGACAATAAAGTATACCTTCCCACTATCATGATTGCATACTGCCTTGGACGTGGCCAAGAAGGGTCATCCTCCAACACAATGAAGTCCAAGGGGAATTTCAGGCCCTTAATTGTGATGACAATATCCTTTAGTAATCCCTTCGGCCTCTTGACAGATCTATCTGCAAACTGGAGAATTGCCCTACTCTGTCTAAGAGGGCCAAACTCGAAATGGTCAAGTAAGGCACTCGGAAGGAGGTTAATTGAGGATTTGCTGTCTAATAAAGTCCAATCGAACCGTTGCTCATGGATACGACATATGACATATGGAGCCCATACATCTGGTCTCTTGGCTAGCAATCGGTTCTGGATGTCAAAGCAAGTGGCACGAGTGAGCACATGGATTTTTACATTGTGGTTATGCATCTTCTTCCTATGAAAAATTGTCTTATCTCTAAGGTTCTTTTAAAAGAGAGGGATGTGCTCAAGTTCCTCCTGAAGAGTCCACTGGATATGAAATATGTCCATCATCTGCCCGCTAAACTTTAATTGGTGTTTCTTTTTTGGATTTTATATTTTTTTGTCCTTCCCTAGGCGGAGTGCTTAAGGGAAGGAGATAGAGGGGCCCGCCTCAGAAGAATGAGGGTCAGGAGTAAAATTGGGTTTCCGGTCATGCAAGTGGCTGGAATCCATGCAAATATCATCAATCACAATAGATGGTCTCGAAGGAGATACAGAAACCTTTCCCTTATTCATAATTTTGTTTTTCAAAATATTTCCATTTTTTGTATTTTCTTAAGTACATGAGAGGGTGTCAAAATAACTGGACTCGGTGGAGTACCACCATCAACATTTGATATGGCAGCATCCTGGACAAACATTTGGAAAATTAGTGGCATCAACACCATCATCTGCAGCATTAGGATATACGATGGCATTAACACCATCATCGGGATCATCATCCTAGGTGGATTCAGCACCAGCGTCATCATCAACATTGGGAGCATCAACATCGCTCTCGACTCCATCTGATGCTCTAGACTCGGCATCAGGATGTCTCCTAGATGAGTTACCATCGGTTGGCTTCCTACCGCTCCTAAGTAACACAACATCAACATCAAATAAATAATGGATATCGTCCGATACCTCACTAGGAGTGGCGGCCTCGGTGAACTGTACCTGCTCAGATTTCCTCTTCAAGTTGTTTGGGTTAGGCTTAATCTGCGCTGATATGGCAGCCTTGCCTTCGATAATCTCCCTCATCTCCTGTCGAAACTCATCCATTTCTCACCGAAATGTGGCTTAATGCTTGGAAAACATGTGATCGTGATCATCTAGTCTTGGGTTCTCATACGAGTGTACATGAGAATCATATGGGTTTCCTCGTTGGAAATGAGGCTGCTACTGGTTTTGGTATGAGTGAGGGGGAGGTTGTGAATACTGAGTATGAGGTTGTTGTTGTTGTTGTTGTCTCTACTATTGACCCTGATACTGGAGTCGAATATCGTGCTGCTGGGAATACTAGGGTTGTTTTGGGACTGAGTGCCTCCAATGGACCATAGGAAGCCTAGGTGATCATGGTGGATCCCTGGCTGCAGCTGGTACTGGGAGTACCAAATCCCGTTGACATCCATCAATGGCTCCATCTGCCGATGGACTGGAGGGGGAAGGGACGCTAAAGGCTGATCTGGATGGTACATCACCATCTAGGTGTCTGAAGGAGGAGGTGGTGGAAACTAGTACTGTGGGAGGGATTGAATGGGCTCCACCTGAATATGATGAACCACTTGGTATGAGGTGGAGGGTTGTGATGAACTGCTCCCTGGATCAACATGTGACCTAGACCTTGGATGAGAAGCCGTCTGTGCCTCTTGGAGGCACATGATCCAATTCTTTAGGTCACTCAGAGTTTGGTCCAGCTCATCGATCTTGTTGAGATTATCAAGGCCCTGACACGCCGTCTTCTCGTTGATTTCCATCCGATCCAGCTTCTGGCTGATGATGCCCATGTCAGTGATATCCGCAAATTCGGCCCTATAAAAGTGTGTAACTAACACTTGATAGATCATTGCAGTTGGGTCGAATCGGTTCATCAAAGGCCATCTCATTGATATGTCAAATAAGAATAAAATGGTCGTGTTTTTATTTTACTTGGCAAGATACCAAGGTTGAACTCAGGGACACGAGCCTCTCTCGTATTATTCAGATTTTTATCTATTAACTAAGTGTTGAGTTATAGAACATAGGTCAAAGTATGCAATGAATTCAAGACAATGCAATAAAGAAAAGAAGAAACATGCATTATTTTATTTTATTTTATCATGCAAGTAAATGTGATAAAGTGCAACACAACTAATATGCCCTAATACGGAATGATGAGCAAATTTAACATGAGTCAATTTCAAGTTTAATTGAGGTGACAGATTTGATGAGCAATTTAAACAAGGAATAAGTCAAAGCTCTAAGAGACTCATGGCGAATAAAATAATTCATCAAAATTAATGTGTCCATTATAAGAAAGGATCATGCCATCAGAACGTTCATCAAACAAGCTTTAAAATGAAACTGAAATCAACTCAATCGGACATATGATGCTCAAGATATGCATGAAAGAAAGTAAGGGCATAAATGAAAGAAAACATGAAAGGAAAAATACAAACAGGTCCCTGGGAATGACTAAAATGCAATAAAAATAAAGTGTGTGGCCTTCCCTGTAAATAATCCCACGCGTGGGGGCATATTTGCAATTATTAAAACCCGCAAGGGTCACAATGGAAAATGCCCCAAGCGCGCGTGGTGTTGTATGTGATGTAAGGACCTGTTTGCAATATTGAAAAAGTCCATGGGCGTCTCTGCAATTTGCCCACAATCGCACTGCACGTGCAATCCATGCTCTGGGAAGACTCAGGCTCGACAGAGGCTAGGAGGTGCTTCGGATTGGCTCGGAAGTCACGAACCACTAGGCTTGGAGTTGTAGGAGGCTTGGAGTAGGCTTGGGACCTCCGAGGCTATTGGTCTGGTGTCGAGGCTCGGGGCAGCCCTTGGCTTGGACGCGTGGCTGATTGGAGGCCATCCGATCACGGAGATCGGGTGGCTTCAGGAGAGATTGACGCGGATGCTTCTGGGTCGTTGGATGATGAGGATCCAACGGTTTCTGGATCATGAACTGTGTGTCGTCATGGCTGCGCCTTCACCATTGGATGTGCTCCGGGGAGGAGCATCCAATGGTGACTGCTCCTCCTTCCTGGACTGCATGCGGCGGCGTGATTAGAGCTCCAGCGACGAAACTCCTCCTCCACCGTTCGTTTTTGGACGAAGTAGACCTTCCCAGAGCTCCCGTGGATTCAGTCGAGGTAGCTGGGAGCTCAGGGAAGGTGTTGGACTCTCTTGCTCAGACCATCGGTGCTCTACTGAAGGCGGCGATGGCGACGAAGTCTGCCCCGATGAGTCTACGGCCAGTGAATCAAGTTCTTCTGCAAGTTAGTCCTATAGCCAAGTCGTGCAGAGCGAGGTGCTTGTGAAAGATGATATGGAATAAGAGCTTCTGTGGGTGGAGAAATGGGCAGCTCGGAGCTCCTCCATCGTGAGTGGCGGAGGAGATGGGTCGGAGGTGATATAGGGTCTGGAGGAAGAAGAAGATGGTCTGGAGACGGCGCGTGAATCGTGGATGAGAGGTGGAGCTTAGGAGGGGAACGATGGAGGTCGAATAGGGGTATAAAATCCTAATTAATTACGCAAAGTAAGGAGAAAAGACAGAGGAGGTCGGAGAGGGTTTACCTAAGGTCGGGCGGAGCAGAGCGGCTTGGGTTTGGGGTTGAGAACATCCCCGGGTCTTCGCTGGACCCCGTCAGCCTATCGGGGCAGCTCGAGCAGGCTTGGAGCTCCGCAGCACCGCCGTGATCGGTGGAGGGTCTCACCGGGGTGGATAGGTCGTCCTCTCTCAATCCTCCGCCTCCCCCTGTCACAGGGAGACGGAGGAGGGCTGGGCCTTCCCCCGCATAAAGATGGACATCGGTGACTGGGGTGGAGGAAGCGTATTTAAAGAGTGGTTGACGACAATTGGTGAGTTGAAGTCGCAGATTGCGGAGGAGATATGGAGCGAGTGGGAGGGCGGAAGGGTTCTGCAAGGTGGAGATCGTGGGGAGAGAGGGGCGTCGTGAGGTTGTCAATGAAGCTCAGCCGTTGGATTTGGAGATCCAACGGCTGACGATTGTGCGCGAAAGAATGGATGTGATGAGATCTCGGGAGACATGACCGAAGGGCTATGATATAGCCACGTGTCGTGGTATGAGCGTGGCACTGGTGAGCAGCGGGGATGAAATCAGGAGTTTGATCGGAGGGCCAAGAATATGGGTGATGTGAACGGCCGAGATAGAGGTGATCGTGAGGTGCAAATGCTGCCACGTGGCGAACTGAGGTACATGCGCTGGTGGATGGTGAGGATGTGAGATGGGTTAGATCGGATGGCTGAGGGTCAGAGCGGATATGGAGAGAGTTGGGTCGTTGGATTCAAGAAGAAATCCAACGGCCAGGGGTGAAGGCGGATGATGCAAGGTGGACTGGCCACGTGGCTCACCCAGAACGGGCCACGTGGCCCAATCAGATTATTAGGATAGAAAAAGTAAAATATGAGGGATCAAATGGCCGAATTTGAGAATACTCAAAACATGAAAGTTGTAGATATCGATGACATCTACAAGTTTTATGTTGACCAAAAGTGGAGATGAGGTCATCTGTAGATAAAAAATATTTTTAGGGGTATTTCTAAGGCTAAAAATACCACGGATTTTAATTTTGACATTTTTTTGTGAATTTTAATTTATTCAAGACTCTGATAATCACAAGACTTTATCTATATTTTATTGACACATATTTAAGTAAGGGGGTAAATAATAGAAAATTAAGATGATGAAATTGGGTTTCATTACCCCCCTATACTTAAACTATGCTCGTCCCCGAGCATCAAAGAAAATGAATAAGCTGGATTAACCCCCTTGTGCATGTGAGTACATGATATAATCTGTTCAAGTCCACTCAACATGAGAGGTCCAAAATTCTAGAATTCAACCCAGCCTTAATCAAGAGGCACCTAATTCCTCTAATTCTCCAGACTCTCTCTGATGTACATATAATCTAAAGGATATGAAATTTAGTGTTGACTGCGATTCCGAGAGTAGAGTCAAAACTTCACCCAAAGTCTTGGTCCAAGAAATTCTCCTAAGGACACAATCCTCAACACTAGGGAATAAATCAAATCTTGCATCCATTCCACCGTCTATTTAGTTGTCGGACTTAGAAAATGTAGATGGAAGGCCAGTAATGGAGGGCATGGGATTGTGTCATTTCTTCTCTCCCTCTCATTGGAACAATGATTCTCTCTAGTGCCTTTTTACGCAACACATTTTTTTGGTATTGATCAGTGCGTCCGTCAAGAGAAGTTGGAGCCATCTACACTTGTTTTCCTGGGAATACACCGGGGTGTGTCTTTTTTGAGTACCTATCGTACCTTCGACACCCAGACTTGTAGTATTTACGATGCAGAGCCCTTTTTTGGTGCAAGCCTGACTCCTGGTCCTAATAGCGGTGGTCCAAGTGGATACTTTTGAAATGGTTGGGAGCGCTCGCCTTTGGTGGAAGCTCTTTTGATAATTGACTTTGTGGAATGAGAGCTTTTCTTTGACATTTCATTTATTTGTGGTATTTTGGCTAGCTCCACTGCTTTTACCAAGAGTTGGCGCACACTGATCAACATTTTTTCTTTATTTCACACCCTGGCACTTAGGTCAATGTCAAGAGATTATTATAAGAATCAAGTTCTCATACTGGCTAATATTGCTGACACTCAGGTTTCATGAAGCCTCCAAAGATTTTATCCCATCCTCGAGCATCATTAGATCAAGTCCAGACTCGAATCCCCCATCCCAATCCCTCAAGTGAAAAATCAACTCATCTCATCGAATCTGCAGTCGTGCATGTGGTGTGCTGATCATATTCTTAATGGTCTGAGACTAAGCATGAAATATAACATGCAAATCTAGAGAACTAGGGGAATATGGGTGATTAAGTCTAAGACCCTGATGGCTAAGACTGGTTAACCCAAAATCTTAAGACCTCATAAAACTAAGTTTCCTTGAACATTTCAGATCATGGGTGGAAGTGTGAGAGTAGAGGATTAATCCAACTCCTTCCTTCAAAAACTTTTTTTTGAGCTTCAAGAGATATTAAGACTGCTTAAACTCAATTACATAGATGCATCTGCATTCAGCCGGTATGGATGTAAGTATAGGCCAGAGCCCGTTTCTTGAGGACGGGGCCTTACGCGATGTCCTCTAAACCATCCACTCTGCTAAGGGCGGACCCTCACTGAACGCTGCTACTGAATTGGGTTTAGTAGTCACTAATGACTCCTAAAGGATTTTTTGGATTTTTTTCATTTTTATGGGTTTTAATTTAAAGGTTAAAATAATTGTTAGACTCAACTTTCCTTGAAAAGAGAATTTTCCAAACCATGTCACAAAAATAAAAAATTTTCAAAATATTTTCAAGAGATTTTTCAAACAAGGAAAACTCATTTTTTCAAAATCACTTTCGAAAATATTTTTATCAAAACAGTGTAACATAGTATAGAAAAAGCCGTGAAAAATATTTGAGTCCACTTAGTTCAAAAGGATTTTACTTTAGCCAAAAAGTTTTAAAATTTTCAAATTTTTCAGATTATAGCTAAAGTAAGTATACTGTATATACGGTATACCCCCTATACTTAAACTTTGCTATGTCCTCGTAGCACTAGATGATACAAGTCCATAGGTCCATTTAAATATAGAGAAATATATGGGAGCTAAGAGGGGCTCTCCCTATACTTAGGTTAGAAATAACCTAAGTATAAAGGCAAGAAAAGATGAGTGAGAAAATCACAGGGACTCAGGTCCCCCCTATACTTAGGCTGAGATTAGCCTAAGTATAAAGATGAAGATTTGATGTTGGAAGAGACCCAAGGTGAACGAAGAAGATGGATGGATTTACAAGTGAGCGGATGAATCTGCGGAGATGAATGGAGTGTTTACGGCTCTGGGGAGTGGATCGACGCAAACATGGCTCAATCAAGCATGCAAGAACCTCAATTTCACCAACTCACACATGAAACCAACTGAGGTTAGTTTATTATCTTGTCGGTTATATTAGTGACAAGACATTATATCTTTACGCAAGCAAAATGTCAAGTAAGAACAAATGCGTAAATAAGGGTGTTGCTCTCCCAAGACCAAATTTTACTCCATTTTTAGTCGACTTGCAATTAACAGTCCCAATTATTATTTAAGGTTGTCACTGACTTAAGGTTAGCACATAAATCAAGAAATCATCGTCTACCGTTCATTCCCATTTTCCATTTCCTAGGTGATCAAGCTACGAGGGGAAACCGAGAAAAAACCACGTATTCGATAAAAACATGATCTAGGCTAAGCGATAAAACATGCAGTGACTTGCATGAAAATTTGGGCTGTTTGAAAACCAACATGATATGTATGCAAGTCGATAAAAGCCGCACCTATTATGCTTCTATTAGCGAGGAGGAATATCTTTTAAATTTGGCTAAGTGAAGCGAGGCTAGGTGCGTCTTTGATTAATGTGTGTCCTACCTACGAGCAAACACGTAATTGATGAAAAATAAAATAAGCTCGGAGAGCCGCGTGCCTTGTCCTAGGTCGACACTCAAGTGGGGATGATCCCCACACAACCACATATAGTCATTCTTTTACAACCGCGAGCCTTCGATTGAAGACCGCTGTAAAGACGGTTATTACAACATGAAATGCAAAAATGAAAACATTTTTTTCTCTTTTCGACTTGCTCCAAGCAGACTTCTGCGGCTCCTCGCAGCGGGAAGCAATGGCTCCTCACCTCCTTGAACACCAAGGGCCCTGCCACAAAAGCCATGGTTAGATATCAATCGAAAAGAAAAACTTTTATAATGCAAAATAGATGAACAATTTGACCTATAAAATGAAACACTTAACTAAATAAAATAAAATTCCAAATAATATAAAAAATGAGCCGTGTCCCCGGCAACAGCGCCATTTGATGATCCGCAAATTCGACCCTATAAAAGTGTGTAATTAACACTTGATAGATCATTGTAGTCGGGCCGAATCGGGTCATCAAAGACCATCTCATTGATATGTCAAATAAGAATAAATGGTCATGTTTTTATTTTACTTGGCAAGATACCAAGGTCAAACTCAGGGACACGAGCCTCTCATATTATTCAGATTTTTATCTATTAACTAAATGTTGAGTTAAAGAACATAGGTCAAAGTATGCAATGAATTCAAGACAATGCATTAAAGAAAAGAAGAAACATACATTTTTTTATTTTATTTTATGATGCAAGTAAATGTGATAAAGTGCAACACAACTAATATGCCCTAATACAAAATGATGAGCAAATTTAACATGAGTCAATTTCAAGTTTAATTGAGGTGACAGATTTGATGAACAATTTAAACAAGGAATAAGTCAAAGCTCTAAGAGACACATGGCGAATAAAATACTTCATCAAAATTAATGTGTCCATCATAAGAAAGGATCATGCCATCAGAAAGTTCATCAAACAAGCTTAAAATGAAATTGAAATCAACTCAATCGGACATATGATGCTCAAGATATGCATGAAAGAAAGTAAGGGCATAAATGAAAGAAAACATGAAAGGATAAATACAAACAGGTCCCTGGGAGGGACTAAAATGCAATAAAAATAAAGTGCGAGGCCTTCCCTGTAAATAATCCCACGCGCGGGGGTATATTTGCAATTATTAAAACCTGCAAGGGTCACAATGCAAAATACCCCAGGCGCGCGTGGTGCTGCACGTGATGTAAGGACCTGTTTGCAATATTGAAAAAGTTCATGGGCGTCTCTGCAATTTGCCAACAATCGCACGTGCTAGGCACGTGCAATCCAGGCTCTGGGAAGACTAAGGCTCGGCAGAGGCTAGGAGGTGTTTCGGGTTGGCTCGGAAGTCACGAACCGCTAGGCTTGGAGTCGTAGGAGGCTCGGAGTAGGCTTGGGGCCTCCGAGCCTGTTGGTCTGGTGTCGAGGCTCGGGGCAGCCCTTGGCTTGGACGCGTGGCTAATTAGAGGCCATCCGATCACGGAGATCAGGTGGCTCCAGGAGAGATTGACGCGGATGCTTCTAGGCCGTTGGATGATGAGGATCCAACAGTTTCTGGACCATGAACTGTGTGTCGACGTGGTTGCGCCTTCACCGTTGGATGTGCTCCGGGGAGGAGCATCCAACGGTGACTGTTCCTCCTTCCTGGGCTGCATGCGACGGCGTGATTAGAGCTCCGACGACGAAGCTCCTCCTCCGCCGCTCGTTTTTGGACGAAGTAGACCTTCCCAGAGCTCCCGTGGATTCAGTCGAGGTAGCTGGGAGCTCAGGGAAGGTGTTGGACTCTCTTGCTCAGACCATCGGTGCTCTACTGAAGGCGACGATGGCGACGAAGTCTGATGAGTCTCCGGCCAGTGAATCAAGTTCTCCTGCAAGTTAGTCCTATAGCCAAGTCGTGCAGAGCGAGGTGCTTGTGAAAGATGATATGGAATGAGAGCTTCTGTGGGCGGAGAAATGGGCAGCTCGGAGCTCCTCCGCCGTGAGTGGCGGAGGAGATGGTCGGAGGTGATATAGGGTCTGGAGGAAGAAGAAGATGGTCTGGAGACGACGCGTGAATCGTGGATGAGAGGTGGAGCTCGGGAGGGGAACGATGGAGGTCGAATAGGGGTATAAAATCCTAACTAATTACGCAAAGTAAGGAGAAAAGACAGAGGAGGTCGGAGAGGGTTTACCTGAGGTCGGGCAGAGCGGAGCGGCTTGGGTTTGGGGTTGAGAACATCCCCGGGTCTTCGCTGGACCCCGTCAGCCTATCAGGGCAGCTCGAGCGGGCTTGGAGCTCCGCAGCACCGCCATGATCGGCGGAGGGTCTCACCGGGGTGGATAGGTCGTCCTCGCTCAATCCTCCGCCTCCCCCTGTCACAGGGAGACGGAGGAGGGCTGGGCCTTCCCCCACATAAAGATGGACATCGGTGATTGGAGTGGAGGAGGCGTATTTAAAGAGTGGTTGACGGCAGTTGGTGAGCTGAAGTCGCAGATTGCGGAGGAGATATGGAGCGAGTGGGAGGGTGGAAGGGTTCTGCAAGGTGGAGATCGTGGGGAGAGAGGGGCATCGTGAGGTTGACAATGAAGCTCAGCCTTCTATCTGGAGATCCAACGGCTGATGATTGGGCGCGAAAGAACGGATGTGATGAGATCTCGGGAGACATGACCAAAGGGCTATGATATAGCCACGTGTCGTGGTATGAGCGTGGCACTGGTGAGTGGCGGGGATGAAATCAGGAGTTTGATCGGAGGGCCAAGAATATGGGTGATGTGAACGACCGAGATAGAGGTGATCGTGAGGTGCAAATGCTGCCACGTGGCGAACTGAGGTACAGGCGCTAGCGGATGGTGAGGATGTGAGATGGGTTAGATCGGATGGCTGAGGGTCAGAGCAGATATGAAGAGAGTTGGGCCGTTGGATTCAAGAAGAAATCCAACGGCCAGGGGTGAAGGCGGATGATGCAAGGGGGACTGGCCACGTGGCTCACCCAAAACGGGCCACGTGGCCCAATCCGATTATTAGAATAGAAAAAGTGAAATATGAGGGATCAAATGGCCGAATTTGAGAAAACTCAAAACATGAAAGTTGTAGATCTCGATGAGATCTACAAGTTTCATGTTGACCAAAAGTGGAGATGAGGTCATCTGTAGATACAAAATATTTTTAGGGGTATTTCTAAGGCTAAAAATACCACGGATTTTAATTTTGACATTTTTTTGTGATTTTTAATTTATTCAAGACTCTGATAATTACAGGACTTTATATATATTTTTTTGACACATATTTAAGCATGGGGGTTAATAATAGAAAATTAAGATGATGAAATTGGGTTTCATTAGTCGGCAGCTGAAGGCTCTACCAATGTTGTCGCTGCAGATGAGGAAGAAGGACCAACCTCAATACGTGCTATTCTCTGATATGAAGTTGCCTAATGGGGAGGCTTACCCTAAGAGTAGACACGGGTCTGGAACATCACTATGTAAATTTCAGCCATCTCCTCATAGATGGCATAGGTCTGGTCTTCATCCTTAGCAAAGTAGGAGCCTCCACAAGAGGCATTCACTAGTTCCTGCAGCTTAGGTGTCAGCCCACAGAAGAAACTCTAGACGAGATTGAGCTTGCTGATATCGTGGTGGGGACACCTATCAATGAGATCTCAAAATCGATCTCATGCCTCATAGAATTGTTTCACTGGGGATCACGGAGAAATTACTGATCATAGCTTGCGCTGCATTTGCCCGACCGAGTGGACAATACTTATTAAGGCACTCGATCCATAACTGCTCCCAAGTGGTGACAACCTGTCGCAAATGTTTCATCCAATAGGTTGCTCTGTCGACTAAGGAAAATGGGAAGGCTATCAACTTGATAGTATCCTTGCCCACCAGCCTATTGTGGACAATGTTGTAGTTCATCTCGAACTTCTGCAGATGGAGATGGGGTTCTTCGATGGCATGCCCATGGAACTTGGGCAACAACTGAATAGTTTGAGGTCAGATCTTGAAGTCGCCAAGGATGGCAGGCTGCTGGATCCATCGGTGGGTGAGGGTTGCACCAGGGTTGTGCAACTGCCTCATGGTGTGTATGGGTCGATCTGGATCACGTGCCTCCTCCTGTTGTCTGTCATTTGCTCGGTCCTCATGTCTCGGTATTGCTCCACTACTTTGCTGGTCTGTCTGGCTCTGCTCTCTCCACTCTCATTTGAGTTATTTCCCTCCTCACCTCTGCCATGAATATTCCCTGGTCTCTAATTTGTCTATGCATAGTTTCCAGGGAGGCTAACAGTGTGTTGTTGATGGCGGCCTGGTCTAATACGAATGAAGAGGTCTATGGCTGCTCATCAGTTCTGTCTTCATTGGTCATCTTCGTGGTCTTTGCAAAGGCAAAAGACCCTAGCTCAGGTACTGTCAAATGAACATATAGCTGTGCTGGCCTCTCTGGTTGCACCTCAGGTGTGAAAGAAGGGTGGTCAAGGGGGAACAGGGTGGAAGTGAATTCAGGTTCAAAGAGCAGGTCTGAGCTCTCTGAAGTTGCCGTAGATGAATGGACATGAGTGCTGGGAAGCGGTGCTACTAGAGGTAGTCTAAGAGACCTCCTTCCCATCATCTTGACGTGGGGATTTATGCAGATTAGTTCTGGACTGCAAACAAGATGAGAAATCAATCCCCCGATACACCAACTCAACACTAGTGATGACTGTGAGATCTCGATTGTTTAGTTTGTCAATTTTTATTTTGGTGATAATCCAATCTTTACAGAGCGAGCTAGCGAGCTGTTGGGTGCCCAACTCTCCCTGGAGACTGGCCCGGATTCTTACGACTAGTTGCGCCTATTTTCAACCAGTATAAGTGTAAGTACGGAACGTAAAATGGCTACCCGTTACTTGAGGACGGGGCCTTACGCGGCGTCATCTAAACCACCCACTCTGCTAAGGAAATACAGACTGATTACCTACTACCCATATATCCTCAGTGGAGAATAGTTAATCATTTTTATAGATTCAGTAGTCTAAAGAAAATTCAGAAGTGACTCTATCCTAGTGTGCCTCGCTCAACTCTAAGTAGTTAAAATCAAACAAGGAGGGGGTTGCTCTCCCCAAAAGAAGAATTTTTTATCTTTAAGCTCAGTTTTAGGTCAAGTTTGCTTAGCAGTCTCGATTTTATTGGTGATCTCTTTTTAGGTATTTTTCTGAATAAAGCAACGTCTATCAAATTTTCCGATTTCCTTTTTATTCCAAGTCCAAAAAATCAAGGGAAGGAAGACAGAAAAGCCGACGCACAATAAAAATCAATGATGCGTGCAGGGTTAGAATGTGTACCAAGCTCCGACAGTCTACATGCAAAGTGATCTGCGCATAATTGAAAGACATGATTAAAACTAATCTAAATGATGCACGAGGAAATCATCCTAAGACAGAAATTTCTATTAACGGGAAGAACCGGTAGCTAATTCTTTGGAAGAGAGACCTAAGTTCGGTCTTAGATGCCCATTGGTGCTCATGACAATGAGTCTTGCAAGCATTGTATACGACCTCTCTCGACACGTGGACTCTAATCCAAATAAACTAGATTTTTATTATTTGAATAAGTCCAAATCGCTTTCTATAGGCACATATATTCTTATTATGGTGTTTGGACTTAGTTCTCTACCTGGCTCAACCAAATAAAAATACTAAGTCTAGGGGCTAAAACCTTAGGAGACAAATAAAAATAAATATGAGAAAAATCTCGAAAAATCTAATGAGGTCCCCTGAGTGCACCAACACTTGGAGAAATAGACCCCGATATATTCTGAGTGTCCAACAAAAGTCTAAGTTATTACAAGTTTTTCTTCAAAAATAAATGCGGAAATAAAAATCTATCTATTATAACTGTATTGTGCCTCCTACTCCTCCTTGGGTACTGGACTCTCTAAAGATAAACCTAGCCTTGCTCCAGTAGTCCTTGCTTCAAAAGTGAAGCAAAAAAAGGTCAACTACAATTCTAAAAGATAGAGACAAACAAATAAGTAGATAAAAATCCTAACTACCTAGTCGTGCTCCCCGACAATGGCGTCATTCTAATTGTAACAAAGGCTTACTACGGTTAAGTTGATTAATACAATGTCATTGTCACCTAATCAACTGATGCAATCAACGAGAATATTTATTTTAACCACTAAGAAATCAAGCAATTCACACAAGTAGTAGAGCTACTTTTATTAACATGGTATAACGACTAGGTTCAAACTCAAGGAGCACAATTAAAAGCCAAGTAGGTGATTAGAAAATTAAAGGAATTTTATCTTCTTTTTAATAATTTTAAATTTGCAAATTTTTAGTTTTCAAAATAAGGGGAATAATGACAAAGGGGAAAATGTACACAAGCACTTTTTTAGATTTTCTAAATAGGTAAAAAAATACTCATAAAAATTAAGTAAAAATGTTTTTTGGTTTATCAAATTTATACTTTTTTATAAAGATTTTTGGTTAATGTTTCAAATGTCTTTGTTATTTTCTAAAAATTAAAAAAGTGAAAATATAGACAAATATTGCACAACCATAGTATTTTTCAATTTAAAAATATAATAAAGGCTCAAAACTCCTATAAGTGATTTTTATTAAATACTATGAAGAAATATCTACAAATATGAACTTAAAATGCAATTTTTGTAATTTCTATTAATTTTATATGTTTTTATAAGTTTTAGAAAGTTTTAAAATTTTTTAGGTTTTTATAAAATATTTTCAAGTAAAATTTATACAGTAGATAAAATAGGACAAAATACAACTACTCTATTTTTTGGGATTTTTAAAAGATTTTATGATTTTTATAGATTTTCTAAGGAAAACAAGCACTTTTCTATTATTTTTGAATTTTAAATAATGGAAAATAGGAGAAAATGGCACACAAAAATTA
Organism: Ottelia alismoides; assembly: GCA_037367405.1. Classification (NCBI taxonomy): domain Eukaryota; kingdom Viridiplantae; phylum Streptophyta; class Magnoliopsida; order Alismatales; family Hydrocharitaceae; genus Ottelia; species Ottelia alismoides. The sequence goes on from JAZKJV010002782.1 coordinate 586,497, forward strand.
CCACGCAAATATCAAGCTAGCATAAGCTACATGGTATTTTTATATAACTTTTAGGGCCAAAATGCTAGTTATTATGATTAATAAAAGAAAAAATTAAAAATAGTGCAAAAGGGACCTATACGCAATTATTTCACGTCCTGGGGCCTAATGAATAACAAGCAGAGAAAGTATAAGGGCCTTAATGCAAAAAGTTCAGACAAAGCAGGCGCTACATGTGACTCAACATACACAGGGGTATAAATGCAATTAATAAAAACTTCAGCTCATTCATTAACCTTAGATTAGTTCAGGGTAAAACATGCAAATAACCCACTAAAACATGTGTGGACGCGCGTGTCAGACACGGTTGGACTAAAATGTAAATATAAGAACTCTGAGGTCCTTGCTGCAAAATATCTTTAACTAATTATTACACTTATTGGACTGAAAGGTAAACACGAGGGTGTAAGTGAAATATACCCTCGCAGGTAGAGGCGACATGTGGCTGGATTTGACGGTTCTGAGCTTCAACGCCTGCGTACGGTTTTGATCTGCGCCTGAAAAGATCTGACGTCCCAAAGAATGTCTGGTACGTGCGTTGGGGATCTGACACTCCAGTAATATCCAACGGCCTGTTTTAGGCGTGATCATACAATGCTAATCAAATCTGGAGGGGGTCCCTCGATCCGACGATGAAGAGATGTCCTAGATGAAATGGGAAGAGTAGGCTGCTGAGCAAGTTTCGTTTGAAGATGTCAGGTGATCCACTGCTCTGATCGGAAGGCTACCGACTCTTGCACACTCCGGGAGGTGTTGCGCGGCTACTGGGCGGCTTGGATGGGGCGGCAAATGGTCAGGACTGAGGTGCAACACCTGGGGGTGCTCCACCTAAGCAACTGAGGGTCTATCTGGGCCCCGTTCTCGCTCCTTAACCTGCAAGGTGAATCGCAGCTCGAAGACAAAGCTTTGTCTCGTGGTTATTGCTGCTGAGAAAGAGAGAAGCGATGGTGGATTCTAAATTGGTCTCTGACGAAAGTGGAGGGGTGATACCTATCCTAATTTTGCTTCGGTGAGCAAGATATAGGGGGTACCCGGTTGCGTCTAGAGGGTGAATGGTGGGTAGATCTGTGCGAGTGGGTACGTGAAGCAGTGCCCCGACGTAGAGGTCGGAGCCAAGAAGGCGGAGGACGGTGATGAATGAAGATTTGAAATGAACACAAAATGCAAAGGGGATAAATGATACCTGAGGCTCCTGATATGCTCAGCAACGTCAGGAGAAAGCATCATAGGCGAGGTTATAGACTCAACAAGGTGGTGGAAAGCCTGGGAGGCTAGTTGCGGTGGAGCTCCGGCCACGAAGTGAGCTATGATCAACCAGACACCATCTCAAGCTCCGAAGGGGTCCTCCGGGATCTTGTCACTCTCCTGAAGGTGGCTAAGGGGCAATGGTGGTGCGAGGGATGAGTTGAGGAGTTGGGTGAATGGAGGAGCATATTTAGGGTGCCCTAGGGTTCCAGAAAGATCGGAACAATGCATGAAACCCTAGAGAGATCCTGGCCAATCTAGGGATCAACAAGAATCACGGATCTACGAGGAATCTCGGGTCCGAATTTCAAGGAGATCGATGGCCGGAGTCGGGCTTGGAAATATAGAGAAAGGCTCCGGCGACGAGGATTTATGTACGACCCTACTGGGAGGAAGGGTTGACCTGGGTCAACAAACCCGGGTCAGCCAATCATAAAATTCCATAAATAAATCAAAGAATATTAAATAAAAATATTAAATGAATAACAAATAAAAATGAATAAAATGAAAAATGTTTGTTATTTTTCAAGCTATTTTCCTGTGATTTTTAATTATTTTTATGAACTCATATATACGGTATTTATAATATAATGTATTATGTACATGTATAGTATACCTATATATTTTATCTTTTCATTTTTATTTTATTATTTTTACACAAATTCATTTTATTTTAGATTTTATTTCATTGCAACATAGTTAAAGGAGTATAAAAGATTTTTTATTTGATTTTTATAAGGATGTTAAATAAATAGGTCTTTTATACAATATATACATGTGTGGCTATTTGTACAATGAAATTTTGATTTTATTTTGATTTTATTTTAATTTGAAAATATTCACAAGTATTTAAAAAATACAATATATATAAATTATGTACGAAATAAATACATAAATATGTACATGTATATGTATAGTATAGCTATACAATACACTCAAAAAGCCAACTTTTTCATAGTGACTTCAAAAATTATGGCTCATTTTAAAGAATCTAATTTAGAGTACAATAAAGGTGATTTTGGATTAATTTGAGTTCATTTGGAGCCGGAATTGGCATTTTAAGTTATGTTTTGAGGCTTCTTCTGAGTGGTATTATTTGTACCATGCGCCTTAATTGATTTTGCAATTATTTTTTATTATTTATAAAATATTTTTATGTACAAGTTTTATTAAGAAGATGATTTATTTTAAGGTCATTTTATTAGTAAATAAAATAAGGTGAATGATATATATACAAGTGGAATGGTGATGAATATATACAAAATGAATAAGGACCCTATCTCCCCTTACTTTATTCTTTGTCGATCAGGTCAACAATTGACCTTCTCTCGGGGTTCGAGTCAGTTTGCACTTATTTCATAATTACAATCCTCTTCACTTTTTCTTTTCTTCATTATTCTTTTATTTTGAACAAATATGTGCTTATTATACAATATTAACAAATGCATATCAAATGCGAATTTATTGGATATACATATATTTACCAAAAAAATTTGCTAAGAGATTTGGCTAAAATAAAATAATAAAGAATGAGAATCATAAATTCATCGAACACAATAAAATCATAAAGAAAATAATAAAATAAAATAATATACAAAAATACATAGATGAATATATTATACTTATACATATTTAATTTATATTTATAATTAATTTTGTGTACATATTATACCAGATTAATATAATAAAATATATTTGTGTATATTTAATTAAGTTATAAATATATAAATTAAGTGTATAAAATAATAAATATAAAACACAAAATAAAAATAAAATACACATAATATAGGTAAATATACTTATAAATAAACCTCCAAAAAGTAACTTGTAATAAATAAATTCATAAAAATATATTAAAATATATTAAAATACTACATAAAATAATAAACATTTTTCGTGTTTTAACTAAAAATTATATAAATCATTTACTAATTTATTTTTAATTATTTTTGAATTTGAATTCTGATTTGTCTTTTCGTGGGTGACGTTGCCCAATCAGGACTCATCACCCGTTGACTTGGGTCAACTTCTCTGACCCAAGTCGTAGCCCTGTCATACCTCGTAGGACCTAGGTTTTCTTTGATTTTTGTAGCTCGAGGCTTGCATTTTTTTAGGTTGATTCCTTCATGACATTTGCTCCCGATCCTCCACCTTTCATGTGCCATTGATTCTTCGACCTTTGCATGATGGCATCGAGCATTCTTCCCAATCTTCTTCCTCCCTGTACATAAGACCTCCACCTCCTTCCTTGACTTTTCGGTCCCCTTCCGCTTCGTTTCTTCCCCCAACTTGTGCTCCAGGGTTAGATCTCGATGACAGCGAGCTTGCCCATCTATTTTGGTGCATGGAGGTACGGGGTTGAGGTATCCACATCATCTCCGACGACCTGCTGTCGTCGAGGTACATCTCATTGGATCATGCTAATTGGAGGTTAGTTTCCTTGTGTCTTAGGTAGCTTTAGTTCTTGTCTTTAGATTTTGTACTTTATTTTATGATTTGATTGCGATTTTAGCATAGTTAGGTCAATTTAGCTTCATCGTAGCTCTTGAGCTCTGGCCACTATTCTCGACGTACTCATCTTGTCTCCGACCACCACAACCACCTCACCAGCTTCCCTTGTCGTTGCTCTTTAAACCGTGCAACTTCATTCACCTAAATCCTTTATGGATCTGGAGATCAACATCTTCCATCCGCCATCTCGCCGAAGACGTTCGCCCGCAACCATCTTCCACTCATTTCGCCTCGCTAGCCCCCATGACCTTTCTCCTTTTTGTGCTTGAGCTAACCACAGAGGTCCCAGAAGCTAAAAAGCCCTATTTGAGGGCCATGTTTATTGCCATTTTTAGTAAGAAAAAACCCAGGAGCTTCGCTAGAGTCATCAACCTCTCAGGCTCTCTCCTTGAGCTCTGGACCTTTTTGAAGCACCTGGGAGACATGCGGAGGTTGCAAGAACGAGTAGAGCCCATTGAAGGCTTCCAGGTGACCGGAGACGCACGCGACATCGATTCCAAACTCGCCTGCGGTGAGTTCTTCCACTGTTCTTACTGATCACAGTGTTGTTCGATCATCACCCTCCGCCTAGATTGAGTAGCAAGCACCGGATCAGAGTGAGCCTTCACCGTCCGATATCAGTTGGAGATCTAATCCAGGCCGCTCTACGAAGCGTCACCGTGCCCTCCTGTGCCGCCACATGTCCAAGTCAACGATCGAGGACCACATGATCCGTGCCTTTAGGGGTATTTTGCATCTTTGACCCTTGCTTTTTGTCTATTTTTATTCTATCATGTAATTCATTTGAGACATGTAATATTTATGGATATTTTGCAAGTTGACCCCTATTAGTTTTGTATATTGCTATTGGGTCCAGTCTAGCTCACCTCATGAGCGGTCCCACCTTTGAGCATTTTGCTCTATTACCCTTGCAGGTTTTTGTATTATAGTTTAATTTTTAAAGTTTAAAAATAGCCGTAAACTTTTGGGTAATTTGCACTGTAACCCCTGACTTATATTTCAATTGCAAATATACCCTTGTAAGTTCAACAATTTTTGGGCTTGTTCTTTAATTTTTATAAATATCATCCGTGCTCCAAAAATTATGAAAAATAGGTTTAAGTGCAAGTTTGCATCCTTTTTCAGTATATTTTAGTTTTTCATTTTAGGCATTTCTCCTATTTATTAAAAATCAAAATAAGACAATTTTATCCTTATTTGAAGTAAAAATTCTAAAAAACTATAAAACAATATTTAAAATTTCTAAAAAATAATATTTGTTTATTATTGAATTTTGTTCCTCGAGATAAAAAATCCCTAAAAATAGAAAAAGAAAATGATAAAAAATTTAAAAAACTCTAAAATCTATAATTTTTTTAAAATTTTAAAAAAATACAAAAATATTTATTTATATCTTTGAATTTTCTTGTTATTATATATTATTACTTTAATATATTTTTGGAAAATTTTGACTTTATTTATTATTTTTAAATTCTAAAATAATTCTGCCTATTTATTTAATCCCTATTTTATGATATTTTTGACTTTAAAATACTAAATATTAGCAAAAAAATCCCTAAAAAATCACAAAAATAGTGTAAAAACATATAAAATGCAAAAAAAAATGTTCTGTAATTTTTGTTTATTTTTAGTTGCATTTATAATTATATTACTCTTTTTTATATATATATATAATTGTATATATAACCCTTATTCTATTTTTAAAAAATAAAAATCAGAAAATTATAAAAAGAAAATAAAATGTAAAATTAAAAACAATTATATATATATATATATATATAAATTGAAATCCAAAAAATATATAACTAAAAACCCACACAAAAAGACAATAAAAAGACATGAAGATTGACAAAATTTTTGCATTCATTGCACAATCTATCATGTTTGCTCCTTGTATTCAACACTCTACACATACTTTCACCTATAAACACATTTTGTGGAGTTATAATAAATCTTAACTCCACATTTTATTTTTCATTATTTCATCTATACTGTGGGTTAATTGTTTAATTAGTAGGGTTTTTTGGGGGTCGCCACAACGACTTTGTCTTCACGTTGTGAGGACATATCATACCCACAAAAAAACCCTCCTTTTCACAAACATATCTTTAAATATAGATACATATATGGAAACAAATAATCACAACACAGATGCAGATATTTTACGAATGGAAACAGATTATCTTACAGATAAGAAATGCCTTCTAACTGTTACATTTAGTAGGATTGTTTGGTAAAGTTGAAACTAATAGTTAATTAAATAGAAATTAATAAACTACAAGATACCAAAATACAAAAAGAAACTATAGTATTATACTAAGTTTAATAATTGTATAATAAATGATTAAATAATATAGAGATGTATATTTTCTTCTCATATTTGAAAATGACTCCATATGCAATATATTGCAACAATCCTATAACATATTTGGAGATATACACATACAAAAGTTGATGTATGCATATACAATATAAGCACAGATTCATCAATGCAAATATCCATATATATATCCGTAAAAAATGTAACCATGTCTTTATCCATATCCTCAAAAAATTGAAAATAATATTCGTATCTGTGTCCACAAAAAATCTCATATCCACATCGTATCTGTATCTGCTAAAATCAAAAGTTCACATCCATATCCTCGTAAAAACGGATACAATGATGGACAGATACGAATATATCCTTATCCAGTTAATCCCTACGAGCATGTCAATCAAGGTTAGCCCCCTATTGGGCCACGTAGGCTGCTAAAGGATAAAATAGATAAGGAAAGATTAAATAAATAAAAATAAAATAATGCATGATTTATTTAATTTTTGATTAAAAATAAAAAATATTTATTATTTTATGCAGTAATATATCGTAATTTTTATTTATTTTTTGAGTTAATTTATTGTATGTTACTTTTTGCATGTAATAATATAGGTATATTTACCTATATAGTGGGTATTTTATTTTTATTTTGTTTTTTAGATTATTATTTTATATACATAATTTATATATTTATAACTTATTTTCCTACACATAAATATAATTTTGTTATATTTTTCTGAAGTTATATGTACACTTAGATAATTATATATATTTATTATATATGTGTATGCATGTATACTTTATATATGTATTATAGTACACTTATATATTATAATGTAATTTTGATTGTTTTATTTTATTTTAATCATGTATATGTATTATAAATGATATTTACAATATTATAAAAAATAAAAGAATGAAAATATAAAAAATAAATATATTGATTATTTTATTATGGTATCTTGCACAATGAGGACTCAAAATCTAACTTTGCATCTTAAATCCAAATTGAATAGAATTACCTTCATTAAATAGATAATTTAATTTTACGAACAATAAAGATGAGTTTGGTGAATTTTGAGTTCATATGGAGAAGATACATGTTTGAGAAGTTTTCCTTGTGGCTTTTTATTCTGGGTGTCTAGGGAACAATGCACATTATTTTTGGATGAAATATTTTTTATATTTTCTTTGTATTTTTATCTACAACTTTCATGTTCAAAGTTTATTGATTTGAGGTATAAATAATAAACAAAAATAGTTCTCAAAATCTATTTGGTAGGGAATAAAAATTAGGGTTTTGAAGTTATTTTTAGCCCCTATCTTCCCCTACTTATTTCTTATCAATCCAATCATCATGATGCCTAGATTTCAGGGTTTAGTCATTCAATACCTATGGTATTTCATTCTTTTTCTTTTCTTTTCCTTATTCTTTTATTTTGGCTTTAAATATAATATTTTATGCACTATTTGCAGTGTAAATAATTAATGTTATTTTGTACAAATTAGGGCTATTCACATGCATTTAACTAGGGTTTAAAGGCCAAAATGAAAGAATAAAGGTGATAAATTGAGATTCATTGGTAACCTCTTATGATTTCACTTTTAAGAACTTTTAGATTCTTTTACGAGTTACGTGGATTAACAATATGAGTTGAAACAGACAAAATCTCTCTTAAAGCACTGCAAAAAGTCAACAAGAAAAGCATGGATCTTATATTAAAGAGATTAAAGACTATAAAAATATATAAAAGATAATATATGAAATCAAAGAATACGAAAGAACTTTAATTTTACATGGAACCCTTCACCCTAAGGAGAAAGGAGAAACTACATGAGAAAGCAACTAAGGGTTGTAGTCACTAGTGGGAGGAGACCCGCACGAAGGAGATAACACCAGGACGAGATATGTGCATAGAGTGGATGCTCCGTGAATATGAATGGTTGGCATTAGATGGGTTGAAATGTTGTTTTCATGCAATTAGTAGGGGGCAGTAGTAGTATGACATAATTCTAAGTAATAGTAGAAGTTCATTTGATGTAATTGATACCGAACATCAAATGTAGAGTGAACTCCTCTCCTACAAAATCTCAAGAGTGTGCCTCTCCTATATGGAAACTTTGAGACGGGCCTCTCCCATGTTAGCGGGGACCTCAAAGAGTGACATGATCTCAAACGAGGGTTCTGACATAGGAACCTCAATGAGGATATTTTGTTTTGGAGCCACGAACAAAAGATGGACATAAGATAAAGTTATATTGTCCAATGTCAGATAGAAGAATAAAAATGTCCCAATCTATCACTCCCCGTTTCCCCCATACTCATCATCCTATCTCTTTTTTTAAAAAAAAAGTCTCATTCACCTTCTTATGGAGTCACTCTCTTCTTTTTTTTCAATCTTATTCCAATTTCATTTTTCTGTTAAAAAAGGTTACTAGGACCATTGGGCTGGAAAATAGATCTTCACCTTTTATTCTCTTCAACCCTTTTTAAATGGATTATTTTTTTCTTTAGCAGTTGTGGCCAAGTTGGACCTTGACTTTCTTTTCTTTTGGTCTTTTTTCCAATTGTGGCCTTTAGGCCCATCTTATAAAATACATCAAAAAATAGTGAATAAAATGCCCTCCATAGACCGGAAACAACATAAATCACCATGCAAGTGGAGGTGCCCCACCTCTTGATTTCTCTAGAAATAAAGTTCCATGAGAAACCCACTGCCACCTCCTCTTACTTAATCATGTGTCCTGCAAGGTGGATCCTCACTGCTATGATGCCCTTCAATTTGGCTTTTTTGTTGTTGTTGTTGGGGTTTGATATAAATAGAATTACTGTATACCTTTGAGATGGAGGAACCTCTATCACCAACAATGTGAAACCATCTGTGACAGTCAACACCACATTACATACATCTATTATCTTAGAGCCTTGAAATAAATGGGACAAATCTCAACATGCATAAAAGATCTCCAATAAAAATACAATCTCTAAACTTTGGAATATACAAAAAGAAAATTGAGATGAATCTGAAATTTTGAAAACAATATCATTGCAAAGATCTTCTCCTCTGATGTCATGTGAAAAAATATATAAGAGGATATACAGAATCAAAGAGTTATGAAAACATAGATTTTACATGGAATCTTGATCTCTAAGGAATGGGATGAAAGCATGAGAAAACCATTACGGGGTGTATCTTCTACTATGTTTCTCAATGTTTAAAACTGGAGTAGGGCTCAATTCGTATCCCCGCCAACATTGTAGTGTCCTAATAATAAAGAATAAGAAAGTAAAGAGTAGGCTAATTGGATTTTGGAGAGATCCAATTACCTATCAAATTATAATATAATAAAGAAAACATAGATATCTTAGAAAATAATAAAGGAGAATTGAAAATCAAACTAAACTTATCGTAAAAGACATAACTTCACTAAAGGGAAAGAAACCCTAGATAAGCTCTTGGCATTTCATATTAGTAAAAAAACTAACTTTGACATATGCTACCAACAAAACACCAAAAGTATATAATTCCTGAAAAAAATTGATACTAAGGTCGAGAGAAAAAGGAACCTTAGAATCCTCCCAAAATCCACACTGACATTCCAAGGACCCACAAACAATGAGTACCAACAACAACTCTAGATTTATTTTTTTCACTCATAAAAATAATAAGGATTGGAACTATAGAATGAAAAAGGGGGAAATCTATATCTTAGATAAAATCAACTCTGGATGAAGAAACACCACTCAAGCCACAAATTGCATGAGCAAGTACTCTTTCACAAGACCTCAAGCAAAGAAAGAAGGCAAGTAGATCATAGACAATGGATATTTGAAGCATATCATGGGAGATTCATATATCTTCATTAAATTTGAATACAAGAACATGGAACAATGACATTTGGCAAACCACAAAGGTATATTTATTGGTGAATGTATTATTAGTAACTCTCTCACTTATGTTGATAAAATTAGTCTCTAGTTAAACAGAAGAAATTGCAACCTCTTAAGTGTATCACATATTTGCGACAAAGGTTTTAGAGTGTCATTCAATAATAAATATAGCACATGGCCCCGTGTATTGCACATGAAGGAATGCTTAAGAAGGAAATTAGTAGATGTTTTTGGAGGAAGAAACAAAGATGAAGTTCTATTGCCTATGCAAGTAATAATCAAGAGAATTGAATAACAATTAATATGTTGTCATTATTTTTAGAAATTACATAAGTAGCATAGATGAAGTTTTGCGTATTTTCATTTTTTCCTGATGGCTTTCTGGCTTTCTATCATTAACCAAGTTAAATCATAATTAAATTTTTAACTATAATGCAAATTGCACATAAAATCAAAAAAGATATTTAAAGTTAAATAATATAATTAAATACTTGCTATGTATTTTTACACGTAGTTGTTCCGATTCTTACATTAATTTTTAAGAAACTATCACAAAGAACGCATATATATATATATTTTAATTTCTAAATGATATCTCCACATTTTTGTGGTTTTCGAAGAAGGTGAATTCAATAAGACATAAATAAATCAAGAAAAAGCAAGCAATCAGATCACATTGGAAATGATGGGATGAAAAGTGCATTCGATGCAAAAAAACGAAATAAAAATCCTATAGATTTAGTCCATAATCTATGAACCCCAGAGTTATTTCTTTTATTTTAACTATGTGTGTAAACCATTCGATATTTGTTTTATATAGAATTTGGAGTGGGCAGCAAGGTAATGGTACATGGAGGATAAAGATAGGCCGGAGTCTATATCGAAGAACTAAATATTATTATCCGAATGATCCTCTCAATCTCTGTTAAATCAAGTAATATGTATCCCACAACAGAACTAATTCGTATGCGGTAGCAGATTTGCATGCAACGAGAGATCTGCATGCCGCTACAATTTCCGAGAATAAGGCTCCGTTTCAAAAAGATTATATTCTATTCACATAATAGAATATATTCACATGCACACTAAAGTTTCATGTCTAAGTATCTCTATTGGCCTCACTAAATGATACCAACACTGGTACAAAATATTAGGACATATTCACATGCAACAAATCAATAATCTTAGTAAACTCAACCTACAAAAAGGACTTCCCAAGCTAACCTACAAAAAAAGGAAGAAAACTATGCAACATGTGAACTTTGAAAATCTATATATGAATTCCTTCAAGAGTAAAAATCAATCTAGACCTCCTTGAACCTACAAAATCTGAAAAATTAAGCGGATGCCGTGACTAGTTTGTTATCATTAACGACTACTCATATTTTACTTGGATTTTATTTCTTACAAAAAAACAGTTTCTTTGACATTTTCAACGCTAACTAAATGGATTCGCTAAGAAGAAATTTATGTGAAGCAATCCTAAGATTTAAAGATTGATAAAACTCTGATCATGTGTTCGAGCTTAGGAAAGCTTTTATGGAATTAAATTAAGCAAGTACCGAGAGCCTGGTATGATAGTTTTGAAGGGTTTTTGATATGTTTAAAGTTGGTAAAGTAGATTTCATTTTGTTTACTAGAAAAGAATTTTATTTATTAATTGCTTAAATTTAGATTGATGATATTATATTCAATTCAACTACTACAACTCTCTATGAAGAATTTACTAAGAACATGCAATATCACTTTAAAGTAAGCACGATCAACTAAATGAAGTTCTCCCTTTGATTATAGGTAATTCAACTTGATCAATGGGATCTTCTTCGTGTACCTAAATACACCATAAAATTCTAAAGAAGTTCAATCTAGGGAAAAATAAATGAAAATAAACAAATATAACTCAAGAACTCATCTTGCTCAAGATGAAGTAGGAAAGGCCACCGATCTAAAGCTATATCTAGGTTTGATTGTTACTTTATTTAACAATATATAGGCCCAATATTCTTTTTAACACTAGTTTAGTAGCACGTTTTAAATCAAAACCCAAAAGATTCTTACATTATTGTTGTTAGAAGGTTTTTCCTTATTTGTGTATAACAAGTGACTTCGATGGTTTCATCAGAAGAAGCATTGCATTGATCTTTTTGCATTTCATGATACTAATTTTCCAACAGTTGTACATGGTACTTTCCCATTTATGGGAAATTCCCTAGCATCTGAATTTCTAAAACGCAAAAATTATGTGGCACTCCTATAACTGATGTAGAGTATAGAGTCGCTGCTTTAGTATGTTCCAAAATAATGAGATGATGCGGACTCTCTTAGACTTTGGTTTAATTTTAAGTCAAAACCACATTTTTTGTGACAACACTAGTGCGATTCGTCTAACCATGAACCATATTAATTATACAAGAATAAAGAACATTGATGTGTGTCATCACTTTCTTCTTAAAAATATCCTCTAAGGGAGAAATTCAAGTAAAAGTCATTCCAATAGATAGCCAATTGGCCGACATTTTTACTAAACCCTTCCCACTTCTTAATCTCAGAAAATAATAAGAGAATTAGGCTTATATTCTTAAGGATCTACCATAAAACCTAACTTTTGATTTTTGTTGGAAAATTTCTTCTTAAAAATTTCCTCTAATTGAAATATATATATATATATATATTGTTAGTACTTTATATTTCATTAATGACTATGTTGTATATTTGTTTTGTAGCTTGATAACTTTTTAAGGAAAAGGTGAGGGTGAAAGTGCAACAAGTACAGAAAAATCTATAAGGTTGAATCAAAGCAAAGAAGGATGATTTTAAAGATACAACTCAAAGCATCGATATCTACATATCTCAAGACTCGAATCACAAAGTTATAGAGAAAATTTGAAATTATTGAAGCTCAAGAACATGTGGAGATGACATAGGGCATTACTACAAGATTTGCCGAGTTAGATAATTTACATGGTTTTTGTTTATATCAAAAAAGTAATGTTATAGATTTTGCATACCCTTGATCAACAAGTGATAATACGTCAGAATCATGAAAATCGACAAATCACTTTTTGGATGTCCTTGTTGATCAACTTGCCATCCTGATTGATCACCCATTGGTTGGTTAACCTTTGATCTTAATCGATCATCTGTGACTGTTGTTTAAGATCTAATCGATCAACCTAGCTTGCTTGATCGTTCAACTTTCGATCACAATTGATCAATATTCAAATGCAGCATAACGTCATCTAACATTTATAAACTCAGCGATCGATTTTGTTGATTTAATCGATTACATTTACTATGTTGATCAATCGACATTATTCACCTGATCGGTTAGTTCTGGATTCTGGATTTTACATATCATCAACCTGCAACTTCAGATCGTGGCACTTCTTCGTCAAATTTAGCTCCTACTTTGAGGGATTGTTCTTCATCTACGACAACAATCAGATCCGACCCTTCTTTGAGGAAGCCTTGAATCATGTTTGATCAGGTTGATTACTGATCATTTTTTTCCCTAGACCATGCCTGATCGTCTAATCTTAACCAAGCATAATCATAGAGCAGTGCCAATCTACTTAATCTCCTCTTGTCGGGTGTGCATGTTCTTTCATCTTAACCTACACGAAATTCATGGCTTCTTCCTCGTCCACACAATTGCCTGTAATTGTGCATCATAGTGTTGCGCATAAGTTGAATTCCACAAGCTATGCTCTGTGGAGATATCAGTTCTTACCTTTAGTACACACCTATGATTTGATGAATGTGGTTAATAGACATCTTGATCCGCGATGATTCTTATACTAGAATTGATGTTTCTAATGAGGATCACATGTGGTGGTACAAGAAGGATCAGCTAGTGTCATCCTTTCAAAATTTGCTTGTTCTCATATTATAGATCTGCATTCTGTCAGATTTGTCTGGTTGTTCTTAAAGAACTATTTTGCAACTCAAACTCCTCAGGTTTTCCAATACAAATCCGAACTAAATGCCTTCAAGAAATGGGACTTTATCAACCTCTAATTTTCTTAATAAGGCTTGTTCTCTATCTATCAATCTAGCTAATTCTAGAAAAAGTATTGAGGAATATGATATTATACTAGCTGTCTTGAACGGCCTAGATTCAGGTTATGACTCAGTGATTGCCTCTTTACTTAGCCGATCAGATTCTGTCTTATCATAAACATGTTGGACTACATCTAGCACATGAACAATGCCTCCTTCACTATCAACCAAAACTTAATATCCTGGCACATCAAACTTGTGCTAGTTTTTTTCTCGAGGAGGGGGGTGAGGTACTAGATTTAGGGGAGGTTTTCTGAAGCTCATCGTGCAACTAAAGGCAATTTTATTGGTCAAACTTTCTCAATGGTCGCCACCGATCGTCACTAGCATGTCAGATGTCGAGTTGTTACCTCTGGTTCAATTCTACGACTTGTTACCAGCGCTATTCTTCTTCTCCAGAGATTCAAGTACATAATAATCTTGGTATACATCTCAACAAGGACGGTATACAAATTCAGGAGCTATACATCTTGTAACCATTGTAACCACCTCTCTTGCTAATCTTGATATTGCTTCTGACTTCTCTGGTACTGACGAACTCAAGTTTGGAAGTGGTAAATGTGTCTGTTACACACATTGGTGATTCATATTTGCATAAGGATGACCATGTTTTTCACCTAACACACAGTTTTGGTGTTACAAAAATTCATAAGAATACATTATACATCCAAAAGTTTGATAGGGTCAATAAGTGCTTCTTTAAGTTATATGCTGATGAATGCTTTGTTAAGGATAACTCCAGTCGAGCCATTGTCCTCACAGGATGAGCCGCTCAAGGCCTCTAAAAGTTATAGTTTCTCTTTTCTGTGAAGTCTTCTGCTAGTGTCCAGTTCTCCACGAGAAGTTGTGGTGTGGTTGTCTTCGTCATGTTCACAAGAATATTGTTGAAGCCATACTTCATTTGAAGGTATTTCTGTTGTTGACGATATGAATAAAACATTGTGCCTCTTGTATGAAAGCTAAAACACACAACTTACATTTGTCTTCGACAAACACCATTAGTAGTAAACCTTTTGAAACAATATTTTCAGATATTAGATGTCGCCTTTTTGTGCTGATGATGATCTGAGATATGTGGTTACTTTTATTGGTGAACATCCAAATTTGTTTGGTTGTTACCTATGAAAAACAAATATGATGTCTTCTATATATTTTAGCAATTCTTTCAGTGTTCAAACTCAGTTTATCGAAATCAAATCCTTACCTAGTGATTGGTGGGTTGGATGGGAGGTGAATATCAGAAACTCTCCTCTTAATTAAAGTCTCAAAGCCTTGTCCATCTAATTTCTGATCCTTATACTCCAGAGCAAAATAGCTCAGCTGAAAGAAAGAAGAGACACTTAGGTAAGGTTGTTAGAGCTATGCTCCACCACTTTGTTGTTCCTCTAAGATTCTGGTCTTTAGCTTTTTAAACTGTTGTTTTTCTTATTAACTTCTTCCTTCACAAGTGTTAAAGGGTTAGTCTCCTTATATCATCTTGTATGGTCATAATCGTGGTTACGATTTTCTCAAATCTTTTATATGAGCTTACTATCTACTTCTTAAACCTTACAATAAACATAAGTTTGAACCACGTTCCAATTGTTAGAAAATCGGAAGCGGAAGCGTAACATGGAAAAGATAATAAAGAACAAAATAAGAACGGGATTTTAACGTGGAACCCTACTCCGTGAGGAGCGGGATGAAACCACGGGAGAAGCCCTCAACGGGGCGTGTTATGCATTGCACTTTCTCAATGGATACAGGAGGTCTGGGGCTCCTTATATAGCCTCTCCAGAGCCTCCGAGTCCCACCACTGGACGATGTGGGACTAAACAACTGGGTGGGGTAAATGGATCTCCTCCAAGATCCATTTACCCTGCTACAACACAATAGGCGCATAACCACATACTCCAACACTCCCCCTCAAGCTGGAGCATGCAACGCTCAGCTTGGACAAACAGAAAGAAACTCAACTCAACGCTACAGGACACTACGGACAATATCAACCCAACACGCACATTGCTGCAGTCGAGGACGTTGCTTCTCATGCCGTGCAGGTGAGGAGGACGAACGGGCTGGAGTGTGAGTCAACTGAAGGCTCGTAACCTGACCATCGAGTCTGTACTTGCGCCTGAAGTCTCCTCGTCGGAGAACTGGGTCTCTCCCATCTGGCTCAGAGAATGGTGCACTGCTCTGGTGTACCTATGATACCACATGAAAATCCTTGCCCTCAAGGAAATGGTCCTCTGCTCTGGAGTCCCTATGGCTCACATGAAAACTCTGGCCTGACAACTAGAAGAATGATGGGGACCTCTGACAATGATGGCAACATATGCTCATCTTGAAAATGACCGCACACTCGTGCGTGTCTGAAACTGAACTCGGAACCTTCTGATGTCGAGTCTGAACAACTGTAGAGTCTGAACATCTGACTTGGTCTGAAAATCTGAATCTGCAACATGACCTGTGACTCTACATATACTCCCCCTTTCTCCCATACTTGTCGGAACATGAACTGCGACAAAGTTGGGAGAAGACAAGATAAATATGGGGTAAACAAAACATACTTGCGGCTTTAATATTTTTTTTTAAGCCGTCATCTTTTTCTTCTTTTTTTTTAAAGCCGTTTCAATCATTTTTTTTTTACGGCTTTTGCAAAAATATATATATTTTTTTTTAACTTGCGTACGACTTTTTCCTTTGTACGCGCCTCTTTCACATTTTTTTCTTTTCTTTTTTTTTTTGAAACAAATCTCCCTCCTTTAAAGAAAAACAAACCAGCCTCCCTTGTTTTTTTTTCTGACCTCGGCCCACTCGACATGAACTACTTGATTTTTTTAAACAAAAAAAAACACAGAAACCGTAGGCCCACCAGGGCCTTTCAATCATAGCAATAAATTTTTTTTTAAATAAGAGAGGCAATCGGCCCCCTTAGGGCCCCAATTAAAACGTACGTCACCCATCATAGGGTTCCCACTTGCGGGAACCCATCAACTTGGAATGAGTGCCGCTCGATGGGGATGGGGAGAAGGGAGCGCCGCCAGGAGATGGGAGGACGCGCGGTGAGCGGTGGGGCACGCCTGGAGGGGAAAGCCGCCAGCGCGAAGGCTTGCGTGGTCATGCGATGGGCAGGGGGGTCCCGCGCCTGAAATGGTACCGCTGCCTGATGGAGATGGCGTCACTACCTGTGTTGGGATCGCCTGGGCCGATGGGAGCGCCTGGGCAGAATCACGCTGGAGCACAAGGACCCGCGTTGAGAAGGGATGGGTCCGCCTGGAGCCCCTTCCACGAGGAAGAAGCAGAGAACGACCCTCGAGGTCTTCACGGTGTTGCGCGCGGATGGTAGCAGCACGTCGTTTGCGCTTTCACGCCTGAGTATCTGGGGAAACAGGAGACGATGGGTTCTGGAATTTCGAGGGAACATCGACCTGTTCCTCACGCAGAGGCTGGGGAGATGCGTGCCCGGGGCTGCGCGTGAAGCGCAGTTGCGACTGGTGGGGAAGGCTCTGCCTGAGCGTGAACAATGGAGGCACGATTGCCTCCACCTGCTGAGATGCGTCTGATTGGGTGCCGCCAAGGGTTTTGGCTGGAGGATCTTGTGCGCTACACAGCATGAGATCGTGCGCATGGAGGAAGAAGGCTCGGCCATCGTGAGAAAAGCTGTTGCGGCTAGGGTTTCAAAAAGCAAACCCCACGCATCTTGACGAACAGAAACTTAGCAATAATTATAACTGAATCTCGGATAGAACACAAATCTTAAAAAAAATAAATTCTCGAGAAACAAACCCGCTCTGATACCATGTTAGAAAATCGGAAGCGGAAGCGTAACATGGAAAAGATAATAAAGAACAAAATAAGAACGGGATTTTAACGTGGAACCCTACTCCGTGAGGAGCGGGATGAAACCACGGGAGAAGCCCTCAACGGGGCGTGTTATGCATTGCACTTTCTCAATGGATACAGGAGGTCTGGGGCTCCTTATATAGCCTCTCCAGAGCCTCCGAGTCCCACCACTGGACGATGTGGGACTAAACAACTGGGTGGGGTAAATGGATCTCCTCCAAGATCCATTTACCCTGCTACAACACAATAGGCGCATAACCACATACTCCAACACCAATCAACATGTTTTTCTTGACTATGCAGTTTCTCGCAAAAACTACATCTGCTTCAGTCAATCCACTGAAAATTTTCTTATTGTCATCATGTATATTTTCATGAAACATGCTTTCCCTTTCAATCCTTTACCACCACTTCACATGTAACACCCCAAAACTTTTTCAGAAAAAATAGCCATCATTCATCATCTAAAATAAGTTTACAACCACCATCTTTACCCTGAGAGGTGGAGCATGGGGGTGTAGGACAAATACAAGTTCAAAATTATAATCCAGCGAAACAAACGAGGGCCAAAAAGAAACAAGAGTTTTTTGAGTAAGATGGCCATCGCAGTTTATGAACCCATCCCAAGCTTTTTTGATAGCCAAAAAGGGTTCCAAAAAACATGCAAAACCTGGAGAAGGCAATGTTATACCTTTCCTAATCAACCACCAAGTTCCATCAGCCGTCTACACCTTTCCTTCCAAATCACCCCCATGTAACACCACCAACTACTACTTCTATTCTATTGTTCGTCCCTTTCTTATATCTCCTACTTCTAATAATCCCAATCCTTTTGTTATCAACAATGGTATCCTCCTTGATGTGACTTCTTCACCGACTCAACCATAGATGTCATGTGGCAGTTCATCCATTCAGCAACAACTTGGCTCTATTTCTTCAGTGAATGATTCAGGGTCTTCTCAAGTAGCAACTCCGCAACATTCTTCCTTGAACAGACAAACGTCTATTGATGCTCAGGTAGAACAGTCTCTTTCAAACTCTCCTTTGAAAATCCTGTCTGAATCTAACTCCAACCTTAACAATCCTCCTCCAGATAGAAGAACTTGAGCATGAGAATATTAATGCCTCTAGAACACATGGCATGCATGGTCGTTTGATCGATGAGGGCATCCATAAGAAGGTCTTTAGCCTTCTATACATCCTCTTCCAAAAGTGCTTTTCAATCAAAGCCTCATTTCTGAACCATCTACTTATATAGAAGCTTGTAAATCTCCAAATTGGACAAAGGCTATGGCAGAGGAATCTATAACTTTGTGAAAAACAGAAGTTGGTCTCATGTTCCTAGACAACCAACCCACTATGAATGTTCTTGGGAACAAATGGGTCTAACATCTCAAATGAAGCATAAATGGTTTGATTGATTGCTTTAAAACTTGCCTTATCATCAAGGGTTGTTGCCAATATGAAGGACTTGATAATTTTGATAATTTTAGCCCTATTGTCAAACTAACTGTGTTGGGAAACGTGAATGAGATGATCTATTCCATAGCCCTAAGCTCTCTTATATAGGAGAGTAGCCTATGGGTAAATTACATAAAGAGAATAACAAGAAAATAAAATAACAAAAAGATACAATTCTCTTATATGCGTCAACACTCCCCCTCAAGATGGAGCATAGATATCAATCATGCTCAGCTTGGACGCACACTTCTGAAATGGGCCTTTAAGTAAGGCCTTGGTGAAAATATCAGCGGTCTGATTCTCTGATGTGACATGAGATGTAGCAATGAACCCCTTCTGAACCATGTCACGTATGTAGTGACAGTCGACCTCAATGTGCTTGGTCCTCTCATGAAAAGCTGGGTTATTTGCAATGAACAAGGCGGCCTCATTGTCACATTCTAACATCATAGGAAGAGGTATATCAAGATATAGATCTGCAAGTAGGGATTTCACCCACATCATTTCTGTGCTAGCCTGGGCCATAGCTCTGTATTCGGATTCAGCACTGGATCTAGCTACTATTGTCTGCTTCTTGCTCTTCCATGAAACTATAGCGTCTTCAACATAGACTGCAAATCCTGATGTTGACTTCCTGTCCTTGGGGCATCCTGCATAATCTGCATCCGCACATGCTGTGACAGAGATCTCCTTTCCTTTCTTAAATAGCAAGCCTGCACCTGGAGATGATTTTAAATATCTCAAGATCATGTGTATTGCATCCATATGGGCCTGACGTGGTTGTTCCATGAACTGGCTCACACGACTCACTGCAAATGATATATCAGGTCTAGTGATCGTGACATACAGTAGTTTACCTACCAGTTCTCTGTACCTTCTCTTATCCACCTCTTCTGTGTCATCATCATACAGCTTCATGCTAGGATCCATTGGTGTCGTAGCAGGTCGACACCCTAGCATACCTGTCTCACTCAGTAGATCTGTGACATACTTCCTCTGTGACATGACTAATCCATATGGATTTCTAGCAAACTCCAGCCCCAGAAAATATCTAAGGACTCCCAAGTCCTTGGTGACGAACTCGGTCCCTAGCCTTTCTTTTGCCTGCTTAATGCCCTGGTCATCATCACCTGTAATCAAGATATCATCAACATAAACCATGATTACAATGATACCTCTCGCCGTCTTCTGTACAAACAAGGAATGATCAGCATTGGATCGTTTATATCCTTGTTTCTCAAAAAGGTCTGAAAGCTTCTGAAACCATGCTCTGGGGCTCTGCTTAAGGCCATAGATGGCCTTATGTAATCTGCAAACCTTGGAACACTCCCCCTCAACAGCAAAACCAGGTGGCTGTTGCATATAGACTTCCTCCTGCAGGTCTCCATACAGAAATGCATTCTTCACGTCTAGTTGATAGAGTGGCCAGTCTCTAGCAACTGCAACTGATAACAGGATCCGTAGAGTGGAATGACGCGCCACAGGGGAGAATGTGTCCAGATAATCTACCCCATATGTCTGTGTGAATCCCCGTGCAACTAGACGTGCCTTGTACCTGTCAATGGAACCATCTGCATTGTGCTTAACTGTAAACACCCATTTGCAACTCACCGGGCTAACATCTGGAGGTATAGGAACCAAACTCCAGGTTCCTCTAGACTGAAGTGCCGCCATCTCCTCTTCCATTGCTAGCCGCCATCTAGCATCCTGCATATCATCCTGATGGTTCCGTGGAATGTTTGTAGCTGAAAGTGCCAAAGCAAACGTTCTGAAGTCTCCATATAGCCTCTCAAAAGACACAACTGCTGACAATGGATATTTGGCACAGCTTCGTTTCGGCTTGCGTAAAGCAATTGGAACATCCAGATCATCTATGTTATCACCATGCTCCTGTAATGCATCCTGCTGAGAAATGTCGTCAGATTCATCAACATTAATATTTTCATTACATACCATAGGCGAGCTAGTTGACGGATCAGGACCATGAGCTGGAGGAAGCCTGCGGGTGTAATGGAATGGTAGCGGGGATACTAGTGATGGTGGTGGTGGTGGTGGTTCCATGAATACGACATCAGGAGGTATAGGTGGTGGCTGCTTGTTTCCGGATTCTGAGAAAAACATAACGGATTCAAAAAATGTAACATCTGCACTGATCATATATCGCCGACGCACAGGATCAAAACACCTGTACCCCTTTTGTGTTCTGGGGTACCCCACAAAGATACACTTGACAGCCCTAGGAGAGAGCTTGTCAGTACCAGGCGACAACTGGTGGACAAATGCGACTGACCCAAACACACGAGGGGTAAGAATGAACAGATCCTTGTCCGGATAAATGAGTGAAAAAGGAATTTGTTCATTCAAGACAGACGAAGGCATACGATTGATAAGGTAACATGCAGTAAGGACTGCATCACCCCAGTAGGAGTACGGAACATGACTCTGAATAAGAAGTGACCTTGTGACATCAAGTAGGTGACGGTGTTTTCTTTCTGCAACCCCATTCTGTTGAGACGTATGAGCGCAAGATGTTTGGTGAATAATTCCTTTTGAGGAGTAGTAATTGGCTAGAATGTTGGTGCACAACTCTAAGGCATTATCACTTCTCACAATTTTGACAGATGTGGAAAAAACATTTTGAATCTCATTTAGAAAGTGGATAATAATATTTCCTGCTTCAGACTTATTTTTCATTAGAAATACCCATGATGCTCTAGAAAAATCATCCACAAAAACAATATAAAACCTGTGCCCCTGATGATCGGGAACACGACCGGGACCCCAGACATCGACATGAAACAACTCAAACTTGGAGTTACTACTCCGACCTTGACTACTGGGAAAAGACGACCTGTGATGCTTTCCCAACGGACACGCCTCACACTGGATAGGTGTGTGAGAGAGACCATAGGGTAGAACTAGACGCAACTTCTGAAGCGGTAAATGACCAAAACGCAGATGCCACAGGAGAGGAGATACTTGTTCAGCTCCTCTCTCTCTCTTCCTGCTCTTCTTCCCGTGCGGGTCCTCAAAAAAAATGTACTCCAAATTCCAAGCAGTACCTCGCACAAAAAATGAGAAAGAGAAAGTGTCAGAAAACAGTTATAATGTAGAGAGATAAAAATACAATG
This sequence comes from Ottelia alismoides, assembly GCA_037367405.1. Taxonomy (NCBI): domain Eukaryota; kingdom Viridiplantae; phylum Streptophyta; class Magnoliopsida; order Alismatales; family Hydrocharitaceae; genus Ottelia; species Ottelia alismoides. The sequence goes on from JAZKJV010002782.1 coordinate 608,977, forward strand.
ATGAAAACCGACTACAAAGCCGTGCTCCCCGGCAACGGCGCCATTCTGACGACGCGGGAATCACACTAACAACCGAGGTGGAAAATAAATCACAATGTCGTTGTCCTCAATTGCTCAGAATGCGTCAATCAAGAAAAATAAATCACTCGAATAAGATGAAAACAAGCAAGCACAAAATAGAGCGATCTAGCTATAGGATTAACCTGGTATAGCTCCCAGGGTCGAACTCAAGGAGCACAGATTGGCTTAAGAAGCCTACGATGTAGTCAGAAATCCAAGAAAGTCTTTTTTTATGGTTTTTATTTGGTTTTATATTTTTTTTAGATTTTTTTAAAAGATGAGAAAGTGAGAGAAAGTAAATACAAGGCAACTTCAACAATTTATACAACTCACAAAAATGATGCAAAAATTCCAGAAAATTGGTTTTTAGGTTTTTTAAGTTTTTTACTGTTTTTGGTGAATTTTTGGGATTTTTCTAATGGGGAAAATATTTATTAAAAATCAAACAATGCGACAAAAATAGGGTACTGTCCAGCAAGGCTTAAGATCCAAAAATAAAATAATTTTGGATCTCAAAAAGCCCTGAAGGTAATTTTCCTATAAACTATGAAGAACAAGGAAAATTTAGGCACCCTAATTATTGTTTTTGGATTTTTAATTTATTTATTACAATTTTTATGGGTTTTTAGGTGTTTTTCAATTTTTAAGGTTTTTAAGTGATGAACAATAGCCAAAATTGGCTAGAAAATCAATCAACAAGCAAGAAACATTATCTAATTTTTTTAGAATTTTTGGGGATGTTTTTATATTTTTTTGGTATTTTTAAAGTCAAACAGTGGCAAAAATGAGTGTTTTTGAATTTTTAAAAATAATAAATGGCATCAGAAATGTCCCCAAAAATCATAGAAATTCCTACACCATGGCAGGAGCCATGTGTCAAAATTTCATTGGATTTGGAGTTCGTTTGATATTTTATTCAAAAATAAAGGTGGGGCACTGTGCACAGGGACCTAAGTGCAAATACCCAAAAGTTCTGGGGTCCTGGTGCAAAATACCCAAGAAGTCACGTGCCAAGCACGTGTCTGGGGCACACAGGGACCTAAATGTAATAAAAATAAGTTCCAAGGGCTTATTGGTAACAAGTACCAAAAGTCCAGGGGCTTATATGCAATTTACCCAAAATAATTCGCACATGTGCAAAAACAATGCTCACAGGGGTACAAATGCAATTTCTCAAAAGTATTCATTCAATAAATAACATCCAGAACAACAGGGGGTTCTATGCAAATAACCCAACAAAACACGTGCCAAAGCACGTGGGTCTCTACTGGCAGGGGTATAAATGCAATTAAAATAAAGTGCGAGGTCCTTGATGCAAATTACCCAGAAAATAAACAACTGAATTAAAAATTACAGGACTAAAACGAAATACGACAAACAGAGGGGGTCCTATGAAATTTACCCCTTTATTAATATCGACGGTCGGATGGGCGCCACGTGGGTGATCTGACGGCTGAGATGGCGGCGCTACTCTTCTCTTCTCCTCTTAGACTCGATCGACGGTTCAGAGAGGCCCACGTGTATGATCGGACGTCTGAAATGCTGGCACCTCTCTCCTCTGCTGCAACGGTCCAGATGCGCTCCTCGGGTGGATCGACGGCTGCTGCTCCTCAACAGATGGACGCTCAGGATTAGAACTGGAGCGGTGAGGACGATCGGACGGCGATGGAGGGTTCTCGAAGAACTGATGGCCGGCGAACTTCGCCGGCCTCGTGCGTGCACTCCGATCCTCCTCAGCTGCGCCTGAAGGTCGGAGAAGCTCCGGCGTGAAGTTGCGCAACTGCTGGTGGTGGCCAAGGACCCAACCGAGCCCTGGAGGGGCTCCGGCGAGACCTGGTGGCGAGAAGCTCCTGGCTGAACTGTGACGGAGGCTCAGACACCCCCTTTGGACCTGCAAAATGGTCAAGAAGCTTCGCGGGTCGAGGGCAAAGTGCCTCGACCCGGTGAGGTGGCGTGAAGGTGAACTGTGCGGCGTGGCGGAAGAGCTCCGGCGAGGCGACGGCGAAGGAGCTCGGTTCCCAGATCCTGTGCGATCTGGGTTGTGTGGAGGGGTGAAGAAGGTGCGTGAGGGTACGGCGGAGGTGATGAGATGGTCGGATGATCGAGAGGATACGCAAGGTGGCCGGAATCGAAGATGTACGTCGGAGGGTAGATTTGGGCGTAATCCTAAATTAGACTAAACTGGAAGAAATTAAGGGTACCTGATGGAGGCTGGAGACTGTGCTGGAGATGGGCTATCTCCGGGTCGTAGCTTCGAAGGGCGTCAAGGCCTGAAGCTCGATGCTCAACGCCGGCGGCGGAGCAAAGACGGCGAGGTTACGCCGGATCGATGGGTACGCTTCCTCGCCTCACTGCAACAAGGGCTAACGCTCGCTGTCACTCAGGCGGAGCCAATGGAGGTCACGGGGAAGGAAGAGAAGGGCCAAAGATGGCGCGCGAAGGCGGCGGAGGTGATGGTTATATAGAGAGACAGCGTCGACTAGGGTTGAGTGGGGACGGCGAAGGAAGGCATTGATTTGATGGCGAAGGATCCGGCGAGGGAGAGGGATGTGCGGCGAAGAATCTGGGCGCGGGGGTTGAGTGGGAGACAGCCTGGAGCGCGTGGGAAAAATCGGGGAAGATGGGCGCGGCGCGCGTTGTCCAGAATAGGAAGGAGTCGCGGGGGAGTTGACCGGGGTCAACATTCCCCCGTGGACCAACCAGGGGCGGCCACGTGTACCCGGTTTTTGTTTTATTTTTTTAGGGTAGAAATAGGTCGAATTAAATAAAACTCAAAACATGAAATATTTTTCTTTTATTTTTTTCTATTTTTTGGTGATTTTTAATTAATTTTTGGAAATAAAAATAGGTTAGCTCTATATATAGGTATATGTACACTATATGGATTTTTATTTTTGATTTTTTATTTGTTATTTTTATGTGTTTTTATGCCCATTTTGTATTTTATTTATTTACAACATGAAATAAAGAATAAAAGAATATTTTTATTTGATTTTTATCACTTATTTACAAGGGTGAAATAAATGGTTGAAGATAATTATACACATGGTATTTATACAATGTATTTTTGTATTTTCATTTTTGTAATTTTTATTTGATTTTTGTTTTGTTTCTTTTTATTTATTTTATTTACAACATGTAACAAAGAATATTTACAAAAATTTTAGAAAATAAATGAATTTATTTATTGGGTTAAATAATTAAAAGGGTGTGGTTCATACACATGGTGAAGGAAGGGTATTTTTGAATTTTTGAATTTTAAAATTTTTATTTTGTTTTTAATAAAATATACACACAATATGTACAAGCATATTTTTGGGTGAGGAGAATATATAGTTTTATGTATTTACAAATATATACACATGAGCTCCTATCTCCCTCTACTTTGGCTTTTATGCGGTCAGGCCCATGTTGAGCCCTCCCTTGGGTTAGGTTGCTCAATATTTATTCTAAATATTTCCCTCTTTTTCTTTTTGCTCTTTATTCTTTTATTTTGTGCACAAAAACATGCTAATTATAGGTTTTTTACACAATGCATGCTTTTGGTATTTATTTGTATTTACACATATCTACATGTATTTGCAAAGGTTTTTGTAGCTAAAATAGAAGAATAAAGAGTGATGAATGGGTATTCATCACCCCCCTATGCTTAACTTTGCTAGTCCCTTAGCAAACACTTATTTGAAAAAGAAGTGAAAAAGAAAGAAAAAAATAGAAAAAAAGGATGTACATGGATCAAAGTTGACTTATTAAATTTTTCCTTCATTAAATTGAAATATGGAGCTCGATCAGATCTTTGGGTTATTAATGTGTCGGAACCTTATTTGGACTTAAGCCTAAAACTCAACAGCCTCCAAGTTCCACCAATCTATGGGCAAGACTCCTCAACAAACCAGATCAGAACAAGTCTACATACACAAACTCTAATGACCATGAATCTTTTCCTTGCGGTGTAAGTGATATGTGGCTCCCCACCTCAGAAGTGACAAAGAAACAACCTCCCTCAACCTGGTAACTCTAATGCCTCGGTCTAGCAACTCTTTCCTCGAGAAGCGGGGTATTCCCTTCTAAGTTCAAGTGCAACCGGCTCAAGAAGAGGGGGTAGAAGTATAGAGTTTTGGAAGCTTAGCCAGTGTAGCTAAGTCTCCCGCTGCAAGCTTCATGAGATGTAACATGATACCATAAGCTTTTGTTTTTCACTCCGGTGGGGTTATTAAATTTTCAATCCGACCCACCACTTTTTTGGAGCTCTTTTTGCATTTTTTTTTTCAACAACTTCTGTACAACATATCTACATGGTGCAGCATATAAGAAATTTCCCCTTGAGCCAGTAGACTATCCCTCTTTTGAAGCTTTATTGCAACCCACAGCTTCTGTCTTTAGCTTTCAACACCACTAGACCGAGTTGAGGTGCACTTCCTTCACTATAAGAAGAAGAGAGGTTCCGCCTAGAAGTACTACCCTCATATGCTACCCCAAGCCAAAGGAAACTGCCTCCTCACCACCTCATCCATGGAGAGCCATGTGTAAAGTGCAGGTGCAAGTTAAGCCATTGTCTCTGAGAGTCATATGTGTGTTGTTAAGTGCTCTACTTAGGCTTATCAAGATGACATATGCTCATAGCCTAGTGGACTCAAAGAATTAAGTCCTTATGGACCTGAAAAGCCTTAAACCTAAATCCTATAAGGTTCCTCTTGAAGTTAAGTGGATTAAGATCTTATTCAAGCTCCATTTCTCAATTTAATTCCAGGCTTAGTTTAAATGTCAACTCTCATCCAGGAAAAACTATATACATATATGTACAAAAGATGCTATTTACAAATATTTTACAATCATGCAAAAATTTTTGACAAATGTTTTGAAATCATGAATGAATGATGCATGAAGTGCAGGTTTTGCAAAAAGATATTTACAAACATTTACACAAGATTTTTGCAAACTTTTGATTTTCAAAACATTTTGAAAAATTTTGTACTATATACATAATTTTGATACAAAATATTTACACAAGCTTTACACAAAAGATTTTTGAAATCATTTTTACAAAAATACTTTGCACACTAGCTATGTATGTGCACGATTAAAAGAGGTTTATGTACATGAAAAATTTTTAATTTTTGTGATTTTTAGCCATTTTATTTATTAACACACTCACACAAAGTACGAGTTATGGCTAAAGTATATATGAAATATATACACACCCGGTGATGAATACCCATTCATCACTCTTTATTCTTCTATTTTAGCTACAAAAACCTTTGCAAATACATGTAGATATGTGTAAATACAAATAAATACCAAAAGCATGCATTGTGTAAAAAACCTATAATTAGCATGTTTTTGTGCACAAAATAAAAGAATAAAGAGCAAAAAGAAAAAGAGGGAAATATTTAGAATAAATATTGAGCAACCTAACCCAAGGGAGGGCTCAACATGGGCCTGACCGCATAAAAGCCAAAGTAGAGGGAGATAGGAGCTCATGTGTATATATTTGTAAATACATAAAACTATATATTCTCCTCACCCAAAAATATGCTTGTACATATTGTGTGTATATTTTATTAAAAACAAAATAAAAATTTTAAAATTCAAAAATTCAAAAATACCCTTCCTTCACCATGTGTATGAACCACACCCTTTAAATTATTTAACCCAATAAATAAATTCATTTATTTTCTAAAATTTTTGTAAATATTCTTTGTTACATGTTGTAAATAAAATAAATAAAAAGAAACAAAACAAAAATCAAATAAAAATTACAAAAATGAAAATACAAAAATACATTGTATAAATACCATGTGTATAATTATCTTCAACCATTTATTTCACCCTTGTAAATAAGTGATAAAAATCAAATAAAAATATTCTTTTATTCTTTATTTCATGTTGTAAATAAATAAAATACAAAATGGGCATAAAAACACATAAAAATAACAAATAAAAAATCAAAAATAAAAATCCATATAGTGTACATATACCTATATATAGAGCTAACCTATTTTTATTTCCAAAAATTAATTAAAAATCACCAAAAAATAGAAAAAAATAAAAGAAAAATATTTCATGTTTTGAGTTTTATTTAATTCGACCTATTTCTACCCTAAAAAAATAAAACAAAAACCGGGTACACGTGGCCGCCCCTGGTTGGTCCACGGGGGAATGTTGACCCCGGTCAACTCCCCCGCGACTCCTTCCTATTCTGGACAACGCGCGCCGCGCCCATCTTCCCCGATTTTTCCCACGCGCTCCAGGCTGTCTCCCACTCAACCCCCGCGCCCAGATTCTTCGCCGCACATCCCTCTCCCTCGCCGGATCCTTCGCCATCAAATCAATGCCTTCCTTCGCCGTCCCCACTCAACCCTAGTCGACGCTGTCTCTCTATATAACCATCACCTCCGCCGCCTTCGCGCGCCATCTTTGGCCCTTCTCTTCCTTCCCCGTGACCTCCATTGGCTCCGCCTGAGTGACAGCGAGCGTTAGCCCTTGTTGCAGTGAGGCGAGGAAGCGTACCCATCGATCCGGCGTAACCTCGCCGTCTTTGCTCCGCCGCCGGCGTTGAGCATCGAGCTTCAGGCCTTGACGCCCTTCGAAGCTACGACCCGGAGATAGCCCATCTCCAGCACAGTCTCCAGCCTCCATCAGGTACCCTTAATTTCTTCCAGTTTAGTCTAATTTAGGATTACGCCCAAATCTACCCTCCGACGTACATCTTCGATTCCGGCCACCTTGCGTATCCTCTCGATCATCCGACCATCTCATCACCTCCGCCGTACCCTCACGCACCTTCTTCACCCCTCCACACAACCCAGATCGCACAGGATCTGGGAACCGAGCTCCTTCGCCGTCGCCTCGCCGGAGCTCTTCCGCCACGCCGCACAGTTCACCTTCACGCCACCTCACCGGGTCGAGGCACTTTGCCCTCGACCCGCGAAGCTTCTTGACCATTTTGCAGGTCCAAAGGGGGTGTCTGAGCCTCCGTCACAGTTCAGCCAGGAGCTTCTCGCCACCAGGTCTCGCCGGAGCCCCTCCAGGGCTCGGTTGGGTCCTTGGCCACCACCAGCAGTTGCGCAACTTCACGCCGGAGCTTCTCCGACCTTCAGGCGCAGCTGAGGAGGATCGGAGTGCACGCACGAGGCCGGCGAAGTTCGCCGGCCATCAGTTCTTCGAGAACCCTCCATCGCCGTCCGATCGTCCTCACCGCTCCAGTTCTAATCCTGAGCGTCCATCTGTTGAGGAGCAGCAGCCGTCGATCCACCCGAGGAGCGCATCTGGACCGTTGCAGCAGAGGAGAGAGGTGCCAGCATTTCAGACGTCCGATCATACACGTGGGCCTCTCTGAACCGTCGATCGAGTCTAAGAGGAGAAGAGAAGAGTAGCGCCGCCATCTCAGCCGTCAGATCACCCACGTGGCGCCCATCCGACCGTCGATATTAATAAAGGGGTAAATTTCATAGGACCCCCTCTGTTTGTCGTATTTCGTTTTAGTCCTGTAATTTTTAATTCAGTTGTTTATTTTCTGGGTAATTTGCATCAAGGACCTCGCACTTTATTTTAATTGCATTTATACCCCTGCCAGTAGAGACCCACGTGCTTTGGCACGTGTTTTGTTGGGTTATTTGCATAGAACCCCCTGTTGTTCTGGATGTTATTTATTGAATGAATACTTTTGAGAAATTGCATTTGTACCCCTGTGAGCATTGTTTTTGCACATGTGCGAATTATTTTGGGTAAATTGCATATAAGCCCCTGGACTTTTGGTACTTGTTACCAATAAGCCCTTGGAACTTATTTTTATTACATTTAGGTCCCTGTGTGCCCCAGACACGTGCTTGGCACGTGACTTCTTGGGTATTTTGCACCAGGACCCCAGAACTTTTGGGTATTTGCACTTAGGTCCCTATGCACAGTGCCCCACTTTTATTTTTGAATAAAATATCAAACGAACTCCAAATCCAATGAAATTTTGACACATGGCTCCTGCCATGGTGTAGGAATTTCTATGATTTTTGGGGACATTTCTGATGCCATTTATTATTTTTAAAAATTCAAAAACACTCATTTTTGCCACTGTTTGACTTTAAAAATACCAAAAAAATATAAAAACATCCCCAAAAATTCTAAAAAAATTAGATAATGTTTCTTGCTTGTTGATTGATTTTCTAGCCAATTTTGGCTATTGTTCATCACTTAAAAACCTTAAAAATTGAAAAACACCTAAAAACCCATAAAAATTGTAATAAATAAATTAAAAATCCAAAAACAATAATTAGGGTGCCTAAATTTTCCTTGTTCTTCATAGTTTATAGGAAAATTACCTTCAGGGCTTTTTGAGATCCAAAATTATTTTATTTTTGGATCTTAAGCCTTGCTGGACAGTACCCTATTTTTGTCGCATTGTTTGATTTTTAATAAATATTTTCCCCATTAGAAAAATCCCAAAAATTCACCAAAAACAGTAAAAAACTTAAAAAACCTAAAAACCAATTTTCTGGAATTTTTGCATCATTTTTGTGAGTTGTATAAATTGTTGAAGTTGCCTTGTATTTACTTTCTCTCACTTTCTCATCTTTTAAAAAAATCTAAAAAAATATAAAACCAAATAAAAACCATAAAAAAAGACTTTCTTGGATTTCTGACTACATCGTAGGCTTCTTAAGCCAATCTGTGCTCCTTGAGTTCGACCCTGGGAGCTATACCAGGTTAATCCTATAGCTAGATCGCTCTATTTTGTGCTTGCTTGTTTTCATCTTATTCGAGTGATTTATTTTTCTTGATTGACGCATTCTGAGCAATTGAGGACAACGACATTGTGATTTATTTTCCACCTTGGTTGTTAGTGTGATTCCCGCGTCGTCAGAATGGCGCCGTTGCCGGGGAGCACGGCTTTGTAGTCGGTTTTCATCATTGTATTTTTATCTCTCTACATTATAACTGTTTTCTGACACTTTCTCTTTCTCATTTTTTGTGCGAGGTACTGCTTGGAATTTGGAGTACATTTTTTTTGAGGACCCGCACGGGAAGAAGAGCAGGAAGAGAGAGAGAGGAGAGGAAAATTTTTATTTCAGAGAGAGAGAGAACATTATTCTTGTTGTAATAATTTAGACTTGGACCTTGGACATTCTTGGACACTTGTAACTTAGCGGGTCTGTTTCGCTGAGCACCGGTGTGCTCGGGGGACCCATTCGGATTTTCGCGGCTTTTATCGTGGTTTTTATAGCTAGCTGCCTTTTCCGGTGTTTCTCGCAGTTTTAGCCCCTAGATTTAGGAATTTTTGATTGATTGTGACGTAGATTTTTAAGGCCCAACACCTAATAGAATATCTGTTCCTATAGAACGTAATTGGACCTTAATAAAATTCACTGAAAAAGTTAGTTTAATTGGATTTGAGACCACGTGCCGTGAGGAGTCACATACAGCGCTGGCAGGACCCGTTGTGGCGGGCACCGAGTGACTCCCAAGATCGGACTCCGGACTCGATTCGATTAGCTAACTATTGTTCTTCACGATCAATAGAAGTTGCTCATCTAGGATCCGGTTTTTCCCGCTGCACCATTTAGGTAGTTTTATTCTGTCTTTAAATTCTGCGCGGATCACTTGCATGTAGAGTGCTGGAGACAAGGTACGCATTTCTTTCTCTGCATGCATCATTGATTTCTTCGCGCATCGGCTTTTTCGTCTTCTCCCTCTGTTTTTGGACTAATCATCAGGAGAATCGGAAAAACCGTTAGGCCGCTTGTATTTATTTTGAAAAATATTTAAAAAGAAAAACAAAAAAAATTGGGACTGGATAACATTATTGACCCTAAAAGACACTCACCATAAAAATTTGTCTTGGGGAGAGCAACCCCCTCATTGTATGGTTTGGATGCGCGAGAGAGTGACTCGAACCCTAGGTAGAACCCTCCGGTGTTATTTCTAGCTGACTACCGACTCTTCCGTGCGGGCCAGTCGGTTGGAGTAGCATCGGGTATCCTAACAGGTCACACGTAAGCGCTCTGATATCTTGTATGTTCACCAAATAAAATTGACAAGATAAATTGACCGATCTTTCACGGTCTTCAGATTGTGTTGTGTTGGTGAACCGGGGGTTTGCTTTGCTATCATATTTTCTCCAGATCCCATCCGCCCAACTCGCCAAGATCAAGATGATGGGAAGACGATCTCTTAGGCAGCCTCTGGCTGCACCGCTTTCAGGCGCGTCTACTCCATCATCTAGGTTGGCCCGTGAGAGTCGAGACCAGCTCTCCGGGCCCGAGTTCGAGTCCACCCTGTTCCCCCTCGATCCCCTTTCTTCTGTTCCTGAGAGACATGAGCCCGAGGAGAGACGAATTAATTTGACCGAACCTGAGTTGGGCTCTTCTGATTTTGCAGACATTCCTATGGCTGGAGCCGGTAGTTCAGATGATCGCCAGCCCGAACATTTTGTCTTAGACCAGGGGGCGATTAACTCCACCCTGATCGCGTCATTAGAAACAGTTCAGAACCAATTACGCGATCAGGGGGTTTTTATGATAGAGATGAGGAGGGAGTTGGAGAGACTCCGAAGAGAGCGAGAAGAGCCGAGCGAGCCGGAAGACATCCCTGATGCTGATGCAGAGGCAGCAGCCGCAACAGCAGCCGCCGCAGCAGCGGCAGCCGCAGCCGCAGCAAGACCGATGCGGGAGCTTCACAACCCTGGATCTACACTGATGCACCAATGGGTGGTGATACCTGCTATCGTGGGGGATTTCAAGTTCCCTCCGAACACCCTGCAGATGCTTCCTCATTTTCACGGACTCGCCACTGAGGAACCCCACCTCCATCTCCAGGAGTTTCTGATGATCTGCAGCACTGTCCACGACCGTCGTGTGGACCAAGATACGATTCGAATGATGGCCTTCCCTTTTTCACTGGCAGATAGAGCAGCCGCCTGGCTGAAACATCTAGGGAAATTTGTTTACACCTGGGATCAACTCCGCACCGAGTACTTGAACAAGTACTATCCACTCGGGCGAACGAATGCAGCAAGGGCCCTGATCAACAACTTCTCCATGCTCCCTAACGAGCAATTTCACGAGGCATGGGAGAGGTTCAGAGAGCTTCTGGATAGATGCCCCCACCATGACATTTCGAAGCCGAACCTAGTTCAGAGCTTCTTCAGTGGGCTGACACCAGAGCTTCAGGGTCTGGTGAATGCTTCTTGCGGCGGGTCCTACTTTGCCAAGGACCACAACCAAGTCTGGGCCATCTACGAGGAGATGTCCGAGAATTACATGGTGATGTCCCAGACTCGGTTGTACACACAGAGATCTCAGCAGCCGCCAGGACCCGTGCAGTATCAGCGGATAGCACGGGTTGATGCAGGTCCATCCAGTTCGTCCACAGTTGCAGCCGCACAGGCAGAGTCAGCAGCTGCGGACATGGGGATTATCAGCAACAAGTTGGACCGCATGGAAATCATAGAGAAGAAGCAGTGCCAGGGCATAACTCAGATGGAAGAAATGGCACAGACTCTGAGCGACATGAAGACCCAGCTCTTGTGTCTTCAGGAGGCACAGACGGCTCCTCAGCCCCGTCTTCTGTCGCGAGGCGATTCCGGTGGCAGCCGCAGCTCGTCCCAGCGCTCCAGCTCCTTGCAGCAGCCTAGACAAGTTCACCTTGTACAGGCGGAGCCGTACCAGCAGCAGCAGCCCTCTTACCAGGCACCACCATCTCCAGACTTACAGATGGTGGTATATCAGCCGGATCAGCCTCTGGATGTACTCCCCCCAGCCCCATATGATGCAGAGCCGTTGATGGATGTCAACGGGATTTGGTATGACCGTCCTCAACCTGGAATCCGACGAGACCATCCCGGATTCAGATGGGGGAATGGGGGCAACCAACCCCAGCAGCAGCCAGCCGGTCAGGGAGGGCAGTACTCCCAGCAGAGAGATCACCAGCAGCCCCCTGCATATCAACCACATCAGCCATCATCCTTCGTATCTCGTCCCTACCAGCAGCAGGGACAGAATTGGAGACGTGAGCAGCAGGCTCACCAGCAGCAGCATCCACCCTCTTACCCCTCTCAGCCACAGCAGCACCAGGTCCAGCAGCCTCATTACCAGAGAGGCAACCCGTCGGGCTCCCATGAGAGCCCCGCCATGGATGATCTAGCCCGCCTCTTCACAGAGCAGCAGGCTACATTTAGACGGGAGATGGACGAGTTCCGCCAGGAGATGCGGGACCTGATGAGAGGGAAGGCCGCCATCCCTGCACAGATTGAGCCGAATCCGAATAGCTTGAAGAGGAAATCTGAGCAGGTAGTTTACACTGAATTTGCCACTCCTAGTGACCCATTTGATGATACACCTTCGGATTTATTTGATGCTGATTTTGTCACACTTAGGAGCGGTAGAAGACCAGCAGGCGGCGCCTCATCTGAGCGACAACACAAGGATCCATCTAGAGCGCCAGATGAGGAAGAGGAGAGCGGTACTGAAGCCGCACATCATGATAACGGTGGTACTGATGCCACCAGAGATGCTGATTCCACCGGCGGTACTGAGGCCGCCGTTTCACCACATCGAGGAGGTGGTACTGAGGCCACCAGCAGAGCCGAACCAGCCAGCGGTACTGAGGCCGCAAGACGTCTAGTTGTAGAGCCAACTAGAGGTGGTACTGATGCCACCAACATTTATTCTAATAGAAATGTTGTCTTTCCTCGAATGAATGTTTCTCAAAACTCTGATTTGAATAAAGGAAATGGTTTAGTTTATTCTGATCCCACTGTGATGAATGATGTTTGTGAGGATCCGGTCATCGAACCGTCTAGGCCTATTCCTAGTCCTTCATCTGAGAAGGACCCTGTGATCCCCTTCCCTAGAGCCCTTGAGTTGGGGAAGGGGAAGAAAAAAGAAAAAGACCCAAAAAAGAGAGAGCAGGAGGAGTTCAGCCAGAGCATGATAGACCGATTTCACATCCAGCTGACCCTCAATGAGGCTTTGCAGCACATTCCTCTTCTTCAGCGATCCTTGAGAGAGAAGACCACAGTCAGAAGGACGAAGAGGAACAAGACCGCAGAAATTCATGTGTTGACCAAAGCCACGTGTTACGCGATCCAGAACCATCTGCCGACTAAGAGGCCAGATTTAGGGGCCCCGTATGTCAGATGTCAGATTAGTGAGCAGAGGTTCAACCGTACTCTCTTAGATAGCGGATCGTTGATCAACCTTCTTCCGGCAGCCCTTCTCGACCACTTAGAGTTGGGCACTCTTGTACAGAGCAGGACATACCTTCAGTTTGCTGATCGGTCTGTCAAGAGGCCAAAGGGGTTGTTACGAGACGTTGTCGTCACGATTCAGGGTTTGCAATTCCCCGTGGACTTCGTAGTGTTGGACATGGAGACCCCTGACTCGTTGACCGATTCCCCCATTATCCTCGGTCGCCCGTTCTTGGCCACAGCCAAAGCGGTGACTGACCATGACAGTGGGAAGGTATTCTTTCGCGTCCAGGGCGAGAGTATACAAATAGAGACGGTTAAGGACCACAGAGCCAGAGCTAGATCCCGCTCACATGGCAGTACAGATTCAGAGCAGCTGACGGAGACAGAGCCAGACATCCACCAGGACTGTGATTTTGTGATCACAGATGATGAGGCAGCTTGGGCAGATCCTGCAGCACAGACCATCCTCTCATATTCCACTACAGCTGATGCAGAGATGATAGCAGAGGATAGTCTGGAGAGCACAGCCTTGGTTCAGGATACTATTGAGTCAGCAGAATCGGACCTTGATCGCGACACGATTTCCAGTGATGGTGGTACTGATGCCACCCTGCTCTATGGTGGTGCTGATGCCACCTTGTTCTCCGGTGGTACTGATGCCACCGAGTCTGATACAGATCCCTCGGATTCAGAGTCTGATTGGGCAGATTGTGATGATCAGATGCCAGATCTGGATCCACCTGAGCCTACAGATGAGGAGGAGGTAGAGGCAGAGCAGACCAGAGACAATGTAGAGGACCCGCCTTCTCCAGATCCAGTTTGTGAGAGTTCTTTATCATTTTCCCAGGCAGATTTGGCAGAATTGTCTGCATACACACATCTTCTTCAGAAGCCAGATCTGCCAGCACCCAGCTGTCCAGAGCTGAAGCCGCTCCCTACTTCGCTGAAGTATAGATTCCTTGCGGGAGAGTCTGAGATGTACCCAGTCATCATCTCTGCCGATCTGACTGGAGAACAAGAATCTCGTCTGATGGAGGTTCTTGAAAAGAACCGCAAGGCAATTGGATGGAGCGTAGCAGATCTCCATGGGATTAGTCCCTCATTGTGCTCCCACCATATCTATCTCGAGGAAGGGGCGAAGCCGTCGCGTGAGTTCCAGCGGCGACTGAACCCCAACCTAAGAGAGGTTGTTATGAAGGAAATATCAAAATGGTGGAGTGCAGATTTTATTTATCCCATTTCCGACTCCAAGTGGGTGAGCCCCTTGCATGTGGTGCCCAAGAAGACGGGCATCACTACTGTGATCAGTGAGTCGGGAGAGGAGATCGCTACACGAGTACCCACCTCTTGGCGGGTCTGTGTTGACTACAGGAGACTCAACCAGGCCACCAAGAAGGACCATTTCCCCCTGCCCTTTATAGATCAGATCATTGAAAGACTGGCAGGGAAAAGCCATTACTGTTTCCTGGATGGGTACTCGGGCTACAATCAGGTGGCCATCGCTCCTGAGGATCAGGAGAAGACCACCTTTACCTGTCCCTTCGGTACATACGCTTTTCGACGCATGCCATTTGGGCTATGTAACGCCCCTGCGACTTTTCAGAGATGCATGCTGTCAATCTTTTCGGACATGGTAGGGGAGTGCTTGGAGGTCTTCATGGACGACTTCTCGGTTTACGGCGACGGTTTCAATTCCTGTCTTGACTGCCTAGACCGAGTGCTCCAGCGATGCATTGCTACCCGGTTGGTTCTATCTTGGGAGAAGAGTCACTTCATGGTGACTCAAGGGACGGTGCTTGGCCACATCATCTCCAACAGAGGCATGGAGGTTGATCCGGCCAAGGTTGATGTCATTAGAAAACTCACACCGCTGTCCAATCTGAAGCAGTTACGGTCATTCCTGGGGCACGTTGGTTTTTATAGGAGATTCATTCCTGATTTCAGCAAGATTGCCCGACCGTTGACTGACCTCTTGACGAAAGACACCGAGTTCCTTGTCGATGACAAGTGTCTTTCGTCCTTTGAAACTCTCCAACAATGTGTTATTAAGGCTCCTGTCCTTCAGCCACCTGATTGGTCTCTCCCATTCGAGATCATGACGGACGCCTCCGATTTTGCCGTGGGGGCAGTGCTAGGACAGAGGAGGGATGGAGTACCATTTGCTATACACTATGCTAGCCGCACATTGGATTCCGCCCAGCGGAATTATACAGTCACAGAGAAGGAGATGCTAGCAGTAGTGTTTGCCCTAGATAAATTCAGATCATATATCATTGGATCCCGAGTGACCTTGTACACAGATCACACCGCCATCAGGTACCTAATGTCAAAGAAGGATGCCAAGGCCAGACTTACTAGATGGATCCTTCTACTCCAGGAGTTCGACATTGAGATCAAGGATAAGCCTGGAGTCAAGAATGTGGTGGCGGACCATTTATCCCGATTAGAGCAGCCTGAGGATACAGAGCAGAATGATCCCATTTGTGATACCTTCCCAGATGAGGCGATCCTTGCTATCGCCTCACTCCCGTGGTATGCCGATATTGTGAACTTTCTCGTTGCTGGGAAAGTCCCACAAGATTGGCCCAAGCAGAGGCTTGAGACCTTCTTTGCGAAGGCCAAGTCCTACCACTGGGAGGATCCCATCCTTTACCACGAAGGAGGGGATAGCATCTGGCGTCGGTGTATTCCTCAGGAGGAACACCATAGTGTCCTCACTTACTGCCACAAGCTTGAGGCAGGAGGACATCATTCTGGGAGGAGAACGGCACAAAAAGTGCTCCAATCTGGCTTGTGGTGGCCTACCCTCTTCAAGGACTCTGATGAGTTCGTGAAGAGGGTGTACTGACTGTCAGAGGATGGGCACTTGTGGACAACGTGATATGATGCCGATGCAGCCCATTCATTTCTGTGAGGTTTTTGACGCATGGGGCATCGATTTCATGGGTCCATTCCCTAAGAGTCAGGGATTCGAGTACATTCTGTTGGCCGTAGATTATGTGAGTCGTTGGGTTGAGGCTATCCCCGCCCGAGCCGCAGATGCAAAGACAGTTTGCAGATTTTTGAAGAAACACATCATCATGCGGTTTGGGGTTCCACGAGTTCTGATTTCTGATGGGGGATCTCATTTCATCAACGACCAGGTGAAGGCACTTGCTAGAGAGTTCAGTATAGACCATCGTGTTGCCACTCCATACCATCCACAGACAAATGGTCTAGCTGAAGTGTCGAATAGGGAGATCAAGAATATTTTGCAGAAAGTCGTCCGCCCTGACCGAAAGAATTGGTCACAGCTTTTGGACTCGGTCTTGTGGGCATATCGAACGTCTTTCAAAACTCCGTTGGGTACATCTCCCTTTCGCCTCGTCTATGGCAAGCCATGCCATCTACCAGTTGAGCTGAGGCACAAGTCACTCTGGGCAGTTACAGACATATTGATGGATCCAAATGGTATAGAAGACCAGAGGAGGGCAGAGTTAGCCGCCTTGGAAGAGCTTAGAGATGCAGCTTTCTCAAACAGCCTACATTATAAGGAGAAAGTCAAAGAGTGGCATGATTCTCATATCAGCCACAAGCATTTTGAGATTGGACAGAAAGTATGGCTGTTTGATGCGAGGCTTAGATTATTTCCAGGGAAGCTACAGAGCAAATGGAAAGGACCCTATTTGGTAAGAAAGGTACACGATAACGGTAGCATTGACATATCTGAGTTATCTTCTGAGAGTACCTTCCGAGTGAACGGCCAGCGGCTCAAACCATTTCTAGATCATGAGCCGCGGGACGTTATTATTGCTGCTATTCATTTTGCGTGAGATGTGGTCTTTTGACTCACATCTTTTACATCTCACGCCTGATTTTCACTGTTCCTTCGCCTGTATAGATCCAGTTGTCCATATCATTCTATTCTTTAGTCCCACATTCCATCTTTCATCTTATGATTATGCTATACTTAGGGTGTACTTTACCCTAAGTATAGGGGGGATGTCGGACCTGTGAGTATTCTTTTCGTTCTTTCTGCTCTTGTTTTTGCTGCCTATACTTAGGGATATTTTACCCTAAGTATAGGGGGGGCAGACTCTGTATATTCTTCACTCGGATTTCCCTTCATGTACAGCTTTCTATACTTAGGATTAGTTAATCCTAAGTATAGGGGGAGACCACCGAGTTCCTCTCATTTTATTCTTTTATTTGTTCCTGTACTTAGCCATTCCTTTTCACTTACCTTTCACTAAGCACGAGTTATGTCTTCTTCATCGCTCTTGATCACTCTGAGGACATCGCTCGAGCTAAGTATAGGGGGGGTGTGTATATATTTCATATATACTTTAGCCATAACTCGTACTTTGTGTGAGTGTGTTAATAAATAAAATGGCTAAAAATCACAAAAATTAAAATAGAGCGATCTAGCTATAGGATTAACCTGGTATAGCTCCCAGGGTCGAACTCAAGGAGCACAGATTGGCTTAAGAAGCCTACGATGTAGTCAGAAATCCAAGAAAGTCTTTTTTTATGGTTTTTATTTGGTTTTATATTTTTTTTAGATTTTTTTAAAAGATGAGAAAGTGAGAGAAAGTAAATACAAGGCAACTTCAACAATTTATACAACTCACAAAAATGATGCAAAAATTCCAGAAAATTGGTTTTTAGGTTTTTTAAGTTTTTTACTGTTTTTGGTGAATTTTTGGGATTTTTCTAATGGGGAAAATATTTATTAAAAATCAAGCAATGCGACAAAAATAGGGTACTGTCCAGCAAGGCTTAAGATCCAAAAATAAAATAATTTTGGATCTCAAAAAAGCCCTGAAGGTAATTTTCCTATAAACTATGAAGAACAAGGAAAATTTAGAAATAAATCACAATGTCGTTGTCCTCAATTGCTCAGAATGCGTCAATCAAGAAAAATAAATCACTCGAATAAGATGAAAACAAGCAAGCACACAATAGAGCGATCTAGCTATAGGATTAACCTGGTATAGCTCCCAGGGTCGAACTCAAGGAGCACAGATTGGCTTAAGAAGCCTACGATGTAGTCAGAAATCCAAGAAAGTCTTTTTTTTTTATGGTTTTTATTTGGTTTTATATTTTTTTTAGATTTTTTTAAAAGATGAGAAAGTGAGAGAAAGTAAATACAAGGCAACTTCAACAATTTATACAACTCATAAAATGATGCAAAAATTCCAGAAAATTGGTTTTTAGGTTTTTTAAGTTTTTACTGTTTTTGGTGAATTTTTGGGATTTTTCTAGTGGGGAAAATATTTATTAAAAATCAAACAATGCGACAAAAATAGGGTACTGTCCAGCAAGGCTTAAGATCCAAAAATAAAATAATTTTGGATCTCAAAAAGCCCTGAAGGTAATTTTCCTATAAACTATGAAGAACAAGGAAAATTTAGGCACCCTAATTATTGTTTTTGGATTTTTAATTTATTTATTACAATTTTTATGGGTTTTTAGGTGTTTTTCAATTTTAAGGTTTTTAAGTGATGAACAATAGCCAAAATTGGCTAGAAAATCAATCAACAAGCAAGAAACATTATCTAATTTTTTTTAGAATTTTTGGGGATGTTTTATATTTTTTTGGTATTTTTAAAGTCAAACAGTGGCAAAAATGAGTGTTTTTGAATTTTTAAAAATAATAAATGGCATCAGAAATGTCCCCAAAAATCATAGAAAGTCCTACACCATGGCAGGAGCCATGTGTCAAAATTTCATTGGATTTGGAGTTCGTTTGATATTTTATTCAAAAATAAAGGTGGGGCACTGTGCACAGGGACCTAAGTGCAAATACCCAAAAGTTCTGGGGTCCTGGTGCAAAATACCCAAGAAGTCACGTGCCAAGCACGTGTCTGGGGCACACAGGGACCTAAATGTAATAAAAATAAGTTCCAAGGGCTTATTGGTAACAAGTACCAAAAGTCCAGGGGCTTATATGCAATTTACCCAAAATAATTCGCACATGTGCAAAAACAATGCTCACAGGGGTACAAATGCAATTTCTCAAAGTATTCATTCAATAAATAACATCCAGAACAACAGGGGGTTCTATGCAAATAACCCAACAAAACACGTGCCAAAGCACGTGGGTCTCTACTGGCAGGGTATAAATGCAATTAAAATAAAGTGCGAGGTCCTTGATGCAAATTACCCAGAAAATAAACAACTGAATTAAAAATTACAGGACTAAAACGAAATACGACAAACAGAGGGGGTCCTATGAAATTTACCCTTTATTAATATCGACGGTCGGATGGGCGCCACGTGGGTGATCTGACGGCTGAGATGGCGGCGCTACTCTTCTCTTCTCCTCTTCGACTCGATCGACGGTTCAGAGAGGCCCACGTGTATGATCGGACGTCTGAGACGCTGGCACCTCTCTCCTCTGCTGCAACGGTCCAGATGCGCTCCTCGGGTGGATCGACGGCTGCTGCTCCTCAACAGATGGACGCTCAGGATTAGAACTGGAGCGGTGAGGACGATCGGACGGCGATGGAGGGTCCTCGAAGAACTGATGGCCGGCGAACTTCGCCGGCCTCGTGCGTGCACTCCGATCCTCCTCAGCTGCGCCTGAAGGTCGGAGAAGCTCCGGCGTGAAGTTGCGCAACTGCTGGTGGTGGCCAAGGACCCAACCGAGCCCTGGAGGGGCTCCGGCGAGACCTGGTGGCGAGAAGCTCCTGGCTGAACTGTGACGGAGGCTCGGACACCCCCTTTGGACCTGCAAAAATGGTCAAGAAGCTTCGCGGGTCGAGGGCAAAGTGCCTCGACCCGGTGAGGTGGCGTGAAGGTGAACTGTGCGGCGTGGCGGAAGAGCTCCGGCGAGGCGACGGCGAAGGAGCTCGGTTCCCAGATCCTGTGCGATCTGGGTTGTGTGGAGGGGTGAAGAAGGTGCGTGAGGGTACGGCGGAGGTGATGAGATGGTCGGATGATCGAGAGGATACGCAAGGTGGCCGGAATCGAAGATGTACGTCGGAGGGCAGATTTGGGCGTAATCCTAAATTAGACTAAACTGGAAGAAATTAAGGGTACCTGATGGAGGCTGGAGACTGTGCTGGAGATGGGCTATCTCCGGGTCGTAGCTTCGAAGGGCGTCAAGGCCTGAAGCTCGATGCTCAACGCCGGCGGCGGAGCAAAGACAGCGAGGTTACGCCGGATCGATTGGTACGCTTCCTCGCCTCACTGCAACAAGGGCTAACGCTCGCTGTCACTCAGGCGGAGCCAATGGAGGTCACGGGGAGGAAGAGAAGGGCCAAAGATGGCGCGCGAAGGCGGCGGAGGTGATGGTTATATAGAGAGACAGCGTCGACTAGGGTTGAGTGGGGACGGCGAAGGAAGGCATTGATTTGATGGCGAAGGATCCGGCGAGGGAGAGGGATGTGCGGCGAAGAATCTGGGCGCGGGGGTTTGAGTGGGGA